>CM051458.1:49849629-49967115 GCA_028274465.1 Plantago ovata
ACTCCTTTCCCTACTCCAGTGCGCCGCGCGCGTCCAAGGGTGGTTAGGTGGGTCCCGATGGGACCCACTTATAATTCTAAGGCAATTCAAACTCCAAGTAGATTTTGTCCATGTGCATATATTATTCTAAATTACATACCCTTTCAAATCAAAAACCTCTATTATATTTCTAAAATATAATCTTTAATTGTATTTACATAAAATACAATAATCAGCCAATTCAATTAATAATTCCAAATCATTAATTGATCCGAAAATTATTATAATTAATTCAAAATCAATTATAACCATCAATCACAATTAATTCTAAATTAATTGCGATTCCATCTTCAAGGATATTCGGATAAGCTGAATCACCACACAGTGTGACCCATAGGGCCTCATTGTATTAAGCAAGTCCTAGACTAGGGCAAAATGGAATTCTAGACGGTTCCATTTGCAATATTAATACATGAGGACGTTTGAAAGGTTTCTCAAAGAAAACCCTTCGTTGTGGAAGTCTGTTGCGCTAACGCGCGATGGTAACGTCCTTTCATCTGACTGACTCGAATGCATCTAGGATCGATCAAGTGTCTATCCCAATAATACATCCACGGGCGTCTCAGTGAGTTGCTTGGTGAATCCAATATATATTATGACTATCATAATAATATTGATACGCTGGCCAGCGTTTTACCAACACAACTATGAACGACTATGAGCAGTGCTCTCCTGTGCTACACATGAGAGATGAATCCTTCACAGAATCACTTATCATCCCCATTTGTATGTAGCCATAATCCTGGATCGTGTCTTAGGTCAACTGCTTATTCAGAGCTGACATCGACGGGTCCACCAAGGATATGGGGCAACAAATGTGATGATAAAGTCCTGTAAGTCCAAAGGACGATGGCATCACTTCGACAACTCACCGGTTCCCATAGACACTTCGGTGTAGAGTATACATCGATGGGAGTGTCCGGTGGTACTTCCATTGTTCGGTAATCACCCTTCGAACAACTATGCGCAGTTTTGGGAACGTTTCTTGATTTCCAACACTCCGTTCCGTGGCCGTGGGATCGGCTCACACTTGCTCTAACAAGTATAACCTCCACGCATACTAGTCTTAGTCGTTTCATTCAGACCCCTACATCCGAGATGAACCTCGACTAGGGAGAGTTTGGGATAGATGATAACTCACATAGCTCTCACTATCTGTGTGATCGGTCATCTATCCGAGGGGACATGTTTAATATCAATACAGACAGAATAGAGATATGACATGATGTATGCCTGGTGTAATATAAATATGAAAGCGATACTCAATAGTAAAACACAAACATATTTATATTACGTTGACATGTGTAATAGTACATATATGCCCTTAATAGGGCTGCATGCCCTTAATAAAGACTGTCTCTAGGACATATACACTATCAATCTCCCACTTGGACTAGAGCCAGTCACCTTTATGCTTAATACCCAGATTAGCATAATGTCTTAAGTGGACATCCACTGATAAGACCTTGGTGAAAGGATCTGCCACGTTGTCCGTGGTAGAGACACGTTCTATACTAACTTCTCCTCTATCAATAATCTCACGTATAACGTGATACTTTCTAAGTACATGTTTGTTCTTTTGTAGATCTAGGCTCCTTAGCTTGAGCGACGGCGCCCGTATTGTCACAATAAATCGTTATTGGACTAGGAGCAGGAACAACCCTCAATTCCTTCAAGAACTCTGAAATCCAGACAGCTTCTTTCGATGCTTCTGATGCAGCAATGTACTCGGCTTCTGTGGATGAGTCAGCAATCGTGGCTTGCTTAGAACTCTTCCAACAGATAGCTCCTCCGTTCAATTTGGATACGTATCATGTCTGTGACTTAAAGTCATCAAGATCTGATTCAAATCCAGCGTCGACATAACCAAACATCTTTAATTCTGGTTCTCCACCAAACACCAAGAACATTTCCTTAGTCCGTCGAAGGTACTTAAGAATGTTCTTTACAGCAGTCCAGTGAGGTACTCCTGGATTCTGTTGGTGTCGACAAGTGACACTAAGCGCATGTGGCACATCTGGCCTTGTGCAATTCATTGCATACATAATAGACCCTACTGCCGAAGCATAGGGCACACGACTCATTGCCTTTCTTTCTTCATCAGTTTTAGGACTATCCTTAACTGATAACACGATCCCATGCCTAGCTGGGAGAAAGCCTCTCTTTGAGTCGTCCATCTTATAACGCTTCAGTATTTTGTTGATGTAGGTGGACTGTGTCAATCCTAACATCCTCTTGGATATATCTCTATAGATCTTTATCCCTAGGATGTAGTTCGCTTCACCCAAGTCCTTCATTGAGAAGGTACTTGATAACCAAACTTTAGTCTCTTCTAGCATAGAGACATTGTTTCCCATGATCAAAATGTCATCAACATAAATGATCATGAAAACGACTCCCTTGTCGTTGTGCCTAGTGTAGACACAGGGATCTTCTACGTTTCTGACGAAGTCAAACAATTTGACAGCTTCATCAAAGCGGATATTCCATATAGATGGATCTGTGTAATTTGCATACAGCAGTTGGCCTTGTTTTACTAATAAAACCTTCCGGCTGTACCATATAGACCTCTTCCTCAAGGTTGCCATTGAGGAAGGCAGTCTTTACATCCATTTGCCAGATCTCATAATCATAGTTGGCAGCTATCGCAAGTAGAATTCGAATGGACTTCAACTTTGCTACCGGTGAAAAGGTTTCATCATAATCGATGCCATACCTTTGCGTTTGTACCTTGCCTTCGGCATCTGTCTTTCGTTTAAAGACCCATTTGCACCCAATAGGTCTAACCCCTTGGGGCAAGTCTACCAAGCTCCAACTTGGTTCAGGTACATGGAGTCCATTTCCAATTCCATGGCTTCTTGCCATTTGTCTGAGTCAATATCATGTATTGCCTCTTTGTAGGTCTCGGGGTCTTCCCGATCTGATAAGCCAACATCAAGTTCACTGATATCTTCTATCATAAGGCTTTGCTTTTGAGGTCCTTTTGGGATCCTCTTCGACCTACGGAGCTCGACTGGTGCTTCTGTCGGCGTTTCTGGCGCTTTTCTTTTTTGGCTTCGTGTAACACGAACATTATCAGTGGGCACTGATGTAGTCGGTCGCGTGTTGTGACCCCGTTCCCTTGCGGGAGTCTTCTCTTGTGCAACTTGTTGCACATGTTGATTGACAACGGGTTCTATTGGTGTGGTTTCAACTGTTGATCTAATCATAGGACTCCCACTGACTATGACATGCCTAGCAAGTGTCATATCATTACCCTTGTCTGCTTCGAAAGCTCCCACTGAACTTGAGTCCAAATCAGAAGATTTAGAGAACTCATGTTCGCGCGTGTCAAAGTCTCGAATTTCTTCAAGTTCTATCATATCATCTAACCTGTCTTCTTCGAGGTATTCTGCTTCTAAAAACTTGACGTTTCTAGATACTATCACCTTGTGATCTTCAGCATGATAGAATTCATAGCCTCTCGTCTGACGAGGATAGCCTATGAAATATACTTTGACACCCTTGGCATCTAACTTATTAGTGAGCAACAGTTTGACTATCGCAGGACAACCCCAAGGTCTAAGATAGCCCAGTGAGGGCTTCTTTCCTTTCCATAACTCGTAAGGAGTTTTCTTCACTGATTTAGATGGTACACGATTCAGAATGTAGATTGCAATTCGCAGCGCATATCCCCATAGATATTTGGAAGAGTCGAGAATCCAATCATTGATCTCACCATGTCTAACAGGGTTCGATTCCTTCTCTCAGACACACCATTTAATTGTGGTGTTCCAGGAGGGGTCCATTGTAATTGAATTCTATTCTCCTTCAAGTAGTCGATAAATTCTTCACTAAGGTATTCACCTCCTCGATCTGATCGAAGAGTGACTATCCTTAGGTTCAATTCATTCTCGACCTCATTCCTAAACTCCTTGAATTTCCCAAAGGTCTCAGATTTATTCTTCATAAGATAAATATATCCATACCTTGATAAATCGTCAGTAAAGGTAACGAAGTAAGGATAACCACCACGTGCTTGGACTTTAAAAGGGCCACATACATCGGTATGTATGAGCTCTAAGCAGCGAGTGGCACGAACACCTTGTTCAACAAAAGGTTTGTTCGTCATCTTACCCTTAACACATGATTCGCATGTACCATATGATTCAAAATCAAATGGTTCTAAGTAGTCCAACTTCCTTAGTCTTTTAATCCGTGTTTCATTGATACGGCCAGCCAACAATGCCATAGATAAGATGGATTATTCTTCCTACTTGAAGACGGTTGTTTGTTATCTATTTGAAATAAAGGTAGACTACTTTGCAAAATATATAAACCATTCACTAAGCGAGCTTTTCCATAATACTGGTCATTTGACGAAAAATAACAAGTATTATTAGCAAATCTAAAGGAAAAACCCAAATTGTCCAACAATGGAATGGAAATAATATTTCTGACAATGGATGGAACAAAATAAACGTTATCAAGTTCTAAACATTGTCCTGATGGTAAATCTATCTTGCAGCGTCCAACGCGTTTGGCTTCAACTGGATTGCCGTTCCCAACATGCAAGTCGATTTCACCTTGCTTGACTAGCCTGTGATCAATTAGCCCCTGCACATTATTACAAATGTGTGAGCCACATGCTGTATCTAATACCCAACCATTGGAGTCAAAAGTAGTCATGTTCATTTCAATAACAAACATACCTGAGCTAGAAGCCGGCGGCTTCTTAGCTTGATCTGCCCTTAGCTTAGGGCAATCTTTCTTCCAATGCCCTTTCTGTTTACAGAAAATACATTCATCTGTGCGTACCGTTCCGCTCCTCTTGAACTTCCTTTTCTGGTTTAGACGCTTAGGCTTATTACTCGAAGTGTTAGCCTTGGCTCCCGACTTTCCCTTACCCTTAGCACCTTTATTTCTCGGGTTTGGGTTAGATGGTTGCCCAACATACATGATCGACTTTTCCTTCTTAGGAAGAGTTTGATCATATGTCTTCAGCAGATTATGGAGCTCGGGCAATGTAACGTCCTTCGCATTCATCGTGTAGTTAATGATGAACTGCGAATACGAACTCGACAATGATTGAAGGACAAAGATCACCATGATCTTATTCTCCAGCTTGACACCGGCATCGGCAAGCTTCTCAAAGAGACCAATCATTTTGAGAACATGTTCAGACATGTTCCCTCCTTCATTGAGCTTGCATCTATGTATCTCTTTGATCAAATCAAATTCAACACTTCTAGCTGTCGTCTTAAAGAGCGACTCAAGATGCTTCAGCATCTCATACGACAACATGCTTTCATGTTGCCTCTACAGCTCATTGTTCATTGCCGCCAGCATAATACACTGCGCGGATCTAGCATCCTCATGATGCTTATCAGACTTTGCCTTGTTGGCTTGATTCCAAGCAGCAACCTGATCGGCAGTCTGATTCTCGGGACACACGAGAATGACCTCGTCCAAGACGTACTCAATCTTTTCGTACCTCAGCACCAAACGAATATTCCTGATCCAATCTAGGAAGTTTGGTCAGGTCAAAATTTGCTTCTCTAAGACAGCACGGAGCGAGATACTCGCCATTTTGGTTTTCCTAAGGAGAAATAGTATAGATCGAAAATAATAGATCAACTATTGAAATACTATTTCTAAATACACAGTCAACATAACTAAACAACAAGGTCCTTTAGCTGTTTAGCTCCCACTATTTTCACATATGATTGCCCCCAAAACAAACATACGGGTAATGTCCAACAAGTTACCGTAGTGGCCAAGATCCAAATCCCTACTATGCTATACTCCAACGGGGGCTGGTCGCATAGCATAATATGACCGGTAGGACTATCCAATTGCATCACGCCACTCTTGGGTGTTAAATCTAATTTAACCCGATGCTCTACATGTTGTACCTATCGAGATCGCTAGATACAATATGCAGTAAGTTATAACCATAGGCTTACTCTAATCTGACGATCACTGCGAGTCTGCAAGACGAGGTCGCCAATACAGGAAAACGCAATGAAAGTTCAGAATTAAAGCACCCCGTGGAAAGCATCTCAGAAACGTATACATATTTCTGCACTTATATTGGTTGAGGCTTGTAGCTTGAGGGTTGTTATCAGTCATCTACCAACAGATAAGGCCGCCGCCTATCCATCATGCATGAGCGGTCTACACGTAATGGATGCCGCCTATCCATTCTAGTTCTAAACGCGGTCAAGCACATAACGGGCGCCGCCTACCCATACATAAAATATGCGTTCCGACAAATAAGACGGTGCCGCCTACCCTCGCATGCATAGCGGTCGAACAGAAAGTAAAATACGTGGTATTTAAACCTGCATTGTCAAACAATAGCATATTGAGCATACAAACAAATAGTAGCAGATGTGGATGCCAAATGACTTCATAATTTCATTATGAAATTTATAATCCCATACTTATAATCTCTATGAAAAATTGAAAATTTGGACTAGATTGAAAAATTGAAAATTCTATTGACCTGGTAGCAATTTTCGAAAATCCAAAGGACTCAATTGTAATTTTCGAAACCTCGGAGGTGTTAAATCTAAAATTCAAAAGTAGAAAGACTTATTTGTAATAAAGAATAAATTGATAAATCACAAATAAGCCCCTTAACTTTATACTAATTAAATTTAACCCCTCTAGTTAACAATAATTACAATTAAATCATATTTATATTCCAAATAAAATTCAATCCTCAAAATTTCCAAAATTTGATTTTGGGTCCAACCCCGAAAATATATATATAAAATATACGGGGACGGGATCGAGTCCCGTCCCCTAGCGTGCCTGCGGCCGCAGGCGCCCGGCGCCTGCGGCATGCAGGCACCGGGCGCCTTTGTCCGCAGGCGCGGGCCTGCGTCACGCAGGCGGTGTACATATATATAATAATTTTTTTTTTTTTGAAAAATATAAATTCTAAATTTATATAAAAACAAAACCTTTGAAAATCGAATTAATTATAGAATCAATTGCATCCACATACACTACAAAATCACATAACATATATACGTAATCCATTAACCTCGCTCTGATACCTCTGTAAGAAAATATGGTCAGAGTTACCCCTAGGGTACGCAGCGGAATTTCAAAAATTTTCTTAACATGCAGGTTAATTGATCATGTATATAGCATATATATTAAACACGTTAATCAGAAGACTTACAATACTCCAAAAGCAAGCACAGGTTCCAAATCTTCGTAATAGTCCGGAGAATCTTCTCCTTCATCGAAGTCGAAGATATCTGCAATACTTTCATTATCTGCAAGACAATAAAAGTTAGTTTCCAGCTCCTTGAACCTCAACCTTGTTATCCACGGATGAACAACTTATCGGAAAGAATGCTAGGATATTCTTTGTGTGGCCAAGAAGATGGGGCGACGGTTTTCCTCTGGTGAGGGTGGCGCGCGCGTGGCCTGTAAGAGGTAGAGAAGAGCTTTTTATTTTCTCTAAGAAAACTGGTAGAAAGAATGATCTAAAAGTTAATCATCAAAGCTCTCTAATAGTCTACTATATACAGTAGTCAATAGAAGCCTAAAGAATAATCAATTAGACTTCATAAAGGAATAAGAATATAATTCTTATCGCACTAGGAAACCAATTCAAGTCTAGATTCTTCCCAATCAAATTAAAACTGAATTAGGAAAATCTAACTTATCACTTGACATCTAATAGAGGAAGGAGTCGAACTCCTTCCCCTACTCCAGCTGCGCGCGCGCTCGTCCATGGGTGGTTAGGTGGGTCCCGATTTTGGGACCCACTTATAATTCTAAGGCAATTCAAACTCCAAGTAGATTTTGACCATGTGCCTATATTAATTCTAAATTAACATACCCTTTCAAATCAAACCTCTATTATATTTCTAAATATAATCTTTAATTGTATTTACATAAAATACAATTAATCAGCCAATTCAATTAACAATTTTCCAAATCATTAATTGAGCCACAAATTATTATAATTAATTCCAAATAAATTATAATCCATCAATAACAATTAATTCTAAATTAATTGCGATTCCATCTTCAAGGATATTCGGATAAGCTGAATCACCACATAGTGTGACCCATAGGGCTTCATTGTATTAAGCAAGTCCTAGACTAGGCAAAATGGAATTCCTAGATGGTTTCATTTGCAATATTAATACATGAGGACGTTTGAGAGGTTTCTCAAAGCAAACCCTTTCATTTTGAAGTCTATTGCGTTCAACGCGGCGATGGTAACGTCCCTCCATCTGACTGACTCGAATGCATCTAGGATCGATGAAGTGTCTATCCCAATAATACATCCACGGGCGTCTTCAGTGAGTTGCTTGGTGAATCCAATATCTATTATGACTATCATAATAATATTGATACGCTGGCCAGCGGTTTTACCAAGCACAACTATGAACGACTATGAGCAGTGCTCTCCTATGCTACACATGAGAGATGAATCCTTCACAGAATCACTTATCATCCCCATTTGTATGTAGCCATAATCCTGGATCGTGTCTTGGGTCAACTGCTTATTCAGAGCTGACATCGACGGGTCCACCAAGGATATGGGGCAACAAATGTGATGATAAAGTCCTGTAAGTCCAAAGGACGACTGGCATCACTTCGACAACTTTTCGGTTCCCATAGACACTTCGGTGTAGAGTATACACCGATGGGAGTTTCCGGTGGGTACTTCCATTGTTCGATAATCATCCTTTGAACAACTATGCGGAGTTATGGGAACGTTTCTTGATTGTCCAACAATCCGTTCCGTGGCCGTGGGATCGGCTCACACTTGCTCTAACAAGTATAACCTCCACGCACACTAGTCTCAGTCGGTTCATTCAGACCCCTACATCCGAGATGAACCTCGACTAGGGAGAGTTTGGGATAGATGATAACTCACATAGCTCCCACTATCTGTGTGATCGGTCATCTATCCGAGGGGACATGTTTAATATCAATACAGACAGGAATAGAGATATGACATGCTGTATGCCTGGTGTAATATAAATATGAAAGCGATACTCAATAGTCAAACATCAAACATATATTATATTACGTTGACCTGTGTAATAGTACATATATGCCCTTAATAAGGGTTGCATGCCCTTAATAAAGAATGTCTCTAGGACATATACACTATCATGCTGATGATGTACTTTATTTTTACAAGCGAACTATTGAAGCACTAGAACCGCTCAGAAACTTGATGATTCGAAGATTGCATACTTAGAAGAATTCTGAGAAAGGTATCTACAAAGGCACATGTTGCTCAGAAAGTGAGATTTTCAGCAACAGCTCGCATAAGTGAAAATCTATATGACAGAGTAGGTGTGCTTGCTGAAACTGAGACTAACCACTTGCTGACAATATATGTGACCTCCTTGCTGAAGAGTACTTGCATTTTGGCTCCAAAGTTCACATTTGAATTTGATTCAAATGAACATTAAATGCAAAGTAGTCACACGAAGATCATGAAAACAAGAAGACAAATGAGGGACGCTGCTGAAAGTACAAAAGCAAGATAGTGACATCTTAAGGTTCAAGCCTTAGAATTTGAAATTCAAACGGCTCCCTTGAGACACTATAAATAGAGGTCATATGGCAAAGAGTAGAAGTGTGTCAACAACGTGATCAAACTCTCACTTGTGCTTTAAACACTTAAAACCTTCCATACTCTTTACTGCCTATTGATCCGTTCCAAGACTTAAGCTTGAAACAAAAGCTACTTGTTAAGAAGTAGAACATTCACGGCTAAGAAATTAGTTAAGTGTTCTTTCTTTCGAACAAGGACAAGTCTTGACACCAGAAACAATCAAACTTGCTTACTGAAAAGTATTACAAGTTGCGTTTCTTTAGATAACTTGTTATAGCTAAAAAAGTTATATTCAAGCGATCTCATCCCAAACCTCTCTAACTAATAAACACCCTTTTCAAGCGTGAAATTCATGGGAAATTAATCATGCATAGTGTTTGATGAACCGGAATTTGTCAGATTCTAAGTAATCAAATACATTTGTATTTAGCCAAAGGCAATTCACAACTACAACGAAAACCGTAGTGTAGCAGTAAAATAACCTCGAGTGTCGATCTCGAAGGACTATAACTAGCTTTATCTAATCTAACTTTAAAATATAAAATCAACAAACGACTTAGCACATGTTTTTCTTATCAAGATAATGGAAGTTAGTGATAGTATGATCATTCAAAGCATAGTGGGTTAATAATCATGCATGAAGTACCCGATCGTTTTGCATAGAGATCTTTGATCATGAATTGTCCAATGTGTTCCGTTATTATTCAACACTACGAAGATAGAAGGCTTAGATAGATCAAAGAAATAAAGCAATAACTCAAAGTTTGATTCGCTTTACCGCCATCAGCATAATTACTAACCATTCGCTAAGAAATCACATACTATCACCAACAATAGATTTAGCTACTCATAGATGTCATGCAATCAACAGAAATCATAGCAAGATTGAATGAAAACATGTTGAAAGATAAATAAATATAAATAGAAAAATCTGAGATACAATGCTACCGAAGGTTGTCAATCTCCGAAGAATCGCGATCTCACAAGCTCCAAAACGATAAGATAAAGTATCTCCTATGCTAAGAATTCCCAGAACAGGCTCTGGAGAATTCCTACCTAAAACTAATGAGAAAGGTGTGAAAAAAGGTCTCAGAAGGTATGAAAAAACGGAGAAAACTAAGCAACTATATATAGGGGTTTGGAACGTGTGGGGCGAGTCGCCCCACACACCAGGCGAATCGCCTGGTGTGGGGCGAACCGTCCCACGTCCCTGGCGAATCGCCCGGGAGGTGCAGTCGGCGAACGACGCATTTTCGACACGTTTTTGGATTTCTTTTCCTTTTCGGACTCGGTTTTTGCCTTCTAGTGACCTTTTAGCCTTCAGACTCGACCGCTAGACTTCAAATCCTATCCGGAATCTTCTAGATACTCCAAAAATATCCTCGGAACACCGATTCTTCATCCTTTTCAATATAATTGCCCGGAAAACTACGTTTTTCACCTAAAACCTGTAAAATGAAAACTAAAGGGAAACATGACACTATTCTAATAAAATGCACTAAAATATAGCTAAATTATCATAGAGGATAGCTAAATTGGTGAAAAAAAGACTCGAATGAAAGTGTAAAATACACGTTCATCAAACTCCCCAAACCGAACCTTTGCTTGTCCTCAAGCAACTAAGCTAGACTCTAATGCAAAAAACAATGCAACACAAAAAATGGAGTCTCATGCCAAATGAAATGAACTAATCTATTGAATCTATCTAAAAACATATGAAAAAGAACCATACAAATCATAACATGAATATAGGTTGAAGAATGCCTCGATTGACTCATACACATTCACATAAGCACTTATGTCAAACAAGATAGTCTCTCGTAACATTCTCTACCTGGACCTAGTCAGTGACGACGTACTGAAACCTGTTAAAATATGAATGGTTGTCCCATGCCTATGAAACTGAGGACTTACTACTGTTCACCAAGTTAAGACTTTTCCTCAAAGAGGTCGAACCAATACTGGCTCTCATCAAACGAAGGAGGGTTCCCTAAAAAAGATAACACTCCCCTATTCTACCCATCTCTCAAGCAAAGCCTTTAAACTATTCACCACTTCCTGAATGGCAGGACGAGGGTTGTCTAGAACAGATGACACTCAAACAAAACAAAAGACAGAAAATTATAACTCGGTTACGAACATTACAAAAATTGAAAAATGAGACAAACACTTTGCTAAACTGCTTTTGGCTTCTTTTTTTGGACCCTTCCTTGCTTTTTTGGGGTCTTTCTTTTTTTCTTTTCCAGATTTTTTTTCTTTTTTTCCTGGAATTTTTTCTCTTTTTTTTTTTCTCTTTTTTTTAGCCAGCAGTAGCACAACGAAAAAGAAACAATGTCACACAAACGACCTTCCCAAACCTATTCGAAAGAATAGGTTGGAGTACAAAATTTACGAAAAAGGAAAATAAACTCACAACGCACACTAAAAAATCGAAAAACAAGTCTAATGATAGTGTAACCCCCTCCCCAAACCTATTCGAAAGAATAGGTTGCAAACAAAGGATCACACTACCTCCTTCCTAGGCATTTAGCAATATCAAAGCAAGTGAAGACTTGTTGCCTCTTAGGTACATAATTACTCGGGAAAACAACCATAAGATCCTAACATGCATCATCCTATTATAAAGGCCTTCGTGAACCGCAGTACAGAAAACACCACTAAGTGATGTCGAGACTACCAAGTTTAACTAAGTGCAAACATAAGTATGACAAGCCAAGCGAGAAAAACCTCAAACAAATTCATAGAGATGAAGCATATGATTAATGTCATAATTAGTTAATATACCCAATAAAAAAGTTCAAAAAAATTGGCAATAAACTCCACATAAAACATGCGAGACTATCCTAGGATGAATGTAGTGTATGCAACTAAATACTAAGAAAGCGGTAAACGTGCAAATGCAAACAAAAAACATACTCATCATCACAAAGCCAAACAATACTTAACATCATGGTTCACATCCCATCCCCGTCATGAAACTTAAGCTAGTCCCTAGCAAAAGAGAATGAGTAAATAAAAAGTGATACTAGATGTTACCGAACGGTTTGGCCTCGGTCGGCTGAGAGCGGACATGTGAAAAGACTAATTATCGGGATTGTAATCCCCATAATAGTCTCTCCACATGTCAGACATGAGATCCTGTTGCTGACGGATGAGCTGTTGCTGCTCCCACATTATCTCCCTCTCATTCTGGCGATGCTCCTCAATCATCTTCCAGTCGCGGTTGCGCTGGGCAATGTGTCCATCAAGGTCATGTCGCATTCCTTGGACAGTAGTGGTCAAGGCTGCAACACTAGCATCGAAGTGGGCCCGAAAATCAGAGAAGTCAAGACCTTGAGACCCATGTGGTACTCGAGGTGGTGCATGTGGTGCTCTACGGACAAAGGGAATATCCGGGATAGGAACTCGGCCATCCATAGCTTCCTGATAATCATTATCATTGTCAGAATCAGTCCGTTGGAGGGAAGCTTCAACATCAGCAACAGCAGCTGTGGGGTTCTTCATTTGATACCTACTCAGTTGCACATCAATAGTCAAAGGGGAAAGGGCAGCGACCTCGCAATCCCCCTCATCAATGTCCTCAACCCCGTGATATTTGCAATATGCTGTGATGAAGCTCGGAAAAATGAAGGGTTTCTTCTTCTTCTCCCAATGACGCTCATACTCTGCATACATGATCTGACCAATGTCTATTCGATGCTTGTCTATCAAGCAGTAGAGGAGCTCAGCATAATTCGGTTGTATCCACGTGTCATTCATTCTAGGGATCAAGTTGAAAATGGAGAATTTCATAACCACCGTAGCCTCGATACTATGGTCACTCTGATCTATCCGCCCAGGTTGTGCTCCGGTATCTGGATACACATATTCCCTGTTGCAAATCACATCTGTGATGGCACTTCCGATCCCCCTAGTGGCCCTCGAATACACGTAGGAGTGGTTGCTTCCGGCGAACTCCCGTTCCCCTACATGGATGAATGCAGAAATTGAGGCCGGTGTCCATGCCACAATTACGCCTCGAACGAGTACCCCCTCCTTCTCCTCAAGATCAGTGTACCTAGCATAGAACACATGGAGGAGGCTCGTATCGTACCCCTTGAATCGGTTGGAAGTAAACCAACCCCAATTCCTTTTTCTTGCCAGACGGGAGAGCGTCTTGTAACCTGGCCTGTGAGTTAGTCCATCCGGAATGTCTATCCTTCTGTCTGGTATAATTGATCGCCCACCTTGAGCTAGCTCCGCTTTGAGCCTCTGTCGGACGTCGATTGCGGCAAGAGACAACTCGAACAACTCGTGGGAAGGTTGGGAGCTTGATGCTGCCCCCTTACCCCTCTTGCTTGAGCCAGCTTTCTTCTTGTCTTGTGGAGCCATGATTCCTACAAACAACAATTAGTATCTTGTATGACACAAAACAGATTTATGCATATGCAAATGCAAGAGTGAACACAAGAGTGATATCTACAACAATCGAACTCCTCAAAACCTCCATGTCTAGTCTAGCTACTTCTTGAACCAACATGCAACATATCAAAATAACTTCGACATGCACATATCACATTATGCTCTTGCTAGACAACAAATAGCCCTAAATCATAAGGCTCAATTCATACCATAGTAGCAAAAACTCTAGCATCATAAATCGTCAAACTCATCACTCATGCATTCTACCATCATGTCTATCATTATCACATCAACAAACACAACTTTAAACATGGAATGAAAGGAAAAGAAACATTCCACCTTAAGACATAGACATCTAGTGGGCAAAATTCTCAATCCAACAAACCAAGCATAATTGAACATGCAATTGATAGTGAATAACGTTTCTAATCACACAAATCATCAACCCATACATCATATAAGCTTAATTGAAGCATAAATTAAAAAACCCCCAAATTTGAAAAATTAGGGTTCATATGAGATTACCTCAGATCTGACAAATGAATGAAGTAGGAAGAAATTTGTTCGGATGAAAAGAAAGAGCACGTAATGGGCTTCGATTGAAGCTAAAGAACACACAATTTGGTGGAAAATTGAAGATTTTATGAAAGATTGAAGAAATTTTGATTTTTTGGGAATTTTGGGAGTAAGATTGTGAAGAAGATGAGAAAAATGAGGAAATGGAGGCAAAGCCCCGTTTTTCTTCTTCAGATTCCACGGGGCGAGTCGCCCCGTGTGTGGGGCGAATCGCCCCACATGACTAGAGAGCTCCGCGCTCTCTGGACATAGAGCTCTCTGGTCATGTGGGGCGATTCGCCAATCGCCCCCACCACCAGAGGTGGGGAGACGAAACTTTTCGAAAAAACTCAGTTTTTAATCCCCGAAAACCATTTTACTCATAAAACCACTCGAAAAAGTTCACTCAAACATAAACATAAGCACAAACGACACAGAGACGAACAAATTCACGTAAGAAAAGCAAATTGTTCAATGTATGAATGCATGCAATAAAGCGGTAAAAAAGCAATAAAAACTCCGGGTTGCCTCCCGCATAGCGCCATTGTTTATAGTCTTAGACTCGACTTCTTCTTGCTCTAGCTCTTCTTCTTGAGGGTACTAGACTTCCCCTTCATGGATCTCCTCCTCATGCCGCGAACCTGTGAATAAGAATGAACATAGACACCAAGACCAAAGTAGTTAATGGTGTGAGAAGCATTGAAGTGATTATTTGGATCAGATATGGCTCGCAACACATGTTGCTTGCCATCCACTTCTATGGTACAAGTCCTTCGGTAGATGTCTATCACGGAGCTTAGTTTAGTCAAGAACGTTCGCCCCAAGAGAACGACATCCCCCATCCTAGGTGTAGATGCCGGCATAACTACAAAATTGGTGTACACAGAAGCTTCACCAATCTTAACCAATACGTTCTTCACAACGCCTTTGGGTCTCACAAAGGATCCATCCACCAATTGCCCAATAGCCTTGTGCTCAGATAGTTTTCCAAGGCTACTCTTCTCGAACACATTCATTGGCAGCACATTAGAGTAAGATCCCGTATCTAGTGTAGCACGGACATCTTCAAGTTCACCAATCCCGACCTTAGCATCGAAACTTTGAGGGATTCGCTCGGGATCCTCTTGCTCCTCTTCACTCTCATTAGAACCAAGGTCCTTCTCATCTTCCTTGGCTAGTGGTGGTTCTTCATCCTTGCAACGCTCACACTTAGAAACCTTCTTGATGGTGATTTCAACCGGAAGATCACCCACCAAGGTAATGGACATCGACTTCTCAGTGTTGCTAGGCAGCTTCCCTTGCTCCACGGTCAATCAACTCTTGCAACTTCTGATGGGCATGCCTAGTGCTTTCTTCCAATCGATCAAGCCTCGCCCTAGTCTTCTCTAAATCTTCTTCATAACGCTTAAGAAAACTTTGGGTGTGATCAACCACCTTTTGCAAGTTCTCCATGAGTAGAGCTGTCTTCGACTTCGGTTTCTCTTTGGGAGCGGGATTTTCGCAGTGATCATTACCATAGTTAAGCCTACTACGGTCTTGGTTAGGACCATAAGTTTGGCTAGTCGGTGCATATCCTTGATTGCTTCGGAACCCTCTTCTCCAAAATCCACCTCGAGGATTCCTACCATCTTGTCCGTAGCTAGCTTCTTGAGTACCAAATTCCGTAGCAAAGGATTCCTCTTCGCCTCCTTGAACACAATTGCCATCATCATATGCAAGCTACGATCTACACATATGAGCTCCATGCCCATAGTTCTTGCATATTCGGCAAACTTCGTTTGACATAGCTGTTCCTGCGGAGTTCTTGAGGACTTGTTTCAACTCGTTGGTAAAGCACTCGAATCGATCCCCGTTCCCCCCACACATAGGGGCCTCCTGAGTTGGTGGAGCTTCAGGTCCACGTCTCCTAACCATTGCTCTTGGATCCTTGAATTGCGAACCCTTAGCAAGCCTTTCGAAAACTACCCAGACGGCTTCCGCGGTTTCCTCCCAAATATTGCCACGACACTGGAAATCCACCACTTGTTGGTTCTCAAAGGTTAGTTCATTGTAGAAGTGTTGGACAAGATATGAAAGCTCAAAACCATGGTGAGGGCACTTGTTCATGAGGTCTTGGAACCTCTCAAACGCGGTGTAGATGGTCTCATCATAGTCTTGTTTGAACCCAGTGATTTGCGCCTTAAGCGCGGTAGTCAAGGTGTGAGGGAAGTATTTCTCCATGAATGCTGAAAAAACCTTCTCCCAAGTGTCCAGCGAGTCCACTGGTAGAGAACTCAACCATGACTTGGCTCTGTCGCCAAGCCCCATAGCAAAAACCTTCATTCTCAACTCATCCGTTGTTATTTCAGCTCCGGGTCGTGGGAGTTGGTTGACGAAATCATCGATATCGTGCAAGTACCCTATCACATCCTTCCTTGCTAAGCCATAGAACCTCGGAAGTTGTTGGAACGCGTGGTTCTTTATTTCCATATCTCGAGTTGCAGACGAAAGAACAATCGCCGGTCCCCTCATACGATCCTTGGTGGGTTGAACCCATGCTTTTAGTGGTCTAGCTTCTGCCATTCCGTCGATTTCCTTGAAAAGACTGTGTAGAGATTCAGAGAAATCAGTATCCTCTATTTCCTCTAGTTCACGTCTTCGAAGCAGTCGCCTTCTTTGGTGGTAGACTCTGTCGATTTCAGCGATTGATTCAGCAAGCGGTGTTCCCCTAGATCGTGTACTTCGCATACACTATCTGTAACAAGCTAGAAAGTAGTATCAGAGAGATCAAATAGAAAAAACAAAAACAACTAAAACTAGGAATTGAATGCTGAAAATATATAAAACCTAAACAGAAAAAGGAGTATAGTCCCCGGCCACGGCGCAATTTTTGATGAACCGGAATTTGTCAGATTCTAAGTAATCAAATAAATTTGTATTTAGCCAAAGGCAATTCACAACTACAACGAAAACCGTAGTGTAGAAGTAAAATAACCTCGAGTGTCGATCTCTAAGGACTATAACTAACTGATGAACGTGCGAATGTCGTGCTCCGAGTTCACGCAAATAAATTTGTATTTAGCCAAAGGCAATCCACAACTACAACGAAAACCGTAGTGTAGTAGTAGAATGACTCGAGTGTCGTTCTCTCAGGACTATAACTAGTTTTATCTATTTAACAAGAGAATACAAAACAGCAGACAGATAGCAAAAGGGGGTTTCTAGCAGATAATGGAGATTGGTGATAGTATGGTCCTTCTTAACATAACGGGTCGATAATCATGCATAAATTCCTCGGTCTTGCATAGAGATCTTTGAATCAATCTAGTGTCTTGTTGCTAATATTAAGCACTACGAAGATAATTGGTCTGACAAGTCAATCACTATTGACCTAATGTGTTCCGTAATTATTCAACACTACGAAGATAATTGGTCTGATGGTCGACAAGTGTCCAATTGTGCATAATAATTAATACAACATACGAGAATTTAGGCTGTGCCTGATCAACTAAATAAAGCAATGACACGGAGTATAATGCGCGATATAGCCATTAGCATGATTATCTTCCCTTCGCTAAGAATTCACATACTACCACCAATGATAAGTTTAGCTACTCATAATAGGCATGCAATCAACAGAAATCATAGAAGAAAACATATTGAAAGATATATAAAATAAGTAGATTAAACTGTAAGATACAAGTTACCGAAGGTTGTCAATCTCCGAATGATTGCGATCCTACGAGCTCCAATCCGCTATGAAAAAGTATCCCCTAAGCTACAAACCTCCCAGGATAGGCCCCGGGAAGTTCCTACCTAAAACTATAGAGAGAGGTGAGAAAGTAGGTCTGGAAAGATATGATTTTCGGAGAAAACTGAGCAACTATATATAGGCTTCGAATTACTGTGGGGCGGTTCGCCCCAGAGAATATCTCGCGGAATTCCGGGTTTTCGACGCGTTTTTGGATTTCTTCCCCTTTTCGGGCTCGGCTTCTGTCTTCTAGTGGCTTCCTAACCTCCAGATTCGACCCCTAGACTCCAAATCCTATCCGGAAACCTTCAGATACTCAAAATAGGCTTCTGGAACACCAATTCCTTGTCAACTTCAATATAATTGCCCGGAAATCCTCGAATTTCAACCATAACCTGTAAAATAAAATCTAAAGGGAATCGTGACACTATTCTAATAAAATGTACTAAAATATAGCTAAATTAACATAGAGGATAGCTAAAATAGGTGAAAAAGACTCGAATGAAAGTGTAAAATACACATTCATCAAACTCCCCAAACCGAACCTTTGCTTGTCCTCAAGCAACTAAGCTAGACTCTAATACAAAAAACATGCAAGACACAAAATGGAGTCTCGTGCCAAATAAAATGAACTAATCTACTGAATCTATCAAATAACATATGAACAAAAACCATATAAATCAAAGCATGAATATAGGTTGAAGAATACCTCATACACCTCCACATAAGTACTTATGTCAAGACAAGATAGTCTCTCGTAACATTCTCTACCTGGACCTAGTCAGTGCCGACGTAATGAAGCATGCTAAGATACGAATGGTTGCCCCGTGCCTATGAAACTGAGGACGTACTGCTGTTCCACCATGTTAAGACTTTTCCTCAAAAGAGGTCGAACCAGTACTGGCTCTCATCAAACGAAGGAGGGTTCCCTATAAAGGATAACACTCCCCTATTCTACCCATCTCTCAAGTAAAGTCTTAAGCTATTCACCACTTCCTGAATGGCAGGAAGAGGGTGGTCTAGAACATATGACACTCAAGACAAAAAGATAAAAAATAGAAAAACACTATACGAACATTACAAGAATTGGAAAAGACTCAACACTTTGCTAAACTGCTATTTGGCTTTCTTTTCTGGACTCTTCTTTGCTTTTTTGGGGTCTTCTCTTTTTTTTCTTTCCAGATCCTTTTTTCTTTTTCTTTTTCTCTTTTTTTTCCGGAATTTTTCTTTCTTTTTTTTCGATTTTTCTAGCCAGCAGTAGCATAACAAAAAGGGAAACAAAATGACTCACACGACTTCCCCAAACCTATTCGAAAGAATAGGTTGGAGTACAAAATTCACGGAAAAGGAAAAGTAAACTCACGATACAAAAATGCAAAACAGAAACAAGTCTAATGATGGTGTAATCCCCTCCCCAAACCTATTCGGAAGAATAGGTTATAAACAAAGGATCACACAACCTCACACTACCTCCTTCCTAGGCATTTAGCAATCTCAAAGCATGGTGAAGACTTGTTGCCTCTTAGGTACATAATTACTCGGGAGAACAACCATAGGATCCTAACATACATCATCCTATTATAAAGGCCTTCGTGAACCGCAGTAGAGAAAACACCACTAAGTGATGTCGAGACTACCAATCTTAACTAAGTGCAATACATAAATGTGACAAGCCAAGCGAGAAAAACCTCAAACAAATTCATAGAGATGAAGCATACGATTAATGGCACAGTTGGTTGATCTACCCAATAAAAAAGTTCGAAAAATTCGGCAATAAACTCCATTTAAAACATGCAAAACTATCCTAGGAAAGCAGTAAACGTGCAAATGCAAAAAATTTCACGAGTTTTTCATAAGCAAGATAAGTATAGAGATAACCAGCGATAATCTCCTCCCCAAACCTGAACGTCGTCGCTCGTCCCGAACGTCGAAAGTGGATCCAAGGTGAGAGCTAATGCTTGTATAAGTGACCTATAATACTCAATCAAACTCGTGAGATAAAATCTAAAGCGGTAAAGAAAGCGATTAAAGAAAGCGATAAAATCTCCGGGTTGCCTCCCAGATAGCGCCATTGTTTAAAGTCTTTGACTCGACTCCTTTCCGCGCCTATCTCTTCTTTCTGCGGGTACTAGACTTCCCCTTCATCGATCTCCTCTCCATGCCACGAACCTGTGAATAAGAAAGAATATAGGCTGCAAGACCACAGTAGTGAGTAGTGAAAGAATTATCAGGCGGATCAGGTGGATCAGATATGGCTTGCAACACATGTTGCTTGCCTTCCACTTCAATAGTGCAAGTTCTTTGGCAGATGTCCATCACGGAGCGTAGCTTAGTCAAGAACGTTCGTCCCAAGAGAATGACATCCCCCGTCCCAGGTGCAGACGCCGGCATAACTACAAAATTGGTGTATACAAATGCTTCACCAATCTTGACCAACACATTTTTCACAACGCCTTCGGGTCTCACAAAGGATCCATCCGCCAGTTGCACAATAGCCCTATGGTCAGATAGTTTTCCAAGGTTACACTTCTCAAACACATTCAAAGGGACCACGTTCGAGTAAGATCCCGTGTCTAGTGTGGCACGAACATCTTCAAGTTCGCCAATTCCGACCTTAACATCGAAACTTTGAGGGAGTGGCTTGGGATTCTCTTGCTTCTTTCCACTCTCATCAGTACCAAGGTCCTTCTCTTCTTCCTTGGCTAGTGGAGGCTCCTCATCCTTGTAACACTCGCACTTAGCAACTTGCTTAATGGTGATTTCCACTAGTTGATCTCCCACCAAGTTGATCGACATGGACCTCTCAGTGCTGCTATGTAACTTCCCCTGCTCTCTACTAGCTCTAGCTTCCAATTGATCCAGACGAGCATTGATCTTTGCCGAATCCTCCTCGTATCTCTTCAAAAACACTTGTGTGAAATCCACCAATTTCTGTAAATTATCCAAGAGAGTTGC
Source organism: Plantago ovata (assembly GCA_028274465.1). Lineage (NCBI taxonomy): Eukaryota > Viridiplantae > Streptophyta > Magnoliopsida > Lamiales > Plantaginaceae > Plantago > Plantago ovata. The sequence goes on from CM051458.1 coordinate 49,870,896, forward strand.
TGACTTGGATGTATAAGCTTCGTCCTTAGGAGTAGGATTACTACGGTTTCCCAAGTAAACGTCTTCTCGTGCTAGATCTGATCTGCACATATGAGCCCCATGCCCATAATTCTTGCACACCCTACATACCTCAGTTGGAGAGAGAAGTTCCGATTAGGCCACTTAGAGCTTGCCTCATCTGATTGGCGAAACCTTCGAACCTATCGCCACTCACACCATTCACTTCATGCATTGGGATCTCCTGGTTTGGTGGAGCCTCAGGTCCACGTCTTCTAACCATTGCTCTTGGATCCTAGGATTGAGATCCTTTAGAAAGCCTTTCGAAACACGCCCATACATCCTCGGCGGTCTCTTCCCAGATAGTACCACGGCATTGGAAATCCACCACCTGTTGACTCTCATATGTGAGTCCATTGTAGAAGTGCTGGACGAGATCAGGAAGCCCAAAACCATGGTGTGGACACTTGTGCATGAGGTCCTTGAACCTCTCGAAAGCGGTGTAGATGGTCTCATTATAGTCCTGTTTGAATCCTGTGATTTCTGCCTTAAGCGCGGTAGTCAATGTGTGAGGAAAGTATTTCTCCATAAAAGCAGAATACACCTTGTCCCAGGTGTCTAGTGATCCGGCTTCCATAGAGCCTAACCATGCCTTGGCTTTATCACCAAGCCCCATAGCAAAAGCCTTCATCCTTAGCTCATCGTCCGTTATCCCTGCTCCGGGCCTTGGAAGATTGTTGATAAAATCGTCAATATCATTCAGGTATCCCATAACATTTTCCCTAACCAACCCATAGAACCTCGGGAGTTGCTGGTACATGCAACTTTTGATTTCCAAATCTCGAGTTGCAACAGAAAGAACAATAGCCGGACCTTTCATCAGTGCTTTGTTGGGTTGAACCCATGATTTCAGTGGTCTAGCTTCTGCCATTCCGTCGATTTCCTTGAAAAGAATGTGTAGAGATTCATAGAAATCGGTATCCTCTATTTCCTCTAGTGCACGCCTTTGAAGTAGTCGCCTTCTTTGGTGGTAGACTCTGTCGATCTCAGCAATTGAATCAGCAAGCGGTGTTCCTGCAGAACGTGTATGCGACATACACTATCTGTAACAGACTAGGAAAGCAGTATCAGAGAGAGATTAAAAAGGAAAACTAAAACTAATAGAATTAGGAATCTAAAGCTGTAAATATAAACAAATTAAACAGAAAAAAGGAGTATAGTCCCCGGCAACGACGCCAATTTGATGAACGCGCGGATGTCGTGCTCCGAGTTCACGCAAATAAATTTGTATTTAGCCAAAGGCAATCCACAACTACAACGAAAACCGTAGTGTAGCAGTAGAATGACTCGAGTGTCGTTCTCTCAGGACTATAACTAGCTTTATCTATTTAACAAGAGAATATAAAACAGCAGACAGATAGCAAAAGGGGGTTTCTAGCAGATAATGGAGATTGGTGATAGTATGGTCCTTCTTAACATAACGGGTCGATAATCATGCATAAATTCCTCGGTCTTGCATAGAGATCTTTGAATCAATCTAGTGTCCTGTTGCAAATATTAAGCACTACGAAGATAATTGGTCTGACAAGTCAATCACTATTGTCCTAATGTGTTCCGTAATTATTCAACACTACGAAGATAATTGGTCTGATGGTCGACAAGTGTCCAATTGTGCATAATAATTAATACAACATACGAGAATTTAGGTTGTGCTTGATCAACGAAATAAAGCAATGACATGGAGTATAATGCGCGATATAGCCATTAGCATGATTATCTTCCCTTCGCTAAGAATTCACATACTACCACCAATGATAAGTTTAGCTACTCATAATAGGCATGCAATCAACAAAAATCATAGAAGAAAACATATTGAAAGATATATAAAATAAGTAGATTAAACTGTAAGATACAAGTTACCGAAGGTTGTCAATCTCCGAATGATTGCGATCCTACGAGCTCCAATCCGCTATAAAAAAGTATCCCCTAAGCTACAGAACTCCCAGGACAGGCCCCAGGAAGTTCCTACCTAAAACTATAGAGAGAGTTGAGAAAGTAGGTCTGGAAAGATATGATTTTCGGAGAAAACTGAGCAACTATATATAGGCTTCGAATTACTGTGGGGCGGTTCGCCCCACACACCGGGCGGTTCGCCCGGTGTGGGGCAGTTCGCCCAAGAGAATTTCTCGCGGAATTCCGCGTTTTCGACGCATTTTTGGATTTCTTCCCCTTTTCGGACTCGGTTTCTGTCTAGTGGCTTCCTAACCTCCAGATTCGACCCCTAGACTCCAAATCCTATCCGAAAACCTTCAGATACTCAAAAGAGGCTTCTGGAACACCAATTCCTTGTCAACTTCACTATAATTGCCCGGAAATCCTCGAATTTCAACCAAAACCTGTAAAATAAAATCTAAAGGGAAACGTGACACTATTCTTATAAAATGTACTAAAATATAGCTAAATTAACATAGAGGATAGCTAAAATAGGTGAAAAAGACTCGAATGAAAGTGTAAAATACACATTCATCACTAGCTTTATCTAATCTATCTTTAAAATATAAAATCAACAAACGACTTAGCACATGTTTTTCTTATCAAGATAATGGAAGTTAGTGATAGTATGATCATTCAAAGCATAGTGGGTTAATAATCATGCATGAAGTACCCGATCGTTTTTCATAGAGATCTTTGATCATGAATTGTCCAATGTGTTCCGTTATTATTCAACACTACGAAGATAGAGGGCTTAGATAGATCAAAGAAATAAAACAATAACTCAAAGTCTGATTCGCTTTACCGCCATCAGCATAATTACTAACCCTTCGCTAAGAAATCACATACTATCACCAACAATAGATTTAGCTACTCATAGATGTCATGCAATCAACAGAAATCATAGCAAGATTGAATGAAAACATGTTGAAAGATAAATAAATATAAATAGAAAAATCTGAGATACAATGTTACCGAAGGTTGTCAATCTCCGAAGAGTCGCGATCTCACAAGCTCCAAAACAATAAGAAAAAGTATCTCCTATGCTAAGAATTCTCAGAACAGGCTCTGGAGAATTCCTACCTGAAACTAATGAGAAAGGTGTGAAAAAAGGTCTGAGAAAGTATGAAAAAACAGAAAAAACTGAGCAACTACATATAGGGGTTCGGAACGTGTGGGGCGAGTCGCCTCATACACCGGGCGAATCGCCTGGTGTGGGGCGAACCGCCCCACGTCCCGGGCGAATCGCCCGGGAGGTGCAGTCGGCGAACGACGCGTTTTCGACGCGTTTTTGGATTTCTTTTCCTTTTCGGACTCGGTTTTTTTCCTTCAAGTGACCTTTTAGCCTTCAGACTCGACCCCTAGACTTCAAATCCTATCCGGAATCTTCTAGATACTCCAAAAATGTCTTCGGAACACCGATTCTTCGTCCTCTTCAATATAATTGCCCGGAAAACCACGTTTTTCACCTAAAACCTGTAAAATGCAAACTAAAGGGAAACATGACACTATTTTAATAAAATGCACTAAAATATAGGTAAATTATCATAGAGGATAGGTAAATTGGTGAAAAAAAAACTCGAATGAAAGTGTAAAATACACGTTCATCGGTGTTGCTGATTATAAGTCCCAAGTTTGGTGGAGAACAAGGTTATAGTTCTCTAGTTAGGTTGAAAACGAAGCAAGTGTGCTTTGGTTTCTGAAGAATCATTAGTGATAGGATTTGTAAGGAACCTGACATCTTATCTTAGTGGATTCAGTCCTAGAAAGGACAAAGTGGATTAGTTGAGAGATTACGCCACTCTCAGATACCACTATAAAAGTGTTTGTGTGATTTACTTTATCGCATTTAGTTTTCAGCAAGCTACACTTCTTGTACACTGACACTCTGCTCACTTGCTGAAACTAGCACTCTCTGAAAAACACTTATTGTAAAAAGACTTCCGCACTCTGTTTTTAAAGTACCAGCAAACTCGTTACTGAAAACTAACAAGTACTTGCTGAGAAAGTTAAGTACCAGCAAACTCATTACTGAAAAGTAATAAGCACGTGCTGAGAAAGTTTTAAACGATGAAAAGTTTGAAAAGACTATTCACCCTCCCTCTAGTCTTTTCTTGTTGTTTAAAGGGACCAACAAGTGGTATCAGTGCTGGAGGTTCTTTAACCTTCAACACTGAACCTAGATCACCTTAGGTGCTTTCCATGAATCACTTTCACTTGATCAGTTTGGTAGTCATTTGCTGACAGGATGTCGCTAGGAGACGCTCCCTTGCTGAAGCTGGAAAACTATGAAAAATGGCGAAACAACATGATGCTAAATCTTGAGGCCATTAGTGATGAGATGGTTACTGTCATAAATGATGGACCTATAAAGATCACTAAAACTGAGAGAAGCTTTCCTCACAAACCACAGATGCTGCTGGAAAGGAAACTATCTTAGGAGAACCGGTTGATATCTCCATTCCAAAACCAAGAGAGGAATGGACTTCCGACGAAGCCAAAAGATTCCGTCTTGATGGCCAAGAAAGAAAAATCATTATTCGATCTACTCCAGATACCATACAGTGCAAACTGTGGGGTGCTAAAACTGCTAAGGAAGCTTGGAAAATGGTTCAAGATCTTTGTGCTGGATCTGACAAAACCAAGAAAAACAAACTCGAAGTGCTAAAGTTGAAGTTCCAAAACTTTAAACAAGGTGCAAATGAGTCACTAGAAGACGTGGATTTCAGATTCACAACTCTAGTGAGTGAGATGGCTGCCTTAGGAGTTGGAAACTTCTATTCAGATTCTCAAAAGGTGAAAACAATTATTAGAACTCTGAACCAAGAATGGATCCATACTCAAAATTTCTACTACAATCAAGAAATGCCAAATACCACTCCAAATGAGTTGTTCTCTCATCTTGCTACTGTCAACTATGAGACAAAGCAGAGAGAAAATGTGTTTGCTGAAAAATCGCAAAACATTGCTCTTGCTGCCAAGCTGTCATCTTCTGAAAAGAAGAATGATAAAGAGCCTGCTGATGAAAACGCTCTTGTTGTTAGAAACATGAAGAAATTCATCAGTAAGGAACTTGAAAGGTGAAAAGCAAAAGAGAAGCTGAAAACGCATCTTGGTAACAACTACCATAAATACAAGAATGAAGCTAGCTCGCTGAACAAGCATGCTCAGCAAGCAAACTCCTCTGAAGAACCAGCAGTTGGCAATGATCTTTGCTTTTATTGCAAAAAGTTTGGACACTTCAAAGCAAACTGCCCCTTACTGAAAGGGAAATCTGCTGAAAAGAAGAAGAACTTCAAAAGGGCTTTGATTGCTGAAGAAAAGAAAAATCTTCAAGCAACAATCGATGCTCTTTAACAAGCTCTGAAGATAGTGACGTAGAGAGTTCAGACACTGAAGAATAAGAAGCCACTCTTGATGTAGAGATTGGCAAGGAAGTTTGTGGAATAGCTATGGAACCTTATCCAGATGTGTCAAACTACGAATTCTTCCTCATGGCCGGTCAGGTGAATTGTCCTACCTCTGACTCTGATTCAGAAAGTGAAGATGACATTGACCTCGATAGAATTTAAGGAGAAATTGAAAGATTTGAGAAAACTCTGAGCAAACAGCAAGAGAAACTACAGATTGCTGAACCTCTGACTAAGCAAACTACTGAAAAGTACGTCTTGCTGAGCGTTGAGTCAGAAAAGAAGGATGCTGAAATATTGCATCTCAAGAAGTTAATTGCTGAAGCTACGGAGAAGAATGCTCAAATGGCAATAGAATTGGAAGAGTATCAGTCCTCAATTCTAAAGTTACTTGCTGAAATACAAGAAATGAAAAAGATAAAAGTCAATTTCAAATCTTATGCGGATGCTAGTAACACACTGACTGAACTAAACTCTTATCTGAGAGATCCATCTCAGAAAGAAGGTTTAGGTGCCACGTATGAAGGTGATGATGTAATACTCTTGAGTAAAGACAAATCACCAATCACCTTTGTTCGTGCAACTGATAGTGGTCAACCAGAACTCTATCAAATTGGTCAATCTAAGGTTGCTGAAATAAGCAATCAAGTACCTTCGACCTTAAAGCCCGCTGTTGCTACTCAAAGTAACAAGACTTTAAAAGGAAAACAGGTTGCTGAAAAGAAAACTGTTCAGAACAAGAATGCTGTAAAGCATTCTGTCAAACAAGTTGCTGAAAAGACATTTGTTAAAACTAAAGGAAAGATTACTAAAAGTAATCAGAAGACCCTTACTGACAAACCTGAATCAAGTAAGGTTGTTGAGACAAAAGCTCAGCATTCTCCCAAAAGTGTACTTGGATTCAAAACCAAGCAAAGTCAACTTTTTCATGAGTATAAGCAAAGTCAGCAAAGATACTTCAAAGAGATTAACAAAACCAAGTCTAAGAGTTCTGACAAAACTCAAAATGCTAGGACTAGAAGGAACCTTCCTAGAAAAGAACTTACTGAAAAGTATGTTCAGCAAAAGGGTCAACAAAGAAAGACACCACATCAGAAAGTGGACTTGATTAGCAATGATCAAAAGTCCTTCGGTTCTAAGCCCTCTAGTTCCTCAGCAAGTAGAAAACAAGTCAAGATTGAAAAACTCTAGACATGGTTTCCACTGGACGTTTTCTTGAACATGTTAATGGACATCCAATATTGGATAATTAACTTGTTTGCTCTTTTGATTGTGTAGACTTCAGCCACGGGACAAACAATGCAATTTGGCACTTTGACAGTGGTTGTGGAAAGAACATGACGGGCAACAAGAAAAACCTTATAAACTATAGACGGTGGTCTAAAGGTCCAACAATAAGGTTTGCTGGTGGAGGCTTTGGTTCTACTAAAGGTTATGGTGACGTGAAGTTAGGATGCATTACCATTTCGGGAGTTCTTTATGTCAAAAATCTTAAGTTTAACCTTTTCAGCATGAGTCAATTCGCTGACAAAGGTTACTTCATCAAAATCAAAAGCGATGAATGTAAACTTATTGACTTTGAGACAAAGAAGGTTATTATGATAGCTAGAAGATCAGGAGGTCTCTATACCGTAGATTGGTCTTCAACAATCGTTGAAAAATGTCTTATCTCAGGTCATGATTGCCTTGCTGAAAAAGCATGGTTATGGCATAAACGAACAAGTCACCTAAACTTCAAGACGCTGAATAAGCTGTCTAAAAAGGCACTTATAGTTGGATTACCTAAGGTTACTTTTAAGGATGGTGTTTGCAATGCATGTCAGCAAGGAAAGCAAACAAAAAGTTCTTTCAAGAACAAGGCAGTACCGTCAACTACAAAACCTTTACAACTATTGCACATGGACTTATTTGAATCTTCTTCAACAAGCTATGCTGGCAAGAAGTATGGTCTGGTGGTGGTAGATGACTACTCAAGATTCACTTGGGTAGTATTTATCAAACACAAGTCAGAAACGAAAGGATGAAGAAAGGAGAGATAGCTCCAGTGACTTGGAATAAGCACATAAAAAGGAAGCATCTCTGCCATTCACTTGGTCTAGTAGCTCTGCTACTCATCAAAGTTCTTGACTCCCAAGTTGGAGGAATAGACCAAGTAGGCCTTAGAAGATGGCCTTTGCTGATGCATATCTATGAAAGAAAAACCGACATTAACTGGGCTAAGTACATTTTGTTGGTCCCTTTAAACAACAAGAAAAGACTAGAGGGGGGGGGGTGAATAGTCTTTTCAAACTTTCGTCGTTTAAAACTTTCTCAGCAAGTGCTTATTACTTTTCAGTAATGAGTTTGCTGATACTTAACTTTCTCAGCAAGCGTAAGTTACTTTTCAGTAGCTTGGTTTGCTGATACTTAAAATCAGAGAGCGAAAGTCTTTGATACAATAAGTGCTCTTTTCAGTAAGTAAAGGTTTCAACAAGTGATGTGAGTGACTGTGTACAGACAAATATGATTTGCTGAAAACTAAATACAGAAAGTAAATCACACAAACACTTTTATAGTGGTATCCGAGAGTGGCGTAATCTCTCAACTAATCCACTTTGACCTTTCTAGGACTGAATCCACTAAGATATGATTGAGGTTCCTTACAATCTCCTATCAAGAGCGATTCAACAAAAACCAAAGCACACTTGCTTTGTCTCCAACCTAATCTAGAGAACGTAACCTTGTTCTCCACCAAACTTGGTACTTTTAATCAACAAAACTATGCTCGATTAAGTCCCCTTGAATATCACGCCTGAAAGGGTGTATTTTCAGTTAGAGAGTTTTGGGGTGAGATAACTTAATTATAACTTATTCAGTTACAACAAGTAATTTAAGAAACACAACTGTGAATACTTTGCAGTAAACAAGTTCGATTGTTTCTGGTGTCAAGACTTGTTCTTGTTCGAAAGAAAGAACACGTAACTAATTTCTTAGCCGAGTTTGTTCTACTTCTTCACAAGTAGCTTTTTCAAGCTTTAAGTCTTGGAACGGATCAATGGCAGTATAGAGAGTTTGAAGGTATGTGAGTTTAAGCACAAGTGAGAGTTTGATCACGTTGTTGACACACTTCAACTCTTCGCCGGATGACCTCTATTTATAGTGCAAGTAAGGAGCCGTTTGAATTTTAAATTCCAAGGCTTTTGTTCCTTAACATGTCGCTATCTTGCTTTTGTACTTTCAGCAGCGTCCTTGTTTGTCTTCTAGTCTTCATGTCCTTCGCGTGTAAGCTTTGCATTTAATGCTTATTTGAATAGAATTCAAACAGTAACATTGGAGCGCAAAATCAAGTACTTTCAGCAAAAGGTCACATATGTTCCATCAGCAAGTGGTCAGTCTGAGTTTCAGCAAGCACAACCTACTCTGTCTTTCAGATTTTCACTTATGCAATGTTGTTGCTGAAGTTTCCACTTTCTGAGCAACATGTGCCTTTGTAGATACCAGTCTTCAGCAATCTTCAAGTCTTCAGATCTTCGAATTCTTCAAGTCTTCAGATCTTCGATAATCTTCAAGATTCTGAGCGGTTTCTAAATGCTTCAATAGTTTGTTTGTAAAAACAAAGTACATCGTCAGCAAATGCTTCAATAGGTTATTTTCTTTTCAAAAAATAAGATACATCATAAGCTACAGCATCAATAAGTTATTTTCTTTTCAGAAAATAAAATACATCGTACGCGGTAAAAACCATCTTAACTAACACCTAATCTAAGTCTTCAGCAAACGTTCCTCTTTTACAATGTCCTTAAAATTCTAAATTCCTATGGACCATAAGAGTACTAGTTACTGGACTTTCCTTAATTTAGCATGATTAATTACTCATCAAAATTACAAGTTTCCTAACAAATTTCCCCCTTTTTGATGTTAGCAATCCATGGCTAAATTAATTGTTACCCTTTTAGAGGTTTCTGATGTTGAATAAATCAGTTGATTAATGCAAGCATACTTGAATAATTAAACAGTAAGCATAAGTAAATTGCATAATCAAAAACCAATAAGAGTCAAAAGTTTCATTGCTGATAGTTATCTTTCAGAGGTTTACATGAAATAGCAGAGATAACTTAAACAGAATCAGCAAACAAAAACTTTAACAAAAAGTATTACAGAGAGTTAAGCTCTTCCAGAAGATTTTCTCAAAATCTCTCTTACACTCTTCTCAGCAAGTGCAGTAAATTCAACACAGTCCTTTTCGTAGTTTTCCAGAAGCCTACGGACTTGTAGTTGAAGAATTCTTGCGTTTTTATAGGCGGTATGATGATGCTTTTCAGCATTCATTTCCATGTAATTAGTCACCCACAAATGCATGCCCCAATTGCTGGCATGGAGAAGCTGTGTATCTGAAATGCTTTTCGGATGAATCTTTCTTAGCCAGAGAAGATCTTCTTCTTCATCCTTAGCAGTGAGATTGAAGTACTCATAAGGAATCAATCCAAGTCTCTTCTTTGTTTTCTTTGTTACTGGGTCAGAGTAGTAAGCAATGCCAGGTGGTTTGATCAGATTTGGTTCTTGTTTGTAAGTCTTACCAATGGCGATTCTGATAGTGTATATGTCCTAGAGACAGTCCTTACTAAGGGCATGGTGCCCTTGTAGAGGACATATATGTACTATTACACAGGTCAACGTAATATAATATATGTTTGTTTCATTTTACTGTTGGGTATTGCTTTCATATTTATATTACACCAGGCTGCAGCATGTCATATCTATATTGCTGTCTGTATTGATACTGAACATGTCCCCTCGGATAGATGACCGATCACACAGTTAGTGGGAGCTATGTGAGTTATCATCTATCCCAAACTCTCCCTAGTCGTGGTACATCTCGGATGTGGGGGTCTGAATGAACCTGACAAGACTAGTATGCGTGGAGGTTATACTTGTTGGAGCAAGTGTGAGCCGATCCCACGGCCACGGAATGGATTGTTGGACAATCAAGGAACGTTCCCATAACTGCGCATAGTTGTTCGAAGAAGCTTTATCGAACAATGGAAGTACCCACCGGACACTCCCATCGATGTATACTCTACACCGACGTGTCTATGGGAACCGGTGAGTTGTCGAAGTGATGCCATTCGTCCTTTGCACTTACAGGACTTTATCATCACATTTGTTGCTCCATATCCTTGGTGGACCCGTCGATGTCAGATCTGAATAAGCAGTTGACCTAAGACACAATCCAGGATTATGGCTAAATACAAAGGGGGTGATAAGTGATTCTGTGAAGGATTCAACTCTCAAGTGTAGCACAGGAGAGCACTGCTCGTAGTCTGCATAGTTGTGTTGGTAAAGTCACTGGCCAGTGCAAACGATATATTATGATGGTCATAAGTATATCTTAACCAAACAACTCACTGAGACGCCCGTGGATGTATTATTGGGATAGACACTTCATCGATCCTAGATACATCCGAGCAAGTCAGATGAAGGGACGTTACCATCGCCGCGTTGAGCGCAACAGGCTTCGCAACGAAAGGGTTAGCTTTGAGAAACCTCTCAAACGTCCTCGCGTATTAATATTGCAAATGGAGCCGTCTAGGAATTCCATGTTGCCTAGTCTAGGACTTGCTTAATACGGTGAGGCCCTATGGGTCACACTATGTGGTGATTCAGCCTATCAGGATATCCTTGAAGATGGAATCGCAATTAATTTGGAATTAATTGTGATTGATGGATTATAATTGATTTGGAATTAGTTATAATAATTGGTGGCTCAATTAATGATTTGGAATTATTAATTGAATTGGCTAAGTAATTGTATTTTATGTAAATACAATTAAAGATTATATTTTGGAAATATAATGGAGGTTTGATTGTAAATGATATGTTAATTTAGAATTAACATATGCACTTGGGCAAAAATCTACTTGGAGTTTGGATTGCCTTAGAAATATATGTGGGTCCCAAAAGTGGGACCCACGTCCCGCAGGACAGGCGCGCGCGCGCGCGTGGCTGAATAGGGGAAGGAGTTCGACTCCTTCCTCTATTAGAAGTCCAAGGGATAAGTTAGATTTTCCTGATTGAGTTTTGATTTGATTGGGAATGAATCTAGACTTAATATTGGTTTCCTTGTGCGATAAGAATTAGATTCTTATTCCTTTACGAAGTCTAATTGCTTATGATTTAGGCTTCTATGGACTACTATATATAGTAGACTATTAGAGAGAGTTTTACATACAAGTTTTGAACACAGTTATTCTATCCAGTTTTCTTAGAGAAAATAAAAACTCTCCCCTCCTCCCTTAGCCTCACGCGGGCGCACACCGCCACCGGAGGGAATTGCCGCCCCGTCTTCTTGGTCACATAAAGAATATCCTAGCATTCTTCCGATAGGCTGTTCATCCGTGGATACCAAGGTTGAGGTTCTAGGAGCTGGAAACTAACTCTTATTGTCTTGCAGATATACAAAGTATTGTAGATATCTTCGACTTCGACGAAGGAGAAGATACACCGGAATATTACGAAGGCTTGGAAGCTGCTTTGGAAGTAAGGTTAGTCTTCTAATTGACGTGTTTATATATATACGACATATGCATAATCAATTAACCAGTATGTTAAGAAAATTTTTAAAATTCCGCTGTGTACCCTAGGGGTAACTCTGATCATATTTTCTTACAGTGGTATCGGAGCCAAGTTAATTCATTACGTATATACGTATATATATTGTATGATTTTGTAGATATGTGGATGCAATTGATTCTATGATAAATTCGATTTTCAAAAGTTTTGTTTTTTATATAAATTTAGAATTTATATTTTTTAAAAAAAAATAAAAAATTAAATATATATAATTTTTCGACCGGGCCGCTTGCGCGTCGCAAGCGGCGGCCGGAGGCGCCTGCGGCAGCAGGCGCACGGGGCCTGCATGCCGCAAGCGCCGCGTGCAGCGCCTGCGGACGCAGGCGCCCGACCCCTGGGGCGCCGGGCGCCTACAACCGCGGCGTCCGGTGCCCGCGTGCCGCCGGCACCGGGGGGGCGTGACTAGGTCCCGTCCCACGTTTTAATAAAAAAAAAAATTATATATATTTTCGGGTTGGACCCAAAATCGAATTTTGAAAGTTTTGAGGATTGAATTTTATATTTGGAATATGAATATGATTTAATTGTAATTGTTTTAAAGTAGAGGCGTTAAATTTAATTAGTATAAAGTTAAAGGGCTTATTTGTAATTTATCAATTTATTGTTTATTGCAAATTCGTCCTTCTACTTTTGAATTTTAGATTTAACACCTCTAAGGTTTTTAAAATTACAATTAAGTCCTTCGGGTTTTCGAAAATTGCTACTTGGTCAATAGAATTTTCGAATGTTCAATCTAGTCCAAATTTTCAATTATTTCATAGAGATTATAAGTATGGGATTATAATTTTCATAATGAAATTATGAAGTCATTTGTCATCCACATAGGCTACTACTTGTTTCATATGCTCAATATGCTATTGTTTGACAATGCATGTTTAAATACCATGTTTTTACATTCCGTTCGACTGCTATGCATGCGAGGGTAGGCGGCGCCCTCTTATATGTCGGACCGCATATTTATGTATGGGTAGGCGGCACCCATTATATGCTTGACCGCGTTTAGAACTAGAATGGATAGGCGGCATCCATTACGTGTAGACCGTTCATGCATGATGGGTAGGCGGCGCCCTTATTTGTTTGTAGATGACTGATAACAACCCTCAAGCTACAAGCCCCAACCAATATAAGTACGGAAATATGTATATATATATATATATATATATGTATTTCTGAGATGCTTTCCATAGGGTGCTTTAATTTTGAACTTTCATTGCGTTTTCTTGTATTGGCGACCTCGTGTTACAAGACTCGCATTAATCGTCAAAGTAGAGTAAGCCTATGGTTATGACTTACTGCATATTGTATCTAGCGACCTCGATAGGTGCAATATGTAGGGCATCGGGTTAAATTAGATTTAACAAGCAAGAGTTGCGTGACGCAATTGGATAGTCTTACTAGTCCTACCGGTCATATTATGCTATGCGACCAGCCCCCGTTGGAGTATGGCATAATATGGATTTGGATCTTGGCCACTACGGTAACTTGTTGGACATTACCCGTATGTTTGTTGTGGGGGCAAGCATATGTGAAAATAGTGGGAGCTAAACAGCTAAAGGACCTTGTTGTTTAGTTATGTTGACTGTGTATTTAGAAATAATATTTCAATAGTTGATTTATTATTTTCGTTCTATATTATTTCTCCTGGAAACCGAAATGGCGAGAATCTCGCTCCGTGCTGTCTTAGAGAAGCAAATTTTGACCGAACCAAACTTCCCAGATTGGATCAGGAATATATGTTTGGTGCTGAGGTACGAAAGGATTGAGTACGTCTTGGACGAGGCTAATCCCGTGTGTCCCGAGAATCAGACTGCCGATCAAGTTGCTGATTTGGAATCAAGCCAACAAGACAAGGTCTGATAAGCATCATGAGGATGCTAGATCCGCGCAGTGTATTATGCTGGCGGCAATGAGCAATGAGCTGCAGAGACAACATGATAGCATGTTGTCGTATGAGATGCTAAAGCATCTTGAGTCGCTCTTGGAGACGACAGCTAGAAGTGTTGAATTTGATTTGATCAAAGACATACACAGGTGCAAGCTCAGTGAAGGAGGGAACATGTCTGAGCATGTTCTCAAAATGATTGGTCTCTTTGAAAAGCTTGCCAATGCCGGCGTTAAGCTAGAGAACAAGATCATGGTGATCTTTGTCCTTCAATCATTGCCGAGTTCGTATTCGCAGTTCATCATTAATTACACGATGAATGCGAAAGACGTCACACTGCCTGAACTTCATAATCTGCTGAAGACATATGATCAAACTCTTCCTAAGAAGGAAAAGTCGATCATGCTTGTTGGGCAACCGTCTAACTCGAACCCGAAAAGCTAAGGTGCTAAGGGTAAGGGAAAGTCGGGAGCCAAGGCTAACACTTGGAGTGATAAGCCTAAGCGTCCGAACCAGAAAAGGAAGTTCAAGAGAAGCGGAACGGTGCGCACAGATGAATGTCTTTTCTGTAAGCAGAAAGGACATTGGAAGAAAGATTGCCCTAAGCTTAGGGCAGATCAGGCCAAGAAGTCATCAGCTTCTGGCTCAGGTATGTTTGTTATTGAAATGAACATGACTACTTTTGACTCCAATGGTTGGGTATTAGATACAGCCTGTGGCTCGCACATTTATAATAATGTGCAAGGGGCCATTGAACACAGGCTAGTCAAGTAAGGTGAAATCAACTTGCATGTTGGGAACAACAATCGAGTTGAAGCCAAACGCGTTGGACGCTGCAAGATAAGATTTACCTTCAGGACAATGTTTGGAACTTGATAACGTTTATTTTGTTCCATTCATTGTCAGAAATATTATTTCCATTCCATTGTTGGACAATTTGGGTTTTTCCTAATACTTGTTATTTTTCATTAAATGACCAGTATTATGGAAAGGCTCGCTTGGTGAATGGTTTATATATTTTGCAAAGTAGTCAACCTTTATTTCAAATACATAACAAACAACCGTCTTCAAGTAAGAAGAATAATCCATCTTATCTATGGCATTGTAGGCTAGGCCATATCAATGAAACACGGATTCAAAGACTAAGGAAGTTGGACTACTTAGAACCATTTGATTTCGAATCATATGGTACATGTGAATCTTGTGTTAAGGGTAAGATGACGAACAAACCTTTTGTTGGACAAGGTGTTCGTGCCACTCGCTGCTTAGAGCTCATACATACCGATGTATGTGGACCGTTTAAAGTCCATGCGCGTGGGGGTTATCCTTACTTCGTTACCTTTACTGACGATTTCTCAAGGTATGGATATATCTTTCTTATGAAGAATAAATCCGAGACCTTTGGGAAATTCAAGGAGTTTAGGAATAAGGTCGAGAATGAATTGAACCTAAGGATAGTCACTCTTCGATCGGATCGAGGAGGTGAATACCTTAGTGAAGAATTTATCGATTACTTGAAGGAAAATGGGATTCAATCGCAATGGACTCCTCCTGGAACACCACAGTTAAACGGTGTGTCTGAGAGGAGGAATCGAACCCTGTTAGACATGGTAAGATCAATGATTGGATTCTCGACTCTTCCAAAGTATCTGTGGGGATATGCATTACAAACTGCAATCTACATTCTGAACCGTGTACCATCTAAATCAGTGGAGAAAACTCCTTATGAGTTATGGAAGGGAAAGAAGCCTTCACTGGGCTATCTTAGACCTTGGGGCTGTCCTGCGATAGTCAAGCTGATGCTCACTGATAAGTTAGATGTCAAGGGTGTCAAAGTATATTTCATAGGCTATCCTCGTCAGACGAGAGGCTATGAATTCTATCATGCTGAAGATCACAAGGTGATCGTGTCTAGAAACGTGAAGTTTTTAGAAGCTGAATACCTCGAAGAAGAGAGGTTAGATGATATGATAGAACTTGAAGAAATTCAAGACTTTGACACGCGCGAACATGAGGTCTTTAAATCTTCTGATTTCGACTCAAGTTCAGTGGGAGCTTTCGAAGCAGACAAGGGTGATGATATGACACTTGCTAGGCATGTCATAATCAGTGGGAGTCCTGTGATTAGATCAACAGTTGAAACCACACCTGTAGAACCCGTTGTCAACCAACCTGTGCAACAAGTTGCACAAGAGCAGCCTCCCGCAAGGGAACAGGGTCGCGCCCAGCGACCAGCTGCATCAGTACCCACTGATAATGTTCGTGTTACACGAAGCCAGAAAAGAAAAGCACCAGAACAAGTCGAGCTCCGTAGGTCGAAGAGGATCCTTAGAGGACCTCAGAAGCAAAGCCTTATGATAGAAGACATCAGTGAACTTGATGTCGGTTTATCAGATCGGGAAGATCCCGAGACCTACAAAGAGGCAATAATTGATATTGACTCAGACAAATGGCAAGAGGCCATGGAATTAGAAATGGATTCAATGTACCAGAACCAAGTTTGGCACTTGGTAGACTTTCCCCCCAAACTTTAAACGAAAGACAGATGCCGATGGCAAGGTACACACGCACAAAGCTAGGCTTGTGGCAAAAGGCTACACGCAAAGGTATGGCATCGATTACGATGAAACCTTTTCACCAGTAGCAAAATTGAAGTCCATTCGAATTCTACTTGCGATAGCTGCCTACTATGATTATGAAATCTGGCAGATGGATGTAAAGACAACCTTCCTCAATGGCAACCTTGAGGAAGAGGTCTATATGGTACAGTCGGAAGGTTTTATTAGTAAAACCAGGCCATCTGCTGTATGCAAATTACAGAGATCCATCTATGGGCTAAAGCAAGCGTCAAGGAGCTGGAATATCCGCTTTGATGAAGCTGTCAAATCGTTTGACTTCATCAGAAGCAAGGAAGATCCCTGTGTCTATGCGAGACACAGCGACAAAGGAGTTGTTTTCATGATCATTTATGTAGATGACATTTTGATCATGGGAAACAATGTCTCTATGCTAGAAGAGATTAAAGTTTGGTTATCAAGTACCTTCTCGATGAAGGACTTGGGTGAAGCGAACTACATCCTAGGGATCAAGATCTTTAGAGATAGATCCAAGAGGATGTTGGGAATGACACAGTCCACCTACATCGACAAAATACTGAAGCGTTATAAGATGGACGACTCAAAGAGAGGCTTTCTCCCAGCTAGGCATGGGATTGTCTTATCAGTTAAGGATGGTCCTAAAACTGATGAAGAAAGAAATGCAATGAGTCGTGTACCCTATGCTTCGGCAGTAGGGTCTATAATGTATGCAATGAATTGCACAAGGCCCGATGTGGCATATGCGCTTAGTGTCACTTGTCGACACCAACAGAATCCAGGAGTACCTCACTGGACAGCTGTGAAGAACATTCTTAAGTACCTTAGACGGACTAAAGAGATGTTCTTGGTGTTTGGTGGAGAACCAGAATTGAAGATGTCTGGGTATGTCGACGCTGGATTTGAATCAGATCCTGATGACTTTAAGTCACAGACAGGATACGTATTCAAATTGAACGGAGGAGCTGTCTGTTGGAAGAGTTCTAAGCAAGCCACGGTTGCTGACTCATCCACAGAGGCCGAGTACATTGCTGCATCAGAAGCATCGAAAGAAGCTGTCTGGATTTCAGAGTTCTTGAAGGAATTGAGGGTTGTTCCTGCTCCCAGTCCAATAACGATTTATTGTGACAATACGGGCGCCGTCGCTCAAGCTAGGGAGCCTAGATCTACAAACAAGAACAAACATGTACTTAGAAAATATCACGTTATACGTGAGATTATAGATAGAGGAGAAGTTAGTATAGAACGTGTCTCAACCACGGACAACGTAGCAGATCCTTTCACCAAGGTCTTATCAGTGGAAGTCCACTTAAGACATTATGCTAATCTGGGCATTAGGCATAAAGGTGACTGGCTCTAGTCCAAGTGGGAGATTGATAGTGTATATGTCCTAGAGACAGTCCTTACTAAGGGCATGGTGCCCTTGTAGAGGACATATATGTACTATTACACAGGTCAACGTAATATAATATATGTTTGTTTCATTTTACTGTTGAGTATTGATTTCATATTTATATTACACCAGGCTGCAGCATGTCATATCTATATTGCTGTCTGTATTGATACTGAACATGTCCCCTCGGATAGATGACCGATCACACAGTTAGTGGGAGCTATGTGGGTTATCATCTATCCCAAACTCTCCCTAGTCGTGGTACATCTCGGATGTGGGGGTCTGAATGAACCTGACAAGACTAGTATGCGTGGAGGTTATACTTGTTGGAGCAAGTGTGAGCCGATCCCACGGCCACAGAACGGATTATTGGACAATCAGGGAACGTTCCTATAACTGCGCATAGTTGTTCGAAGAAGCTTTATCGAACAATGGAAGTACCCACCGGACACTCCCATCGATGTATACTCTACACCGACGTGTCTATGGGAACCGGTGAGTTGTCGAAGTGATGCCATTCGTCCTTTGCACTTACAGGACTTTATCATCACATTTGTTGCTCCATATCCTTGGTGGACCCGTCGATGTCAGCTCTGAATAAGCAGTTGACCTAAGACACGATCCAGGATTATGGCTAAATACAAATGGGGGTGATAAGTGATTCTGTGAAGGATTCATCTCTCAAGTGTAGCACAGGAGAGCACTGCTCGTAGTCTGCATAGTTGTGTTGGTAAAGTCACTGGCCAGTGCAAATGAAATATTATGATGGTCATAAGTATATCTTAACCAATAACTCCCTGAGACGCCCGTGGATGTATTATTGGGATAGACACTTCATCGATCCTAGATACATCCGAGCAAGTCAGATGAAGGGACGTTACCATCGCCGCGTTGAGCGCAACAGGCTTCGCAACGAAAGGGTTAGCTTTGAGAAACCTCTCAAACGTCCTCGCGTATTAATATTGCAAATGGAACCGTCTAGGAATTCCATGTTGCCTAGTCTAGGACTTGCTTAATACGGTGAGGCCCTATGGGTCACACTATGTGGTGATTCAGCCTATCAGGATATCCTTGAAGATGGAATCGCAATTAATTTGGAATTAATTATTTGGAATTAATTGTGATTGATGGATTATAATTGATTTGGAATTAATTACAATAATTGGTGGCTCAATTAATGATTTGGAATTATTAATTGAATTGGCTAAGTAATTGTATTTTATGTAAATACAATTAAAGATTATATTTTGGAAATATAATGGAGGTTTGATTGTAAATGATATGTTAATTTAGAATTAACATATGCACTTGGGCAAAAATCTACTTGGAGTTTGGATTGCCTTAGAAATATATGTGGGTCCCAAAAGTGGGACCCACGTCCCGTAGGACAGGCGCGCGCGCGCGCGGTTGAATAGGGGAAGGAGTTCGACTCCTTCCTCTATTAGAAGTCCAAGGGATAAGTTAGATTTTCCTGATTGAGTTTTGATTTGATTGGGAATGAATCTAGACTTAATATTGGTTTCCTTGTGCGATAAGAATTAGATTCTTATTCCTTTACGAAGTCTAATTGCTTATGCTTTAGGCTTCTATAGACTACTATATATAGTAGACTATTAGAGAGAGTTTTACATACAAGTTTTGAACACAGTTATTCTACCCAGTTTTCTTAGAGAAAATAAAAACTCTCCCCTCCTCCCTTAGCCTCACGCGCGCGCACACCGCCACCGGAGGGAATTGCCGCCCCGTCTTCTTGGTCACATAAAGAATATCCTAGCATTCTTCCGATAGGCTGTTCATCCGTGGATACCAAGGTTGAGGTTCTAGGAGCTGGAAACTAACTCTTATTGTCTTGCAGATATACAGAGTATTGTAGATATCTTCGCCTTCGACGAAGGAGAAGATACACCGGAATATTACGAAGACTTGGAATCTGCTTTGGAAGTAAGGTTAGTCTTCTAATTGACGTGTTTATATATATACGACATATGCATAATCAATTAACCAGTATGTTAAGAAAATTTTTAAAATTCCGCTGCGTACCCTAGGGGTAACTCTGATCATATTTTCTTACAGATTCTTCTTACTGAGACCTCAAGATTCAACCATCTCCCAGCAATATTTCTTGGGAGGGATTCTTCCCTTTGATTTCTTTCGACTTTGAGTTCAATCCATTTGAACATTTGATTCAAAATTGCTGTAGGAAAGAACTCATTTACCAGCAAGTCTTCCAGCTTTAAAATCCAGCAACCATGAATGTTTCTGATTACATTCTGAGTGGTTTCTTCATTGCTGGTCTTTGTGTATTCAATACCGGAGCCAATAGCAATGCTGGCCAGCCTCTTTTCTTCCTGTCTTTGCCTTCTTCTTCTTGTCTTAGCATTGTCTTGACCTCTTGCTGAAGAGTTAGACGAAAAATGCTTTGAGTGGCCAGACGGAGTCAAGGCTGTTAAGGGTCTAGCTCTTATGGCTTGAGCTATTGTTTGATCGTCATCATCTTCATTCAGATTGTGATGACTTTCAGTATGGCAAAAATCTTGAGTTTCAGCAGCGGTTTTTCTCTTTTTGGTACTTGTTGAATTCAACTCAGATTCTGCTTGCCTTTTAGAACTTTGCTCTTTTTCAGCAAGCGGTTCTATGGGCAGTGGCTCATCAATAGCAGGGGTTTGGTTTGTTTTTCTGGTACTCTTCTTTTCCCCCTTAGACATGGATTGCAACATCGGAGTGATGTGCAGAGAATAAAACTCATTGCAATTTTCAGCAAGAGTGCTTAAACTGTTATACTTCATGATGATTTGTTGTTGGTCAGAAATCATTTTTGACAACTCTCTTTGAATACTCATCATGTTCTCTTCATGTCTTTTCTCTGTTGCGGACTTCTCATCCATGAAAGTCTGTGCCTTTAAGAGAGCGGTCTTTGCTAGATTTAGAGCTTGACTTACATCTTCTTCATAGCTTTTGTGATAAAGACTGATGTCTTTCTGAGCTATGGTCAAAGTAGTAGTGCGTCTCAGCACTGTGGCCAATATCTTTCCAAAGTCAAGTGGGCTCTCAGCAAGCAATGCCTCATCTTCAGCTTTGCAGGCATTATGGACTTCCTTTAGTGCTAAAATTCTAGGAGTAAACTCCTCAACTCTTGGGAACGGCACTAAATGTGGTGTCAAGGAATGAACCTTAAGTTCGGAAGCAAACTGACCATCACGCGTCAGCAATTCTACTCTTAGACCATCGTCTAAATCATTGATGTAATCAGGAGGAGGAATCTGAACAACTTTTGGGTCTCGCTTGGATTGTTCATCCTCATTTTCTGACAAGTCGTCATCATCCTCAGATTCATCAAGTTGAGCGACTTTTGAACCTTTATCAGTAGCTTCACTTCCTTTTTGTTGAGTGGTTGCTGATGGCAACGCTTCAGACTCAACAACTGGAGTTTCACCAGTAGTTAGTTTTAATTGAGTTTGAGACTCAATTACTGTAGTTTCGCCAGTAGTAAGTGGAAGGGAGGGGACTTTCGTTGATCTTACTCCTGAAGATTGGCCAATTTCTAGATCCTGCGTATGCCTTGCATGGATCAAGAGACTGTTTTGGAGAGCGCGTTGGTAATCTTCATCTTGTTCTTCATCATCCTCAAGGTTTTCTTCAGTAACCTTGGCATCAGAAACTGGACTTTTGCCATTTTTCAAGGCAGCCCTTTTTCTGGCATATTCCTCTTCAGTATCAGCACCTTGCACAGGTGCTTGATTTTCAGCAGCAGCAGGAGGAGGTTGAGATTCTTGCTGAGGTTGTTGTTGTTCAGCTTGCTGATTTTCAGGTTGAGCATTTTCAGCAACTGTCAACTTTAATCCTCCAGCATCAGTACTTGGACCTTGATTGTCATCATCATCGTCTTTCTTGTCCCTGGAATCTTTCCCTTCATCATCACTGGGATCAGTGAGAATGTTCTCATCTTCTTCTTCTTCATCATCGTCGGTCAGAATGACTAGCTCAACGTGCTTATACAAAGCAACACTTGTCACTTCCTCTTCCTCATTGATTTTGTGGGGATCAGCCACCACAGGTACAAATGAACCTTTGAGCATCACAGCTTGTTCAGCTGGAGAGGCACTATTGAATTTTGCCTTCATATTCTCTCTGATTTGAGCAATCAGATTCGAGCTCATTTGCTGAGAATATGACATTTCTTCAGGAAGGATGGAGTGGACAAATGTTTCGAGCTTCAGCAGAGAAGATCTCTTTTTCTCGTTTGAAAGATGAAGGTGAAGATCAGAGAAATCCATTCGCCTGTACCTTTGCCAGTTGCTGACGGACTTAGCAACTCTTGACAAAGTTGTCCTTTTGAAGTTCAAGTACAGTTCCTCAGAACTTACTTGATGATCTTCAGTGATGAGTACCACTTCAGTGGTCTCCTTTTGAGCCTGAAAAAGAACGTTATTTAGATCAGGATTGGTTTGGAGAATTTTTTTAGAGTTCATATCTGAAACATGATTTACCTGCTGAGAGTTAGCAAGCTCATGTAGTACAATTTCCATTCCATGAGGAGCTTGAGTAGCATCCTCCATTTGTTCATCCTGAAATAAATTAGAGTTAGACACAAGTACTAAGTTGTCAAACTTAGTTTTAATACCAAAATCATTAACTACCTGCTGAGCAGGAAGTGTTGGTTCTGATGAAGTCGTTTTTCACCAATTAAATTTGTATAATAGCCAAAGAACACTTATCACTACACAAACTAGAGTGCAATGGCAAGTTGTCCCCGAGTGTCGTTCTCTCGGGACCTAACGTGGCTTTGTTTGTGGTTTTTGCTAGTTATTTCAGACAACGTGTTCAAGTGTTTATAGAATTGTTTTCTTAGAACAAAGCAACGAGAAATCAGATTTTTGTAATCAAGTTTGGAAAACGGTTGGTGGTAGAAATCAAATACACATGCATGGGTTACGAATATGCTCAAAAGTTCAGTGCGTAAAACCTTCGATCAAGTCTGCTAAGCAACTCGTCTAGGTAACTTTCAAGACACACATCATAAAAGACCACTATCAATACTTTAGATGTGCTTGTCACTAACACCATTTATCTAGCATGCTGCAAATCTCTAACATACAATCCTATAGCTCTCATTGACCAAGAGTTTGTCACTATACTCAATTCGAATATATTTTATAGGCAACTAAGAATCATATGAAGGAATTTGCAGCAAGATTGACTCACAACCTCATGTAAGCATAAACATAACCCGTAGCATGCATACTCTACATTCTACCACCAACACAAAGGATTTAGCTACTCATATTCATCAACATAGACATCAAATCATATGAATTGTAAATAGAATACATCAAATCAGACTACTAGACAAGAGATAATGATACAATGTTACCACCAAGCTGTCACTAATCGGTGGGTATTGATGAAAATCTCTCCGTAGATGAAACAATGGATGCAATCCTATGCCAAAACCTTTAATCCAATCTAAAATACAATGTAATCTGAGTTTTCTCTGAGTTTTGGGGCTTAGGAGCTCTGCCAAAACGGAGCCAATGTTCCAAAAGTATGGATAAAGTAACTGAAAATCCGATTAAAGAAGGAAAATCCCGATTTGTAACTGCTGCCAAGCGGACCGCTTGGGGCTGCGCTTGGCAGGCGAAGCGCTTGGGGCCTCCAAGCGCTTCGCTTGGTCTGCTGTACTATTGCCACTGGAATTTGAAGCGCTCCGCTTCACTATTCCAGGCGCTTAGCTTGGCTCCTGGGAAGATTTTTGTCTTGCAACTCATTCCTTCTGCCCTCGTACGGCCCTCGGGTGCCTTGGACTCATCCTTCTCAATGCTTATTGATGCTCAAGCACTCACGAATATCCTTGAAGATGGAATCGCAATTAATTTGGAATTAATTGTGATTGATGGATTATAATTGATTTGGAATTAATTATAACAATTGGTGGCTCAATTAATGATTTGGAATTATTAATTGAATTGGCTAATTAATTGTATTTTATGTAAATACAATTAAAGATTATATTTTGGAAATGTAATGGAGGTTTGATTGTAAAGGATATGTTAATTTAGAATTAACATATGCACTGGGAAATGTAATGGAGGTTTGATTGTAAAGGATATGTTAATTTAGAATTAACATATGCACTTGGGCAAAATCTATTTGGAGTTTGGATTGCCTTAGAAATATATGTGGGTCCCAAAAGTGGGACCCACGTCCCGTAGGACAGGCGCGCGCGCGCGCGTGGCTGAGTAGGGGAAGGAGTTTGACTCCTTCCTCTATTAGAACTCCAAGGGATAAGTTAGATTTTCCTGATAGAGTTTTGATTTGATTGGGAATGAATCTAGACTTGATATTGGTTTCCTTGTGCGATAAGAATTAGATTCTTATTCCTTTACGAAGTCTAATTGCTTATGCTTTAGGCTTCTATAGACTACTATATATAGTAGACTATTGGAGAGAGTTTTACATTCGATTTTTACATGTGATTAGAGACACAGTTATTCTACCCAGTTTTCTTAGAGAAAATAAAAACTCTCCCCTCCTCCCCTTAGCTCACGCGCGCGCACACCCCCACCGGAGGGAATTGCCGCCCCGTCTTCTTGGTCACATAAAGAATATCCTAGCATTCTTCCGATAGGTTGTTCATCCGTGGATACCAAGGTTGAGGTTCTAGGAGCTGGAAACTAACTCTTATTGTCTTGCAGATATACAGAGTATTGTAGATATCTTCGACTTTGACGAAGGAGAAGATACACCGGAATATTACGAAGACTTGGAAGCTGCTTTGGAAGTAAGGTTAGTCTTCTAATTGACGTGTTTATATATATACGCCATATGCATAATCAATTAACCGGTATGTTAAGAAAATTTTTAAAATTCCGCTGCGTACCCTAGGGGTAACTCTGACCATATTTTCTTACAGAAGAAGGTAAAAAAGACAAGATGAACGCGTCAAAAATACGTTCATCAAACTCCCCAAACCAAACCTTTGCTTGTCCTGAAGCAACAAACTATCCTAAATGCAACACAAAAGGAGTTTCATGCCAAGTAAAGTGAACTAATCTATTGAATCTACCAAATGCTTATGAACAAAACCAAACGAGCATGACATGCAAGTAGGTTGAAGAAAGCCTCGATTGCGAATATACACATTCTCATGTGCACTTGGTTAAGCAAAGGAGTCTCTCGTAACATCTTCTACCTGGACTTGGTCAGTGACGACACAATGATGCATATTATCATACTACAATTGGCCCGTGCCTATGAAACCGAGGGCTTTGTTAGGAAACTTGTAATTTTGATGAGCAATTTACCAGGCTAAATTAAGGAAAGTCCAGTAACTAGTACTCTTAAGGTCCATAGGAATTTAGAATTTTAAGGACATTGTAAAAGAGGAATGTTTGCTTATGACTTAGTTAGGTGCTAGATAAGTTATTTCTTTTGCGTATGATGTATTTTATTTTCTGAAAAGAAAATAACTTATTGATGCTTAGCTTATGATATATCTTATTTTCTGAAAAGAAAATAACCTATTGAAGCATTTGCTGAAGATATACTTTGTTTATTACAAACAAATTATTGAAGCAAATAGAAACCGCTCAGAATCTTGAAGACTTTTGAAGATCTGAAGACTTGAAGAATTTGAAGATCTGAAGACTAGAAGATTGCTGAAGACTGGTATCTACAAAGGCACGTGTTGCTCAGAAAGTGAAATTTCAGCAACAACATTGCATAAGTGAAAATCTGAAAGACAGAGTAGGTTGTGCTTGCTGAAACTGAAACCAATCACTTACTGATGGAACATATGTGACCTCTTGCTGAATGTACGTGAATTTTCGCTCCAATGTTACTGTTTGAATTCTATTCAAATGTGCATTTAATGCAAAGCATGCACGCGAAGGACATGAAGACTAGAAAACAAACAAAGACGCTACTGAAAGTACAAAAGCAAGATAGTTACATGTTAAGGAACAAAAGCCTTAGGATTTGAAATTCAAAACGGCTCCTTACTTGCACTATAAATAGAGGTCATCCGGCAAAGAGTTGAAGTGTGTCAACAACGTGATCAAACTCTCACTTGTGCTTAAAACTCACAAACCTTCAAACACTCTTACTGCCATTGATCCGTTCCAAGACTTAAAGCTTGAAAAAGCTACTTGTAAAGAAGTAGAACAAACTCGGCTAAGAAATTAGTTAAGTGTTCTTTGTTTCGAACAAGAACAAGTCTTGACACCAGAAACAATCAAACTTGTTTACTGAAAAGTATTCCAAGTTGTGTTTCTTAGATTACTTGTTGTAACTGAATAAGTTATAATTAAGTTATCTCACCCCAAAACTCTCTAACTGAAAATACACCCTTTCAGGCGTGATATTCAGGGGGAACTTAATCGAGCATAGTTTTGCTGATTAAAAGTACCAAGTTTGGTGGAGAACAAGGTTGAGTTCTCTAGTTTAGGTTGGAGACGAAGCAAGTGTGCTTTGGTTTCTGTTGAATCGCTTTAGATAGGAGATTGTAAGGAACCTCAATCATATCTTAGTGGATTCAGTCCTAGAAAGGACGAAGTGGATTAGTTGAGAGATTACGCCACTCTCAGATACCACTATAAAAGTGTTTGTGTGATTTACTTACTGTATTTAGCTTTCAGCAATTCTGTCTGTACACAGTCACTCACCTCACTTGCTGAAACCTTTACTTGCTGAAAAAGCACTTTTTGTTTTAAAGACTTCCGCTCTCTGATTTTAAGTATCAGCAAACCAAGCTACTGAAAAGTAACTCACGCTTGCTGAGAATGTTAAGTATCAGCAAACTCATTACTGAAAAGTAATAAGTACTTGCTGAGAAAGTTTTAAACGACGAAAGTTTGAAAAGACTATTCACCCCCCCTCTAGTCTTTTCTTGTTGTTTAAAGGGACCAATAAGTGGTATCAGAGCAGGAGGTTCTTTAGCCTTCTGCACTGAACCTAGATCCCCTTAAGTGCTTTCCGTAAATCACTCTCACTTGATCAGTTTGGTAGTGCTTTGCTGACAGGATGTCTTTAGGAGATGTTCCCTTGCTGAAGCTGGAAAATTACGAGAAATGGCGAAACAACATGATGCTACATCTTGAGGCCATTAGTGATGAGATGGTCACCGTCATTAATGATGGACCTATCAAGATCACCAAGGTTGAAAGGAGTTTCCCTCATAGGACCACTGAAGTTGGAAAGGAAACCATCCAAGGCGAACCATCAGATACGGTTGTGCCAAAACCAAGAGAGGAATGGACTTCTGACGAAGCTAAGAGATTCCGTCTGGATGGCCAAGCTAGAAATATCATCATTAGATCAACTCCGGATACCATACAGTGCAAACTGTGGGGTGCTAAGACTGCAAAGGTAGCTTGGAAAATGGTTCAAGATCTTTGTGCTGGATCTGACAAGACCAAGGAAAACAAACTTGAAGTACTTAAATTAAAGTTTCAAAACTTTAAGCAAGGTATAAACGAGTCACTGGAAGACTTGGACTTCAGATTCACAACTCTTGTTAGTGAAATGGCAGCATTGGGTGTTGGAAACCTCTACTCAGATTTTGAGAAAGTGAAAACTATCATCAGAAGTCTGAATCAAGAATGGATCCACACTCAGAATTTCTATTATAATCAAGGAATGCCAGACGTTACACCAACAGAGTTGTTCTCTCATCTTGCTACTGTCAATTATGAGACAAAGCAACGAGAAAATGTGTTTGCTGAAAACTCGCAAAACATTGCTCTTGCTGCAAAGCCGTCATCTTCTGAAAAGAAGAATGATAAAGAGCCTGCTGATGAAAATGCTTTAGTTGTTAAAAACATGAAGAAATTCATCAGTAAGGAACTTGAAAGGCGAAAAGCAAAAGAGAAGCTGAAAAAGCATCTTGGTAACAACTACCATAAGTACAAGAATGATACTAGCTCGCTGAACAAGCAAGCTCAGCAAGCTACTTCATCAGAAGAACCAGCAGTTGGAAATGATCTATGTTTTTACTGCAAAAGCCTGGACACTTCAAAGCTAATTGTCCTTTGCTAAAAGGCAAATCTGCTGAAAAGAAGAAGAAGTTCAAAAGAGCTTTTATTGCTGAAGAAAAGAAGAAGCTTCAAGCAAAGATCGATGCATTGTGTATTGATACTAGCTCCGAAGACAGTGAGGATGAAAGTTCAGACACCGACGATGAAGAAGCCACTCTAGACGTGGAGATTGGCAAGGAAGTTTGTGGAATAGCTATGGAAGCTTATCCAGATGTGTCGAACTACGAATTCTGCCTCATGGTTGTTCAGGTAAACAACTCTACCTCTGACTCTGACTCAGAAAGTGAAGACGAGATTGACCTTGACAAGAATCAAGGAGAAATCGAAAGATTTGAGAAAACTCTCAGCAAACAGCAAGAGAGACTACAACTTGCTGAAACTCTGACCAAGCAAACTACTGAAAAGTACGTCTTGCTAAAGGAAGAGACAGAAGAAAAGGATGATGAAATAAGGCGTCTTAAGAAGTTGATTGCTGAGGCTGCAGAGAAAAATTCTCAAATGGCATTAGAATTGGAAGAGTATCAGTCCTCAATTCTAAAGTTACTTGCTGAAATCCAAGAAATGAAAAAGATGAAAGTCAATTTCAAATCTTATGTGGATGCAAGTAATACGCTGACTGAACTAAACTCTTATTTGAGAGATCCATCTCAGAAAGAAGGTTTAGGAGCAACGTGCGAAGGTGATAACGTAGAAATCTTGAGAAAAGATAAATCACCTATCTCCTTTGTACGTGCTACTGATAGTAGTCCACCAATAATCTATCAGTTTGGTCAAACTAAGGTTGCTGAAACATGCAATCAAGTACCTATGACCATAAAGCCCGTTGTTGCTACTCAAAGTAACAAGACTTTATAAGGAAATCAGGTTGCTGAAAACCAAACTGGAAAGAAGAAGAATGCTATGAAGCATTCCGCCAAACAAGTTGCTGAAAAGCAAGTTGTTAAGACTAAAGGCAAGATTACTAAAAGTAATCAGAAGTCCTTTGCTGACAAACCTGAATCAAATAAGGTTGCTGAAGCTAAAGCTCAGCATTCTCCAAAGAGTGGACTCGGTTTCAAACCAAGCAAAGTCAACTTTTTCATGAGTATAAGCAAAGTCAGCAAAGATACTTCAAAGAGATGAAGAAAATCAAGCCTAAGAGTTCTGAAAAGACTCCCAATGCTAGGACTAGAAGGAATCTTGCTAGAAAAGAACTTACTGAAAAGTATGTTCAGCAAAAAGGTCAACAGAGCAAGACACCACATCAGAAAGTGGATTTGACCAGCACGAGTCAAAAGTCTTTCAGCTCAAAACCTCCTAGTTCCTCAGCAAGTAGAAAACAAGTCAAAGTTGAAAAACTTCAGACTTGGGTTTCCACTGGACGCATTCTTGAACATGTTAATGGACATCCATCATTGGATAATTAACTTGTTTGCTCTTGATTGTGCAGACTGCAGCCACGGAGACAAACGATGCAATCTGGCACTTTTATAGTGGTTGTGGAAAGCACATGACGGGCAACAAGAATAACCTTATAAACTATAGACGGTGGTCTAAAGGTCCAACAATAAGGTTTTCTGGTGGAGGCTCTGGTTCTACAAAAGGCTCTGACCTTTATCATACCCGTGATGTGGGCATCGATGATGAAACCCCATGAATCGATCATAGGCCTCGTGGAAAGCCTCATCATACCTCTGCTCGAAGGAGCTACTTTGGCTCTTCATAGCCATCGTCTTGGAAGCGGGGTAGTAACGCTCCATGAACTTATCAAAACAAAGATCCCATGTTGTCAAAGACCCGGCCTCCAAAGTATTAAGCCAAGCCTTTGCACGATCACCTAGCCCCATAGAAATGACCTTCATACGGAGATCATCATCCGTAACACCAGCTCCTGGTCGCCCAAGATGGAGAACAAAATTCTCGAGCTCATTCAAGAACCCAATCACGTCCTCATTAGCCATCCCATAGAATTTGGAAAGTTGTTGGAACATGTGATTCTTGATCTCCAAGTTCCTTGTGGCATCATTGAGGACAATTGCTGATCCTCTAGCCCCAACCGTAGGCTTAGTAAGTGTACGTATAGGCCTCTCCGCCATTTCACCTTCCAAGAAAACAGATTCAAGAATTGGCTCCAAAAGATAAGAAGAAGACTCTTCCCGAATACCAGAAGTGGAAGCTCTAGATGCTACTTCTTCAAACTCGAGATTCAAATTCCTCCTTCTCCTTTGAAACAAACGATCGATCTCGTCTACAAAAGGTTCAATAATAGGTCTACCCGTTCGGGTTCTAGGCATGCACTCACCTGAAATGAAGAGTAGTGAGTTTCCAAGTCAAAAATAAACAAAAGACAGAAATAAGGCAAAGAAGAGATGTTGGCTGAAAAAACCAAAACAAAAACACCAACCAAAGGAGTTAAATCCCCGGCAACGGCGCCAAATTGATGAAGTCGTTTTTCACCAATTAAATTTGTATAATAGCCAAAGAACACTTATCACTACACAGACTAGAGTGCAATGGCAAGTTGTCCCCGAGTGTCGTTCTCTCGGGACCTAACGTGGCTTTGTTTGTGGTTTTTGCTAGTTATTTCAGACAATGTGTTCAAGTGTTTATAGAATTGTTTTCTTAGAACAAAGCAACGAGAAATCAGATTGTTGTAATCAAGTTTGGAAAACGGTTGGTGGTAGAAATCAAATACACATGCATGGGTTACGAATATGCTCACAAGTTCAGTGCGTAAAACCTTCGATCAAGTCTGCTAAGCAACTCGTCTAGCTAACTTTCAAGACCACTTGTCACTAACACCATTTATCTAGCATGCTGCAAATCTCTAACATACAATCCTATAGCTTTCATTGACCAAGAGCTTGTCACTATACTCAATTCAAATATATTTTATAGGCAACTAAGAATCATATGAAGGAATTTGCAGCAAGATTGACTCAGAACCTCATGTAAGCATAAACATAACCCATAGCATGCATATTCTACATTCTACCACCAACACAAAGGATTTAGCTACTCATATTCATCAACATAGATATCAAATCATATGAACTGTAAATAGAATACATCAAATCAAACTACTAGACAAGAGATAATGATACAATGTTACCACCAAGCTGTCACTAATTGGTGGGTATTGATGAAAACCTCTCCGTAGATTAAACAATGGATGCAATGCTATGCCAAAACCTTTAATCCAATCTAAAATACAATGTAATATGAGTTTTCTCTGAGTTTGGGGCTTAGGAGCTCTGCAAAACGAAGCCAATGTTCCAAAAGTATGGAAAAAGTAACTGAAAATCCGATTAAAGAAGGAAAATCCCGATTTGTAACTGCTGCCAAGCGGAGCGCTTGGAAGGCGAAGCGCTTGGGGCCTCCAAGCGCTTCGCTTGGTCTGCTGTACTATTGCCACTGGAATTTGGAGCGGTCCGCTTCACTATTCCAGGCGCTTAGCTTGGCTCCTGGGCAGATTTTTGTCTTGCAACTCAATCCTTTTGCCCTGGTACGGCCCTCGGGTGCCTTGGACTCATCCTTCTCGATGATTATTGATGCTCAAGCACTCACGAACGAGCCGTGGAGATCAAGAAACTTCAACGGGGCCATTTTCTATCAAAAAAGCTCGTTTTTAGCTCCATAAACGCCATTTCGTTCCGAAGTGCCTGAAAATGCAGAAAACACAAAACGTGACACTATTCTACAAAACTAACCAAAAAACAAGGCTAAAAGGTAGCAAAAGAAGGTAAAAAAGACAAGATGAACGCGTCAAAAATACGTTCATCAGGTTCTGGTGCAGAGGCTTCAGCAACCATCTGACTTGCATCTTGAGAAGTCTGTAGAGATTATATAATATTAGCAAAAGAACAATTTTCAGAAATTGAAGTTTTACTGATGGTTGAATTAACTACCTGCTGAAGAAGGACAGGTTGTGGCTCAGTCCTTTTAGCATTAACAGTTTCTTCAGCTTCTTGAACTGTTTCTTCAGCAGACTTCTGGTTTTGCTCTATTTGAGAAAGTTGTGCGGTTTCAGCAATCTCCCTTGTCTCTGAAATGACAAGTTGAGCAGAAGCATCTTGACCCTTGAGCTCACTGCTTGTCATGAAGGCATCAATAGATTTGTTGGATGATTCTTCAATCTCCAACTCCATTTGTTTGCTTATTTCTTCCAGTACAAGCTGGACTTTTTCGATTGATGTCTTGGGTGAACTTGGGCCAGTATTCTCAGCATCACGAGATGCGTCGTTGAATAATACTTCTTGTGTTTCAGCAACTTCTTGAACCGGAACCATTGCTGTCTCAGCAACTGGTCCTTCAGCAAGCGGGGTTTCAGCAACTTGATGAGTTGCTTGTTCAGCAACCATCTTTTCAGCAGCATCAGCAAGTGCCGCTCTTTGCAGATCAGCAGCAATATCACTTGCTGGTTCCAAAGTTGGATCATCTAAATTATCTACAATGTAGATATTTGGGACTTGGGCAGGAATTTCATTTCCACTGCCTTGTGGTCTATTCTCAGTAGAGGTATCAACATTAAGTTGATTGTTGAAGGCTTCCGCAAACACTTCAACATTGCTGACATAGGTTTCAGTAATCACCTCAGCAACATCTATTGGCAAATGCGTTTCAGCATTTGTCTGGGAATTGTCTGAGAGGTCTTGGACAGCAGGGACTGACTTGCGGGCCAGTGTTTTCTTTCTTTTGTTGCTAGTCCGTTTCCTCTTAGGTACGGGGTTTGCTGATGACGCTGTAGTCTGAGTGTCATCATCAGCATTCCTCTTTTCTTGTTAGATTTCTCCAGTTTCCCAGAGTCATCTATAGTTGCATTTTCAGCAACGGCTCTTGTACACGTACCTTGTTGATTTCTACAGCAGTTTCATTTGTGTTACCACCACCAACAGCAGTTTCATCTCTAAGTTGCTAAGTGATAACATCTGCAGCTGTTGTATACCTTTCTTGCTGGCTTGTGCTGAGAACATTTGCAGTTGTTGTCTTCTTAGTTTTCTTTCGAGCAGTCTTAGGTACATTCTGCTTGTAGAATGATCTTCCCACATTGCACACTGATTTCTTGATTGGCAATGGGTTTCTTAGCTGAATCCTGAAATGTTCAAGGATGTAGCATATCTTTATTCCATACATAACTGGAAAGGAAGGTGAGACCTTGTTGTCTTCTACCTTTACCTTAAACTTAGTAACACAATCAACAAGCCTGTTGAAAATGTACTTAGCCCAGTTAAGTTCCGTTTTATTTTCATGGATATGCATCAGCAATGGCCATCTTCTCAGGCCTACTTGGTCAATTCCTCCAACCTGGGAGTCAAGAACTTTTATTAGTAGCAAAGCTACTAGACCAAGTGAATGGCAGAGATGCTTTCTCTTAACGTGCTTTGTCCAAGTCACGGGAGCAATCTCGCCTTTCTTAATTTTCTCATTTCTGACATCACTGTAGAAAGCTTCAATTTCTTCGTCAGTGGCAGTGACGTCATCTTCAGTTCCAGTAGTTGGAATCTGAAATATCTCCGCTAAATCAGTCCATTTCAGGACGATTTGCGTGTTCTGAACTGTAGTAAAGATCACTTTTTCAGTGACTCCTTTACTATCAGTAAGGGACTGGATTTCTGCATTGTTGTAGAATTCCATTGTGTCAATCATGCTCACATGCTTAGTGCGAGCAGAGATAAAGTTCATGAGGCCTTGCTGCTTGATAAGCTCAAGCGCCTCTTCATTTTCATCATCGAGTTCTTGTTCATTAAAGTACCTAATGTACTTTTCTTTTGCAAAACCTCCCCATTGCATCATCATCTCACACTTTGCAATGTCAAGATATGACGGAGGCATAGGTTTTTCGGATATGCGATCGTTTTTCAACACAACTTTCGTTGTGTTTGTGGCCGGAGTAGTCGCCGGAGCAGTGCGTGTTTCAGCACTGTCAACCTTTGACGACTTTGAGGACTTAGAAGACTGTCTCTTGGGAGCCATTTCTTTTATAGAGCAAGGAATGTGTACGAAAAGAGATAGTTTGCTTTTTGACCAGAGGTACAGTAGATTCAGGCTAAAATTTGCAGAGAAGGGAAATGTGAGTTAAAGAATTTTGTCATTTCTCTAACTCCTTCTTTATATAGTGTCTCTGGTGTCTGAGAAACTCAATCGATTTGAGCTCTCAGCAAGGGTAAAACAGACAAACACTGGAGTTAGTGGAGCCTTTGCATTAAATGCGTAGTGGCCCACTAACTTGAAACCGTCAGAGCACTCTCTCTCTTTGTTTTATTAACTGTTAGATTAGTAACTCCTTTTAATCAATGGCCACGATTGAATTTCATGTCATGATTATTACGAGTTTATCTGTGCCCGATTAACGTCGCAAATTGATTTTACCGAGTTTAAAAGATATTTCTGATTTCCCGTATTAGTAAATTCTTTTGTACTTGAGATATCCTTTGGTAAAAACTGAGAGATGAGCTTTGCTCTTTTTCTAAGTTCCCGTCTCAGAAAATTCATTTGATACTTGAATACCTGTTTCAGTATCTTTTATTGTCTGAGTGCCTGTCTCAGCAATCCTTAAGCTCTTTCTCTTACTGAGTGCCTGTCTCAGCAGGTGATCAAGTTTCCTAACAAATACCCGTTTTGAAGGAATTACTTGTTGAATGCCTGTTTCAGCAAACATGTAGTGACCTATCATTCCTTAGAAGAAATCAGTGACTGAGTCTTTTAAACAGGAATACTTTGGCTTGCTGAATACCTGTTTCAGCATTCTACCAAGTGTATCCTTTATTGAGGTAGTTCAATCAATCCAAGGTTATACCTTAGCATTGCGAACCTATTATCCGGTAGGGGCTTGGTAAAGATGTCAGCAAGCTGATCATCAGTTCCTACTTTCACAACCTCAATATCACCTTTTTCCACATGATCTCTAATGAAATGATGTCTAATATCAATGTGCTTAGTCCTAGAGTGAAACTTAGGATTTTGCGTGATTGCAATAGCACTTGTATTATCACAAAAGATTGGTGTTTTCTTTGCAGAAATACCATAATCTCTTAATTGTTGCTGAATCCATAGGATTTGAGCTGTGCAACAACCAGCTGCAATGTATTCAGATTCAGTAGATGAATTGGCAACACAGGTTTGCTTCTTGCTGAACCATGATATTAATCTAGTACCCAAAAACTGACAAGTTCCAGAAGTACTTTTTCTATCAAGAGTTGATCCTCCATGATCATCATCAGAATAACCAACCAATTCATGTCCAGAATCTTTAGGATACCATAATCCAACATTGACTGTACCTTTAACATATTTCAGTATCTTGATTGCCTTTTTGTAGTGTGATTCTCTTGGATCAGATTGGAATCTTGCACACACACAAACAACATACTGAATGTCAGGTCTACTTGCTGTTAAATACAACAAGGAACCAATGAGCTTCCTATACTTGTGTTCTTCAACACTTTTGTCCTCTTTAGTATAGCCCAATTTGGTACCAACACTCATAGGGATCTTTTCAGGTTTCTCATCCTCTTTGATCCTAAACTTTATGAGCATTTCTTTCGCATACTTTTATTGATTTATGAATATTCCATCTTTGAGTTGCTTGACTTTCAATCCTAGGAAATAATTCAATTTTCCCATCATACTCATTTCAAACTTATTTGTCATGAGTTTGGCAAAATCATCACAAAGTTGTTTGTCGTTAGATCCAAAAATTATGTCATCCACATAAATTTGAACTAAGAGTATTTTACCATCATGGTTCATGGTAAATAAGGTTTTGTCAACTTCACCTTTCTTGAAACCATTTTCCAGCAAGAACTTAGCCAAGGTATCATACCATGCTCTTGGTGCTTGCTTTAGACCATATACAGCTTTCTGAAGCTTGTATACCATCTTGATTTCTGAGGGAAGTTCAAAGCCAGGGGGTTGTTCTAGGTAGACTTCTTCAGCAAGTTCACCATTTAAGAGTGCACTTTTAACATCCATTTGATAAACAATGAAGTCATTGTGAGCAGCAAAGGCCAAGAAAAAAAGCCTAATTGCATCCAATCTTGCGACTGGTGCATAAGACTCATCATAGTCCAATCCTTCAGTCTGACATTAACCTTGAGCAACTAGACGTGCTTTATTTCTCGTTACTTCACCAGACTCGCTCAGCTTGTTTCTGAACACCCACTTTGTACCAATAGCTTTCTCGTCTTCAGCAAGTGGCACAAGTTTCTAGACTGTGTTTCTTTCAAATTGATCCAGTTCTTCTTGCATTCCCTTTATCCATTCAGAATGCTTTAAAGCTTCTTCTATGGTTTTAGGTTCAATTTCTGACACAAAGCAAGAGAACAATGATTCTACTTCTACGACAATTGCTTCTTCAGCAAGTCCATGAGTAGCTTTGGATCTAGTCACTTGGCGTTTATTAATATCGCCAATCATATCCGTAGAGGGATGATCTCTAATCCATTTATTAACAGGTTTTCTGTTTGTTGGATCAGGATATGTTTGCTCATCAGCATGTGACTCTTCAGTATGTACTTGTTCAGTACTACTGGGAATTTGTGTCTCTGCTGAGATTTGTTCATCAGCAACTGCTTGTTCAGCATTGCTCGATTGAGGTAGTTCATCAGCAGGCACTGGAGATTGCGTAATTTCAGCAACTTCCGGAGCAACCGCTTCTTTTGCTGGAAATTCTTTGTCGTGAACTATATTTATCTTGTCATGGCTAGGGGGAGGAGAGTCATTGTCAGAATCATCATTTAGTTCAATTGACTTGATTTGCCTAGCATCAGATTCAGTTCTTTGCTCATGTATTATTAGTTTTTTCATACATTCTGATATTTCTTCTTCAGCAAGCACACCTTGTGACTTTTCGTAGAATACAACATGCACTGATTCTTCAATCTTTTGTGCCTTTTTGTTGTAAACTCTATAAGCTTTACTATGCAGGGAGTAGCCGAGAAATATCGCTTCGTCTGCCTTTGGTTGAAATGTTCTTAGGTATTCTCTACCATTGTTAAGAACGAAACACTTGCAACCAAATACTCTTAGATGAGTGATGTTAGGAGGTCTTCCAACAAACAATTCATAAGGAGTTTTGTTGTATTCCTTAGTAATCAAACATCTGTTTTGAGTATAACAGGCGGTATTAATCGCTTCAACCCTATAAGCCTCACTTATTTCAGTGTCAGCAAGCATTGTTCTTGCGGCTTCTTTCAGGGTACGATTCTTCCTTTCAGCAACACCGTTTTGTTGTGGTGTTCTTACTGAGGATAACTGATGTTGTATCCCTTTTGAGGTACAATATTCAGTTATGTACTGGTTTACAAACTCAGTACCATGGTCTGTCCTTATGACTTTTACCTTGTAATTTTTCATGACTTCAAGCTTATTCAGCAAGCTAGGTATTTCAGTCTTGGTATCAGATATGTGCTTGATGAATACTACCCAAGTGAATCTTGAATAGTCATCTACCACGACTAGACCATACTTCTTGCCAGCATAGCTTGTTGAAGAAGATTCAAACAAGTCCATGTGCAAGAGTTGTAAAGGTTTTGTAGTTGACGGTACTGCCTTGTTCTTGAAAGAAGATTTGGTTTGCTTTCTGATGAACGCGGATTTGTCGGTTCCGGTTCAGTCAAATAATATTTGTTATTTAGCCAAAGGCAATCCACAACTACAACGAAAACCGTAGTGTAGCAGTAGAATGACTCGAGTGTCGTTCTCTCAGGACTATAACTAGCTTTATCTATTTAACAAGAGAATATAAAACAGCAGACAGATAGCAAAAAGGGTTTCTAGCAGATAATGGAGATTGGTGATAGTATGATCCTTCTTAACATAACGGGTCGATAATCATGCATAAATTCCTCGGTCTTGCATAGAGATCTTTGAATCAATCTAGTGTCCTGTTGCAAATATTGAGCACTACGAAGATAATTGGTCTGACAAGTCAATCACTATTATCCTAATGTGTTCCGTAATTATTCAACACTACGAAGATAAACTCGCGAACAGGTCGACGAGGGTCCAATTCAGCATAATAATTAATAGAACATATGAGAATTTAGGTTGTGCCTGATCAACGAAATAAAGCAATGACACGGAGTATAATGCGCGATATAGCCATTAGCATGATTATCTTCCCTTCGCTAAGAATTCACATACTACCACCAATGATAAGTTTAGCTACTCATAATAGGCATGCAATCAACAGAAATCATAGAAGAAAACATGTTGAAAGAATATAATAAAATAAGTAGAATAAAACTGTAAGATACAAAGTTACCGAAGGTTGTCAATCTTCGGATGATAGCGATCCTACGAGCTCCAAACTGCTATGAAAAAGAGTCCCCTAAGCTACGGACCCCCAGAACAGGCTATGGGAAGTCCCTACCTAAAACTATAGAGAGAGGTGAGAAAGTAGGTCTGGAAAGATATGATTTTCGGAGAAAACTAAGCAACTATATATAGGCCCCGAATTAATGTGGGGCGGTTCGCCCCACACGCCCGGAGGTTCGCCTGGTGTGGGGTGGTTCGCCCCAGCTCCGCGGCGGTTCACCCGGCGGCTTTTTCGCGGAATTTCGCGTTTTTGGATTTCTTCCCCTTTTCGGACTCGGTTTCTGACTTCTAGTAGCCTTCTAACCTCCAGATTCGGCCACTAGACTCCAAATCCTATCCGAAAACCTTCAGATACTCCAAATAGGCTTCTGGAATACCAATTCCTTGTCAACTTCAATATATTTGCCCGAAAATCTTCGAATTTCAACCAAAACCTGTAAAATAAAATCTAAAGGGAAACGTGACACTAATCTAATAAAATGCATTAAAATATAGCTAAATTATCATAGAGGATAGCTAAAATAGGTGAAAAAGACTCGAATGAAAGTGTAAAATACACATTCATCAAACTCCCCAAACCGAACCTTTGCTTGTCCTCAAGCAACTAAGCTAGACTCTAATGCAAAAAACATGCAAGACACAAAATGGAGTCTCATGCCAAATAAAATGAACTAATCTACTGAATCTATCAAAAACATATGAACAAAACCATATGAAACAAAGCATGAATATAGGTTGAAGAATACCTCGATTGACTTATACACATCCACATAAGCACCTATGTCAAGACAAGATAGTCTCTCGTAACATTCTCTACCTGGACCTAGTCAGTGACGACGTAATGAAGCATGCTAAGATACGAATGGTTGCCCCGTGCCTATGAAACTGAGGACTTACTGGTGTTCCACCATGTTAAGACTTTTCCTCAAAAGAGGTCGAACCAGTACTGGCTCTCATCAAACGAAGGAGGGTTCCCTATAAAAGATAACTCTCCCCTATTCTACCCATCTCTCAAGTAAAGTGTTAAGTTATTCACCACTTCCTGAATGGCAGGCCGAGGGTGGTCTAGAACAGATGACACTTAAGATAAAAAAGATAAAAAATTACAACACGATAACGAACATTACAAGAATTGGAAAAGACACAAGACTTTGCTAAACTGCTATTTGGCTTTTCTTTTTTGGACCCTTCTTTGCTTTTTTGGGCCTTTTCTTTTTTTTCTTTCCAGATTCTTTTCTCTTTTCCTTTTTCTTTTTCTCTTTTTTTCCTGGAATTTTTTCTTTTTTTTTTCGATTTTTTTTCTAGCCAGAAGTAGCATAACAAAAGAGAAACAAAATGACTCACACGACTTCCCCAAACCTATTCGAAAGAATAGGTTGGAGCACAAAATTTACGGAAATGAAAAATAAACTCACGATACCGAAATGAAAAATAGAAACAAGTCTAATGATGGTGTAACTGATGATGTCGTTTTTCACCGATTAAATTTGTTTAAAAGCCTAAGAACACTTATCACTACACAAACTAGAGTGCAATGGCAAGTTGTCCCCGAGTGTCGTTCTCTCGGGACCTAACGTGGCTTTGCTTGAGGTTTTTGCTAGTAATTTCAGTCAACAAGTTCAATTGTTTGTAGAATTGTTCCCTTAGAACAAAGCAACGAGAAATCAGATTGATGTAATCAAGTTTGGAAAACGGTTGGTGGTAGAAATCAAATACACATGCATGGGTTATGAATATGCTCACAAGTTCAGTGCGTAAAACCTTCGATCAAGTCTGCTAAGCAACTCGTCTAGGTAACTTTCAAGACACACATCATAAAAGACCACTATCAATACTTTAGAGGTGCTTGTCACTAACACCATTTATCTAGCATGCTGCAAATCTCTAACATACAATCCTATAGCTTTCATTGACCAAGAGTTTGTCACTATAATCAATTCGAATATATTTTATAGGCAACTAAGAATCATATGAAGGAATTTGCAGCAAGATTGAATCACAATCTCATGTAAGCATAAACATAACCCATGGCATGCATATTCTACATTCTACCACCAACACAAAAGATTTAGCTACTCATATTCATGAACATAGACATCAATTCATATGAATAATAATCAGAATACATCATATCAAACTACAAGACAAGAGAGTGATACAAGTTACCACCAAAGCTGTCACTAATCGGTGGAAATCAAAGAAAACCTCTCCATAGATGATTACAAAGGATGAATTACAATCAAAACCTTGAATCCCAAGCTAAAACACAATGTAATCTGAGTTTTCTCTGAGTTTTGGGGCTTAGGAGCTCTCCAAAACGAAGCTACAGTTCAAAAGATATCCAAAAAATGACTGAAGATCAGATCTAAGAAGGAAAATCCAAAACGTAACCGCTGCCAAGCGGAGCGCTTGGCAAGCGAAGCGCTTTGGCACTCCAAGCGCTTCGCTTGGCTTCTGTGCCAAAGCTCCTGGAAAATGAAGCGGAGCGCTTCACTATTCCAGGCGCTTAGCTTGGCTCCTGGGCAGATTTTTGTCTTCAAACTCAATCTTTTTGCCCTCGCACGGCCTTCGGGTGCCTTGGACTCATCCTACTCGATGCTTATTGATGCTCAAACACTTACGAACAAGCCACGGAGATTGGGGAACTTCAACGGGGCCATCTTTTCCATCAAAAAGGCTCGTTTTTAGCTCCAAAAACGCCGTTTCGTACCTAAGTGCCTGAAAATGCAGAAAACACAAAACGTGACACTATTCTACAAAACTAACCAAAAAACAAGGCTAGAATATAGTAAAAGAAGGTAAAAAAGACAAGATGAACGCGTCAAAAATACGTTCATCAAACTCCCCAAACCAAACCTTTGATTGTCCTCAAGCAACAAACTATCCTAAATGCAACACAAAAGGAGTCTCATGCCAAGTAAAGTGAACTAATCTATTGAATCTACCAAATGCTTATGAACAAAACCAAATGAGCATGACATGCAAGTAGGATGAAGAATGCCTCGATTGCGAATATACACAATCTCATGTGCACTTGGTTAAACAAAGGAGTCTCTCGTAACATCTTCTACCTGGACCTGGTCAGTGACGACACAATGATACATGTTATCATACTACAATTGCCCCGTGCCTATGAAACCGAGGGCTTACTACTGTTCACCAAGCGAGACTTTTTCCTCAAGAGAGGGCGAACCAAGACTGGCTCTCATCAAACGAAGGAGGGTTCCCTTAGAAAGATAACACTCCCCTATTCTACCCAGACTCTCAAGAATGAGCCTCTTTCAACCACTTCTTGAATAGCAAGACGAGGGTGGTCAAGAACAGGCCTTGGACAAAGGCGACACGAAACGAAAGATAGAATTTACAACTCGATAACTTCACAATAACAAATATTTACATGACACTTGACACTTTACTAGACTGCTTTTGGCTTGCAACGACCCTTCTTTTGCTTTTGGGTCTTATTCTTTATTTTCTTTTCTCTTTTTTTTTATTTTCTTTTCTCTTTTTTTTTTTAATATTTCTTTTTCTTTCTTCGTCTTTTCTTTTTCTCTCTTTTTTTTTATTTTTTATATAGGGGAAAGCAGTAGTACAATGTGTTAAAAACACCTCCCCAAACCTATTCGAAAGAATAGGTTTGAGCACAAAGACGAAAAAGAAAAAGGAAAGACTCTTTTACAAAGACACCTCCCCAAACCTATTCGAAAGAATAGGTTGGGACACAAAACAAAAAGAAAAAGAAAAAGGGAAACTTTACAACGACTCAAAGACGAGAGACAAGATCAATAAGGCAACCCCCTCCCCAAACCTATTCGATAGAATAGGTTTAATACAAGGAATCGCACACCTCACACTACCTCCTTCCTAGGCACTTGGCAATCTCTAATCGAGGTTAAGAACTTGTCGCCTCTTACGTACATAATTACACGGGTTACAACCATAGACTCTAACATGCATCATTTAATAAGGTCATCGTGAACCGCAGCAGAAGAAACACCACTCGAGGTGATGTCGAGACTACTAAGCTTAACTAGTGCACATGCGAATGTGACAAACCAAGCGAGACAAGCCTCAAACTACTTGCAAAGTGATGCAACATATGATCAATGGTCATAAACACTTAGTCTACTCAATAAAAAAGTTCAAAAGACTTGGCAATAAACTCCACAAACAACAACGTGCAACAACTAATCTATGGATGATATGCATGCAAAAATTTGAAAAAACACGACAAATCACATGAACTTGAGTAAAATCAGGCATGTACGAACCACACAAGCATATAGTACTGAAAATCCAATACCCCCTCCCCAAACCTAAACTTTTGCTCGTCCTCGAGCAAAGAAAAGTTGAATGAAAAGGAAAAATTGGATTGAAAGTACACTTCCCTGAGAATAAGGGTTCGTGTCCAATCTCCTATATATGAGTAGTACCTGAAAGGACTTAAGAAACATGTGAAAACAGGTGCGCAAAGGTGAGAAGAATGGAAAAAACGAGGAAAATCTGGGTACAGGGTCCAGGCGGACCACTTGGCGGGAGCCAAGCGGTTCGCTTGGCAAGCGGAGCGCTTGGGAGGATCCAGGCGCTCCGCTTGAATTTCCAGGAAGTTGCAAAACTTTCTGGAATTCAAGCGGACCGCTTGGCCCTTCCAAGCGCTTCGCTTGGCTCCGTTTCCAGATTTTCGATGTTTTTTCCTATCTTAATCACCTAAGGCACCAAGACAAACACTGGACTAAACGAATCACGACAAAAGGCACACAGGCCACAACTACAAAAGCAAATAAAGAGTACAAGAGACTAATGAAATGAACCAAGATACAATAGGTACCTCGACCAAGTCAACTTCCACTTCATGAGTCGACTCGAGAGGCTCTAGGTACGGCTTAACTCTCTGGCCATTGACCTTGAAGGTAGCTCCGTTTTGTTGTCCAAGAGTTCCACAGCACCATGGGGTGCTACTCAGACAATTTCAAATGGTCCGTCCCATCTAGAACGGATTTTTCCAGGAAAAAGTCGCAACC
Source organism: Plantago ovata (assembly GCA_028274465.1). Lineage (NCBI taxonomy): Eukaryota > Viridiplantae > Streptophyta > Magnoliopsida > Lamiales > Plantaginaceae > Plantago > Plantago ovata. The sequence continues at coordinate 49,914,121 of CM051458.1, forward strand.
GAGAGTTGAAGAGGAGTGCCTTTTGACCTGGGACTAAATCCTTGCGGATGATGCCTCTATCGTGATACCTCCTTGCTCGTTCCTCTATCATGATACCTCTTTGCTCGAGTGTCGTTCTCTCGGGACTATATTAGCTTTATCAAATCTAATTAAGAATATAAAACAGCAGATAGAAAGCAATAGGGGTTTTCAAGAAGATAATGGAGATTGGTGATAGTATGGTCCTTCTTAACATAATGGGTCGATAATCATTCATAAATTCCTCGGTCTTGCATAGAGATATTTGAATCAATCTTGTGTCCTGTTGCAAGTATTAAGCGCTACGAAGATAATTTGGTCTGACTAGTCAACACTGCTGTCCTAATGTGTTCCGTAATTATTCAACACTACGAATATAATTGGTCTGATGGTCGACTAGTGTCCATGCGTGCATAATAATCAATACAACATACGAGAATTTTGGTTGCAACTGATCAACGAAATAAAGCAATGACACGGAGTATAATGCGCGATATAGCCATTAGCATGATTATCTCCCCTCGCTAAGAATTCACATACTACCACCAACGATAAGTTTAGCTACTCATAATAGGCATGCAATCAATAGCAATCATAGAAGAAAACATATTGAAAGAAGAATAAAATAAGTATATAAAAACTGTAAGATACAAAGTTACCGAAGGTTGTCAATCTCCGGATGATTGCGATCCTACGCGCTCCAATCTGCTATGAAAAAGTATCCCCTAAGCTATGGAACTCCCAGGACAGGCCCCGGGAAGTTCCTACCTAAAACTATAGAGAGAGGTGAGAAAGTAGGCTTGGAAAGATATGATTTTCGGAGAAAAACTTGAGCTCTATATATAGGCCCCGAATTATCTCTGGGGCGGTTCGCACCCCAATATTTCGCGGAATTTCCGCGTTTTTCGACGCAGATTTGGATTTCTTCACCTTTTCGGACTCGGTTTATGACTTCTAGTAGCCTTCTAACCTTCAGATTCGGCCCCTAGACTCCAAATCTATCCGGAAACCTTCAAATGCTCCAAATAGGCTTCTGGAACACCAATTCCTTGTAGACTTCAATATAATTGCCCCGAAATCTCCGAATTTCAACCAAAACCTGTAAAATAAAATCTAAAGGGAAACGTGACACTATTCTAATAAAATGTACTAAAATATAGCTAAATTAACATAGAGGATAGCTAAAATAGGTGAAAAAGACTCGAATGAAAGTGTAAAATACACATTCATCAATATTCGTACCCATTACTCTTAGGGAATGGTCCCATAAAGTCTCTACCCCAAACATCAAAAGGCTCAACAACTAAGTTACCTTGCTGGGGCATCTCTTGTTGCTTGCCAATGTTGCCACTCCGTTGGCATGAGTCACATTGCGCCACAAATGAGCGCGCATCTTCAAACAAGCTGGGCCAAAGAACCCGGATTGAAGCACCTTGCGAGCGGTCTTTTGGCCACTATAATGCCCTCCACATTCTAACTCATGGCAGAATCTCAGTATCGACAATTGCTCTTTCTCGGGTACACACCTCCGCAAGACTTCATCTCCTCCCTTGCGGAACAAGTACGGGTCATCCCATATGTAATGGCGACAATTCCTCACAAGTGAACGCCGTTCAGGTCCAGCGAGATGGGTTGGCATCACATTTGTGGCTAAGAAGTTAACGATATCGGCGTACCATGGTTCCAACTCTATGCGCATCAACTGATCATCGCGCAAATCATCTGGGACGGGTGTGTCATCTTGTGGAATGTTAGGCAACCGGGACAAGTGGTCCGCCACTAGATTTTCCTTGCCACTTTTATCAATTATCTCCACTTTGAACTCTTGGAGAAGAAGTACCCAACGCATCAAGCGGGGCTTGGTTTCACGCTTAGCAATCAAATGCTTGAGAGCTGCATGGTCAGTGTGAACAAAAACTTTGTACCCAGTAATATAGGACCTGAATTTCCTTAGAGCAAAAATAACCGCTAAGAATTCTTTCTCAGTGGTAGTATAATTAATCTGAGCAGCATCTAAGGTCTTACTAGCATAGTAAATCACTCTGAAACGGTTATCAACCTTTTGACCAAGAACAGCACCCATAGCATAGTCAGAAGCATCACACATAATTTCAAAAGGAATTTTCCAATCCGGAGAGACTACAATAGGGGCTGTTAAGAGTTTCTCCTTAAGTGTGTGGAAAGCGTCAAGACATTCTTGTGTGAATTCGAAGGGAACATCTTTAGCAAGCAAGTTACTCAAGCACTTAGCTATCTTAGAGAAATCTTTGATAAATCTCCTATGGAAGCCTACATGTCCAAGGAAGGATTGCAATTCACGCACACAAGTAGGTGGAGGTAACTTTTCAATGATTTCAAGTTTCCCTTTGTCTACCTCTATCCCTCTTTTAGAAATAGCATGTCCTAACACAATTCCCTCTTTAACCATATAGTGACTCTTTTCCCAACTCAAGGTAAGATTACATTCAATACACCTCCTTAAGACACGATCAAGTTTATCAAGACAATCATCAAATGAATCACCGTAAACGGAAAATCATCCATAAATACCTCAACAAATTTATTCACCATGTCGGAGAAGATGGAGAGCATGCAACGTTGGAAAGTGTCCGGAGCATTGCACAATCCGAAGGGCATCCTATGGTATGCGAAAGTGCCGAAAGGACATGTGAAGGTGGTCTTCTCTTGGTCCTCGGGAGCTATAGGAATCTGGTAGAAACCTGACAAACCATCCAAGAAACAATAGAACTCTCGCCCAGCAAGGCGGTTAAGCATATCATCGATAAATGGCAAGGGAAAATGATCCTTCTTAGTGGAAGAATTTAATCTCCTATAATCTATGCACATACGCCACCCGGTTGTCTTCCTAACGGGTACTAATTCCCCTTTATCATTAGCCTCAACCGTGATTGCGGATTTCTTAGGGACTACATGGACGGGACTAACCCATTTGCTATCCGGGGCTGGATAAATCATCTTAGCATCTAGGAGTTTAAGGACCTCTTTTTTCACAACCTCTTGCATGGCTGGGTTTAACCTACGTTGTGGTTGCCTAACAGGTTTGGCATCCTCTTCTAAGGCTATCTTGTGGGTACATTGCACTGGGCTTATTCCCTTTATGTCTCCTATACTCCATCCTATGGCTCCAGTATTCCTTTTTAACTCCTCTACTAACTTAGATTCTTGCTCCTCACTAAGTTTAGAAGATATTATTACAGGTTTAGACTCATTCTCTCCTAGGAAGACATATTTCAAATGGCTTGGTAATGGTTTAAGCTCAAGGGTTGGTTCACTAGGTGGAGTGGTCACTCCTTCATCTTCATGTACTTCTAGGGACTCCTCTACTTCTTCCCCTAGAGGAATTTCGGGTGCACTATCTAGGAGGGCTGTCATAGCTAACACTTCTTCGGTGACAAATCCCTCTTCAAGGTTCATAGTAAGAGCGGCTTCTAAGGGGTCGCTAACTTGATGAGCAAAATAAGTATCACAAGAGACAGATTCATAACTATCAACAAATTTAAGTTCTTCAATCATAGCTTCCTCACAGTCAGGTTCACATACCTGTTTGTATTGCTCGATCTGAACTTTGTCTCCGAGTACCTCCATGGTGATCTTTTTCCCTCGAAGCTCCAAACATGTGTTGGTGGTAGCCATGAAGGGTCTGTCCAAAAGCACAATATGCTCCTTTCTCGAACTTGTACCTCGCCTGCTGTTTCCATCACCACAAAGTCGGTTGGTACAATGATTCTATCCACCTTCACTAGAATATCCTCGACTATCCCCAGTTGGCGTTTCACACTTCGATCAGCCATTTGAACGACCATGCTAGTGGGTTGGATTTTTCCCAACCCCAATGCCTTGTAGATGGAGTATGGCATTAGATTAATGCTAGCCCCCAAATCAAGCATTGCTTTTGTGGATCGGCCGTTTCCCATGGTGATACTAATTATGAAACTCCCGGGATCCTTTTGCTTCAAAGGTAACTCATGCACCGAGTTAACCATTTCAAGTTCAGCCACATCCCCTTTCTGGAAAATCTTCTTATTACTCCTCAATTCCAGAAGGGGAACGTTCACCTCTACTTTTGATAGGATCCCATATATAGGTGAGTCTCGGATGTCCTTCTTAGCTTCATTTATCCTTCCGGGAAAGGGAAGATGGGGTTTAGGGGGCACATAAGGATTAGGCGACTTATGGAGTCCGCCCTCCTTTTGTTGTGCACCCCCTTCCTCATCTTCCTTATCCTTCTCAGTAACAAGTTCAGGGGTTGGTGCGGCTTCTTCTACCACCTCCTTCTCCAGCTGCTCATCATCACCTGTATCAAATGTATTATTAGACAAAGATTTAGCTTTAGAAGGATACATCAAAGGATATGGTGGTCTTGATTCTTTGCCACTCCGCAAAAGTATGTTTGCCTCTTCAAGTTCTTCCCCAATCCTGGAGCTTTCACAATGTTCTTCTTCGCTTTCCAGATCAGCCTCAAGTCCCTCAATGAACTCCTCTTGACGATTAAGATTTCTCTCATTTTTGGAAAAATCAGAATTTTCCTCCCAGGTCCCAGGCGGACCGATTGACAGAGCGCAAGCGGAGCGCTTGACAAGCGCTTCGCTTGGCTCAGGCCAAGCGCTTCGCCTGGCTCCTGGAGCTTCCTTTTTTTCTCCTTCTTTCTTTGCTGGAATTTCAAGCCCTCCGCTTGACTGCTCCAAGCGCTCAGCCTGGATTTCCAGTGGATTTTCTTCATGCATATGACACTCGGAACCCTTTTCTTCACTCATTTTCTCTTCTAGTAACTCGAGCATGACCTCAGATTCTCCTAGAACTTCATACACACACTCCATTCTAGTATCAAAATCCTCTTGGTATTTACCCGCTACTTCGAGCACATTTCCCCAAACCTTCATTAGAGTGGATAACACCTCCTCTTCCTCTTCGGTGAAGCACTCCTCTTCACCTTGAGCTTGCGAGTCTTCAGCCTCAAAGACGTAATATGGAATATTTTCGCCCGAGCATGTCTTCACTTTATAATCGAAGTTGTCATCATAAGAACTAATGGCAATAGGCTTGGGTGCTCGATACATCTCCGAGTAGTCAACCGGTGGCACAGGAGTACGGTTATGTGTCGCAACGAGCAATCTACCAAAAACCTCTTTGATTTGGGATACGGTACAATTCTCCATATCGTCACATGCACCATCTATCACCAACTGCAAGTCTGCATCCAATCCCCGATAAAAACAAGTAATCAGTTCATGTTCGCTCAACCGATGATGCGGGCATTCGTTCTTGTAGAGCTCAAATCTCTCTAGAGCATCGCAGAACCTTTCTCCCTTCCGCTGAGTGAATTCGATTATCCGCTTCTTGAGCTCTTAATTTTCCCTAGGCGAAAGGAACCGATCAAGAAAGGCGTCTACCACGTCTTGCCAACTCCTCAGTGATCCCCCAGGCAAAGATCTCAACCATTCCTTGGGTTTTCCAGTAAGAGCACATGGAAACAACCGACGCAAGAGCTGATCATCATTCAATTCACGTGGTGGTAACAACCCAACATCATGCCGGTATTCTACCACGAATCGTAATGCATTCTCGCAAGGCGAATCTCGGAAGGTAGCTATGCTATAGAGAATTTCATCAGTGACCTCATATAACCTAGCCTCCGGTTCAAGATAAATCGCCGGCTCTTTCCTTATCGCCTCATACCGGACTTTGAAAGCTTCGTTCAAGCAAACTTCTTCCATACCTGTCCAACAACAAAGCCTTCAACTAACTGTAAGTTTCTGTTAGTTACGCAAAACTTTCACACAATTCAATCAAGAAAGAAATAAGGGGCGGGAAAGAGATGTTGGCTGAAAAAACCAAAACAAAAACACAAACCAAAGGAGTTAAGTCCCCGGCAACGGCGCCAAATTGATGATGTCGTTTTTCACCAATTAAATTTGTTTAAAAGCCTAAGAACACTTATCACTACACAAACTAGAGTGCAATGGCAAGTTGTCCCCGAGTGTCGTTCTCTCGGGACCTAAAGTGTCTTTGCTTGAGGTTTTTGCTAGTAATTTCAGTCAACGAGTTCAATTGTTTGTAGAATTGTTCCCTTAGAACAAAGCAACGAGAAATCAGATTGATGTAATCAAGTTTGGAAAACGGTTGGTGGTAGAAATCAAATACACATGCATGGGTTACGAATATACTCACAAGTTCAGTGCGTAAAACCTTCGATCAAGTCTGCTAAGCAACTCGTCTAGGTAACTTTCAAGACCCACATCATAAAAGACCACTATCAATACTTTAGAGGTGCTTGTCATTAACACCATTTATCTAGCATGCTGCAAATCTCTAACATACAATCCTATAGCTTTCATTGACCAAGAGTTTGTCACTATACTCAATTCGAATATATTTTATAGGCAACTAAGAATCATATGAAGGAATTTGCAGCAAGATTGAATCACAATCTCATGTAAGCATAAACATAACCCATGGCATGCATATTCTACATTCTACCACCAACACAAAAGATTTAGCTACTCATATTCATCAACATAGACATCAATTCATATGAATAATAATCAGAATACATCATATCAAACTACAAGACAAGAGAGTGATACAAGTTACCACCAAAGCTGTCACTAATCGATGGAAATCAAAGAAAACCTCTCCGTAGATGATTACAAAGGATGAATTCCAATCAAAACCTTGAATCCAAGCTAAAATACAATGTAATCTGAGTTTTCTCTGAGTTTTGGGGCTTAGGAGCTCTCCAAACCGAAGCTACAGTTCAAAAGATATCCAAAAAATGACTGCAGATCAGATCTAAGAAGGAAAATCCGAAAACGTAACCGCTGCCAAGCGGACCGCTTGGAGAAGCCAAGCGGAGCGCTTGGCAAGCGAAGCGCTTTGGCACTCCAAGCGCTTCGCTTGGCTTCTGTGCCAAAGCTCCTGGAAAATGAAGCGGAGCGCTTCACTATTCCAGGCGCTTAGCTTGGCTCCTGGGCAGATTTTTGTCTACAAACTCAATATTTTTGCCCTCGCACAGCCCTCGGGTGCCTTGGACTCATCCTACTCGATGATTATTGATGCTCAAACACTTACGAACAAGCCACGGAGATTGGGGAACTTCAACGGGGCCATCTTTTCCATCAAAAGGCTCATTTTTAGCTCCAAAAACGCCGTTTCGTACCTAAGTGCCTGAAAATGCAGAAAACACAAAACGTGACACTATTCTACAAAACTAACCAAAAACAAGGTTAGAAGATAGCAAAAGAAGGTAAAAAAGACAAGATGAACGCGTCAAAAATACGTTCATCAGTAACCCCCTCCCCAAACCTATTCGGAAGAATAGGTTATAAACAAAGGATCACACAACCTCACACTACCTCCTTCCTAGGCATTTAGCAATCTCAAAGCATGGTGAAGACTTGTTGCCTCTTAGGTACATAATTATTCGGGAAAACAACCATAAGACCCTAACATGCATCATCCTATTATAAAGGCCTTCGTGAACCGCAGTAGAGAAAACACCACTAAGTGATGTCGAGACTACCTAGCTTAACTAAATGCAATACATAATGTGACAAGCCAAGCGAGAAAAACGTCAAACAAATTCATAGAGATGAAGCATACGATTAATGGCATAGCTAGTTGATCTACCCAACAAAAAAGTTCAAAAAATTCGGCAATAAACTCCATGTAAAACAGGCAAAACTATCCTAGGATGAATGTAGTGAAATGCAACCTAAAAAATCTAAGAAAGCAGTAAACGTGCAAATGCAAATGCAGACGGATAAAGCATGCGAGGTACTATACTCATCCTACCAATACCAAGCTCCAAACTAACAACATCAGATCACTTAAATCCCATCCCCCCTCATGAAATTAACGCTAGTCCCTAGCAGTAAGAAAATGAGCAAATAAGATGTGATACTAGATGTTACCCCATGGTTTGGCCTTGGTCGGCTGAGTATGCTGCTTGTGATTTATTGGGCCTCCTCTGGGAGCTTTATAGGTGGTCATCAGGTCTTCTAGTAGGTGCGGTAGTTCCGTTTTTAGGCCGGACAGGAACAACTCCTCCATTGGAATCATCATTGCCCGTATGTCCTTCATTGTCACTACTGTCACCATCATCATCGCCAGTAGAGTTGCATTGTCGAGTAGAATCCTCAAGATTAGCCGCCGCTGTTATGGAATCCTCCATCCTGAAGCCCTCCAATAGGATGTGAACTGTTGAAGGGGAAAGGGCAGTGGTATCAGGACCTCCCCCTCCAACGTTTTACACCACGAGAAGGTTTAAGTAAGCTGCTCGGATACTCGGAAGTCTTCTACCATTTTTTCCAATTTCGACCACATTCTCTACGGTTGATGCGACCGATGTCTATATGATGCTCCCTTTAGAGGCAGGTAAGGGGCGCCCCAACGAGGGACTGGGTACCCATGTCTTTACGTTTTGGAACCAAGCTAGCGCTTCAGAATCTTCTAGCAACTACGAACTCAAGATTGAATCCGTCGCGGCTAGAGTGTCCCGGTGCCTTCCAGTTCACTCGAACTTTGCAGTCCTCGTGATGGAGTGCTGACGTAATAATGGTTTCTGTCCTTTCGGTGGTGCATGAATAGGCATAGGAGTCCTTACTCCAGGTGTACTCTAGCTCCTCCTTTTGGATAATCCACGACGTTGTTGCAAAACCCCTTGGCTCGAACGCACATCTAGCGAGGTCACCTTCGTTGACATGGTTCTTCACAGCGATCATACGGGAATACTCCTTTCCCTTGGTATGGTTCCTACAAACAGCAGTTAGTACCTCGTATGACACAAAACTGACTCATGCATATGCTAGTGTAAAAGTGAAATATACAAGTGATAAAATCAACAATCGAGCTCCCCAAACCATAATGTCTAGCCTAGCTTCTTCATTATGCAACATACCAATGTAACTACTACATGCAATACATCACATTATGCTCTTACTAGACAACCAATATCCTAGATAACAAGGCTCAATTCATACCATAGTAGCGAAAAATCCTACCATCATAAATCCTCATACTCGACAATTAAGCATTCTATCGTCAAATCCACCAACATTACATCAATAAACACAATCATAAGAAAGAAATCAAAGATGAAGACATATTGCATAACAAGATATATCATCTAGTAGCAAAATACCCAAATCAACAATCCAAGAAAAATTGAGCATGCAATTGATAGTAAATAACATGTCCAAACATACCCATGCATCAAATAAGCATAATTGAAGCTCAAATTAGAAAACCCCCAAATTCGAAAATTAGGGTTCTAAGGATGATACCTCAGATCTGAAAATCTAACGCATAAGGACGAAATCTGTTCGGATGGGATGATATATCATGTAATAGGCTTCGATTTAAGCTAAAGAACACTAAATTTGGTCAAGAAATGAAGAAGTTATGAAGATTTGATGTTGAAATCGCGAAATTCGGTTTTGGGGAAGGTGGAATGATGAAATTTGAAGAAAATGAGGAAAAGGGGAATAAATCCGCATTTTTGAACCTCTGGGGCCGTGGGGCGGTTCGCCCCGTGCTCCCCGATGCGGGGAGACGGCTTCCGTCGTCAGAAAACGCGGTTTTAGTCCCCGAAACCAATTTTTTCAAAAAACCACTCGAAAATATCACTCAAACATAAGCATATACGACACATACATGAACAAATTCGCATACGAGAAGCAAATAGTTCAAGAATGAATGCATGCAGAAAAGCAGTAAAGAAAGCGATAAAAACTCCGGGTTGCTTCCCTGATAGCGCCATTGTTTAAAGTCTTTGACTCGACTCCTGTCTGCGCCTATTTCTTCTTTTGCGGGTACTAGGCTTCCCCTTCATTGATCTCCTCTCCATGCCACGAATCTGTGAATAAGAAAGAATATAGGCTGCAAGACCACAGTAGTGAGTAGTAATATCAGGTGGTTCAGGTGGATCTGGTATGGCTCGCAACACGTGTTGCTTGCCATCCACTTCGATGGTGCAAGTTCTTTGGTAGATGTCCATCACGGAGCGTAGTTTGGTCAAGAACGTTTGCCCTAAGAGTATGACATCCCCCGTCCCAGGTGTAGATGCCGGCGTAACTACAAAATTTGTGTATATAGATGCTTCACCAATCTTGACCAACACATTTTTCACAACGCCCTCGGGTCTCATAAAGGATCCATCCGCCAGTTGCACAATAGCCCTTTGATCAGATAGTTTTCCAAGGTTGCTCTTTTCAAACACATTCAAAGGCATTATGTTTGAGTAGGATCCCGTGTCTAGTGTGGCACGGACATCTTCAAGCTCACCAATCCCTACCTTAACATCGAAACTTTTAGGGAGTGGTTCGGGATCCTCTTGCTCCTCATCACTTGCGTCAGAACCAAGGTCCTTCTCTTCTTCCTCAGTCTGTAGAAGTTCTTCCTTCATGCAACACTCGCACTTAACAATGTTCTTGATGGTGATTTCGTCAGGTACATCACCAGCGAATGTAATGGCATTTGACTTCACAGTGTTGCTAGGCAGTTTGCCTTGTTCCCTACTTGCTCCTCGGTCGATCAACTCTTGCATCTTTTGATGGGCAAGCCTAGTGCTCTCTTCCAACCTATCAAGCCTTGCCCTAGTCTTCTCGGAATCTTCTTCATAACATTTGAGAAAACTTTGTGTGTGATCAACCATCTTCTGCAAGTTCTCCATCAGTTGAGCCGACTTCGACTTCGGTGGCTCTTTCGGAGCGGGGTTTTCGCAGTGATCATTACCATAGTTTAGCATACTACGATCTTGGTTAGGTCCATAAGTTTGGTTAGCCGGTGCATATCCTTGATTTTTACGGTATCCTCTTCTCCAAAATCCACCTCGAGGATTCCTACCGTCTTGTCCGTAGCTAACTTCTTGAGTACCAAAATCCGTAGCAAAGGCTTCTTCTTCGCCTCCTCGAGCCCAGTTGCCATCATCGTATGCCAGCTCCGATCTACACATATGAGCCCCGTGCCCATAGTTCTTGCATATTCGACATACTTCGTTCGAAACAGTTGTTCCGGTGGCGCTCTTGAGGACTTTCTTCAATTCGTTGGTAAAGCACTCGAATTGATCCCCATTTCCCCTGTACATAGGGGCTTCTTGAGTCGGTGGAGCTTCAGGTCCACGTCTCCTAACCATTGCTCTTGGGTCCTTGAACTGCGAACCCTTAGCAAGCCTTTCGAAAACTGCCCAGACGGCTTCTACGGTTTCCTCCCAAATATTGCCTCGGCATTGGAAATCCACCACTTGTTGGTTCTCGAAGGTTAGTCCATTGTAGAAGTGTTGGACTAGGTCGGAAAGTTCAAAACCATGGTGAGGGCACTTGTTCATGAGATCTTGGAACCTCTCAAACGCGGTGTAGATGGTCTCATCATAGTCCTGCTTGAATCCAGTGATCTGCGCCTTAAGCGCGGTAGTCAAGGTGTGAGGAAAGTATTTCTCCATGAAAGCTGAAAAAACCTTCTCCCAAGTGTCCAACGAGCCTGCTGGAAGAGAACTTAACCATGACTTGGCTCTGTCGCCAAGTCCCATAGCAAAAACCTTCATTCTCAACTCGTCCGTTGTTATTTCAGCTCCGGGTCGTGGGAGTTGGTTGACGAAATTATCGATATCGTGCAAGTACCCCATCACATCTTCCCTTGGTAAGCCATAGACCCTCGAAAGTTGTTGGAACGCGTGGTTCTTGATCTCCAGATCTCGGGTTGCAGACGAAAGAACAATCGCCGGTCCCCTCATACGATCCTTGGTGGGTTGAACCCATGCCTTCAGTGGTCTAGCTTCTGCCATTCCGTCGATTTCCTTGAAAAGAATGTGTAGAGATTCAGAGAAATCGGTATCCTCTATTTCCTCTAGTGCGCGCCTTTCAAGTAGTCGCCTTCTTTGGTGGTAGACTCTGTCGATCTCAGCAATTGAATCAGCAAGCGGTGTTCCTGCAGAACGTGTATGCGACATACACTATCTGTAACAGACTAGGAAAGCAGTATCAGAGAGAGATTAAAAAGGAAAACTAAAACTAATAGAATTAGGAATCTAAAGCTGTAAATATAAACAAATTAAACAGAAAAAAGGAGTATAGTCCCCGGCAACGGCGCCAATTTGATGAACGCGGATTTGTCGGTTCCGATTCAGTCAAATAATATTTGTTATTTAGCCAAAGGCAATCCACAACTACAACGAAAACCGTAGTGTAGCAGTAGAATGACTCGAGTGTCGTTCTCTCAGGACTATAACTAGCTTTATCTATTTAACAAGAGAATATAAAACAGCAGACAGATAGCAAAAAGGGTTTTTAGCAGATAATGGAGATTGGTGATAGTATGATCCTTCTTAACATAACGGGTCGATAATCATGCATAAATTCGTCGGTCTTGCATAGAGATCTTTGAATCAATCTAGTGTCATGTTGCAAATATTAAGCACTACGAAGATAGTTGGTCTGACAAGTCAATCACTATTGTCCTAATGTGTTCCGTAATTATTCAACACTACGAAGATAAACTCGCGAACAGGTCGACGAGGGTCCAATTGTGCATAATAATTAATACAACATACGAGAATTTAGATTGTGCCTGATCAACGAAATAAAGCAATGACACGGAGTATAATGCGCGATATAGCCATTAGCATGATTATGTTCCCTTCGCTAAGAATTCACATACTACCACCAATGATAAGTTTAGCTAATCATAATAGGCATGCAATCAACAGAAATCATAGAAGAAAACATGTTGAAAGAATATAATAAAATAAGTAGAATAAAACTGTAAGATACAAAGTTACCGAAGGTTGTCAATCTCCGGGTGATAGCGATCCTACGAGCTCCAAACTGCTATGAAAAAGAGTCCCCTAAGCTACGGACCCCCAGAACAGGCTATGGGAAGTCCCTACCTAAAACTATAGAGAGAGGTGAGAAAGTAGGTCTGGAAAGATATGATTTTCGGAGAAAACTGAGCAACTATATATAGGCCCCGAATTAATGTGGGGCGGTTCGCCCCACACGCCCGGCGGTTCGCCCGGTGTGGGGCGGTTCACCCCAGCTCCGCGGCGGTTCGCCCGGTGGCTTTTTCGTGGAATTCCGCATTTTCGACGCGTTTTTGGATTTCTTACCCTTTTCGGACTCGGTTTCTGACTTCTAGTAACCTCCAGACTCGGCCCCTAGACTCCAAATCCTATCCGGAAACCTTCAGATACTCCAAATAGGCTTCTGGAACACCAATTCCTTGTCAACTTCAATATATTTGCCCGGAAATCTTCGAATTTCAACCAAAACCTATAAAATAAATCTAAAGGGAAACGTGACACTAATCTAATAAAATGCATTAAAATATAGCTAAATTATCATAGAGGATAGCTAAAATAGGTGAAAAAGACTCAAATGGAAGCGTAAAATACACATTCATCACTTTCCTTGCTGACATGCATTGCAAACACCATCCTTCTTAAAAGTAACCCTAGGTAATCCAACTACAAGTGCCTTTTTAGACAGCTTATTCAGCGTCTTGAAGTTTAGATGACTTGTTCGTTTATGCCATAACCATGCTTTTTCAACAAGGCAATCATGATCTGAGACAAGGCATTTTTCAACAATTGTTGAAGACCAATCAACAGTGTACAAGCCTCCTGATCTTCTTGCAATCATTATTACCTTTTAGTCTCGAAATCTATAAGTTTACATTCATCACTTTTAATTTTGATGAAGTATCCTTTGTCAGCAAACTGACTCATGCTGAAAAGGTTAAACTTAAGATTTTTGACATAAAGAACTCCAGTAATGGTTATGCATCCTAACTTCACATCACCATAGCCTTTTGTAGAACCGGAGCCTCCACCAGCAAACCTTATTGTTGGACCTTTAGACCACCATCTATAGTTTATAAGGTTATTCTTGTTGCCCGTCATGTGCTTTCCACAACCACTATCAAAGTGCCAGATTGCATCGTTTGTCTCCATGGCTGAAGTCTGCACAATCAAGAGCAAACAAGTTAATTATCCAATAATGGATGTCCATTAACATGTTCAAGAATGCGTCCAATGGAAACCCAAGTCTTAAGTTTTTCAACTTTGACTTGTTTTCTACTTGCTGAGGAACTAGGAGGTTTTGAGCTGAAAGACTTTTGACTCGTGCTGGTCAAATCCACTTTCTGATGTGGTGTCTTGCTCGGTTGACCTTTTTGCTGAACATACTTTTCATTAAGTTCTTTTCTAGCAAGGTTCCTTCTAGCCCTAGCATTAAGATTCTTTTCAGAATTCTTAGGCTTGATTTTATTCATCTCTTTGAAGTATCTTTGCTGACTTTGCTTATACTCATGAAAGAGTTGACTTTGCTTGGTTTTGAAACCGAGTCCACTTTTCGGAGAATGCTGAGCTTTAGCTTCAGCAACCTTACTTGATTTAAATTTGTCAGCAAAGGACTTCTGATTACTTTTAGTAATCTTGCCTTTAGTCTTAACAACTTGCTTTTCAGCAACTTGTTTGGTGGGATGTTTCACAACATCCTTTTTCTTTCCAGTTTGCTTCTCAGCAACCTGTTTTCCTTTTAAAGTCTTGTTACTTTGAGTAGCAACAGCGGGCTTTATGGTCATAGGTACTTGATTGCTTGTTTCAGCAACCTTAGATTGACCAAACTGATAGATTTCTGGTAGACCACTATCAGTAGCACGTACAAAGGAGATAGGTGATTTATCTTTTCTCAAGATTTCTACGTCATCACCTTCATACATTGCGCCTAAACCTTCTTTCTGAGATGGGTCTCTCAAATAAGAGTTTAGTTCAGTCAGCGTATTACTTGCGTCCACATAAGATTTGAAATTGATTTTCATCTTTTTCATCTCTTGGATTTCAGCAAGTAACTTTAGAATTGAGGACTGATATTCTTCCAATTCTAATGCCATTTGAGAATTCTTCTCTGTAGCTTCAGCAATCAACTTCTTAAGACGCCTTATTTCAGCATCCTTTTCTTCTGTTTCTTCCTTCAGCAAGACGTACTTTTCAGTAGTCTGCTTGGTCAGAATTTCAGCAAATTGTAGTTTCTCTTGTTGTCTGCTCAGAGTTTTCTCAAATCTTTCGATTTCTCCTTGAATCTTATCAAGGTCAATCTCGTCTTCACATTCTGAGTCTGAGTCAGAGGTAGGGTTGTTTACCTGACCGGGCATGAGGCAGAATTCGTAGTTTGACACATCTGGATAAGCTTCCATAGCTATTCCACAAACTTCTTTGCCGATCTCCACGTCTAGAGTGGCTTCTTCATCGTCGGTGTCTGAACTTTCATCCTCACTGTCTTCGGAGCTAGTATCAATACACAATGCATCGATTTTTGCTTGAAGCTTCTTCTTTTCTTTAGCAATAAACGCTCTTTTGAACTTCTTCTTCTTTTCAGCAGATTTGCCTTTCAGCAAAGGGCAATTAGCTTTGAAGTGTCCAGGCTTTTTGCAGTAAAAACATAGATCATTTCCAACTGCTGGTTCTTCTGATGAAGTAGCTTGCTGAGCTTGCTTGTTCAGCGAGCTAGTCTCATTCTTGTACTTATGGTAGTTGTTACCAAGATGCTTTTTCAGCTTCTCTTTTGCTTTTCGCCTTTCAAGTTCCTTGCTGATGAATTTCTTCATGTTTTTGACAACCAAAGAGTTTTCATCAATAGGTTCTTTTTCATTCTTCTTTTCAGAAGATGACGGCTTTGCAGCAAGAGCAATGTTTTGCGATTTTTCAGCAAATACATTTTCTCTTTGCTTTGTCTCATAGTTGACAGTAGCAAGATGAGAGAACAACTCTGTTGGTTTAATGTCTCGCATTCCTTGATTATAATAGAAATTCTGAGTGTGGATCCATTCTTGATTCAGACTTCTGATGATAGTTTTCACTTTCTCAGAATCTGAGTAAAGGTTTCCAACACCCAAGGCTGCCATTTCACTAACAAGAGTTGTGAATCTGAAATCCAAGTCTTCCAGTGACTCGTTTGTACCTTGCTTAAAATTTTGAAACTTTAATTTAAGTACTTCAAGTTTGTTTTCCTTGGTCTTGTCAGATCCAGCACAAAGATCTTGAACCATTTTCCAAGCTTCCTTTGCAGTCTTAGCACCCCACAGTTTGCACTGTATGGTATCCGGAGTTGATCGAATGATGATATTTCTTACTTGGCCATCAAGACGGAATCTCTTAGCTTCGTCAGACGTCCATTCCTCTCTTGGTTTTTGAACGACGGTGTCAACCGGTTCTCCTAAGATAGTTTGCTTACCAGTAGGAAGCTACCGTGGTTTTGTGAGGAAAGCTTTTCTCAATCTTAGTGATCTTGATAGGTCCATCATTAATGACAGTAACCATTGATGAATGTGTATTTTACACTTTCATTTGAGTCTTTTTCACCTATTTTAGCTATCCTCTATGTTAATTTAGCTATATTTTAGTGCATTTTCTTAGAATAGTGTCACGTTTCCCTTTAGATTTTATTTTACAGGTTTTGGTTGAAAAATGAGGATTTCCGGGCAATTATATTGAAGTTGACAAGGAATTGGTGTTCCAGAAGCCTATTTGGAGTATCTGAAGGTTCCTGGATAGGATTTGGAGTCTAGGGGTCGAATCTGGAGGTTAGAAGGCGACTAGAAGTCAGAAACCGAGTCCGAAAAGGAGAAGAAATCCAAAAACCCGAAATTCCGCGAAAATTACTCCCGGGCGAACCGCCCGGGACGTGGGGCGAATCGCCCCATACCGGGCGAACCGCCCGGTGTGTGGGAACCGCCCCACACTTATTCGTAGCCTATATATAGTTCCTCAGTTTTTCTCCGAAATTCATACTTTTCCAGACCTATTCTCTCACCTTTCTCTGTAGTTTTAGGTAGGGACTTCCCAGAGCCTGTTCTGGGGGTTCGTAGCTTAGGAGAAACTTTTTCATAGCATATTGGAGCTTGTAGGATCGCAATTCTTCGGAGATTGACAACCTTCGGTAACATTGTATCTTACAGTTTATTCTACTTATTTTTATATATCTTTCAACATGTTTTCTTCTATGATTTCTGTTGATTGCATGCCTATTATGAGTAGCTAAACTTATCGTTGGTGGTAGTATGTGAATTCTTAGCGAAGGCAAGATAATCATGCTAATGGCTATATCGCGCATTATACTCCGTGTTATTGCTTTATTTCTTTGATCAGGCTCAGCCTAAATTCTCGTATGTTGTATTAATTATTATGCACAATTGGACCCTCGTCGACCTATGCGCATGTTTATCTTCGTAGTGTTGAATAATTACGGAACACAATAGGACAATAGTGATTGACTTGTCAGTACCTTTATCTTCGTAGTGCTTAATAATTACAACAGGACATTAGATTGATCAAAGATCTCCATGCAAGAGCGAGGAATTTACGCATGATTATCGACCCGTTATGCTTTTAAGGATCATACTATCACCAATCTCCATTATCTGTTAGAAAAACTCCTTGCTTTACCGATTGCTGTTTTTATATTCTCTAGTTAAATAGATAAAGCTAGTTATAGTTGTAATCGACCCGACCAATCCGGCCGGTGTGGTTAGTCCTGGACGGACCCACACACGTCCCAACAGTATGATATTGTCTGCTTTGGGCCTGAGTCCGCACGGATTTGCTTTTGGAATCACCCAAAAGGCCTCATACCATGTGAGAGTGGTGGTCTAACATATATACCCTTTATTCCACTCACTCTTAAGTGATGTGGGATGCGGGGTATTACAATAGTCCTGAGAGAACGACACTCGAGGTCATTCTACTGCTACACTACGTTTTTCGTTGTAGTTGTGAATTGCCTTTGGCTAAATAACAAATTTATTTGATTGAACCGGGACCCGACAAACCCGCGTTCATCAAATTGGCACCGTTGCCGGGGACTATACTCCTTTTTTCTGTTTAATTTTTTTATATTTTCATGTTTCGATTCCTAATTCTATTATTTTTAGTTTTCCTTTTTAATCTCTCTCTGATACTGCTTTCCTAGTCTGTTACAGATAGTGTATGCCATATACACGATCTAAAGGAACACCACTTGCTGATTCAATTGCTGAGATCGACAGAGTCTACCACCAAAGAAGGCGACTACTTCAAAGGCGTGCACTAGAGGAAATAGAAGATACCGATTTCTCTGAATCTCTACACAGTCTTTTCAAGGAAATCGACGGAATGGCAGAAGCTAGACCACTGAAAGCATGGGTTCAACCCACCAAGGATCGTATGAGGGGACCGGCGATTGTTCTTTCATCTGCAACCCGAGATCTGGAAATCAAGAACCACGCGTTCCAACAACTTCCGAGGTTCTATGGCTTAGCAAGGGAAGATGTGATGGGGTACTTGCACGATATCGATGATTTCGTCAACCAACTCCCACGACCCGGAGCGGAAATAACAACAGATGAGTTGAGGATGAAGGTTTTTGCTATGGGACTTGGCGACAAAGCCAAGTCATGGTTGAGTTCTCTACCAGCAGGCTCGCTGGACACTTGGGAGAAGGTTTTTTCAGCTTTCATGGAGAAATACTTCCCTCAAACCTTGACTACCGCGCTAAAGGCGCAAATCACTGGATTCAAGTAGGACTATGATGAGACCATCTACACCGCGTTTGATAGGTTCCAAGATCTCATGAACAAGTGCCCTCACCATGGTTTTGAGCTTTCTGACCTAGTCCAACACTTCTACAATGGACTAACCTTCGAGAACCAACAAGTGGTAGATTTCCATTGCCAAGGCAATATTTGGGAGGAAACGCAGAAGCCGTCTGGGCAGTTTTCGAGAGGCTTGCTAAGGGTTCGCAGTTCAAGGACCCAAGAGCAATGGTTAGGAGACGTGGACCTGAAGCTCCACCGACTCAAGAAGCCCCTATGTATAGGGGGAATGGGGATCAATTCGAGTGCTTTACGAACGAATTGAAGCAAGTCCTCAAGAGCGCCACTAGAACAACTGTTTCGAACGAAGTATGCCGAATATGCAAGAACTGTGGGCATGGGGCTCATATGTGTAGATCGGAGCTTGCGTATGATGATGGCAACTGGGCTCGAGGAGGCGAAGAGGAAGCCTTTGCTACGGAGTTTGGTACTCAAGAAGTTAGCTACGGACAAGACGGTAGGAATCCTGGAGGTGGATTTTAGAGAAGAGGATTCCGAAACAATCAAGGATATGCATCGGTTAACCAAACTTATGGCCCAAACCAGGACCGTAGTAGGCTAAACTATGGTAATGACCACTGCGAAAACCCCGCTCCGAAGAGCCACCGAAGTCGAAGTCGGCTCAACTGATGGAGAACTTGCAAAAGATGATTGATCACACCCAAAGTTTTCTCAAACGTTATGTAGAAGATTCTGAGAAGACTAGGGCAAGGCTTGATAGGTTGGAAGAGAGAACTAGGCTTGCCCATCAAAAGATGCAAGAGTTGATCGACCGAGGAGCAAGTAGGGAACAAGGCAAACTGCCTAGCAACACTGAGAAGTCGAATTCCATTACATTGGCTGGTGATCTACCTGACGAAATCACCATCAAGAAGATTGCTAAGTGCGAGTGTTGCAAGAAGGAGGAACTTCTACAGGCTAAGCAAGAAGAGAAGGACCTTGGTTCTGACGAAAGTGAAGAGGAGCAAGAGGATCCCGAGCCACTCCCTAAAAGTTTCGATGTTAAGGTAGGGATTGGTGAGCTTGAAGATGTCCGTGCCACACTAGACACGGGATCCTACTCAAACATACTCCCTTTAAATGTGTTTGAAAAGAGTAGCCTTGGAAAACTATCTGAGCATAGGGCTATTGTGCAACTGGCGGATGGATCCTTTTTGAGACCCGATGGCGTTGTGAAAAGTGTGTTGGTCAAGATTGGTGAAGCTTCTGTATACACCAATTTTGTAGTTATGCCGGCGTCTGCACCAGGAACGGGGGATGTCATACTCTTAGGGCGAACGTTCTTGACTAAACTACGCTCCGTGATGGACATCTACCGAAGAACTTGCACTATTGAAGTGGATGGCATACAACACGTGTTGCAAGCAATATCTGATCCACCTGATATTTCTTTCACTACTCACTACTGTGGTCTTGCAGCCTATATTCTTTCTTATTCACAGGTTCGTGGCATGGAGAGGAGATCAATGAAGGGGAAGACTAGTACCCGCAGAAAGAAGAGATAGGCACAGACAGGAGTCGAGTCAAAGACTTTAAACAATGGCGCTATCCGGGAGGCAACCCGGAGTTTTTTATCGCTTTCTTTACCGCTTTATTGCATGCATTCATTCTTGAACTATTTGCTTCTCGTATGCGAATTTGTTCATGTCTGTGTCGTATATGCTTATGTTTGAGTAAAATGTTTCGAGTGGTTTTATGAGAAAATTGGTTTTGGGGATTAAAAACCATGTTTTCGGACGAAAAGACCGTCTCCCCACATCGCGGAGCAGGGGGACAAATCGCCCCCCATGGGGGCGAATCGCCCCGTGTGGGGCGACTTGCCCCGCACCAGGGGCGAATTGCCCCACGGTCCCAGTAGTTAAATAAACGCGGATTTCCCCTCTTCAGCTCATTTTTTTCATATCTTCATCATTCCTCCTCCCCAAAAACCGAAAATCGCGATTTTACCTTCAACATCTCATAACTTCTTCATTTCTTCACCAAATTTAGTGTTCTTTAGCTTCAATCAAAGCCTATTACATGATCTATCTTTTCATACGAACAGATTTCCCCCTAGTGCATTAGATTTTCAGATCTGAGGTATCTTCTTATGAACCCTAATTTTCGAATTTGGGGGTTTTCTAATTTGATCTTCAATTATGCTTATTTGATGCATGGGTAGGTTGTTTGTGTGATTCGAAGCGTTATTTACTATCAATTGCATGCTCAATTATGCTTGGATTGTTGATTTGGGAATTTTGCTACTAGATGATATATCTTGTTATGCAATTTATCTTTATCTTTAATTTCTATGATTGTGTTTATTGATGTAATGATGATAGAATGCTTAATTGTTGAGTATAAGGATTTATGATGCTAGAATTTTTCGCTACTATGGTATGAATTAAGCCTTGTTATCTAGGATATTGGTTGTCTAGTAAGAGCATAATATGATGTATTGCATGTAGTAGTTACATTGGTATGTTGTATGATGAAGAAGCTAGGCTAGACATTAAAGGTTTGGGGAGCTTGATTGTTTATTTTATCACTTGTGTGTTTTGTTCTTACACTAGCATATGCATGAGTCAGTTTTGTGTCATATGAGGTACTAACTGTTGTTTGTAGGAACTATGCCAAGGGAAAGGAGCATTCCCGTATGATTACTATGAAGTATTGGAGGGGGATCGATTACAACCATGTCAAGAAGAGTGACCTCGTTAGATGTGCGTTCGAGCCAAGGGGTTTTGCAACAACGTCGTGGATTATCCAAGAGGAGGAGCTAGAGTACACCTGGAGTAAGGACTCCTATGCCTATTCATGCACCACCGAAGGGACAGAAACCATTAATACGTCCGCAATCCATCACAAGGACTGCAAAGTTCATGTGAACTGGAAGGCACAGGGACATTCTCGCCGCGACGGATTCAATCTTGAGTTCGCAGTTGCTAGAAGGTTCCGAAGCGCTAGCTTGGTTCCAAAACATAATGACATGGGTGCCCAGCCCCTCGTTGGGGTGCCCTTTGCCTGCCTCTAAAGGGAGCATCATATAGACATCGGGAGCATCAACTGTAGAGAATGTGGTCGACATAGGAAAAAATGGAAGATAACCTCTGAATACACGAGCAGCTCGCTGTAACCTCCACGGGGTGTAAAACATTGGAGAAGGAGGCTCTGATACCACTGCCCTTTCCCCTTCAACAGTTCACAACCTCTTGGAGAGATACCGGGTGGAAGATTCCATAATAGAGGCGGCCAATCTTGAAGATTCCCTTCGACACTGCAACTCTACTAGTGACGATGTGCGTGACAGTAGTGACAATGAAGACAATAGGGACAATGATGATACAGATGGTTGAATTGGTCCTATCCGATCTATTGATGGAACTACTGCCACTACCACGAGTCCCGATGATCATATATAAGGCTCCCAGAGCAGTCCCAATAACTCACAAGCAGCACACTCAGCCGACCGAGGCCAAACCATGGGGTAACATCTAGTATCACATCTTATTTCCTCATTTTCTTAGTGCTAGGGACTAGCGTTAATTTGATGAGGGGGGATGGGATTTAAGTGATCTAGTGTTGTTAGTTTGGAGCTTGGTATTGGTAGGATGAGTATAGTACCTCACATGTTTTATCCGTCTGCATTTGCATTTGCACGTTTACTGCTTTCTTAGATTTTTTAGGTTGCATTCACTACATTCATCCTAGGATAGTCTTGCATGCTTTATATGGAGTTTATTGCCGAATTTTTTGATCTTTTTTATTGGGTAGATCAACTAACTATGCCATTAATCGTATGCTTCATCTCTATGAATTTGTTTGAGGTTTTTCTCGCTTGGCTTGTCACATTTATGTATTGCACTTAGTTAAGCTTGGTAGTCTCGACATCACTTAGTGGTGTTTTCTCTACTGCGGTTCACGAAGGCCTTTATAATAGGATGATGCATGTTAGGGTCTTATGGTTGTTTTCCCGAGTAATTATGTACCTAAGAGGCAACAAGTCTTCACCATGCTTTGAGATTGCCAAATGCCTAGGAAGGAGGTAGTGTGAGGTTGTGTGATACTTTGTTTATAACCTATTCTTCCGAATAGGTTTGGGGAGGGGGTTGCACCATCATTAGACTTGTTTTCGTTTTTCATTCCCGTATCGGGAGTTTATTTTTCCTTTTCCGTAAATTTTGTACTCCAACCTATTCTTTCGAATAGGTTTGAGGAAGTCGTGTGAGTCATTTTGTTTCTCTTTTTGTTATGCTACTGCTGGCTAAACAAAAAAAAATCGAAAAAGAAAGAAAGAAAGAAAAATTCCAGGAAAAAAGAAAAAAAGAAAAAGAAAAAAGAAACTGAAAAGAAAAAAAGAAAAAAAGAAAAGACCCTAAAAAAGCAAAGAAGGGTCCAAAAAGAAAGCCAAATAGCAGTTTAGCAAAATGTTGTTTTCCAATTCTTGTAATGTTCGTAATCGTGTTGTAATTTTCTATTTTTTGTCTTTTGTCTTGAGTGTCATCTGTTCTAGACCACCCTCGTCCTGCCATTCAGGAAGTGGTGAATAGCTTAAGACTTTTCTTGAGAGATGGGTAGAATAGGGGAGTGTTATCTTTTATAGGGAACCCTCCTTCGTTTGAGGAGAGCCAGTACTGGTTCGACCTTTTTGAGGGAAAGTCTTAACATGGTGGAACAGCAGTAAGTCCTCAGTTTCATAGGCACGGGACAACCATTCATAACTTAGCATGCTTCATTACGTCATCACTAACTAGGTCCAGGTAGAGAATGTTACGAGAGACTATCTTGTCTTGACATAAGTGCTTATGTGGATGTGTATAAGTCAATCGAGGTATTCTTCAACCTATATTCATGCTTTGATTTATATGGTTTTTGTTCATATGTTTTTTGGTAGATTCAGTAGATTAGTTCATTTTATTTGGCATGAGACTCCATTTTGTGTCTTGCATTGTTTTTTGCATTAGAGTCTAGCTTAGTTGCTTGAGGACAAGCAAAGGTTCGGTTTGGGGAGTTTGATGAATGTGTATTTTACACTTTCATTTGAGTCTTTATCACCTATTTTAGCTATCCTCTATGTTAATTTAGCTATATTTTAGTGCATTTTATTAGAATAGTGTCACGTTTCCGTTTAGATTTTATTTTACAGGTTTTGGTTGAAAAACGAGGATTTTCGGGCAATTATATTGAAGTTGACAAGGAATTGGTGTTCCAGAAGCCTATTTAGAGTATCTGAAGGTTTCTGGATAGGATTTGGAGTCTAGGGGTCGAATCTGGAGGTTAGAAGGCCACTAAAAGTCAGAAACCGAGTCCGAAAAGGGGAAGAAATCCAAAAACGCGTCGAAAACGCGAAATTCCGCGAAAATTACTCCCGGGCGGTGGACGTGGGGCGAATCGCCCACACCGGGCGAACCGCCCGGTTCGCCCGGTGTGTGGGGCGAACCGCCCCACACTTATTCGTAGCCTATATATAGTTGCTCAGTTTTTCTCCGAAGTTCATACTTTTCCAGACCTATTCTCTCACCTTTGATGATGTCGTTTTTCACCAATTAAATTTGTTTAAAAAGCCAAAGAACACCTTTCACTACACAAACAGAGTGCAATGGCAAGTTGTCCCCGAGTGTCGTTCTCATCGGGACCTAACGTGGCTTTGATCAAGGTTTTGCTAGCTAATTTCAGTCAACTAGATGATGATTTTTGAGAAAGATGTTTGAACAAAGGAAGTGAGAAATCAAGAGTTTTTGTAAACAAGCTTGGAAACTGTCGGTGGTAGAAATCGAATACACATGCATGGATTACGAATATGCTCACAAGTTCAGTGCGTAAAACCTTCAACTAAGTCTGCTAAGCAACTTGTCTAGGTAACTTTCAAGACACACATCATGAAAGGTCACTATCAATAATTTAGAGGTGCTTGTCACTAACACCATTTATCTAGCATGCTGCAAATCACTAACATACAATCCTATAGCTTTCATTGACCAACGAGTTTGTCACATACTCTACTCGAATATATTTTATAGGCAACTACGATCATATGAAGTAATTTGCAGCAAGATTGACTCACAACCTCATGTAAGCATAAGCATAATCCATAACATGCATAATTCTACATTCTACCACCAACACAAAGGATTTAGCTACTCATATTCATCAACATAGACATCAATTTCGTATGAATAATAATCAGAATACATCATATCAAACTACAAGACAAGAGAGTGATACAAGTTACCACCAAAGCTGTCACTAATCGGTGGAAATCAAAGAAAACATCTCCGTAGATGATTACAAAGGATGAATTCCAATCAAAATCTCGAATCCCAACCTAAATTACAATGAATCTCTGAGTTTCTCTGAGTTTTTGGGGCTTCGGGCTGTCCAAAACTCGTCTCCAATGTTCTGTATCTCAAAAAGTAACTCCAAAATCAAGTAATGAAGGCAAAATCTGGATCTGTAACGGCTGCCAAGCGCTTCGCTTGGGCAGAGCCAAGCGAAGCGCTTGCTTCCTGTTCCTCTTTTGAAATCTCCTCAAATTCCAAGCGTCCCGCTTCTCCAATTCCAAGCGAAGGGCTTGCCTCCTGGGCAGATTTTGGCCTCGAAACTCGATCTTTTGCCCACGAACGGCCCTCGCGTGCCTTGGGCTCGTCCTTCTCGGCACTTATTGGGGCTCAGACACTCACGAACAAGCCACGAAGATTGGGGAACTTCAGCGGGGCCATCTTTTCCATCAAAAAGGCTTGTTTTTAGCTCCAAAAACGCCGTTTCGTACCTAAGTGCCTGAAAATGCAGAAAACACAAAACGTGACACTATTCTACAAAACTAACCAAAAAACAAGGCTAAAAGATAGCAAAAGAAGGTAAAAAAGACAAGATGAACGCGTCAAAATACGTTCATCAAACTCCCCAAACCAAACGTTTGCTTGTCCTCAAGCAACAAACTATCCTAAATGCAACACAAAAGGAGTCTCATGCCAAGTAAAGTGAACTAATCTATTGAATCTACCAAATGCTTATGAACATAACCAAATGAGAATGACATGCAAGTAGGTTGAAGAATGCCTCGGTTGCGAATATACACATTCTCATGTGCACTAGGTTAAGCAAAGGAGTCTCTCGTAACATCTTCTACCTGGACCTGGTGAGTGACGACACAATGATTCACATTATCATACTACAATTGGCCCGTGCCTATGAGACCGAGGGCTTACTACTGTTCACCAAGCGAGACTTTTCCTCAAAAGAGGGTGAACCAATACTGGCTCTCATCAAACGAAGGAGGGTTCCCTAGAAAAAGAAGACACTCCCCTATTCTACCCAGACTCTCAAAGAACGAATCTCATTCAACCACTTCTTGAATAGCAAGACGAGGGTGGTCAAGAACAGGCCTTGGACAAAGGCGACACGAAACAAAAGATAGAATACAACTCGATACTTCACAAGGACAAAATATTTACATGACACTTGACACTACGAGACTGCTTTTGGCTTGCAATGACCCTTCTTTTGCTTTTGGGTCTTATGATGAACGTTGTCAATGTCAATCAAATAAATTGTAATTAGCCAAAGGCAATCCACAACTACAACGAAAACCGTAGTGTAGTAGTAGAATGACCCGAGTGTCGTTCTCTCAGGACTATAACTTGCTTTATCTATTTAACAAGAGAATATAAAACAGTAGACAGATAGCAATAGGGGGTTTCTAGCAGATAATGGAGATTGGTGATAGTATGGTCCTTCTTAGCATAATGGTTCGATAATCATGCATAAATTCCTCGGTCTTGCATAGAGATCTTTGAATCAATCTAGTGTCCTGCTGCAAGTACTAAGCACTACGAAGATAATCTGGTCTGACTAGTCAATCACGGTTGTCCTAATGTGTTCCGTAATTATTCAACACTACGAAGATAATTTGTCTGATGGTCGACTAGTGTCCAATTGTGCATAATGATCAATACAACATACGAGAATTTTGGTTACAACTGATCAACGAAATAAAGCAATGACACGGAGTATAATGCGCGATATAGCCATTAGCATGATTATCTTCCCTCGCTAAGAATTCACATACTACCACCAATGATAACTTTAGCTACTCATAATAGGCATGCAATCAACAGATATCATAGAAGAAAACATGTTGAAAGAGTAGAATAAAACTTGTAAGATACAAAGTTACTGAAGGTTGTCAATCTCCGGATGATTGCGGTCCTACGAGCTCCAAACTGCTATGAAAAAGTATCCCCTAAGCTACGGAACTCCCAGGACAGGCCCCGGGAAGTTCCTACCTAAAACTATAGAGAGAGGTGAGAAAGTAGGTCTGGAAAGATATGATTTTCGGAGAGAAAACTGAGCACTATATATAGGCCCCGAATAAACTGTGGGGCGGTTCGCCCGAGGCTGGGGCGGTTCGCCCCCCGGCTTTTTTGCGGAATTCCGCGTTTTTCGACGCGGATTTGGGTTTCTTCACCTTTTCAGACTCGGTTTCAGACTTCTAGTGGTCTTCTAACCTCCAGATTCGACCCCTGGACTCCAAATCCTATCCGGAAACCTTCAGATACTCCAAATAGGCTTCTGGAACACCAATTCCTTGTCAACTTCAATATAATTGCCCGGAAATCCCCAAATTTCAACCAAAACCTGTAAAATAAAATCTAAAGGGAAACGTGACACTATTCTAATAAAATGTACTAAAATATAGCTAAATTAACATAGAGGATAGCTAAAATAGGTGAAAAAGACTCGAATGAAAATGTAAAATACACATTCATCAAACTCCCCAAACCGAACCTTTACTTGTCCTCAAGCAACTAAGCTAGACTCTAATACAAAAAACATGCAAGACACAAAATGGAGTTTCATGCCAAATAAAATGAACTAATCTACTGAATCTACCAAAAATCATATGAACAAAAACCATACGAATCAAAGCATGAATATAGGTTGAAGAATACCTCGATTGACTTATACACATCGACATAAGAACTTATGTCAAGACAAGATAGTCTCTCGTAACATTCTCTACCTGGACCTAGTCAGTGACGACGTAATGAAGCATGATAAGTACGAATGGTTGCCCCGTGCCTATGAAACTGAGGACTTACTGCTGTTCCACCATGTTAAGACTTTTCCTCAAAAAAGGTCGAACCAGTACTGGCTCTCATCAAACGAAGGAGGGTTTCCTATAAAAGATAACACTCCCCTATTCTACCCATCTCTCAAGTAAAGTCTTAAGCTATTCACCACTTCCTGAATGGCAGGACGAGGGTGGTCTAGAACAGATGACACTCAAGACAAAAAAGATAAAAGATAAAAAACACGATTACGAACATCACAAAAATGGAAAAGACTCAAACCTTGCTAAACTGCTATTTTGCTTTCTTTTTGGCCCCTTCTTTGCTTTTTTTGGGGTCTTTCCTTTTTTTTTTCTTTCCAGATTCTTTTTTCTTTTTCTCTTTTTTTTCTGGAAATTTTCTTTCTTTTTTTTCGATTTTTTTCTAGCCAGCAGTAGCATAACAAAGAGAAACAAATATGACTCACACGACTTCCCCAAACCTATTTGAAAGAATAGGTTGGGGTACAAAATTTACGGAAAAGGAAAAATAAACTCACGATACGAAAATGAAAAACAGAAACAAGTCTAATGACGGTGTGACCCCCTCCCCAAACCTATTCGGAAGAATAGGTTATAAACAAAGGATCACACAACCTCACACTACCTCCTTCCTAGGCATTTAGCAATCTCAAAGCATGGTGAAGACTTGTTGCCTCTTAGGTACATAATTACTCGGGAAAACAACCATAAGACCCTAACATGCATCATCCTATTATAAAGGCCTTCGTGAACCGCAGTAGAGAAAACACTACTAAGTGATGTCGAGACTACCTAGCTCAACTAAGTGCAATACATAAATGTGACAAGCCAAGCGAGAAAAACCTCAAACAAATTCATATAGATGAAGCATACGATTAATGGCATAGCTAGTTGATCTACCCAATAAAAAAGTTCAAAAAATTCGGCAATAAACTCCATATAAAACATGCAAGACTATCCTAGGATGAATGCAACCTAAAAAATCTAAGAAAGCGGTAAACGTGCAAATGCAAATGCAAACAAGGGACAAGATACTAATCGACACAAAGCCAAACAATACTTAACATCATGGTTCACATCCCATCCCCTTACGATTCTTAAGCTAGCCCCTAGCAAAAGAGAATGAGTAATAAGAAGTGATACTAGATGTTACCGAAGGGTTTGGCCTCGGTCGGCTAGAGTGGACATGTGGAAGGACTAATCATCGGGATGGTTGTCCCCATATAAGTCACTCCACATGTCATTCATGAGCTCATTGGACTGTCGTAGAGCTTCCTGCTGTTGCTGGATGAGCTGTTGCTGCTACCACATGTGCTGCCTATCCTCTCGGCGATGCTCCTCGAATATCTCCCAATCGCGGTTGTGCTGGACAATGTGCCTGTCTATGTCCTGTCGCATGGCCGCGTTGTTGGCATCAATTCTGTCGAAACGGCTGTCGAGGTAGGTACGGAATTCGGAGAAGTGAAATCCAGCTGGTGCATGCGGTGCATGATGGACAAAAGGAATATCTGGAATATGGGCTTCGCCAACCTCGGCGTCCATAGCATCCTCATGATCGGAATCATTTGGCTGGAATGGTGCTCCTACATCAGCAGCGGCTGCTGTGGGGTTCCTCAACTGATACCTATTGAGCTGTACCTCAATGGTCGAGGGTGAAAGGGCAGCGACCTCGCAATCCCCCTCCTCAATATCATCGACCCCATGATATATGCAGTAAGCTGTGATGAAGCTCGGGAAGATGAAAGGCTTCCTCTTCTTTTCCCAGTGGCGCTCGTACTCCTCGTACATAATGTGTCCAATATCAATCTGATGTCCGTCTATGAGACAGTAGAGGAGCTCGGCGTAATAGGGCTGAATCCATGTGTCATTCTTCCTCGGGATCAAGTCGGAGATGCAAAATTTCATCATCACCTTAGCTTCGATGCTAAGGTCTCTATAACTGATCCGTCCAGGTGCTTCCCCAACTTCCGGATATCGGTATTCCCTGTTGCAGATCACATCGGTGATGTGTCTCCCTATCCCCCTAGTGATCCTTGAATACGAGTAGGCGTGGTCGCTCTCTGTGAATTCCAGGTTCTCGAAATGGATGAAGGAAGAAATGTGCTCTGGGTCCCATGGTATAATCAGGCCTCGGACTAGCACCCCATTCTTCTCGTCGAGATCCGTGTATCGAATGTAGAAATCTCGGAGGAGGCTCTCGTCGTACCCTTTGAACCTGTTGGAACTGTACCATGCCCAATTCCTTTGTGTCCCCAAACGTGACAGCGTCCTATATCCCGCTCTATCTACCGCGGACTCAGGAATGTCAATCCTCCTATCTGGGATGATCGACCTCCCTCCGTCGGCTATCTCCGCCTCTAGCCTTTACCGTACCTCTATCGCAGCGGCAGACAACTCGTACAAATCGTGAGATGGTTGGGAGCTTGATGCCACTCCCTTCCCCTTTTTGCTAGAGCCGGCTCTCCTTGTCCTCGGTGCCATGATTCCTACAAAAAACAATTAGTATCTTGTACGATGCAAAACATACCTATGCATATGTAAATATAAGAGTGAACAAATGAGTAAAATTCTCAAAATTCCAACTCCTCAAAAACCCAAAGCCTAGTCTAGCTAATTCATTACACAACATATCAATGTAACCACTACAATAACATATCACATTATGCTCTTACTAACAACAAATGCCTTGAATCACAAGGTCCAATCCATACCATAAAAATCAAAATCTAGCATAAATCCTCAATCTCATCAATCATGCATTCTACCAATTCATCCATCAATTTCATATCAATAATCACATGTTTAAACATGGAATGAAAGTAAGAGAGACATTTCCTAACAAGACATATATCATCCAATTGGCAAAAATCTCAAATCATCAAACCAAGCCTAATTGAACATGTAATTGACAATGAAATACCATCTAATCACATAAATCATCAACCCATACATCATACAAGCCTATTTGAAGCATAAATCAAAAAATCCCCAAATTGTAAAAATTAGGGTTCATGTGATAATACCTCAAATCCGGAAATTGAATGAGCTAGGAAGGAATTTGTTCGGATAGAATGATAGAGCACGTAACGGGCTTCGAATGAAGCTAAAGAACACACAAAATGATGGAGAGATGAAGAAGTTATGAAGATTTGAAGTTATTTTGAATATGGAGGAAATTTTGGAGTTTGGAAGATGAAAATGGAGGAAAATGGGGGTTTGGGGAAGAAACCCCCGTTTTTTGCAATCTGATGGTGTGGGGCGGTTCGCCCCACACCTGGGGCGGACCGCCCGGTGCGGGGCGAACCGCCCCGAACGCCCAGAGCGCGCGCGCGCTCTGCTCGTGGGGCGATTCGCCCCCACTTTTAGGTGGGAGACGAACGTTTTTTGAAATAAAAATGCGGTTTTTAGTCCCCGAAAAAGTTTTTAGTCCCCGAAAAATCATTTTCCTCAAAAAATCACTCGAAAAGTCGCACTTGAACACAACATAAGCACATACGACACGAAACTGAACAAATTCACATATGAAAAGCAAATTGTTCAAGTATGAATGCATGCAGAAAAGCAGTAAAGAAAGCGATAAAAAACCCCGGGTTGCCTCCCGGATAGCGCCATTGATTAAAGTCTCTGACTCGACTCCTGTCTTCGCCTATCTTTTCCTTCTGAGGGTACTAGACTTCCCCTTCGTGAGTCTCCTTCCCGTGCTTTGATCCTGTGAATAAGAGTGAACATAGACGTTAAGACCACTGTAATCAATAGTGTTAGAAGTATCGGGTGGATCAGGTGGATTAGATATGGCTTGCAACACATGTTGCTTGCCATCCACTTTGATAGTGCAAGTCATTTGGTAGATGTTCATTACGGAGCGTAGCTTAGTCAAGAATTTTCGTCCTAAGAGTATGACATCCCCCGTTCCTGGTGCTGATGCTGGCATAATTACAAAATCGGTGTAGACAGAGGCTTCACCAATTTTGACTAATACATTCTTCACAACGCCTTCGGGTTTCACAAGGAATCCATCCGCCAGTTGCACAATAGCCTTATGCACAGTTAGTTCTCCAAGGTTACTCTTTTCGAAAACATTCAAAGGGAGCACATTAGAGTAGGATCATGTGTCCAGTGTGGCTCGGACATCTTCAAGCTCCCCAATCCCGACCTTAACATCGAAACTTTGAGGGAGTGGCTCGGGATCCTCTTGCTCCTCTTCACTCTTATTAGTACCAAGGTCCTTTTCTTCTTCTTCGGCTTGTGGGGGCAGTTCCCTCTTGCAACTCTCGCATTTAGCAACCTTCTTGATGGTGATTTCAACAGGTAGATCACCCACTAAGTTAATGGACAACGACTTCTCAGTGTTGCTGGGCAATTTGCCTTGCTCCCTACTTGCTCCTCGGTCGATCAACTCTTGCATCTTTTGATGGGCAAGTCTAGTGCTCTCTTCCAACCTATCGAGCCTTGCCCTAGTCTTCTCAGAATCTTCTTCATAACGTTTGAGAAAACTTTGTGTGTGATCAACCATCTTCTGCAAGTTCTCCATCAGTAGAGCCGACTTCGACTTCGGTGGCTCTTTCGGAGCGGGGTTTTCGCAGTGATCATTACCATAGTTCAGCCAACTACGGTCTTGGTTAGGTCCATAAGTTTGGTTAGCCGGTACATATCCTTGATTGTTGCGGTATCATCTTCTCCAGAATCGCCCTCGAGGATTCCTACCGTCTTGTCCGTAGCTAACTTCTTGAGTACCAAACTCCGTAGCGAAGGCTTCTTCTTCGCCTCCTCGAGCCCAGTTGTCATCATCGTACGCCAGCTCCGATCTACACATATGAGCCCCATGCCCATATTTCTTGCATATTCGGCATACTTCGTTCGAAACAGTTGTTCCGGTGGCGCTCTTGAGGACTTGCTTCAATTCGTTGGTAAAGCACTCGAATTGATCCCCATTCCCCCTGTACATAGGGGCTTCTTGAGTCGGTGGAGCCTCAGGTCCACGTCTCCTAACCATTGCTCTTGGGTCCTTGAATTGCGAACCCTTAGCAAGCCTTTCGAAAACAGCCCAGTCGGCTTCTGCGGTTTCCTCCCAAATATTGCCTCGGCATTGGAAATCCACCACTTGTTGGTTCTCGAAGGTTAGTCCATTGTAGAAGTGTTGGACTAGGTCAGAAAGTTCAAAACCATGGTGAGGACACTTTTTCGTGAGATCTTGGAACCTCTCGAATGCGGTGTAGATGGTCTCATCATAGTCCTGCTTGAATCCAGTGATCTGCGCCTTTAGCGCGGTAGTCAAGGTGTGAGGGAAGTATTTCTCCATGAAAGCTGAAAAAACCTTTTCCCAAGTGTCCAGTGAGCCGGCTGGTAGAGAACTCAGCCATGACTTGGCTCTGTCGCCAAGTCCCATAGCAAAAACCTTCATCCTCAACTCATCTGTTGTTATGTCAGCTCCGGGTCGTGGGAGTTGGTTGACGAAATCATCGATATCGTGCAAGTACCCCATCACATCTTCCCTTGATAAGCCATAGAACCTCGGAAGTTGTTGGAATGCGTGGTTCTTGATCTCCAGATCTCGGGTTGCAGACGAAAGAACAATCGCCGGTCCCCTCATACGATCGTTGGTGGGTTGTACCCATGCCTTCAGTGGTCTAGCTTCTGCCATTCCGTCGATTTCCTTGAAGAGACTAAGTAGAGATTCAGAGAAATCGGTTTCCTCTATTTCCTCTAGTGCGCGCCTTTCAAGTAGTCGCCTTCTTTGGTGGTAGACTCTGTCGATCTCAGCAATTGAATCAGCAAGCGGTGTACCCGCAGAGCGTGTATGCGGCATACACTATCTGTAACAGACTAGGAAAGGTGATTAGAAACAAACTAGGAAAGCAATATTAGAGAGAGATTAAAAAGGAAAACTAAAACTAATAGAATGAGGAATCTAAAGCTGTAAATAAAAACAAATTAAACAGAAAAAAGGAGTATAGTCCCCGGCAACGACGCCAATTTGATGAACGTTGTCAAGGTCAATCAAATAAATTTGTAATTAGCCAAAGCAATCCACAACTACAATGAAAACCGTAGTGTAGTAGTAGAATGACTTGAGTGTCGTTCTCTCAGGACTATAACTTGCTTTATCTATTTAACAAGATAATATAAAACAGTAGACAGATAGCAAAAGGGGGTTTCTAGCAGATAATGGAGATTGGTGATAGTATGGTCCTTCTTAGCATAATGGGTCGATAATCATGCATAAATTCCTCGGTCTTGCATAGAGATCTTTGAATCAATCTAGTGTCCTGCTGCAAGTATTAAGCACTACGAAGATAATCTGGTCTGACTAGTCAATCACGGTTGTCCTAATGTGTTCCGTAATTATTCAACACTACGAAGATAATTTGTCTGATGGTCGACTAGTGTCCAATTGTGCATAATGATCAATACAACATACGAGAATTTTGGTTACAACTGATCAACGAAATAAAGCAATGACACGGAGTATAATGCGCGATATAGCCATTAGCATGATTATCTTCCCTCGCTAAGAATTCATATACTACCACCAATGATAAGTTTAGCTACTCATAATAGGCATGCGATCAACAGATATCATAGAAGAAAACATGTTCAAAGAGTAGAATAAAACTTGTAAGATACAAAGTTACCGAAGGTTGTCAATCTCCGGATGATTGCGGTCCTACGAGCTCCAAACTGCTATGAAAAAGTATCTCCTAAGCTACGGAACTCCCAGGACAGGCCCCGGGAAGTTCCTACCTAAAACTATAGAGAGAGGTGAGAAAGTAGGTCTGGAAAGATATGATTTTCGGTGAGAAAACTGAGCACTATATATAGGCCCCGAATAAACTGTGGGGCGGTTCGCCCCCGGGCTTTTTCACGGAATTCCGCGTTTTTCGACGCGGATTTGGATTTATTCACCTTTTCGGACTCGTTTTCAGACTTCTAGTGGTCTTCTAACCTCCAGATTCGACCCCTAGACTCCAAATCCTATCCGGAAACCTTCAGATACTCCAAATAGGCTTCTGGAACACCAATTCCTTGTCAACTTCAATATAATTGCCCGGAAATCCCCGAATTTCAACCAAAACCTGTAAAATAAATCAAAAGGGAAACGTGACACTATTCTAATAAAATATACTAAAATATAGCTAAATTAACATAGAGGATAGCTAAAATAGGTGAAAAAGACTCGAATGAAAGTGTAAAATACACATTCATCATCTTATTCTTTATTTTCTTTCTTCTTTTTTATTCTCTCTTTTTCTTTTCTCTCTCTCTCTTTTTTTTGTTTTTTTTTTATAGTTAGGCAAGCAGCAGTACTACGTGTCTAAAACCTCCCCAAACCTATTCGAGAGAATAGGTTTGAGCACAAAGACGAAAAATAAAAAGGAAAAAACTTTTTACAAAGACACCTCCCCAAACCTATTCGAGAGAATAGGTTGGGACACAAAACAAAAGAAAAATAAAGCTAAGAAAAATCTACAACGACTCAAGACGAAAGACAAATATAACAACGTAACCCCCTCCCCAAACCTATTCGATAGAATAGGTTTAATACAAGGAACCACACACCTCACACTACCTCCTTCCTAGGCATTTGGCAATCTCTAATCGAGGTGAAAAACTTGTCGCCTCTTACGTACATAATTACACGGGTTACAACCATAGATTCTAACATGCATCATTTTATATGGTCATCGTGAACCGCAGTAGAAGAAACACCACTCGAGGTGATGTCGAGACTACTAAGCTTAACTAGTGCACAAGTGAATGTGACAAACCAAGTGAGACAAGCCTCAAACTACTTGCAAAGTGATGCAACATATGATAATGGTCATAAGCAGTTAGTCTACACAATAGAAAAGTTCGAAAAAACTTGGCAATAGACTCCACACAACAACGTGCAACAAAAATTTGAAAAAACACGACAAATCACATGAACTTGAGTAAAATCAGGCATGTACGAACCACACAAGCATATAGTACTGAAAATCCAATAACATGAACTTGAGTAAAATCAGGCATGTACGAACCACACAAGCATATAGTACTGAAAATCCAATACCCCCTCGCCAAACCTAAACTTTTGCTCGTCCTCGAGCAAAGAAAAGTTGAATGAAAAGGAAAAATTGGATTGAAAGTACACTTCCCTGAGATAAAGGTTCGTGTCCAATCTCCTATATATGAGTAGTACCTGAAAGGACTCAAGAAACATGTGAAAACGGGTGCACAAAGGTGGCGAAATGAGAAAAAGGGAAAATATGGGAGAACAGGGCCCAAGCGGCCCGCTTGGACTATGCCAAGCGAAGCGCTTGGCCAAGCGCTCCGCTTGGCATCATCCAGGCGGGCCGCTTGGATTTTCAGTAGGATTAAATCATACTGAAAATCCAAGCGGTCCGCTTGGTGATGCCCAAGCGAGGCGCTTGGACTGTTTCCCCATTTTTTTCCGATTTTTCTCAATTCTAACCAACTAAGGCACCGAGACAAAAGGCTAAGCTACTCTAAACACGACAAAAGGCACACAGGCCACAACTACAAAAGCAAACTAAGAGTACAAGAGTCATAAGTCATAGCATCATACAACCAAATCGAAATAAAAAGAGTTTCAACCAACAATAGTGAACAAGCCAAAATAA
This sequence comes from Plantago ovata, assembly GCA_028274465.1. Lineage (NCBI taxonomy): Eukaryota > Viridiplantae > Streptophyta > Magnoliopsida > Lamiales > Plantaginaceae > Plantago > Plantago ovata. The sequence continues at coordinate 49,950,469 of CM051458.1, forward strand.
CGATAATAAGGATACTACCGAATAAATGGCCTCTGTCAGCTGAGATCTCTAGAAGGAAAGAGGAAGGTTGCTTCCACTACCATCACCTTGCGGGTGGAACGGGTACCCCGGAACTTGGCGAGCTAGAGCATCATACCCGTTCATCGTGTTCTCCTGGTAAACTCTCCACCTCTCGGCGTCCTCTGCTCGTGCGGCCTCCCAACGCTCATCAACACGCGTCTGAAAGGCATCCCAACGCTGGTCGTCTCGCACTTGGTAGTCCTCCCACCTTTTGTCCTCTCGCTCCTCAAAGCTTCTGAATTGCTCGGTCATCTGATTCAACTGAGCCGTCAACATGCTGGTTTGGAAGTTCCCAAACTGAGTGGCCAATAGCTGGTTGAACTCCGAAAAGTCGAAGCCCCCTTGGCCGCTCCCTTGATCGGCTGAAGGTGGAGGAGATGGTGGTGCTACATAGCGTGGCTCCCTCGGCGGTGCGGCCTCCCCTTGGTGAAGGCACCAAGTCCCGTACATCTCATTGTATGTGTCAATGTTCATGGGCTTCTTAGCTCTCACAGTTGGCTCGATGTTGGGAACTCCGGCGGCCTTGCACATGCCCGTGATCAAATTGCCAAAGGCTAGCTTCCTATTTCTGTTGCGGCGTTGCTTGAACTCCTCGAAAATGATGATGCTGGGAGTGAGATCTACATCATTCAGAAGGGCGTACACCAAGGCTCCATAGTAAGACTGAATGGCGGTGTCATGAGTAGTAGGAATCAAGTTTGCGTGGACAAACTTCAACATCATCTGAGCCTCGAAGGAGAGATCATTGTGGTGCAAGACACGGGGTGGTTCCTCAGGCATCACATAATCATCCACGGTGATGCCCTCAACTATCTCCAATGGGAAGTAGGTGGTCTCCCGGTCGTAGACATAGACCTGAGTTTAGTCGCGCCTCTCATAGGGCTTGGGCCTGCGATTTGGGTCACGCTCCAGAGGCGTTTCCAATTGCATCAGAAAGCTGGTGATGCTCAAGGGAGTGAAGACAACTCCTACTCCTCGGACGGGGACTTCACTGGTCCGTTCATCTCGATCCGCAAAGCCAATGTAGAAATCCTCCACCACGGCTTGGTCCCAATTGGGCATAACTTCTCCATAGTACTTCCATCCCCGCTTGGTGATTAGGGCGTTGAGCTCACCAACACCGGGCAATTCATTTTCGCTAGTCGTAAAGCGAATGCTCCTCTCCCCAATGTATGTGTGGGGTCTGGAATGGAAGTGAGTTTCATATAACCTCGCTTTATCCCTTAGTTGATACCGAGCTCCCCTTTGACCATCCCTTGAGGATCCTTCTCCTCGGGTTCTCTTGTTCCTTCTTGTCGACATGGTACCTAGAAAAATCCCATTAGACCATTCCAATAGATCAAAATGACTAGACTCTTACACTACTACCAATCAATCTACTTCTACTCTAAGACAAGTATACGTTCTTCGTTTAAAACAAGTCATAACGCAACAAGTCGACTCTTAGACGCCAAAACTCACTCAAGTGTTCTTTTTAACGAGTTTGAAGGCTTGCTAAAATTCAAACATAGCGAATCGAGAAGCTTTAACACTTCGTTACGATTGGCTAATTCGAATCAAACCAAGCAAACAAACTCGCCATTAGAACTACCCAACCAATCCTACACATTCTCATGCAATCTAAACAACACCTACATCATATCAATACTCAAATTTCGAGCTAACAATCATGCAAACAATTTTCTAGCAAGAATTCAAGCCATAGAGTTCATCAAAATCAAAGTAAGCAAAATTCGAATTTAGACATCACATCCAATAAGAAACATGCTCAACAATCAATATCAAACTCTAATTTACCAATACATAACACAATTGAAGCCAATAAGATCAAAATCCCAAATTCAAGAAAGTTAGGGTTCTTGAGGGTTACCTTCGATTCCTTGTGAATGATGCTTCAAACGTGAAATTTGTTCGGTTTAGATGATAGAGGAGGTGATGGGTTCTTTAGAATGCACAAGATTGCAAAAATTGGTGGAGAATTGAGTGAGACTGAAGTTTTTGGGGTGAAAAATCGGGAAGAAGATGAAAAATAATGAAGAGGAGAGCTTCAAAACTCAAGTGGCTCGCTTGGCTTTTAAACAAGCCAAGCGAGCCGCTTGAGCGTCCCAAGCGAAGCGCTTGGTACAAGCGGAACGCTTGGGTCGCCCCAAGCGCTTCGCTTGGATTTACAGTAGGAGAAGTTCCTACTGTAAATCCAAGCGGTCCGCTTGGCTTGAGCCAAGCGGACCGCTTGGCCAAGCGCTCCGCTTGGCTCAAGCCAAGCGGAGCGCTTGGGACCTGGAGCTCCTAACTTCATTTTTTTCGACTTTTTCTCAATTTTCACCTCAAAAACCTTGTCTACTCAACAAAACAAAATTTAAGCATGCTTCTAATCTATATGCAATTACCTACAACCTCGGGTTACCTCCCGAGAAGCGCCTTTGTTTAGAAGTCGTTGTCTCAACTCGTCTTAGCTCATGCGGGATCAATTTCGCATCGGGTACTAGACTTGCCCGTCCAAGTGCTCTTCAAAGCATCAAGTCCCTGCACATCTTGACGAACATAAAGAGGACCAAAGAATCCTACAAGTTCGTTAGTATCAACATAAGCACATGAATTAATTATGGCTCACAACGTATGTTGCTTGCCATTTACCTCGAAGCTACATGTACGACGATACATGTCTATCACCATATGTACTTTGTTGATGAAGGCTCTACCCAAAAGAACCACACCCTTGAGCTTTGCGGAGGATGTAGGCATGACGATGAAGTTCGTCTTGACCTCTACACCGGCGACTCTTACCACTAGATTCTCGATCACACCCAATGGCTTCTTCATAGACCCGTCCGCCAATTGCACCATGCACTTCATTGGTCTTAAGCCAGACAAACCCGACTCTTCGTACACGTTCAAAGGTATGACATTCACACCCGCTCCCGTGTCTAGAGTTGCCACTATTCCATCCTTCTTACCCAAGCTGATTTCCACATCAAAGCTCTCTTGGATAGGCACTTCCACCATATCCACCAACTCATCCTCAGACGATGAGTTTTCATTCACTTCTTCCACTATCGCATCAGATTGTGCGACCACTTTCTCTTCCACAACTACCTTAGGAGTCTCAAGCTCCTCACTCACTTTGCAAGTTTCAGTTATCTTGCAACTTGGCACCTCAACTCGTGCATTGTCTCTCACAACCGTGATCTCCACGGGCAAATCAGTCACCACGGTTATAGCCATGGCTTTCTCCGTGTTTCCGGGAAACTTCCCTTGCTCTCTACTCGCCCCTCGATCTATAAGCTCTTGTAGCTTCTTATGGAGACTGCTACTACTAGCCTCAAGCTTCTCAAAGCGTTGATTGTTAGTAGCTTCATTACGATAGTAATGCTCCATGAATTTGTTCGTCTTCATAACCAGATCATTGAGTGAAGTAACAAGAGGAGAAGGGAGCACCCCTCCACCTTGCGGTCCTGAACTAGCAACCGGAGGTGGGGGTGTGGGATTAGAAGGTGGTTCTCCTTCATACCAGTTGTTCCCATAGCTGAGACGATTTCGATCTTGATGTGGACCATAGGCATATTGGTCCGGGTTGTGGACATAACCACGGTTGCCTTGGTTCTGGTGCCCACCTCGTTGTCCTTGTCCCCCACGGTTTTGTGGCCTAACATTGCCATATCCTTGGCCATAGTTCACGTCCTCGGTCACCTGCTCCCCTTCGGCAGCAACATAGACCTCTTGACGGACCTCGTTCTTGATGAATTGCTCTCTAGCAAACTCAGAACCGCATAGATAGGCCGGGTGCCCATAATTCTTGCAGACACCACAAATCTCCGTAGAAGGGATAGGAACGCTTTGCCTCAAAGCTTGCTTGACCTCATGGGCGAACCCATCAAAGGCATCTTGTTCCACTACTACCTTTGCCTCTCCCCTTTGCTCCTTTTGAAGCACACGAGCTCTAACATTCCGGTTTTGAGAATTCCGGTACATCGTGTCTAGCTTCATTTGAGCTTGAGTAGGAGTTAACTCTCCCATACTTCCACCGCAAATGCTATCCACTTGAGATTGAATCTCAGGATGCAAGCCATTGTAAAAGAATTGGAGAAGCTGACCTTTATCATACCCATGGTGAGGGCATCTATGTTGCAACCCCATGAAACGATCATAATCCTCGTGAAAAGCTTCATCATATCGCTGATCAAAGGTGCTAATTTGGCTCTTCATAGCCATCGTCTTGGAAGCGGGGTAGTACCGATCCGTGAACTTGTCGAAACTGAGCGCCCATGTAGTCAAAGACCCAACCGCTAGAGTATTGAGCCAAGCCTTTGCTCGATCACCTAGACCCATGGAGAAAACCTTCATGCGAAGATCATCGTCCGTCACTCCAGCACCCGGTCGCCCAAGATGGAGAACAAAGTTCTCGAGCTCATTCAAGAACCCAATCACGTCCTCATTAACCATCCCATAGAACTTGGGAAGTTGTTGGAACATGTGGTTCTTTATCTCCAGGTTCCTAGTGGCATCATTGAGGACAATTGCTGGTCCTCTAGCCCCAACCGTTGGCTTGGTGAGTGAACGAATAGGTTTCTCCGCCATTTCACCTTCCACGAAAACCGACTCAAGAATTGGTTCAGAGAGATGTGAGAAAGATTCTTCTCTACTTCCAGATGTGGAAGCTCTAGATGCTACCCTTTCAAACTGAGAATTGAGATTCCTTCTTCTCCTCCGATACAAGCGATCGATTTCGTCTATGTAAGGTTCAACGTTAGCCCACCCGTTCGGGTTCTAGGCATACACACACCTGAAATACAAGATAGTGAGTATCTCAAGCAAAAAGAAACAAAAACAGAAATGAGACAAAGAAGAGATGTTGGCTGAAAAACCAAACAAAAACACCAACCAAAGGAGTTAAGTCCCCGGCAACGGCGCCAAATTAATGATGTCATTTTTCACCAATTAAATTTGTTTAAAAAGCCAAAGAACACCTTTCACTACACAAACAGAGTGCAATGGCAAGTTGTCCCCGAGTGTCGTTCTCTCGGGACCTAACGTGGCTTTGATCAAGGTTTTTGCTAGCTAATTTTAGTCAACTAAATGATGATTTTTGAGAAAGATGTTTGACCAAAGGAAGTGAGAAATCAAGAGTTTTTGTAAACAAGTTTGGAAAACGGTCGGTGGTAGAAATCGAATACACATGCATGGATTACGAATATGCTCACAAGTTCAGTGCGTAAAACCTTCAACTAAGTCTGCTAAGCAACTTGTCTAGGTAACTTTCAAGACACACATCATGAAAGGTCACTATCAATAATTTAGAGGTGCTTGTCACTAACACCATTTATCTAGCATGCTGCAAATCACTAACATACAATCCTATAGCTTTCATTGACCAACGAGTTTGTCACATACTCTATTCGATTATATTTTATAGGCAACTACGAATCATATGAAGTAATTTGCAGCAAGATTGACTCACAACCTCATGTAAGCATAAGCATAATCCATAACATGCATAATTCTACATTCTACCACCAACACAAAGGATTTAGCTACTCATATTCATCAACATAGACATCAATTCATATGAATAATAATCAGAATACATCATATCAAACTACAAGACAAGAGAGTGATACAAGTTACCACCAAAGCTGTCACTAATCGGTGGAAATCAAAGAAAACCTCTCCGTAGATGATTACAAAGGATGAATTCCAATCAAAATCTCGAATCCCAACCTAAATTACAATGAATCTCTGAGTTTCTCTGAGTTTTTGGGGCTTCGGGCTGTCCAAAACTCGTCTCCAATGTTCTGTATCTCAAAAAGTAACTCCAAAATCAAGTAATGAAGGCAAAATCTGGATCTGTAACGGCTGCCAAGCGCTTCGCTTGGGCAGAGCCAAGCGAAGCGCTTGCTTCCTGTTCCTCTTTTGAAGTCTCCTGAAATTCCAAGCGTCCCGCTTCTCCAATTCCAAGCGAAGGGCTTGCCTCCTGGGCAGATTTTGGCCTCGAAACTCGATCTTTTGCCCACGAACGGCCCTCGGGTGCCTTGGGCTCGTCCTTCTCGGCACTTATTGGGGCTCAGACACTCACGAACAAGCAACGGAGATTGGGGAACTTCAACGGGGCCATCTTTTCCATCAAAAAGGCTCGTGTTTAGCTCCAAAAACGTCGTTTTGATGGAGCCTTTTTGGAGCTCAGACACTTATTGGGGCTCAGACACTCACTGTTGGTCCCTTTAAACAACAAGAAAAGACTAGAGGGGGGGGGGTGAATAGTCTTTTCAAACTTTTGTCGTTTAAAACTTTCTCAGCAAGTACTTATTACTTTTCAGTAATGAGGTTGCTGATACTTAACTTTCTCAGCAAGCGTAAGTTACTTTACAGTAGCTTGGTTTGCTGATACTTAAAATCAGAGAGCGGAAGTCTTTGAAACGATAAGTGCTTTTTCAGCAAGTAAAGTGTTTCAGCTAGTGATGTGAGTGACTGTGTACAAACATATATAATTTGCTGAAAGCTAAATGCAGTAAGTAAATCAGACAAACGCTTTTAGAGTGGTATTTGAGAGTGGCGTAATCTCCCAACTAATCCACTTTGTCCTTTCTAGGACTGAATCCACTAAGATATGATTGAGGTTCCTTACAATCTCCTATCTAAAGCGATTCAACAGAAACCAAAGCACACTTGCTTTGTCTCCAACCTAAACTAGAGAACTCAACCTTGTTCTCCACCAAACTTGGTACTTTTAATCAGCAAAACTATGCTTGATTAAGTTCCCCCTGAATATCACGCCTGAAAGGGTGTATTTTCAGTTAGAGAGTTTTGGGGTGAGATAACTTAATTATAACTTATTCAGTTACAACAAGTAATCTAAGAAACACAACTTGGAATACTTTGCAGTAAACAAGTTTGATTGTTTCTGGTGTCAAGACTTGTTCTTGTTCGAAAGAAAGAGCACTTAACTAATTTCTTAGCCGAGTTTGTTCTACTTCTTCACAAGTAGCTTTTTCAAGCTTTAAGTCTTGTAACGGATCAATGGCAGTAAGAGTGTTTGAAGGTTTGTGAATTTTAAGCACAAGTGAGAGTTTGATCACGTTGTTAACACACTTCAACTCTTTGCCGGATGACCTCTATTTATAGTGCAAGCAAGGAGCCGTTTGAATTTCAAATCCTAAGGCTTTTGTTCCTTAACATGTCACTATCTTGCTTTTGTACTTTCAGGAGCAACCTTTGTTTGTCTTCTAGTCTTCATGTCCTTCGCGTGTAAGCTTTGCATTAAATGCACCTTTGAATAGAATTCAAACAGTAACATTGGAGCGCAAAATCAAGTACATTCAGCAAGAGGTCACATATGTTTATCAACAAGTGTTTATTCTCAGTTTCAGCAAGCACAACCTACTCTGTCTTTCAGATTTTCACTTACGCAATGATGTTGCTGAAAATTTCACTTTCTGAGCAACACGTGCCTTACCAGTCTTCAGCAATCTTCAAGTCTTAAAGTCTTCAGATCTTCAAAAGTCTTCAAGATTCTGACCGGTTTCTTATTTGCTTCAATAATTTATTTATAATAAACAAAATACATCTTCAGCAAATGCTTCAATAGGTCATTTTCTTTTCAGAAAATAAGTTACATCAAAGCTAAGCATCAATAAGATATTTTCTTTTCAGAAAATAAAATACATCAAACGCTAAAGTGTCAATAAATTAATTTCTTCACAGAAATTAAAGTACGTCATCCACCAAGATAAAAACTTATCTAACACCTATCTAAGTCATCAGCAAACGTTCCTCTTTTACAATGTCCTTTAAAAAATTCTAAAATCCTATGGACCTTAAGAGTACTAGTTACTGGACTGTTCTTAATTTAGCATGGTTAATTGCTCATCAAAATTACAAGTTTCCTAACAAATTTCCCCCTTTTTGATGTTAGCAATCCATGGCTAAATTAATTGTTACCCTTTTAGAGGTTTCTGATGTGGAATAAATCAGATGATTAATGCAAGCATACTTGAATTAATAAACAGTAAGCATAAGTAAGTTGCATAATCAAAAACCAATAAGAGTCAAAAAGAATTCATTGCTGAAAGTTATCATTCATATGTTTACAAGAAAGCATAGATAACAGAGAATTTGCAAACAAAAACTTTTAACAAGAAACTATTGCAGGGACTTAAACTCTTTCAGAGGATTTTCTCAAAATCTCTCTTACACTCTTCTCAGCAAGAGCAGTGAATTCAACACAATCCTTCTCGTAGTTTTCCAGAAGCCTACGGACTTGTAGTTGAAGAATTCTTGCATTTTTGCAGGCAGTATGATGATGCTTTTCAGCATTCATTTCCATGTAGTTAATTACCCACAAATGCGTGCCCCAATTGCTGGCATGGAGAAGCTGTGTATCTGAAATGTTTCTCGGATGAATCTTTCTTATCCAGAGAAGATCTTCTTCTTGATCCTGAGCAGTCAGATAGAAGTACTCATAAGGAATCAATCCAAGTTTCTTCTTAGGTTTCTTTGTTACCGGGTCAGCATAGAAAGCGATGCCAGGTGGTTTGATTATATCTGGTTCTTGTCTAAATGTCTTACCAATGACAACTCTTCTTACATGGACCTCAAAATTCAACCATTTCCCAGCAATATTTCTTGGGAGGGATTCTTCCCTTTGCTTCTTTTGGACCTTGAGTTCAATCCATTTGAACATTTGATTCAAACAGGCTGTAGGAAAGAACTCATTTACCAACAAATCTTCCAGCTTTAGGATCCAGCAACCATGAATGTTTCTGATCACATTCTGAGTGGTTTCATCATTGCTGGTCTTTGTATATTCAATGTCGGAGCCAATAGCAATGTTGGCCAGCCTTTTCTCTTCCTGTCTTTGCCTTCTTCTTCTTGTTTTAGCATTGTCTTGATCTCTTGCTGAAGAGTCAGACGAAAAATGCCTTGAGTGGCCAGACGGAGTTATGGCTGTTAAGGGTCTAGCTCTTATGGCTTGAGCTATTGTTTGATTGTCATCATCTTCTTCATCATCTTCATTCAGATTGTGATGACTTTCATTGTGACAGAAATCTTGAGTTTCAGCAGCGGTTTTTCTCTTTTTGGTACTTGCTGAATTTAACTCAGTTTTTGCTTGTCTTTTAGAACTTTGCTCTTTTTCAGCAGGAGGTTCTAGAGGAAGTGGCGCATCAGCAGCAGGAGTAGGAGGGGTTTGATTGCTTTTTCTAGTCTTCTTTTCCCCCTTAGACATGGATTGCAACATCGGAGTGATGTGCAGAGAATAAAACTCATTGCAATTTTCAGCAAGAGTGTTGAGACTGTTATATTTCATGATGATTTCTTGTTGGTCAGAGTTCATTGATGCTAACTCTTTTTGAATATTCATCATGTTCTCTTCATGTCTTTTCTCTGTTGCGGCCTTCTCATCCATAATAGTCTGAGCTTTGACAAGAGCACTCTTTGCCAGCAAGAGAGCTTGACTTACATCTTCTTCATAGCTCTGGTGATAAAGACTGATGTCTTTCTGAGCTATGGTTAAAGTTGTAGTGCGTCTCAGCACCGTAGCCAATATTTTTCCAATGTCAAGTGGGCTCTCAGCAAGCAATGCCTCATCTTCAGCTTTGCAGGCTTCATGGACTTTCTTTAGTGCGAGAATTCTGGGAGTAAACTCCTCAACTCTTGGGAACAACACTAAATTAGGTGTCAAGGAGTAAGCCTTAAGTTCAGTAGCAAACTGATCATCTTGTAAAAGCAACTCAGCCCTTAATGAATCTCCTTCATAGCTGAGATAATTAGGAGGAGGAATCTGAACGACTTTTGGGTCTCGCTTGGATTGTTCATCTTCATTTTCCGACAAGTCGTCATCATCCTCAGATTCATCAAGTTGAGCGACTTTTGAGCCTTTGTTAGTAGCTTCACGTCCTTTTTGTTGAGTGGTTGCTGATGGCAACGCTTCAGACTCAACGACTGGAGTTTCACCAGTAGATAGTTGTTTCAATTGAGTTTGGGACTCAATTACTAGGAGTTTCGCCAGTAGTTAGTTTTAATTGAGTAGTTGCTGAAGGCAACGTTTGAGACTCAATAACTGGAGTTGCGCCAGTAGTAGGTGGAAGGGATGGAACTTCCTTTGATTTTGGTCTTGAAGATTCACCAATTTCCAGATCCTGCGTATGCCTTGCATGGATCACGAGACTATTTTGTAAAGCGCGTTGGTAATCTTCATCTTCTTCATCCTCATCTTCAAGGTTTTCTTCAGTAACCTTGGCATCAGAAACTGGACTTTTGCCATTTTTCAAGGCAGCCCTTTTTCTGGCGTATTCTTCTTCAGTATCAGCACCTTGTACAGGTGCTTGATTTTCAGCAGCAGCAGGAGAAGGTTGAGATTCTTGCTGAGATTGTTGTTGATCAGCTTGCTGATTGTCAGAGGGATTAGTTTCAGCACCTGTCAACTTTAATCCACCAGCACCAGGACTTGGACCTTGATTGTCATCATCTTCATCCTTTTTGTCCTTAGAATCTTTTCCTTCATCATCACTGGGATCAGTGGGAATGTTCTCATCTTCTTCTTCTTCTTCATCATCAGTCAAGATGACTAGCTCAACGTGCTTATACAAAGCAACACTTGTCACTTCCTCTTCCTCAGTTAGTTTGTGGGGATCAGCCACCACAGGAACAAACGAGCCTTTGAGCATCACAGCTTGTTCAGCTGGAGAGGCACTCTTAAATTTGGCCTTCATATTCTCTCTGATTTGAGCAATCAGATTTGAACTCATTTGCTGAGAATATGTCATTTCGTCAGGAAGTATGGAATGGACAAATGTTTCGAGCTTCAGCAGTGAAGATCTCTTTTTCTCATTTGAGAGATGAAGGTGAAGATCTGAGAAGTCCATTCTCCTATATCTTTGCCAGTTGCTGACGGACTTAGCAACTCTAGACAAAGTTGTCCTCTTGAAGCTCAAGTAAAGTTCTTCAGAACTTACTTGGTGATCTTCAGTGATGAGTACCATTTCAGTGGTCTCCTTTTGAGCCTGAAAAAGAATTTTATTTAGATCAGGATTGGTTTGGAGAATTGTTTTAGAGTTTAAATCTGAAACATGATTTACCTGCTGAGAGTCAGCAAGCTCATGTAGTACAATTTCCATTCCATGAGGAGCTGGGGTAGCATCCTCCATTTGTTCATCCTGAAATAAATTAAAATTAGACACAAGTACTAAGCTGTCAAACTTAGTTTTTATACCAAAATTATTAACTACCTGCTGAGCAGGGAGTGTTGGTTCTGGTTCAGAGGCTTCAGCAACCATCTGACTTGTATCTTGAGAAGTCTGTAGAGATAGTATAATATTAGCAAAAGAATAAGTTTCAGAATTTGAAGTTTTACTGATGGTTGAATTAACTACCTGCTGAGGAAGGACAGGTTGTGGGTCAGTCCTTTCAGCATTAACAGTTTCTTCAGCTTCTTGGACTGTTTCTTCAGCAGACTTCTGAGTTTTCTCTAACTGAGAAAGCTGTGCGGTTTCAGCAATCTCCCTTGTCTCTGAATTGACAAGTTGAGCAGAAGAAACTTGACCTTTAAGCTCACTGCTTGTCATGAAGAGTTCAATTGACTTGTTGGATGATTCTTCAATCTCCAACTCCATTTGTTTGCTTAAATCTTCCAGTACAAGCTGGACTTTGTCAATTGAAGTCTTGGGTGAACTTGGGCCAGCATTCTCAGCATCAAGAGATGCGTCTTTGAAGGATGCTTCTTGAGTTTCAGCAACTTCAGGAACTGGTACCATTGCTATCTCAGCAACTGGTCCATCAGCAAGCTGGGTTTCAGCAACTTGATGAGTTGCTTGTTCAGCAACCATATGTTCAGCAGCATCAGCAAGTGCCGCTCTTTGCATATCAGCAGCAATGTTGCTTACTGGTTCCATGGTTTGATCATCTAGATTATCTACAAAGTAGATATCTGGGACTTGGGCAGGAATTTCATTTCCACTGCCTTGTGGTCTATTCTCAGTAGAGTTATCAACGTTAAGTTGATTGTTGAAGACTTCCGCAAACACTTCAACATTGCTGATGTAAGTTTCAGTAATTATTTCAGCAACATCTACTGGCAAATGCGTTTCAGCATTTGTCTGGGAATTGACTGAGGAGTCTTGGACGTTGGGGACTGACTGAGAAGCCAGTGTCTTCTTTCTTTTGTTACTTGTCCGTTTCCTCTTAGGTACGGGATTTGCTGATGACGCTGCAGTTTGAGTGTCATCATCAGCTTTCCTCTTTCTTCTTTTAGATTTCTCCAGTTTCCCAGAGTCATCTATTGTTGCATTTTCAGCAACGGCTCTTGTACACGTACCTTGTTGATTTTCTATAGCAGTTTCATTTGTGTTACCACCACCAACAGCAGTTTCATCTCTAAGTTGCTGAGTGGTAACATCTGCAGCTGTTGTATACCTTTCTTGCTGGCTTGTGCTGACAACATTTGCAGTTGTTGTCTTCTTGGATTTTTTTCCAGCAATCTTAGGTACATTCTGCTTGTAGAAAGACCTTCCCACATTGCACACAGATTTCTTGATTGGCAATGGGTTTCTTAGCTGAATCCTGAAGTGTTCAAGGATATAGCATATCTTGATTCCATACATAACTGGAAAGGAAGGTGAGACCTTGTTGTCTTCTACCTTTACCTTAAACTTAGTAACACAATCAACAAGCCTGTTGAAAATGTACTTAGCCCAGTTAAGTTCCGATTTATTCTCATGGATATGCATCAGCAATGGCCATCTTCTCAGGCCTACTTGGTCAATTCCTCCGACTTGGGAGTCAAGAACTTTAATCAGTAGCAGAGCTACTAGACCAAGTGAAGGACAGAGATGCTTTCTCTTAACGTGCTTTGTCCAAGTCACGGGAGCTATCTCGCCTTTCTTCATTTTTGCATTTCTGACGTCACTGTAGAAAGCTTCAATTTATTCGTCAGTGACAGTGACGTCGTCTTCAGTTCCATTGGTTGGAATCTGAAAAATCTCCGCTAAATCAGTCCATTTCAGGACGATTTGCGTGTTCTGAACATAAGTAAGGATCACTTTTTCAGTGACTCCATTACTGTCTGTAAGGGACTGGATTTCTGCATTATTGTAGAACTCCATAGTATCAATCATGCTCACTTGCTTAGTGCGAGCAGAGATAAAGTTCATGAGGCCTTGCTCCTTGATGAACTCAAGCGCCTCTTCATTTTGGTCATCAAGTTCTTGTTCATAAAAGTACCGAATGTACTTTTCTTTTGCAAATCCTCCCCATTGCATCAACATCTCACACTTTGCAGTGTCAAGATATGACGGAGGCATAGGTTTTTCAGTGATTCGGTCGTTTTTCAACACAACTTTCGCTGTGTTTTGGGTCAGAGAAGTCACTGGAGCAGTCACCAGAGCAATGCCTGTTTCAGCACTGTCAACCTTTGACGATTTTGAGGACTTAGATGACTGTCTCTTGGGAGCCATTTCTTTATATAGAGCAAGAAATTGTACGAAAAAGATAGTTTGCTTTTTGATCGGAGGTACAGTAGTTTCAGGCTAGAAATTGCAGAGAAAGGAAATGTGAGTTAAAGAATTTTGTCATTTCTCTAACTCCTTCTTTATATAGTGTCTCTGGTGTGTGAGAAACTCAATCGATTTGAGTTCTCAACAAGGGTAAAACAGAGAAACACTGGAGATAGTGGAGCTTTTGCATTGAATGCGTAGTGGCCCACTAACTAAAACCGTCAGAGCACTCTCTCTCTTTGTTTTGTTAGCCGTTAGATTAATAACTCCTTTAATCAATGGCCACGATTGAATTTCATGTCATGATTTATTGCGAGTTTATCTGTGCCAGCTTAACGTCACAAATTGATTTTACCGAGTAATAAGGGATAGATTGCTTGCTGAAATAGAGAAGAATCTTTTCAGCGAGTTTGAATTAACAATCTAGCTTCTTGCTGAAAGTTCCCCCTTACTTAGATATCTCATAATTTCTAAGTTTAAAAGATATTTCTGATTTCCCGTATCAGTAAATTCTTTTTGCAATTTGAGACATCCTTTGGTAAAATCTGAGAGATGAGATTTTGCTCTTTCTCTGAATTCCTGTTTCAGAAAATTCCTTTGATACTTGAATACCTGTTTCAGTATCTTTTGATTGTCTAAGTACCCGTCTCAGCAATCCTTAGTTCTTTCACTTACTGAGTTCCTGTCTCAGCAAGTGATCAAGTTTCCTAACAAATACCTGTTTTGAAGGAATTACTTGCTGAATGCCTGTTTCAGCAATCATGTTGTGACTTATCATTTCTTAGAAGAAATCAGTGACTTGGTCTTTTGGACAGGAATACTTTGGCTTGCTGAATACCTGTTTCAGCATTCTGCCAAGTGTATCCTTTATTGAGGTAGTTCAATCAATCCAAGGTTATACCTTAGCATTGCGAACCTATTATCCGGTAGGGGCTTGGTAAAGATGTCAGCAAGCTGATCTTCAGTACCTACTTTCACAACCTCAATATCACCTTTTTCCACATGATCTCTAATGAAATGATGTCTAATATCAATGTGCTTGGTCCTAGAGTGAAACTTAGGATTTTGCGTAATTGCAATAGCACTTGTATTATCACAAAAGATTGGTGTTTTCTTTGCAGAAATACCATAATCTCTTAATTGTTGCTGAATCCATAGGATTTGAGCTGTGCAACAACCAGCTGCAATGTATTCAGATTCAGTAGATGAATTGGCGACACACGTTTGCTTCTTGCTGAACCATGATATTAATCTAGTACCCAAAAACTGACAAGTTCCAGAGGTACTTTTTCTATCAAGAGTTGATCCACCATGATCAGCATCAGAATAGCCAACCAATTCAAGTCCAGAATCTTTTGGATACCATAATCCAACATTGACTGTACCTTTAACATATTTCAGTATTTTAATTGCCTTTTTGTAGTGTGATTCTCTTGGATCCGATTGGAATCTTGCACACACACAAACAGCATACTGAATGTCAGGTCTACTTGCTGTTAAATACAACAAGGAACCAATGAGCTTCCTATACTTGTGTTCTTCAACACTTTTGTCCTCTTTAGTATAGCCCAATTTGGTACCAACACTCATAGGGATCTTTTCAGGTTTTTCATCCTCTTTGATCCTAAACTTTATGAGCATTTCTTTCGCATACTTTGCTTGATTTATGAATATTCCATCTTTGAGTTGCTTGACTTGCAACCCTAGGAAATAATTCAATTTTCCCATCATACTCATTTCAAACTTATTTGTCATGAGTTTGGCAAAATCATCACAAAGTTGCTTGTCCTTAGATCCAAAAATTATGTCATCCACATAAATTTGAACTAAGATTAATTACCATCATGGTTCATGGTAAAAAGAGTTTTGTCAACTTCACCTTTCTTGAAACCATTTTCCAGCAAGAACTTAGCTAAGGTATCATACCATGCTCTTGGTGCTTGCTTTAGACCATATACAGCTTTCTGAAGCTTATATACCATCTTGGTTTCTGAGGGAAGTTCAAAGCCAGGGGGTTGTTCTAGGTAGACTTCTTCAGCAAGTTCACCATTTAAGAATGCACTCTTAACATCCATTTGGTAAACAATGAAGTCATTGTGAGCAGCAAAGGCCAAGAAAAGCCTAATTGCATCCAATCTTGCAACTGGAGCGTAAGACTCATCATAGTCCAATCCTTCAGTCTGACAGTAACCTTGAGCAACTAAGCGTGCTTTGTTTCTTGTTACTTCACCAGACTCGCTCAGCTTGTTTCTGAACACCCACTTTGTACCAATAGCTTTCTTATTTTCAGCAAGTGGCACAAGTTTCCAGACTTTGTTTCTTTCAAATTGATCCAATTCTTCTTGCATTGCCTTTATCCATTCAGAATGCTTCAAAGCTTCTTCTATGGTTTTAGGTTCAATTTCTGAAACAAAGCAAGAGAATAAAGATTCTACTTCTACGACAGTTGCTTCTTCAGCAAGTCCTTGAGTAGCTTTGGATCTAGTCACTTGGCGTTTATTAATATCGCCAATCATATCCGTAGAGGGATGATCTCTAATCCATTTATTAACAGGTTTCCTGTTTGTTGGATCAGGATATGTTTGCTCATCAGCATGTGACTCTTCAGTATGTACTTGTTCAGTACTACTGGGAATTTGTGTCTCTGCTGAGATTTGATCGTCAGCAACTGCTTGTTCAGCATTGCTGGGTTGAGATATTCATCAGCAGGCACTGGAGATTGCGTAATTTCAGCAACTTCCGGAGCAACCGCATCTTTTGCTGGAAATTCTTTGTCGTGAACTATATTCATCTTGTCATGACTCGGGGAGGAGAATCATTGTCAGAATCATCATTTAGTTCAATTGACTTGATTTGCCTAGCATCAGATTCAGTTCTTGCTCATGTATGATTAGCTTTTTCATACATTCTGATATTTCTTCTTCAGCAGGCACACCTTGTGACTTTTCGTAGAATACAACATGCACAGATTCTTCAATCTTTTGTGCCTTTTTGTTGTAAACTCTGTAAGCTTTACTATGCAAGGAGTAGCCAAGAAATATCGCTTCGTCTGCCTTTGGTTGAAATGTTCTTAGGTATTCTCTACCATTGTTAAGAACGAACACTT
>CM051458.1:49967215-50020061 GCA_028274465.1 Plantago ovata
GTCCCTTGAAAAGCCTTGTTTTGTTTGCTGATTACTTAGTTATCTATGAACTTTCTTGTAAACTTACTGAAAGATAACTATCAACAATGAACTCTTTGACTCTTATTGGTTTTTTATTATGCAAACTATTTATGCTTACTGTTTTATTATTCAAGTATGTTTGCATTAATCAACTGATTTATTCAACATCAGTAACCTCTAAAAGGGTAACAATTAATTTAGCCATGGATTGCTAACATCAAAAGGGGGAAATTTTTTAGGAAACTTGTAATTTTGATGAGCAATTAACCATGCTAAATTAAGGAAAGTCCAGTAACTAGTACTCTTAAGGTCCATAGGAATTTAGAATTTTAAGGACATTGTAAAAGAGGAACGTTTGCTGACAGACTTAGTGTAGATACTAGATAGGTTATTTCGTTGCTAATGATGTACTTTGTTTTTAAAAGTGAACTTCTGAGAAAGGTATCTACAAAGGCACATGTTGCTCAGAAAGTGAGATTTTCAGCAACAACTCGCAAAAGTGAAAATCTATTTGACAGAGTAGGTTGTGCTTGCTGAAACTGAGACTGACCACTTGCTGACAACATATGTGATCTCCTTGCTGAAGAGTACTTGCATTTTGGCTCCAACTTTCACATTTGAATTTGATTCAAATGAACATTAAATGCAAAGTAGGCACGCGATGAACATGAAGACTAGAAGACAAATGAAGGACGCTGCTGAAAGTACAAAAGCAAGATAGTGACATGTTAAGGTTCAAGCCTTAGAATTCGAAATTCAAACGGCTCCCTTGAGACACTACAAATAGAGGTCATCTGGCAAAGAGTAGAAGTGTGTCAACAACGTAATCAAACTCTCACTTGTGCTTTAAACACTCAAAACCTTCCATACTCTTTACTGCCTATTGATCCGTTCCAAGACTTAAGCTTGAAACAAAAGCTACTTGTGAAGAAGTAGAACATTCACGGCTAAGAAATTAGTTAAGTGTTCTTTCTTTCGAACAAGGACAAGTCTTGACACCAAAAACAATCAAACTTGCTTACTGAAAAGTATTACAAGTTGTGTTTCTTTAGATAACTTGTTATAGCTGAAAAAGTTATATTCAAGCGATCTCATCCTAAACCTCTTTAACTGATAAACACCCTTTTCAGGCGTGAAATTCTGGGGGAATTAATCAAGCATAGTGTTGATGATTATAATTCCCAAGTTTGGTGGAAAACAAGGTTATAGTTCTCTAGTTCGGTGGGAAACGAAGCAAGTGTGCTTTGGTTTCTGAAGAATCATTAGTGATAGGATTTGTAAGGAACCTCACATCTTATCTTAGTTGATTCAGTTCTAAAAAGGACAAAGTAGATTAGTTGAGAGATTACGCCACTCTCAGATACCACTATAAAAGTGTTTGTGTGATTTACTTTACCTCATTTAGTTTTC
Organism: Plantago ovata; assembly: GCA_028274465.1. NCBI lineage: Eukaryota > Viridiplantae > Streptophyta > Magnoliopsida > Lamiales > Plantaginaceae > Plantago > Plantago ovata. Next base: position 49,968,647 of record CM051458.1, read on the forward strand.
AGCAAGCTACACTTCTTGTACACTGACACTCTGCTCACTTGCTGAAACTAGCAATCTATGAAAAGCACTTATTGTAAAAAGACTTCCGCACTCTGTTTTTTAAGTACCAGCAAATTCGTTACTGAAAAGTAACAAGTACTTGTTGAGAAAGTTAAGTACCAGCAAACTCATTACTGAAAAGTAATAAGCACTTGTTGAGAAAGTTTTTAAACGACGAAAAGTTTGAAAAGACTATTCACCCCCCCCCCTAGTCTTTTCTTGTTGTTTAAAGGGACCAACAGAAAAGTTCCTTGTTGGAGTATAAGGATGCTATCAAGGAAGAAATGACACACTTTGAAGAATGCCAAGTGGAAAATTTTGCTAGAGTATTCAACGGTAGGGAGGATGCCTTATCAAAATACGCATCCGCGTCCGAAGGCGTAGATACTCGAAATGTGATACTTCTGAAGATGGAGCTTTCAGCCATCGCGAGTTCTAAAAAAGGCGCGCAAGGCATGTTCACTATTGACACAACCCCACGTTGGATGCAACCTATCGCTGCCTATCTATTGCATGGCATCCTCCTGAGGGACCGTCCGGAGGCAAGAAGGATCAAAGGAAGAGCCGTGAGATATATCTTCCAAGTGACATATCTTTACAAGAGATCCTCTAGGGTACACACCTTAGATGCGTTAGCAACAACGAAGTCCAAGAGATTCTAGAGGAAATGCACCAAGGGAGTTGTGGAAACCATTCGGGAGGAAGAGCTCTAGCCCAGAAAATTATCCGCAAGGATTTTATTGTCCAACGGTGCGAGAGGACGCATCACAATTTGTGCGCAAATGTGAAGCATGCCAATACTTTGCGACCCCCGATCATGCGCCCGCAAGACCACTCATTCCCGCCAAGATCACATGCCCCTTCGACACTTTGGGGATCGCCATAGTTGGACCATTGCCCAAAGGAACCGGACAGAAGAAATTTATCATTGTCGCCGTAAAGTATTTTAGCAAATGGGCACAAGTAGAAGCAGTTTCAGTAATCAGCGAGAAAAAAGTCATGGACTTTGTCTGGAGGAATATTGTGTGTAGGTTTCGCCTGCCAAGGGTCCTTGTGTCCGACAATGGTTCTCAGTTCTCTGGAGCCAAGTTCAACGCATGGTGCGATAGGATGAAGATCGAAAGGCGCTTTACTTCAGTGGGATATCCCCAATCTAATGGCCAAATCGAGTCCACCAACAAGACGCTCGTGAGGAGATTGAAAAAAACGTTTTCAGCGTACCAAGGAAGTTGGGTCGAGCAACTCGATGGCGTCCTCTGGGCCTATCGCACTACTTCAAAGACAGCTACAAGGGAAACTCCATTCTCCCTTGTCTATGGTTTGGAGGCAGTAATTCCGGCCAAGATTGTGCAAGAGACATTGAGAATCCAAGGCTACCAACCGGAGGACAACCATGAAGCAAGAATGTTTGACCTTGAAATGCTCGAAGAGTCAAGGACCACAGCATTGGCAAACATCTTGCGCTACCAAGCCATTGTCGCAAAGGCCTACAACAAGCATGTCAAGGACAGAGATATTCAAGTTGGGGACATGGTACTCCGCAAGGCGGACATCCTAGGAAACCCACACAAGATGGAACCCAAGTGGAAAGGAGCTTACAAGATTGTGGAAGCCAATTCCAATAGAAGTTATCGCTTGGGGGATACCGAAGGAATGAGTTGAAGAACACTTGAAACACCACCGATCTCCAGAGGTTTTATGCCTAGAAGGAATTGAAGAATTACGCAAGGTTTTGATGAGCTCCAGTGGAAGGCCCCCTTTCGCTAGTTTATGATTTCTATTTCAGTGTTGGTCCCTTTAAACAACAAGAAAAGACTAGAGGGGGGGGGTGAATAGTCTTTTCAAACTTTTGTCGTTTAAAAAACTTTCTCAGCAAGGGCTTATTACTTTTCAGTAATGAGTTTGCTGATACTTAACTTTCTCAGCAAGTACTAGTTACTGTGGAGTTTTACTGATACTTAAAAAGAGAGTGCGGAAGTCTTTGTACAATAAGTGCTTTAACAGTAAGTAATACTTTCAGCAAGTGAGCAGAGTGACAGTGTATAGATAGATATGATTGTTGAAAAAACTAAATGCAGTAAAGTAAATCATACAAACACTTTTATAGTGGTCTCTGAGAGTGGCGTAATCTCTCAACTAATCCACTTTGTCCTTTCTAGGACTGAATCCACTAAGATAAGTTTGAGGTTCCTTACAACACCTATCTAGAGCGATTCTACAGAAACCAAAGCACACTTGCTTCGTTTCCAACCTAACTAGAGAATGAAACCTTGTTCTCCACCAAACTTGGGACTTTTAATCAGCAACACTATGCTTGATTAAATTCCCCCTGAATTTCACGCCTGAAAAAGGGTGTTTATCAGTTAGAGAGGTTTGGGATGAGATGACTTGATTATAACTTATTCAGCTACAACAGGTAATCTAAGAAACAAAACTTTGAATACTTTGCAGTAAACAAGTTAGATTGTTTCTGGTGTCAAGACTTGTTCTTGTTCGAAAGAAAGAACACTTAACTAATTTCTTAGCCGTGAATGTTCTGCTTCTTCACAAGTAGCTTTTTCAAGCTTTAAGTCTTGGAACGGATCATGGCAGTGAAGAGTATAGAAGGGTTTGAGTGTTTAAGCACAAGTGAGAGCTTGATCACGTTGTTGACACACTTCAACTCTTTGCCGGATGACCTCTATTTATAGTGAATCTAGGGAGCCGTTTGAATTTCAAATTCTAAGGCTTTGTTCCTTAAGATGTCACTATCTTGCTTTTTTACTTTCAGCAGTGTCCTTTATTTGTCTTCTAGTCTTCATGTTCTTCGTATGCTTACTTTGCATTTAATGTTCATTTGAATGAAATTCAAATATGAACGTTGGAGCGCAAATGCAAGTACTTTCAGCAAGGAGGTCACATATGTATTTCGGCAAGCGGCCAGTCTCAGTTTCAGAAAGCACAACCTACTCTGTCATATAGATTTTCACTTATGCAAGTTGTTGCTGAAGTTTCACTTTCTGAGCAACATGTGCTTTGTAGATACCATCTTCAGAAATCTTATTTAGTCTTCAGTCTTCGAATTCTTCAAGTTTCTGAACAGTTCTAGTGCTTCAATAGTTCGTTTGTGTAAACAAAGTACATCATCAACAAATGCTTCAATAGGTTGTTTTTCTTTTCAGAAAACAAGATACATCATAAGCGAAACTAAAGCACCTAACTAGTACCTACACTAAGTCTTCAGCAAACGTTCCTCTTTTACAATGTCCTTAAAATTCTAAATTCCTATGGACCTTAAGAGTACTAGTTACTGGACTTTCTTTAATTTAGCATGGTTAATTGCTCATCAAAATTACAAGTTTCCTAACAAATTTCCCCCTTTTTGATGTTAGCAATCCATGGCTAAATTAATTGTTACCTTTTAGAGGTTTCTGATGTTGAATAAATCAGTTTGAATAATGCAAACATACTTGACTAATAAAACAGTAAGCATAAGTAGATTGCATAATCAAAAACCAATAAGAGTCAAAAGCTTATTGTTGATAGTTATCTTTCAGTAAGTTTACAAGAAAGTTCAGAGATAACTACACAAATCAGCAAACAAAACAAACAAAGCTTTTACAAGGGACTTAAGCTATTCCAGCAAAATATTTCCTCAGAATCTCCCTTACACTCTTCTCAGCAAGCGCAGAAAATTCAACACAGTCCTTTTCGTAATCTTCAAGTAGCTTACGGACTTCAAGCTGAATGATCCTTGCATTCTTGTAGGCAGTATAATGATGGTTTTCACCATTCATTTCTTTGTAGTGCAGTACCCACAAGTGCATGTCCCAATTGCTGGCATGGAGAAGTTGTGTATCTGAAATTCCCTTGTTAGCATGAATCTTTCTTAACCAGAGAAGATCTTCTTCTTGATCCTTGGCAGTGAGATAAAAATACTCATAAGGAATCAAGCCATATTTCGTCTTTGACTTCTTGGTTAAAGGGTCAGTGTAGTAAGCAACATCAATTGGTTTGATTAAATCAGGCTCTTGCTTCATTAGCTTGCCAATAGGTGTTCTTCTTACTAAGACTTCCAGATTCAACCATCTTGCATGTTTCTTGGGTAGGGAGGAGGATCCCTTTGTTTTCTTTGCACTTTTAATTCAATCCAAGTGTACATTTGATTCAGTACAGCAGTTGGAAAGAAATCATTTACCAACACATCTTCCAGCTTTAAGACCCAGCAACCATGAAGGTTTCTGATCACATTTTGAGTTGTTTCCTCATTGCTGGTCATTGTGTATTCAATGCCAGAGCCAATGGCAATGCTGGCTAGCTTTTTTTCTTCCTGTCTTTGCCTTCTTCTTCTTGACTTAGCATTTTTTTTATCTCTTGCTGAAGATCTTGAGTCAGAAGATAAATGTTTTGAGTGGCCAGAAGGAGTTAGGGCTGCGATTGGTCTAGCTCTTATTGCTTGAGCTATTGTTTGGTCATCATCATTATCATCATCTTCATTCAGATTTTGATGACTCTCAGTATGATAGTATTCATGAGTTTCAGCAGATGTTCTTCTCCTTTTCGGATTTGCTGAATTTCTCTCAGAATCTGTTTCAGCTCGTCTCTTAGAACTTTGCTCTCTTTCAGCAAGAGGTTCTCTGGGAGGTGGACTAGGCAGAATCAATGGCGCTTCAGCAGGGGTTTTCTTTCTTGAAGATTTTCTTTGTTTATCTTCCCCCTTAGACATGGATTGCATCATTGGGTGAATGTGCAGAGAGAAAAAGTCACTGCAATTTTCAGCAAGTTTACTTAGGCTATTGTACTTAAGAATTATTCCTTGCTGATCAGTAGTCAGCTTGGACATTTCTTCTTTAATACTCACCAAGTTCTCCTCATGTCTGCGCTCATTGTCGACTTTTTCTTCAATGAAAGTCTGAGCCTTTTTCAATGCAGTTTCTGCCAGTTTGAGTGCTTGACTGACATCTTCTTCATAACTTTTATGATGTAGACTTATGTCTTTCTGAGCTATTGTAAGAGAAGTTGTGCGTTTCAGCACAGTAACCAGTATTTTGCCTATGTCAAGCGGACTCTCAGCAAGCAGTGCATCATCCTCTTCTTGGCATGCGTTGTGAACAGCCATAAGTGCCTTAATTCTGGGAGTAAAATCCTCAACACTAGGGAACGGCACTAAAGAGGGAGTGAGTGAATGAACTTTGAGCTCAGTGGAGAATTGATCATCATTGATCAGCAAACGGCTTCTTTCAGCATCTCCTTCATCATGAACAAGAGAAGGGGGAGGAATTGTAACCACTGGGGGTTCAACTTTCTTTGTCAGTTCTTCTTCGTTTGCTGAAAAATTGAAGAGATCTTCTTCGTCATCAGATTCATCAAGGCCAGCAACCTTGGTTCCTAAATCTGAAGCTTCAATCACTTTAGGTTGAGTGGTTGCTGAGGGCAACTCTTAGACTCAACAACTGGAGTTTCACAAGTAGTAAGTGGAAGGGAGGGGACTTCCGTGTTCTTCACTCCTGAAGATTGAGCAATGTCTAGATTCTGCGTATGCCTTGCATGAATCTGTAGACTGTTTTGAAGTGCTCTTTGATAATCTTCATCCATTTCTCCATCATCAAGGTTTGGTTCAGTGACCTTGGCATCGAGTAAAGTTAACTCGGCATCAGAAAGCTTGTTTTGCCTAATTTCATTTCAGCACGCCTTTTGGCGTACTCTTCTTCAGTTTTAGCAACTTGTTCAGTTGCTTGAGTACTTGTCTCAGCAGGAGCAGGAGTGGGTTCTTGATGCTGATGATGACAGTGTTTTTTACACTATCATTCGAGTCTTTTTTCACCAATTTAGCTATCCTCTTGCATGCATTTTAGTGCATTTTGTTAGAATAGTGTCAGGTTTCCATTTCTTTTGTTCTTTTCATGTTTTAGGTGGAAATCGCGTTTTTGGATGTAATTCATGGTGAAACGATGATGTTTTGGTGCAACGAGATCACCCGTGGTGTGTCAAGGAGTACCGGGACAAGTTTCAAGGCCAAGAGGTCAAGTTTCGGAGCTCAAAACCGTGCAAGGGGCCGAATTCGAAGATCCAAAGGAGGAATTCCGCACGGGCCGAGTTCTGCCCGTGCGGGGCGCACCGCCACGTGCGCGGCTAACCGCCGCGTGGCGGGTGCACTGCCGCGGAGCTTCTGACAGCTCTATATATATATCCCAAAATCTGCGAATTTTCATATCTCTTTTCATATTTTTCCAGACATAAACCCTATAGCTTGTTCTGGAGATATTTTCTATTAGAATCTTTGTAACTTAGCGAATTTGGAGCTAGAGGAGAGATTTGGACACCGTTTTTTCTCAACTTGCTAGATCTTTGTGAGTTTTTGCCTTTCACCGGAGATTGACAACCTTTGGTGGTAACCTTGTATCTCACAATTCTGCTATTTATCTTTCAATTAAACATGTTTTCTTTCATTATTGATTCGATTATGATTGTTTATCGTGTTATTGATATGAGTAGCTAAGCATCTAGATGGTGATAGTATGTGAATTCGTAGCTAGGGTTCGTATTATGCATGATTGAGTTTCTGAGTCTTTTACTTGTTTAATTATCTTAATTCGATTCTTTGATCCGACTAAGCCATATATCTTCGTAGAAAGGTGTTAGAAACACTAGGACAATTCAAGATCATCGATTCAATTATATATAATTTGCAAGTACTGCTTGAACTAAGATTGACAACCTTAGCCAAGTATTAGTATAGATAGGAAGCTTTCAAAATACACGTCTGCAAACCTATCTTTGGTGTTTGTAAATCGAACTACTTTTAAGGCAGTACGAGTTGCACTTTCATGCATAATTAGAACTTGATGCTTAGAACGAGCATACTATCACCAGCTCTCTCCATATATTGTTAAGTTAAGTTAGAGATAAATTTTTTTTCTGAAATTATATATAGTTATTTAGTTAAAGCTAGTTTAGTACCTAGAGATCGACACTCGAGGTCATCTTACCTCTACACTACGTGTTTTGTGTAATTGTGAGTTGCCCTTTGGCTTAAAACAAATTTATTTGATTGTTCGAGTCTGACAATCTCGTTCATCAAATTGGCTGCCATTGTCGGGGACTATAACTCCTTTTTACTCTTTAGCTTGTTTATTTTCAGCATTCAATTTCCAGGACATAGTAATGTAGTTGTCTAGTGTAGAAGTTGGGTTCAAAATTTTGGTCAGAACTAACAGGACTGATTTTTGGTTTTGAGTTATATCCTTTCCCAGATATCCAGGTATGACGTCCATGAGGGCTCACATGACCCCACAATTCTCGCAAGTTAGGAGAGGATCATCTATATACCTGGAAGACGAGTTAAGGGAGTATGAGGTGACGAGTTCAGTAGTGAGAAACATACCGAGGTTCGAAGATGGAGTGGGGATGAATCCGTTGAGTTTCATCAGATCCTATGAGGAGGAAACAGAAAAAGTTCCAGCAAAGGGGTTTACTGAGGACCAATTGTGCAGGAAATTATTTTCTTTTTCCCTTGGATATGAGCCAAGGCGTTGGATGGCAAGGTTAGCACCGGGATCGCTGAAAACTTGGGGCCAAGTAGTAGAGGAGTTCTTGGCGCGATTTATGCCTTACCATGTGACGATTGCCTTACGAGATAGGATTGAAAACTTCAAGCAAGGAGAAGATGAGCGGTTTTGTGACACCTACGATCGGTTTGAGCGGTATAAGCGAGAGTGCCCCCATCACCATTTCGATGATGGGGAGTTGATTTGGCATTTTGTTGGTGGCTTACGCGATGAGGTTAGGCTTAGAGTAGATGGGTTGTGCGGAGGGTTGGAAGATTGCACTGTTGAAGAGGCAGAAAAGGTCTTCCATAATTACGCCAGAGGATCCGCACAGTCAGAGAGACTAACACCACGTCACATCGCCAGTGAGAGGCTAGATCAAAGTGGAACCGAAAGATTATCTGAGGAGTTCCGAGAAGATAAAGATGATATCAGTGAGGAGGATGAACTTACAATCTATGCAGGAATTAAAGCCACAAAGAGTATATTTGAGATCGCACATTCAAGACAAGTTGAACTGAACCTCCGTATAACACAAGTTTTTGAAGGGGTAGCAGTAACTGAGCAATTAATAGAGGAAGTCAGTTTGTTAGAGTGTGAAAAGGTCGAAAAATTCAACACACAAGAGCCCGGAGACGAAAATCCAGGGGACGCCTCACTGGACGTGAGGGGCGGTCCGCCTGGTGTGGGGGGCGGTGCGCTCTCCACGTCCAGAAAGTGCGGGAACCCTCTGCCACTCCCAAGCGCACCGCCGAAAGTGGGGGGCGGTCCGCCGCGTACGGACAGTGGGGAAGGATCCCCACTGCCCACCCCGGGCGGTCCGCTGGGCGTGGGAGGCGGTCCGCCGCGAACCGCCAAGGAGCTGGACGACCCCAGCTCCCCGGATTCGCTCATCGCCGACATTCTTCATGCTACGGAGCCCGTTCCAGCGGTTACTACTGAGGCTACTGAGTTCGAGGAAGTGAATCTACTTCTACGAGGTGGAAAGGACGATACACCTCAAACACCTGAATGAGGCGTCGTCAATAATGAGGAAAAGGGGGGCACACCCAATCTTACGGAGGTACTTCATAAGTCCTGCAACCCTTATGTGCCCCCGAAACCTCATATGCCATTCCATGGTAGGATCAAGCTGGCCAAGCAGGATACACAGGAGTCGCCACTATACAAGCACCTCGCTGAGTTCGAAGTTAATGTTCCACTATTGGTGAAATCTTTAGCGGATATTCCTGCGAAGCAAAACCGTCCATTCCCGATGGTGAGATCGATGAAGCTTCCTAGGTCTCTTTTCTACACCGGACCAAGAGAATGGCGCCCACCGTGGGGAGATACTCTTGAATCTCCCTCTTGAAGTGTTACACATGTCTATTCTGGTACTCAGCCGAAAGAGGCCAAACATTCGGTAACATCTAGTATCACTTTGTATTCCTCATTTTCTTTTGTTAGGGACTAGCTTGAGCTTCATGTAGGGGGGTGTTATGTGAACTTTGATGTTAGTTGTGTCTGGCTTATTGATGAACGTGTATTTTAAACTTTCATTTGAGTCTTTTTTCACCAATTTAGCTATCCTCTATGTTAATTTAGCTATATTTTAGTGCATTTTATTAGAATAGTGTCACGTTTCCCTTTAGTTTGTATTTTACAGGTTTTGGGTGAAAAATGAGGTTTTCTGGGCAATTATATTGAAGTACACAAGGAATTGGTATTCTGAAGGCCTAATTGGAGTATCTAGAAGATTCCGGATAGGATTTGAAGTCTAGGGGTCGAGTCTGAAGGCTAAAAGGTCACTAGAAGGCAAAAATCGAGTCCGAAAAGGAAAAGAAATCCAAAAACGCGTCGAAAACGCGTTTCCAGCCGACAGAACCTCCCGGGCGACTCGCACGGGATGTGGGGCGAATCACCCCACACCAGGCGAATCGCTCGGTGTGTGGGGTGACTCGCCCCACACCTGTCGAATCACTATATATAGTTGCTCAGTTTTTTTCGTTTTTCATACTTTTCCAGACCTTTTCTCTCACCTTTCTCATTAGTTTTAGGTAGGAATTCTCCAGAGCCTGTTCTGGGGATTCTTAGCTTAGGAGATAATTTTTCTTAGCGTTTTGGAGCTTGTAAGATCGCGATTCTTCGGAGATTGACAACCTTCGGTAACATTGTATCTTACAGTTTTTCTATTTATATTTATATATATTTCAACATGTTTTCATTCAATCTTGCTATGATTTCTGTTGATTGCATGACATCTATGAGTAGCTAAACTTCTCGTTGGTGATAGTATGTGATTTCTTAGCGAAGGGTTAATAATTATGTTAATGGCTATATCGCGCATTAGACTTTGAGTTATTGCTTTATTTATTTGATCTATCTAAAACCTCTATCTTCGTAGTATTGAATTATAACGAACACAATTGGATAATTCATTGATCAAAGATCTCTATGCAAAACCGGGTACTTCATGCATGATTATTAACCTGCTATGCTTTGAATGACCATACTATCACCAACCTCCATTATCTGATAAGAAAAACCTTTGGTAAGTAGTTTGTTGATTTTATATTCTTAAGTTAGATTAGATAAAGCTAGTTATAGTCCTTAGAGATCGACACTCGAGGTTATTCTACTGCTGCACTACGGTTTTCGTTGTAGTTGTGAATTGCCTTTGGCTAAATACAAATCTATTTGATTAACTAGAATTTGACAAGTTCTAAACCAGTTCATCACTTATTGGTGTTGAGTATTGTATCTTGCATTTTGTTTGCACGTTTACCGCTTTCTTAGGATTTAGTTTGCATTCATTCTCATATAGTTTTGCATGATTTTTGTGTGGAGTTTATTGCCATATTTTTTGAAATTTTTTATTGTATAGACTAAGTGTTTATGACCATTGCCCATGCATTGCATCTCCATGGAATAGTTTGAGGTTTGTCTCGCTTGGCTTGTCATATTTGTATGTGCACTAGTTAAACTTGGTAGTCTCGACATCACTATGTGATGTTTTCTCTACTGCGGTTCGCGAAGGCCTTATAAAATGTTGCATGTTAGAGTCCTTGGTTGTATTCCCGTGTAATTATGTACGTAAGAGGCAACAAGTCTTCACCTTGCTTATTGAGATTTCTAAATGCCTAGGAAGGAGGTAGAGTGAGGTGTGTGATCCTTTGTTTGAAACCTATTCTAACGAATAGGTTTGGGGAGGGGGTTACTATCATTATGACTTGTTTTTCGTCTTTGTGAGTCATGTTGAGTTTGTTTTTATTTTTTCTTGTGAGTTTTTGCTCCAACCTATTCTTTCGAATAGGTTTGGGGAGGTCGCTGTAGTGTCGTTGTTATTTCCTTTCATTGTACTTTCATTGTGCTACTGCTGGCTGTATACAAAAAAAAAAAAGAAAAAGAAAAAAAGAAAAAAATTCCAGAATCTGGAAAAGAAAAAAAGAAACAAAGAAAAAACGAAGGAAAAAAGAATAAGACCCAAAAAAGCAAAAGACGGGTCCAAGCAAGCCAAAAGCAGTTTTAGCAAAGTGTTGCATTATTTTTTCAGCTTTTGTAATAGTTCGTAATCGAGTTGTATATTCTATCTTTTGTTTCGTGTCTTATGTTCTAGACCACCCTCGTCCTGCCATTCAGGAAGTGGTGAGTAGTCTTTGCTTTGAGAGTTGGGTAGAATAGGGGAGTGTTGTCCATTAGGGAAACCTACTTCGTTTGATGAGAGCCAGTATTGGTTCGACCTCTCTTGAGGGAAAGTCTCAACTTGGTGACTGGTAGTAAGCCCTCAGTTTCATAGGCACGGGGCAACCATTTGTATTCTAACATGTTTCATTGTGTCGTCACTGACCAGGTCCAGGTAGAGAATGTTACGATAGACTCTCTTGTTTAACAAAGTGCATATGTGAATATGTATAGGTTCAATCGAGACATTCTTCAACCTACTTCCATGTTATGATTTGTATGGTCTTTGTTCATAAGCATTTGGTAGATTCAATCGATTATTTCTTCTTGTTTGGCATGAGACTCCTCTTTGTGTTGCATGTAGGTTGCATAGAGTCTAGCTAGTTGCTCGAGGATAAGCAAAGGTTCGGTTTGGGGAGTTTGATGACAGTGTTTTTTACACTATCATTCGAGTCTTTTTTCACCAATTTTGCTATCCTCTTGCATGCATTTTAGTGCATTTTGTTAGAATAGTGTCACGTTTCCATTTCTTTTGTTCTTTTCAGGTTTTAAGTGGAAATCGCATTTTTGGATGTAATTCATGGTGAAACAATGATGTTTTGGTGCAACGAGATCACCCGTGGTGTGTCAAGGAGTATCGGGACGACTTTCAACGCAAAGAGGTCGAGTTTCGGAGCTCAAAACCGTGCAAGGGGCCGAATTCGAGGATCCAACGGAGGAATTCCGCATGGGTCGCGTTCTGCCCGTGCAGGGCGCACCGCCGCGTACGGGGCGGTGCGCCGCGGAGCTTCCGACAGCTCTATATATATATCCCAAAATCTGCGAATTTTCATATCTCTTTTCATATTTTTCCAGACATAAACCCTATAGCTTGTTCTGGGGATATTTTCTCTTAGAATCTTTGTAACTTAGCGAATTTGGAGCTAGAGGAGAGATTTGGACACCATTTTATCTCACCTTGCTGGATCTTTGTGAGTTTTAGCCATTCACCGGAGATTGACAACCTTTGGTGGTAATCTTGTATCTCACAATTCTGCTATTTATCTTTCAATTAAACATGTTTTCTTTCATTATTGCTTCGATTATGATTGTTTATTGATGGATGGAGATTTGTCGGGTCCCGATTCAGCAAATAAATTTGTTTGTTATTTAGCCAAAGGCAATTCACAACTACAATAAAAACCATAGTGTAGCAGTAGAATGACCTCGAGTGTCGTTCTCTAAGGACTATAACTAGCTTTATCTATTTAACTAAGAATATAAAAACAGCAGACGTAAAAGCAAAGGTTTTTCTAACAGATAATGGAGATTGGTGATAGTATGATCCTTCAAAGCATAACGGGTCAATAATCATGCGTAAATTCCTCGGTCTTGCATGGAGATCTTTGATCAATCTAATGTCCTGTTGCAATCATTAAGCACTATGAAGATAGAGATACTGACAAGTCAAGCACTATTGTCCAATTGTGTTCCGTAATTATTCAACACTACGAAGATATACATGCGCATAGGTCGACGAGGGTCCAATTGTGCATAATAATTAATACAACATACGAGAATTTAGGCTGAGCCTGATCAACGAAATAAAGAAATAACACGGAGTATAATGCGTGATATAGCCATTAGCATGATTATCTTCCCTTCGCTAAGAATTCACATACTACCACCAACGATAATTTTAGCTACTCATAATAGGCATGCAATCAACAGCAATCATAGAAGAAAACATGTTGAAAGATATATAAAAATAAGTAGAATAAACTGTAAGATACAATGTTATCGAAGGTTGTCAATCTCCGAAGAATTGCGATCCTACAAGCTCCAATCTGCTATGCAAAAGTGTCTCCTAAGCTGCGAGCCCCCAGAACAGGCTCTGGGAAGTCCCTACCTAAAACTACAGAGAAAGGTGAGAGAATAGGTCTGGAAAAGTATGAATTTCGGAGAAAAACTGAGCAACTATATATAGGCTACGAAAAAGTGTGGGGCAATTCGCCCCACACACCGGGCGGTTCGCCCGGTGTGGGGCGATTCGCCCCACGTCCCGGGCGGTTCGCCCGGGAGTAATTTTCGCGGAATTCCGCATTTTCAACGCGTTTTTGGATTTCTTCCCCTTTTCGGACTCGGTTTCTGACTTCTAGTGGCCTTCTAACCTCCAGATTCGACCCCTAGACGCCAAATCCTATCCGGAAACCTTCAGATACTCCCAATAGGCTTCTGGAACACCAATTCCTTGTCAACTTCAATATAATTGCCCGGAAATCCTCGTTTTTCAACCAAAACCTGTAAAATAAAATCTAAAGGGAAACGTGACACTATTCTAATAAAATGCACTAAAATATAGCTAAATTAACATAGAGGATACCTAAAATAGGTGAAAAAGACTCAAATGAAAGTGTAAAATACACATTCATCAAACTCCCCAAACCGAACCTTTGCTTGTCGTCAAACAACTAAGCTAGACTCTAATGCAAAAAAAAACAATGCAAGACACAAAATGGAGTCTCATGCCAAATTAAATGAACTAATCTACTGAATCTATCAAAAAACATATGAACAAAAACCATATAAATCAAAGCATGAATATAGGTTGAAGAATACCTCGATTGACTCATACACATCCACATAAGCACTTATGTCAAGACAAGATAGTCTCTCGTAACATTCTCTACCTGGACCTAGTCAGTGACGACGTAATGAATCTTGCTAAGATACGAATGGTTGTCCCGTGCCTATGAAACTGAGGACTTACTGCTGTTCCACCATGTTAAGACTTTCCCTCAAAGAGGTCGAACCAGTACTGGCTCTCATCAAACGAAGGAGGGTTCCCTATAAAAGATAACACTCCCCTATTCTACCCATCTCTCAAGTAAAGTCTTAAGCTATTCACCACTTCCTGAATGGCAGGACGAGGGTGGTCTAGAACAGATGACACTCAAGAACAAAAGACAAAAAATAGAAAATTACAACACGATTACGAACATTACAAAAATTGGAAAATGAGACACAACACTTTGCTAAACTGCTATTTTGCTTTCTTTTTTGGACCCTTCTTTGCTTTTCTGGGGTCTTTTCTTTTTTTCTTTTTTTTTTCTTTCCAGATTCTTTTTTTGTTTTTCTCTTTTTTCCTGGAATTTTTTCTTTCTTTTTTTTTTGATTTTTTCCTAGCCAGCAGTAGCATAACAAAAAGAGAGAAAATGACTCACACGACTTCCCCAAACCTATTCGAAAGAATAGGTTGGAGTACAAAATTTACGGAAAAGGAAAAATAGACTCACGATACGAAAATGAAAAACGAAAAACAAGTCTAGTGATGGTGTAACCCACTCCCCAAACCTATTCGGAAGAATAGATTATAAACAAAGGATCACACAACCTCACACTACCTCCTTCCTAGGCATTTAGCAAATGAAATGAACTAATCTATTGAATCTATCAAAAAACATATGAACAAGAACCATACAAGTCATAACATGAATATAGGTTGAAGAATGCCTCGACTGACTCATACACATTCACATAAACACTTATGTCAAGACAAGATAGCCTCTCGTAACATTCTCTACCTGGACCTAGTCAGTGACGACGTAATGAAACATGTTAGAATACGAATGGTTGTCCCGTACCTATGAAACTCAGGACTTACTGCTGTTCACCAAGTTAAGACTTTTACTTAAAGAGGTCGAACCAATACTGGCTCTCATCAAACGAAGGAGGGTTCCCTAAAAGTTCACACTCCCCTATTCTACCCATCTCTCAAGCAAAGTCATAAACTAATCACCACTTCCTGAATGGCAGGACGAGGGTGGTCTAGAACAGATGACACTCAAACAATCAAAAGACAAAAAATTACAACTCGATTACGAACATTACAAGAATTGAAAAACAAGACAAACACTTTGCTAAACTGCTTTTTGGCTTTCTTTTGACCCTTCTTTGCTTTTTTGGGGTCTCTTTTCTTCTCTCTTTTTTTTCTTTTCCAGATTTTTTTCTTTTTTCTGGAATTTTTCTCTCTATTTTTTTCGATTTTTTCTCTCTCTTTTTTTTTTTATATATATAGCCAGCAGTAGCACAACGAGAAAGAAATTACAGTGACTCACAAACGACCTCCCCAAACCTATTCGAAAGAATAGGTTGAAGCACAAACTTTACGAAAAAGGAAAACAAACTCACAACACTCAAAATCGAAAAACAAGTCTAGTGATAGCGTAACCCCCTCCCCAAACCTATTCGAAAGAACAGGTTGCAAACAAAGGATCACACAATCTCACACTACCTCCTTCCTAGGCATCTAGCAATCTCAAAGCAAAGTGAAGACTTGTTGCCTCTTAGGTACATAATTACTCGGGAAAACAACCATAAGATCCTAACATGCATCATCCTATTATAAAGGCCTTCGTGAACCGCAGTAGTGAAAACACCACTAAGTGATGTCGAGACTACCAAGCTTAACTAAGTGCAAATATAAATGTGACAAGCCAAGCGAGAAAAACCTCAAACAAATTCATAGAGATGAAACATATTGTTAAAGGTCATAACTAGTTAATCTACCCAATAAAAAAGTTCGAAAAATTTGGCAATAAACTCCACATAAAAACATGCAAAACTATACTAGGATGAATGTAGTGTATGCAACTAAATGCTAAGAAAGCGATAAACGTGCGAATGCTAATGCAAACGAATTTCAACAAAATGCAAGGTACTATACTCAAAATACCAATGTCAAGCTCCAAACTAACAACAATAGTTCACTTAAATCCCATCCCCCCTCATGAAACTAAAGCTAGTCCCTAGCAATAAGAGAATGAGGAAATAATAAGTGATACTAGATGTTATCGTGTGGTTTGGCCTCGGTCGGCTGAGTACACAAGATGTAAGGTATTGAGATTGCTCGAGGGCCCTTGTTGGTGATCATCGGAGCCCGTGGTGGTGGTGGTGGTTCTACTAATAGATCGAATAGGGCCAACTCCTCCATCAATATTCATGGCATCCTCATTGCCCCTATTGTCTTCATTGTCACCATCATCATCATTAGAAGAATTGCGTTGTCGAAGAGAAGCCTCAAGATTAGCCGCTGCAGCTATGGGGTTTTCCATCCGGTATCTCTCTAATAGCCCGTGAATTGTTGAAGGGGAAAGAGTCGTGCTCTTAGAGTCTCCCTC
This sequence comes from Plantago ovata, assembly GCA_028274465.1. Lineage (NCBI taxonomy): Eukaryota > Viridiplantae > Streptophyta > Magnoliopsida > Lamiales > Plantaginaceae > Plantago > Plantago ovata. The sequence goes on from CM051458.1 coordinate 49,985,031, forward strand.
ACCAATGTCCTCTACCCCATAGATCTTACAGTAAGCTGTGATGAAACTCAGAAACACAGAGGTTTTCTTCTTCTTTGCCCCATGTCGCCCACATTCTTCACGGTTGATTCTCCCGATGTCTATATGGTGCTCCCTCAATAAGCAGTCGAGGAGCACCCCAAAGAAGGTCTGGGTGTCCATGTCATTATGTTGTGGAATCAAGTTAGCGATACGGAACTTCATCACCACTGTCGACTCAAGACTAAATCTGTTGTGATGAGGCCGCCTCGGTTACTTCCTAGTTTCTCGAACCTTGCAGTCCCTGTGGCAGATTTCTGCCGTGATATTTCTTTCAATCCCTTTAGTGGTACGTGAATAGACATAAGAATGCTCACTCCCGGTGAATTCTCGTTCCACCTTATGGATAAAATGCAAAGTTGTTGCAAAAGTCCATGGCTCGAACACACCTCAAACGAGATCACTCTCCTTCTCATTGAAGATTAGTAGACCCAACATAGAACTCATGGAGAACGTCTTTGTCAAACCCTTTGACATGGTTGGAAACGAACCACCTCCAATACCTCATTGTAGCCAAACGAAAGTGCTCCTCTCTCTTGGTGGCATGGCACCTACAAACATTCATTAGTACCTTGTACATCATAAAGCTTCAAGCATATGCAAATGCAAGAGTGAAACAAGCGAGTAACTCCAACGTCACGCCTAATCTTCAAAACACCAAGTCTAATCTAGCTACCATAATGCAACGTATCAACATATCATAATATGCAACATATCTCAACATGTTGAATAATAACGGGAAGAGAATATATTATTCTTATTATCATTATAAGAGTACATGGAGAGTATATATATACAAGTAGGAAAATATCTCTAAACTCTATCTGCAGAGTAACAACCTAGAGAGATACACGTAACAAACTAGAGAGCTCAGTCAACTCTTGTTACATTCCTATAATTATCCATAACACTCCCCTTGAATGAAACATGAGTTGAAGATCGCGGGTACGCTGTGAGAGTACTGCCTCATTAAAAACCTTGCTAAGAAAAACCCAGTGGGATAAAACTTAGTCAAGGGAAAAAGAGTACAGTGCGTATCCGTCTCCCCTGATTGTAACATCACTTCAAATCTTTGAATCTTCATAGTGTAATTTTCTCGATGAATCGCCGAACTGGTGATGTTGAACAAGTATGCAAAATCTTCAATAGAGTGAATATGGTGTACTTGGATGGAACCTTCATCTTGTAGCCCATGGCTGAAAACCTCAATGGTATGTGCTTTGACTCCATGTGAAAACTTCTTGAACACTAGAAGCATTGATTTCTTCAATGTGTATTTTATGTTGATCCAACAAAATATGTCACTTGGACAATTCAACATAACAATCTCGTAATATTGAAATGAGTTCAATATTCATATATCTCCGTCATATTTGTAAAATAGCAAACAAGGGTATATAATACTTCCCTTTTGCTAATATATTATCACCATGGAGATTTGGAGATAGTTATACACATATATGCGCTAATAATGCTACCTCGTTAAAAACCTTGCTAGGAAAAACCCATTGGGATAAAAACCTAGTCGAAGGGAAAAAGAGTGTAGCAACTTGTATGGTGCGCAATATTCTCACTGTTGCTTGATCATCATCTCCATTCATATACCTTCTTCAGGAGGTCAAAAACATTTATCTCTTTCATAACATAACCAAACTTCATGTATGGTTATTCATAATTTGCCATACTCAAACTTTAGGTTGAGTTTACATTTCCTTAGGCAATAATATTTGTAGGAATCTCGAGAATATTATTGATAATTCTCTTGTTTCACTTGATAGTGAATACACTCGATATACTTATCAATTTTGTGATGCCATGTATGGATAGATAAGTATAGAGACTCAATAGTACCAAAATTGAGTTCTTCAAGAACTTTTCTCATCGATTGATTCATGTTTGTCAACATGATATCTCTATTCACTTGTCCTTCCGGGACTAATTTCCAGTAGAGAGTAAAATCATTATCTCTCATAATTGTTCTTGGAACATATAAATCTCATTGTCAATTCAATGAATATTCATGTTTTATAACATGATAACTCTAGTCTCTTCCAGGACGAGTTCTCAATTGATATTGATCATCATATATTCATGTTTTATAACATGATAACTCTAGTCTCTTCTAGGACGAGTTCTCAATTGATAATGATCATCATAGATCATATATATAGAAATTTCAATGTGTCAATTGAATGACAATTCATGTGCACCACAAATAATCAAAGGTGGTCACTTTAGAGTAAGATCATATGATAAATAATATGTATGCATGCATTACGAAACTTAAAAACTAGCATCGATGATGTAACAATAATATGAATGATGCATGACTTAGTATCTAGATGCACATGAATTTTGACTCGATAATGCAACGGTACCGTAGGGAATTTCGAATTCATCAATAAAATGGACATCAAATCCATGAGCTCATTTTCTATCATCATTGTGTCGACATAAATGGATTTACATGTAAGATCCCCTTTACATGTACAATAGTATACATCCATTGAAAATCTGCATATGCTTATCTCGGTTCCATGTATACCGGTATAGCTTTTCAATAATAATCAAATCATTCTTGTTTGATTCAGTACTGATCGTGGATATCTGAATATGTATTATGCAGGTACCATTTCTATGTCTATAGGCCATCTATTATTATTTCAGATATCTCAATATATGGGCATCGCTTGTATATGCCTATTTTACTCTAGAGAGTACCAACTGCATTTCTTGCCATTATTTTTGTAATGATGGAACCACATATAAATGTTGCACTTCCGGTGCATGAATCACAATCGGCAAGATATTCAATTCTCAACACATGTCATATATATAACTGATATGTAGCTCGGTATGCCACAAATAGGGTCATAGTTGTCCACATTCAAATTATATAATTTCATGTTTGAAATATTGAAATAGCTAGTAACATGAGGCTGAAATTGCATTCTGTTTTTAGTTCAAGTTTGAACTCTCAGATGTATATATAGGGGTCAATTCACTTCTATGAATTTGTTTTTATCAGCTTATCATGTACTTCCTCCCCTAAGCTGGGAAAAACTAATTCAGAGAACTAGCATTATTGGGGGCACATAATATAAATGATCATGCCCAGCTTAGATATTGATATACTCACACTTTTGTTTAAATAGGCTTCATGTATGAGTTCTCTTCAGGAGATGCATATGGGAGTGTATAACTCTAGCAGTTGGGTTTCGATGTGCTGAAGCATAAATTTACCCCAAATAAGATATCAAATTATTTGAGTAATATACTTAATTCTCAAATTATTTAGTGGACGTCTAGCCACATATATTCATTCTCATAAATGCATGAGTGCAACATTGCTCATTTTGATCTCCATTAGCATGCTTAATCTCGATATTGTGTCTTGCCATTCAGATAATATTATTACAATACGAGAAAACTTTCAGCACATTTCACACAAGGAAACTTCAAGTTTCTCATAAACGGGTAATTTTGTACCCGGATGGCCATATTTGTCACATCTATGTCATTTTTCATGTCTTTATATGCGATATAGTCGCTTGTGCATGCATGCCCAACTTATAGTTTGCTCCAATTTGCAAATGGTTAATTTCAAGACAATGCTCGTACACAATGTATGTTTGAATTTGGCCATAATGATGTGACATTATACGAGTCATTGTCTATGACATATTGGCAAGACAATATCCAACTTCTTCAGGAAGTGGGTCTAATTTGTGATCTTCTTGGCACAATTTTTCCAAGTAATTTATTGTGCTCTTCACAACGATTACTCCCCTGGAACCTTTAATTATTCTCACAAGAATATTGGAATGAGTGTATACTTTCAAACTTTAGGAATATTGAAATCAGTATACTCATGGATTTCTCTTTCACTTGAGGTGAAAATAGCATCAATCACACTGGTGAATTACTTGTTGCACCATGTATAAAATCTAAGAACTCACATTCACTTCAGGGAATGGGGATTGGATAAATTTGATATCAACCAATATGATAACTATGTGAATTCCTTTCTCAATATCGAGAGTATATGTGTGTCATCATTCTTTCATTTTGAGAATATGATACTCAAGGATTTTCATTCATAAGAGATGCTCAATATTCAAGTAGCCTCATATCAATTGATTTCTTGTATCACCAAAATAATACTTTCTCCCAACTTCAAGTTGGCGAGATTGTTTATGATGTGCACACATCATGGTATCATATTTCATGCCTTTGCAATATTGTTTACGCATAGTGATGCAATCCAGGGGCTAATCACAAATATTTTCTTCATCACATGAAGTGCATATTAACACAACGATATTTTCAAATCACTTATGGTACATGGAATGTCCATAGTATGTAGCAACCATTTTCTTTCGAGATATAATATAGTGATCATGGCTATGGGCATAAACTCTAATAGCAATTCAGATGCCTCAATTTGAAAAAATCGTTGATGTACATGAGGTACTTTTAAAATCATCTTAGTACATAAAGTACATATTTGCCAAATGATCAATGATGGTTGGTGTCAAATCTTTTCGATGATCACAAGTCACAACCATTCGTAATGTATGTCCAATCATTTCAGGAGTCTGATTTGTCAAATCAACTTGACATAAGCTGGGCTAAAGCTCCAGAGATACACATCTTTTGTGATATATACACATGCATAGCAACTTCAGGTGCTAGCTTTATTTGATGACTCATTTTAAGAAATGGACAAAATTTATAAAGTATCAATTGTATATTTTGCAAACCCATTTATGGTTCTATCCAATCACTTCGAGAATTGGAGAAACATGATTTGTATACATATGATATCTTTTTCACATCCATATGCCATAGTAACATTCAAATAGCAACATTAGTGCTATATATTTATTTCACTAATGTCTCATTTCAAAGAATGGACCAAATATACAATATTGGCAATGGAGTATCTTGCTACTCAATTTGATAGAGACATGTTCAAGTAAATTCTTCGCTTGGAAGATTAATGTAGTCTGCTCTCAACTTTAAAGTTGAATAGAGGCCATCTTCAGGATGGATAATATGTGGTGACACTGTCATATAAGTGTTTACATTATGTAAAGTAAATCATGGTACTCCTTATCAATAACGTATATATATACATGTTGGAGAGTATCTTTAGAACTTACATTGTCAACATATAAAATTGTACCATCACTGTCATGCTATACATCAAGCAAAACCATATGTCTTACTATTCCAAGGCAATTATCAAATCAAACCTCCATCTTAAATAGAGGAGTAAATACACATGAGAAATAACAAAGATTTTCACAGAGAGCTTAATCTCTTAGACATTATGAAACAACAATATAAACAGATATTTCATTAATTACGATCAGCCATGACTACACTAAATCATCTTGTAATTCTATACAGCACGTAAGAAGCAAATGCGTGATGCATAAAGTAATTCGACTGTCAAGCAAGCATGGCCACAACTGGAGAACAATCAATCGAAGAAATAACATGCCAGTATAGCATTCAAGAGGGAAAACACGTACAGTAATTTTCAATCAACTAAAAACATAAGAAACCTAAAAAAAATTTCCATCTTTCTGCACTTAGTATTTTGGCACAATAAAGTTCTGTACCATACAGTATAACATCCTTTAAATCGTTAAAGAACAATTTCATATAATAGCACTTGAATCAGGCATCAAACAAACAAACAAATAAACAATCACCGCAGTAATGTAGGATGATATAGTGACAGTAATATACCACAATCAAGCCACGTAGAACAGCCTAAGTTAATCATCATATACATGGATCGAAAGGAAATTAAACGTACCTTTTGTCGAAGCTTTCAAACCAATCCAAATAAGTGATACTATTTCATCATATATAAGAAAATAAGAGAGGAAAGAAACCAGTGTAGTATTACTGTATTAGGCCACCAATTCTTCTCCATGTTTGTTTTACTCATGGTCATTCAATCTTCCTGTCTCAATGCATGCTGAGGCCTGAGAGTAATCTTAGTCCAGCACTATGCAATTTGATTGGCAAAGGCTCGTAGATCCCATTATCGATCAGCCGGTGAACCGAGTCCTTTCTCAGTTGCCTCTTTCTCTTTAATTGTGTAGCTCGATCGGACAAGCCAGACTCGTATCCATGTACATGTCATCATCAAACAAAAGCAACATAATTAAATATAAAATTGATAGGTGAAATAGAGATTCAATTAAGAGAAATAGAATTAAGTAGAATTAAATTCATCACTGGTTGCTGGTAGTAGCTCGACCGGTCATGCCGGAGACTCATAGTTAATCCATTGTAACATGATAAAGCTGGGGCAGAGCTGTGACGGAGAGAAACGGGCAGAGCGGAGCAGAACCGGGTCGATCGAAGCCGGACGGAGGGACACGGGCGCGTGACGGAGCGGCGGCGCTTCGCGGATCGGAACAGACAGAGACCGGCGGCGGTGGCCAGCAAACGGCGGCGAATCGGAACGGAAACGGGCGGCTCGATCGGGACAGAAGGAACCGAATCGGCGGCGGCGGCGGCCCGGCGGGACCGAACAAGTGCGGCGGCCGAGGGACGGTGGCGGCGGCGGGTTGCAGATTGATGATGGAGTGATGAATTGTGTTTGGTGAAAATGAGGAAATCGAATTTGGGAATGATGATGAGACGAGAAGATGGAGTCTTCTCTGTTGTATTCTGTTCGGCCGGCTGAGAATTAATTAATGGTGGTAGAGTCGTGCTGATAACGTGTTGAATAATAACGGGAAGAGAATATATTATTCTTATTATCATTATAAGAGTACATGAGAGTATATATATACAAGTAGGAAAATATCTCTAAACTCTATCTGCAGAGTAACAACCTAGAGAGATACACGTAACAAACTAGAGAGCTCAGTCAACTCTTGTTACATTCCTATAATTATCCATAACACAACAAGCTTTATGCTAGATAAATAGTAACCTTAAATCACAAGATTCATTCAAACCATAGTACTCAAAAATTTCACAAAGAGTCTCAAACCCCATCAATCAAGTGTTCTACCAACATGTCTACCTATACCAATAATCTCATCATATAACATGGAATGAAAGAGAAGAAGCAATGCAAAACGAGACATAGACATCAAGTAAGCAAAAATTCCCAATTTATCAAACCAAGCAAAGATGAGCAAGCAATTGGTAATGAAAATTGATTTTAATCACATAAACAATCAACCCATACATTGTATAAGCTCAATTGAAGCATACATCAAGAAACCCCCAAATTTGAAAAATTAGGGTTCATGTGAAGTTACCTCAGATCTGAAAAACAAATGAAATAGGATGAAATTTATTTGGATAGAATTAAAGAGCACGTAATGGGCTTCGATTGAAGCTAAAGAACACCAAATTTGATGGAGGATTGAAGGATTTATGGAAGAAAGAAGATTTTTTGGGTTTTGGGTGTTTTGGAGTAAGAGAGGTAAAGAAGATGAGAGAATGAGGATTTGGGGGAGAAATCTCGCCCAAATACCTTCAGAGAATGGCGATTCGCCCCGTGTGTGGGGCGATTCGCCCCCCATCTCCAGAGAGCGTGAAGCTCTCTGGCGGTGTGGGGCGAATCGCCCCATATGTGGGGCGAATCACCCCCCACTGCCAGAGAGCTTGAAGCTCTCTGGCGACGTGGGGCGATTCGCCCCCACCTCCAGAGGTGGGGATACAAAATTTTTCGAAAAAAGTTCAGTTTTTATCCCCGAAAACCATTCTCCTCATAAAAACACTCGAAAAAATTCACTCAAACATAAACACAAGCACAAAACATCACATAAACGAACAAATTCACATAAAGAAAGGCAAATTGTTCAATGTATGACTGCATGCAATGCAATAAAGCGATAAAACCTCCGGGTTGCCTTCCGGATAGCGCCATTGTTTACAGTCTTTGACTCGACTTCTTGCTCTTAGTTCTTCTATTTGAGGGTACTAGACTTTCCCTTCATGGATCTTTTCCTCATGCCACGAACCTGTGAATGAGAATGAACATAGACAGCAAGACCAAAGTAGTTAATTATGTGAGAAGCATTGAAGTGAATATTTGGATCAGATATGGCTCGCAACACATGTTGCTTGCCATCCACCTCAATGGTGCAAGTTCTTCGGTAGATGTCTATCACAGAGCGTAGCTTAGTCAAGAACGTTTGCCCCAAGAGAACAACATCCCCCATCCCAGGTGCAGACGCTGGCATAACTACAAAGTTGGTGTACACAAAAGCTTCACCAATCTTAACCAATACGTTTTTCACAACGCCTTCGGGTCTCACAAAGGATCCATCTTGCCAATTGCACAATAGCCTTATGCTCAGATAGTTTTCCAAGGCCACTCTTCTCAAACACAGTCATTGGGAGCACATTTGAGTAAGATCCCGTATCTAGTGTAGCACGAACATCTTCAAGTTCACCAATCCCAACCTTAACATCCAAACTCTCAGGAATTGGCTCGGGATCCTCTTGCTCCTCATCACTCGCATCAAATCCAAGGTCCTTCTCTTCTTCCTTGGCTAATGGAGGTTCTCCATCCTTGCAACACTCACATTTAGCAACCTTCTTGATGGTGATTTCAACAGGAAGATCACCCACCAAGGTAATAGACATCGACTTCTCAGTGTTGCTAGGCAACTTCCCATGTTCCCTACTCGCTCCACGGTCAATCAACTCTTGCATCTTTTGATGGCAAGCCTAGTGCTCTCTTCCAAATGATCCAGCCTCGCCCTAGTCTTCTCAGAATCTTCTTCATAGCGCTTAAGAAAACTTTGGGTGTGATCAACCATTTTCTGCAAGTTTTCCATGAGTAGAGCCGTCTTCGACTTCGATTGCTCCTTGGGAGTGGGATTTTCGCAGTGATCATTACCATAGCTAACCTTACTACGATCTTTGTTAGGGCCATAAGTTTGGCTAGCCGGTGCATATCCTTGATTGTTTCGGAACCCTTTTCTCCAAAATCCACCTCGAGGATTCCTACCATCTTGTCCATAGCTAGCTTCTTGAGTACCAAATTCCGCAGCAAAACCTTCCTCTTCGCTTCCTTGAACCCAATTGCCATCATCATATGCAAGCTCCGATCTACACATATGAGCTCCATGCCCATAGTTCTTGCATATTTGGCAAACTTCATTCGACATAGATGTTCCAACGGAGCTCTTGAGGACTTGTTTCAACTCATTGATAAAGCACTCGAATCGATCACCATTCCCCCCATACATAGGGGCCTCCTGAGTAGGTGGAGGTTCAGGTCCACGTCTCCTAACCATTGCTCTTGGATCCTTGAATTTCGAACCCTTAGCAAGCCTTTCGAAAACCACCCAAACGGCTTCCGCGGTTTCTTCCCAAATATTGCCACGGCATTGGAAATCCACCACTTGCTGATTCTCAAAGGTTAGTCCATTGTAGAAGTGTTGGACAAGATCCGAAAACTCAAAACCATGGTGAGGGCACTTGTTCATGAGGTCTTGGAACCTCTCAAATGCGGTGTAGATGGTCTCATCATAGTCTTGTTTGAATCCAGTGATTTGCGCCTTAAGCGCGGTAGTCAATGTGTGAGGAAAGTATTTCTCCATGAATGCTGAAAAAACCTTTGCCCAGGTGTCAAGCGAACCCGCCGATAGAGAACTCAACCATGCCTTGGCCTTGTCACCAAGTCCCATAGCAAAAACCTTCATTCTCAGTTCATCCGCTATTATTTCAGCTCCAGGTCGTGGAAGTTGGTTGACGAAGTCATCGATATCATGCAAGTACCCCATCACGTCTTCCCTAGCAAAGCCATAGAACCTCGGAAGTTGCTGGAACATGTGGTTTTTTATTTCCAGATCTCGAGTTGCAGATGAAAGAACAATCGCTGGTCCCCTCATATGATCCTTAGTGGGTTGAACCCATGATTTCAGTGGTCTAGCTTCTGCCATTACGACGATTTCTTCAAAAAGACTGTGTAGAGATTCAGAGAAATCGGTATCCTCTATTTCCTCTAGTTCACGTCGTCGAAGTAGTCGCCTTCTTTGGTGGTAGACTCTGTCGATTTCAGCGATTGGTTCAGCAAGCGGTGTTCCTCTAGATCGTGTACTTCGCATGCAATATCTGTAACAAGCTAAGAAAAGAGTATCAAAGAGATCGAATTAAATAAAACTACTAAAACTAGGAATTGAATGCTGAAAATATAAATAAGCTAAATAGAAAAAAGGAGTATAGTCCCCGGCAACGGCGCCAATTTGATGAACCGAATTTTTCAGACTCAATTAATCAAATAAATTTGTTTTTAGCCAAAGGCAATTCACAACTACAACGAAAACCTAGGCACGTAGTGTAGAAGTAAAATAACCTCGAGTGTCGATCTCTAAGGACTATAACTAGCTTTATCTAATTTAACTTAAATTATAAACTCAACAAACGACTTAGCACAGATTTTCTTATCAATAATAATGGAAGTTAGCGATAGTATGATCATTCAAAGCATCAGGTTAATAATCATGCATGAAGTACTTGAACGTTTGCATAGAAATCTAAGATCATGAATTGTCCAATGTGTTCCGTTCAATTCAACACTACGAAGATAGAGGGCTTAGATAGATCAAAGAAATAAAGCAATAAGTCAAGTCTGAATCGCGTTACAGCCAATCATGCATAATTAAGAACCCTAGCTAAGAAATCACATACTATCACCAACGATAGATTTAGCTACTCATAGATAAATTGCAATCAACAGAAATCAAAGCAAGATTGAATGAAAACATGTTGAAAGAAATAAATAAAAGTAGAAAAATCGTGAGATACAATGTTACCAACGAGGTCCAATTGCTATGCTTAATCCTCCAAATTGATAAGAAAAAGAGTCTCCTATGCTAAGAATTCCCAGAACAGGTTCTGGAGAATTCGTCTCTCAAAATAATTTAAAAAGGTATTAAAAACGTAGAGAATGGAGCAACTATATATAGGAGTTTGGAAGACGTGGGGCGAACCGCCTCAGACGCCGGGCGAACCGCCTGGCGTGGGGCGAACCGCCCCACATCCCGGGCGAATCGCCCGGGAGCTCCAGTGGCGGTGGACGCGTTTTTGGTCTTCTTTTCCTTTTCGGACTCGGATTTTGCCTTCTAGTGACCTTTAAGCCTTGAAACTCGACCACTAGACCTCAAATCTCGTCCGGGACCTTCTAGATACACCAGGGATGACCATGAAACACCGAATCTTCGTTCTCTTCAACATAATTGCCCGGAAAATCACGTTTTTTTACCTAAAACCTGAAAAATGCAAAGAAAAGGGAAACGTGACACTATTCTAATAAAATGCACTAAAATATAGCTAAATTAACATAGAGGATAGCTAAATAGGTGAAAAAGGACTCGAATGAAGGTGTAAAATACACGTTCATCACTTGGGAGAAGATCTTTGTACATCTTGTCCTTCACCTTCACGAGGACCCTCCTCGGCCGGCTGACTGCCACCTCCGGAAGCCTGACTCACCCCTCCTGGTCGACTAGCACCTGAGCCCGCCGCACGCCTTTCGGCTTCGAAAGTCTGTCGAAACTTGATGACCTCGGGCTCCTCCAAAGTATGATCACGGCCGAGGACGGGAACTAGAAGGGATAGTCACCTAGTGTTGCGATGAACGCACTTGTCAAACGGCTCGATGATCCCAACGCGCAACACCTCGGGCAGCCATGAAGGAAGCAGACCGACCTTTGTAGGGTAAGGCACTTCTGGATTATCCACCAAGGCTCCAAACTCACAAGCCTTATGCTCGGCATCGGACACTATCTGGTCAGGGTAATCGAAGAAGTCACCATTTTTGTTGTCCTGAAGTCCGACAACATCACTGTCGAAATCCTCGGCCAAAAACCCCTTAACCTTCAGTTGATCAAGGGCCGAGTAGAATCCCTCCTCGCGCGCAGCTTCCTTTGTCTCATGTATCTTCAAGCGGTAAGAGACAGACTCATAGAAAGCCTTGGCACCCTCGTACCGATTGTCCTTGAGGTACCCGAGGACAGCATCCTTGAAGCGGGCCATCTTCATGGATAGGTTGTTCCAAGCATCCTTCCATGGCTTCATCTGCCTATGCACCTTAGTGTTGTTGGCCTCCATACTTTCTACCTTGGCCTTCTCGACCCGCAAATCGTCCTCCAGCGCCCGAGCACAGTATTTGCTTCCTGAAGTTGGATGTTCAAGTTAGCAACCTCCTCCGGAGCACCCTTGTCGGCCGCAAGGTTTCCGATGGTGCCGACAATGGCGGCAAGCTGCAAAAATATGTACAAAGGTCCGAGGACCGTTATGAGTTAACAAAGGCGCGAGGAGAAATACTTGGTAAATTTCTGAATAAAAACAAGGCATTTAAAGCTTACCTTGCATGAGACCTAGCTCAACTCGTGTGCCCGATCAAACTCGTCGAGCGCCATGATCCGGTTCACCTCGTCAGTTGTGATCTCCTTTCCTTTGTCCTTGTTCTTTAAGGACTTTTTAGCCGCTCGACCACCCTCGTCGTCGGAGTTGCACGTTCTCTTCTTGGACTTCTTATCGTCCTTAGGCTTGTCGTCGACCTTCTTTAGCTGAGGCAAAGCCATCTCCAATGGCGGTTCACCGTCCTTCTCCCGACGAGCCATCTCATCCTTATGGACCGCGGCGTTCCTCGGCGGGTCACACGGAAGTTTGAAGAGCGAATTCAGGACTTTGTCCAACTTTTATTGTTGCACGAGCTTGAGTTGAGCAGCGCGATGCCTTCTTCCAGCCTCGAGCGTCTCAGACATTATCCACTTAAGCCAATAGTCTGCAAAGAAAAAGAAGATTAGTGCGCGAGTGCACAAATGTCCGAGGACCAAATAAAAACACAAAAAGAGCGACGAGCATAGTGATGAACGAGATTGTCAGACTCGAACAATCAAATGAATTTGTTTTAGCCAAAGGGAAACTCACAACTACACAAAACACATAGTGCAGAGGTAAGATGACCTCGAGTGTCGATCTCTAAGGACTTAACTAGCTTAACTACAATAAAATTCAGCAAACGAATTTAACCTGACTTACTTAACGATATATGACGAGAGCTGGTGATAGTTATGCTCACTCTAAACATCGAGTTCTAATTATGCATGAAAGTGCAACACGTACTGCTTTAAAAGTAATTCGAACTGATCTTGCTGTGGGAATTGTTTTCACCATATCAGACAACTTTCCATTCGGGGAGGATACCGTCGCAAGGTTTCCACCCAAACGCTAGATCAGAACAAACACCAAAACACATGTTTTGACATGTATTTTGAAAGCCTCTTATCTATACTAATACTTGGCTAAGGTGGTCAGGCTTAGTGCAAGGAGTACTTGATAATTGTAAATATTGAAAGTGATGTCTTGAATTGTCGTAGTGTTTCTAACACTTTATTACGAAGATAGTTGGCTTAGTCGGATCAACAATTCAAATATCAAAAATCTACAAGTAAAATATTCAGATACTCAATCATGCAAAATATGAACCCTAGCTACGAATTTACATACTATCACCAACTAGATATTTAGCTACTCATATCAAAAACGTAATCAACAACATCAATCATAGATGAAAACATGGTTGAATTGGAAGATAGAGTGCAAACAATAGTGAGATACAAAGTTACCACCGAGGGTTGTCAATCTCCGGTGAATTTCTAAAATCACAATGATCTAGCAAGGTGAGATCAATAGATGTCCAAATCTCTACATTGATGCTCCAAAACGCTAAGGAAAATTAGTTCTAAGTCAAAGAAAACCCAGAACAAGCTCTAGGGTTTATGTTTGCAAAAGTATGAATGAATATATGAAAATTCGACACTTTTATATAAAATATCGCGTGGGCTTCCGGAACGCACCAGGCTGACCGCCTGGGGTGCCAGGCGGTCTGCCTGGTACGGGCAGCAAGTTCGCTAGTTTTTCCTCTAAGTTCGAACAGAGATTCCGGGCGCGACCGAACTTGGATTGGCATGTAAGACCCACCGTTGGATAGAACTTTGAATTAGCTACGCGTAGGTTGTAATCTCATCCCAATCCAATATCATATGAAAGTCTGGTGCCCAAAATACTGAGACTATGCAAATGGAACTTCCAGATTTCACTTCAAAGGCTCCAAAATTTTCATCCGAACTCCGAATGAACTACCGTTTTCGCCTCATACAAGATATCTCGAATCTTTCAGGTTCTCCTTCAACTTGGGCATGGTTTTGAGCTCCAAAACACTGTCTTTAGGCCTGCAAACACGTCCCGGTACACTTTGACACACCACGGGTGATCGCGTTGCATCAAAACATCAATGTTTCGCTATATTTTACATCCAAATGTGCGATTTTCACCTAAAACCTGAAAATAGCAAAAGAAATAGAAACGTGACACTATTCTAATAAAATGCACTAAAATTCATGCAAGAGGATAGCTAAATAGGTGAAAAAGAACCAAATAAAAGTGTAAAAAACACTGTCATCAAACTCCCCAAACCGAACCTTTGCTTGTCCTCAAGCAACTAGCTAGACTCTAATGCACAACCACATGCAACACAAAGACGAGTCCCATGCCAAACGAGAAGAACTAATCTATTGTATCTACCAAATGCTTATGAACACAGACCATACAAATCATAACATGGAAGTAGTTTGAAGAATGCCTCGATTGAACCTATACACATTCACATATGCACTTTGTTAAACAGAGAAGTCTCTCGCAACATTCTCTACCTGGACCTGGTCAATGACGACGTAATGATGCATATTAAAACGCTAATGGTTGCCCCGTGCCTATGAAACCGAGGGCTTACTACTGCTCACCAAGTGAGACTTTTCCTCAAGAGAGGTCGAACCAATACTGGCTCTCATCAAATGAAGGAGGGTTCCCTAAAAGACAACACTCCCATATTCTACCCGACTCTTAGAGCAAAGACTCTTTACCACTTCCTGAATGGCAGAACGAGGGTGGTCTAGAACAGGCCTTGGACTAGGCGACACGAAAACACAAGGAAGAATTTACAACTCGATTTTAAACAACTACAAAAGCTGAAAAATAATGCAACGCTTTCTGAAACTGATTTTTGGCTTGCTTGGACCCTTCTTTTGTTTTTTTGGGTCTTATTCTTTTTTTCTTTTTTTCTTTTCTTTTTTTTTCTTTTTTTTTCTTTTTCCAGATTTCTGGAATAGATTTTTTTCCTTTTTTCCTTTTTTTTTTTTTTTTTTTTTTTTGAATATAGCCTGCACTAGCAACAATGAAAAGAAATAACAATGACTCTATAACGACCTCCCCAAACCTATTCGAAAGAATAGGTTGGAGCACAAACTCAATAAGAAGAAGAAAACAAACTCTACATGACTCAACAAGACGAAAGACAAGTCATAACAATGGTAACCCCCTCCCCAAACCTATTCGTTAGAATAGGTTGCAAACAAAGGATCACACACCTCACGCTACCTCCTTCCTAAGCATTTAGCAATCTCAAAAAGCAAGGTGAAGACTTGTTGACTCTTAGGTACATAATTACACGAGAATACAACCATAGACTCTAACATGCAACATTTTATAAGGCCTTCGTGAACCGCAGTAGAGAAAACACCACATTGTGATGTCGAGACTACCAAGCTTAACTAGTGCACATACGAATATGACAAACCAAGCGAGACAAACCTCAAACTATTCTATAGAAATGCAATGCATAGTAAACGGTAAAAAACACTTAATCTATACAATAAAAAGTTCTAAATACTTGGCAATAAACTCCACACAACAACATGCAAAACTAGACTAAGGATGAACGCATGTGTACAGACTCGATCCTAAGAAAGAGGTGAACGTGCAAAGAAAGGTTTCCACGAGCTAAGATGAGAAAAATAAGTAATTGAAATACCCAGAGATAACCCCACCCCCTAACCTGAACTTCGTCGTTTGTCCCGAACTGTTGAAAGTGGATGTGGGGTGAGAGCTAGACGTGTACCTGTAACCTGTATCACTCAAGGAAACTCGTGATAAACCAAAACATATGATAAAATGGGTAAAAACATTAATATTGTTGCAATCGGGGACAAAAAGAGGTGTCCGGACGAAAATCCGGACATCCGAGGCACTGGTGTCCACAGGCACACCGCCCCGTGTGAGAGACGGTCCGCCTGGAGCCACCAGAGCGGAGAGGCAGGCTACCTCTCCCAGGCGCACCGCCCCGTGTGAGGGGCGGTCCGCCTGGGAGGGGCAGAGTCCTGGCGCCCAGCTTTTGTTCCTCGAACGCAAAAAAATATCAAATTTTCACCTATTTTATCACCAAAAACACAACAAAAACAAAATGTTCAATGTATGCATGCAATGCAAGAAAGCAATAAAACTCCGGGTTGCCTCCCGGAAAGCACCATTGTTTATGAGTTTCTGACTCGACTTCTTCATCTTCTTCAGTTCCTACCAAGATGGGTACTAGCCTTCCCCTTCATGGATCTCTTCCTCATACCTAGTACCTGAGAATGAGAATGAACAAACACAACAGGGCCAAAAAAACCTATGGGGTGAGAATCAATCAACTGTGGATAACGATCAGAAATGGCTTGCAACATATGTTGCTTTCCATCTACCTCAATAGTGCAAGTTCCCTGGTAGGTGTCGATCACGGAGCGCCCCTTGGTCAAGAAGGCTCGTCCCAAGAGAACTACATCACTCATCCCATATCTTGATGACGGCATCACAACGAAATTGGTGTAAACTGAAGTGTCACCAATCCTCATCAACACGTTCCTAACAATGCCTTCTAGTCTCACGAAGGATCCATCTGCTAACTGCACAATGACCTTGTGTTTCTCCAGCTCTCCCAGACCACTCTTCTCGAACACATTCATTGGGAGCACATTAGAGAATGCTCCCGTATCAAGTGTAGCACGGACATCATCGAGACCACCAATCCCAACCTTAACATCAAAGCTATCAGGAATTGGTTTAGGATCTTCATTTTCCTCATCACTCACCTCGAATCCCAGGCCTTTATCTTCCTCCTTGGCCAGTGGGGGCTCACCTTGTGCACAACACTTGCACTCAGCAACCTTCTTAATAGTGATCTCAACAGGAAGGTCTCCTACCAAAGTGATAGACATTGATTTCTCCGTGTTTTTGGGCAACTTCCCTTCCTCCCTACCTGCTCCACGGTCTATCCACTCCTGCATCTTTTGATGCACAAGCCTAATACTTGCCTCCAACTGATCAAGCCGACCCCTTGTCTTTTCTGAATCCTCCTCGTATGGTTTCAGAAATCCCAGGGTGAAATCTACCAATTTCTGTAAATTATCCAAGAGAGTAGCAGACTTGGATTGAGATGCTTCGGCCTTAGGAGCAGGATTTTCACAACGGTCGTTTCCGTAGTTGCGATTACTACGGTCTACCTAGTAAACATCTTCTCGTGCTAGATCTGATCTACACATATGAGCCCCATGCCCATAGTTCTTACACACCCCATAAACCTCATTGAAAAGAGATGTTCCGATTGAGCTCTTCAGAACTTGCCTCATCTCATTGGCGAAATCATCAAACCTATCGCCGCTCACACCATTCACCTGAACCTCAAGTTTTGCTGGAACTTCAATTCCACGCCTCTTACCTATAGCTCTTGCATCCTTGAACTGAGACCCCTTCGCAAGCCTCTCAAAACACGCCCACACATCCTCGGTGGTCTCTTCCCAAATATTCCCATGGCACTGGAAATCTACCATCTGTTGGCTCTCATAGGTGAGCCCATTGTAGAAGTGTTGAACTAGATTAGAGATATCCATCCCATGGTGTGGGCACTTGTTCTTGAGGTCCTTGAACCTCTCTAGAGCAGTGTAGATGGTTTCATCATAATCTTGCTTGAAACCGCTGATTTGTGCCTTCAGTGCGGTAGTCAAGATATGGGGAAAATATTTCTCCATAAAAGCAGAAAACACTTTCCCCCAGGTGTCGAGTGATCCGGCCTCCAGAGTGCCCAAGCATGCTTTTTCTCTATCACCGAGTCCCATAGCAAAAACCTTCATTCGCAACTCATTATCTGTAATTCCTACTCCAGGCCTTGGGAGATTGTTAGTGAAATCCTCAATGTCGTTCAAGAATCCCATAACATCCTCCTTAGCCATCCCGTAGAATTTCGGAAGCTGCTGGAACATGTGATTTTTAATCTCCAAATCACGCGTAGCTAGCAGAAAGGACAATAGATGGACCTCTCATCCGTTCCCGGTTGGGTTGAACCCATGATTTCAAAAGTGGGCGAGCCATCATAAAACCTTGATATCTATGACAGAAGTAACTCACAACCAAAAATCAGTCCTGTTAGAACCCACCAAGATCTTGAAATCAATCACTAAACTAGACAAACAAAGATCACTTATCCTAGGAGTTGAATGCTGAAAATACAAATAAGCTAAAGAGTAAAAAGGAGTAAAAGTCCCCGACAACGGCGCCAATTTTATGAAGGAGATTGTCAGACTCGAACAATCAAATGAATTTGTTTTAGCCAAAGGGCAACTCACAAAACACGTAGTGCAGAGGTAAGATGACCTCGAGTGTCGATCTCTAAGGACTTAACTAGCTTAACTACAATAACTACTATAAATTCAGCAAACGAATTTAACCTGACTTACTTAACGATATATGACGAGAGCTGGTGATAGTTATGCTCATTCTAAGCATCGGGTTCTAATTATGCATGAAAGTGCAACACGTACTGCTTTAAAAGTAATTTGAACTGATCTTGCTGTGGGAATTGTTTTCACCATATCAGACAACTCTCCATTCGGAGAGGATACCGTCGCAAGGTTTCCACCCAAACGCTCGATCAGAACAATCATCAAAAGACAGGTTTTGACATGTATTTTGAAAGCCTCTTATCTATACTAATACTTGGCTAAGGTTGTGAGGCTTAGTGCAAGCACTACTTGATAATTGTAAATATTGAAAGTGATGTCTTGAATTGTCGTAGTGTTTCTAACACTTTATTACGAAGATAGTTGGCTTAGTCGGATCAACAATTCAAATATCAAAAATCTACAAGTAAAATATTCAGATACTCAATCATGCAAAATATGAACCCTAGCTACGAATTTACATACTATCACCAACTAGATATTTAGCTACTCATATCAAAAACGTAATCACCAACAACAATCATAGATGAAAACATGGTTGAATTGAAGATAGAGTGCAAACAATAGTGAGATACAAAGTTACCACCGACGGTTGTCAATCTCCGGTGAATTGCTAAACTCACAAAGATCTAGCAAGGTGAGATCAATAGATGTCCAAATCTCTACCTTGATGCTCCAAAACGCTAAGGAAAAGTAGTTCTAAGTCAAAGAAAACCCAGAACAAACTCTAGGGTTTATGTCTGCAAAAGTATGAATGAATATATGAAAATTCGACACTTTTATATAAAACATCGCGTGGGCTTCCGGAACGCACCAGGCTGACCGCCTGGCACGGGCAGCAAGTTCGCCAGTTTTTCCTCTAAGTTCAAAAAGAGATTCCGGGCGCGACTGAACTCGGATTGGCACGTAAGACTCGCCGATGGATAGCTCTTAGAGTTAGCTACATGTAGGTTGTAATCTCATCCCAATCCAATATCGTATGAAAGACTGGTGCCCAAAATACTGAGACTATGCAAATGGAACTTCCAGATTTCACTTCAAAGGCTCCAAAATCTTCATCCAAACTCCGAATGAACTACCGTTTCCGTCTCATACAAGATATCTCGAATCTTTAATGTTCTCCTTGGCCTTGGGCACGGCTTTGAGCTCTGAAACACCGTCTTTAGGCCTGGAAACACGTCCCGATGCTCCTTGACACACCACGGGTGATCGCGTTGCACCAAAACTTCAATGTTTCGCTATAATTTACATCCAAAAGTGCGATTTTCACCTAAAACCTGAAAATAACAAAAGAAATAGAAACGTGACACTATTCTAATAAAATGCACTAAAATGCATGCAAGAGGATAGCTAAATAGGTGAAAAAGAACTAAATAAAAGTGTAAGAAACACTGTCATCACATAGGAACGCAAAATTAGCTAAATATGGATAGTCATCTAAAACATGCTACTCGGGCAAAAGCAAAGGAAATTTGGCTTACGAAGAGCCTTCTTAAATCCGCAGTACATGGGCTCGGTCAAATTTGCCAAGTAAGGCAAATGTTGAAGATTCAATGCCCAATAGAAGTATCTCTTAGGGTTCGGAAGCAAATTCTCTCTTTGGTATCGGACCGCCCGAGGAGCCATCTCAGAACGCCCTTGCCAATCCACGTACCTCGGAAGAACTTTTTGGGAAAGCCCCAATCTAATTGCTCGTTGGTCATGCCGGGTTGGCGCTCCTTACGGACATAAAAATAGCGCGACCACCACCGGCACCCGATCGAGGATGGAGCCTCTTTAAGAAACGCAAAACCTGGCCTAGTAGAGAAAAAAGTAAAAATGCGAGTTCCCCGGGCTGACCGACACTCGGAAAAGTTGTATAAAGGTTGAGTAATTTACGGGGATTCCTCGGATATGGCAGAAGATCCCGTAGCAAACCGGGCTGACCGACACTCGGAAAAGTTGTATAAAGGTTGAGTAATTTACTCGGATTCCTCGGATATGGCAGAAGCGAGCTAGGAATTATTTGAGCCGGAGCGTGGCCGAAATGATTGAAAAGGTCGCGAAAGGCATCACAAAAAGGCATCCACTATCCTCGCTCAAAAGACATGGTGTGAACAGATATATACCCGGCCGGAGGATTGTAAAAGGTTTGGTCCGAAGTCGGAAGGAGTATTTCCACCTTTGACTCGGGCAAGCAATAAATCCAGCGAAGGTGAGGGATTTCCTCCTCAGTGATGGTAGTGACGACGGTAGGAATTGCCCCGTCCTTGTTCAACTCACCATCAAGATCCGGATGGTGACAATCGGAAACGGGCCGAGTAAACTTGGCGTCCGAGGATGCAGAGCCTCTCGGACGATCGTCCTTGGCAAAATTAGGAGGAATAGGCTCTCCTTTTCCTCCTCGGAGACGACCGCGAAGTCCCAACGTCCTCGGACGCAGAAACTTGATTGGCGGCCCCGCGCCCCTCCTCTTCCTCGCCTTCTTCAGTCTCAGGCGGTACATCCTCTTGTTCCCGAATCCTCTTAGAGTTTCCCTCAGACGCCTCCAGAGAAAGGTCATCTTGAGCCCCAAACACAGTCACTATCCTCGTTATGAATATAAGGAGCAGGTTACTCCTGCTCGGACCGGCATCGTTAGTATTAGTGGGCGGCCGACGAACTTCGTCATCGGACGAAAGGGTTACCACCCTCTTATAGTAACCCTGAGGCAAATACCTCACGGGGCTCGGACTTCTGACTCTTCCAGAAGAAGATTTTCCGTCAATTTGAAGAATCTCAGGATTTTCGAGAGCGACTACGTTCTCCTAAAAAACACGGACCCGGGGCTCTAAAGGGTCAGGCCGACCACCTGCCCGGTAATTATGTCCGAGAACCCCAGCGACGGCGTTCATCATCTCGGGCGGAACGTTGTGCGCGACGCCCTCCTCGACCTCGTCATTTATGAAAGGATCATCTAGATCATACTCGTTCCTAGGCCCCCGCGCCCGAGCGACTAGCCTATCCCCATGCGGTGTACTCACTACCTCTTCTTCCTCCTCGGGCACCTCAACCACGGGAAACTCGGTGTACAGAAAGCTTGCGGACAATGAACTACTATTGTTCGCATGCCCACGTCCCTCGGACATGTTCTCACTATCGCTCCTCTTGGACATCCTAAACAAAGGAAGAGGAAAAGTATCAATAAGCGTCGGTAATGTAAAGTCCGAGAGGTCCGTTAAGTATATTTTAAGTCCAAGTCTCATAATTGAGATAAGCGACGGCAATAAAGCGAGTACAAAGACAATGAAGCTATCCGACTACCACATAGGGAGGAGAGGGGCCGACGAGAATATTAAAGGGGAGCGACTACGAAAAAAACATATAAGAGCAAGCACAAGTACTGGAAACATAACGACTACACATAAGAGAGCAGAAGTAAACAAAAAAGGAGGTAGTCGAACTTGATTCGATGAAGTAAAAACCGACTCGCTCGACTACGTCTGCTCCTTGTTCCTTGCAAATTGCTACTCGGACTGTTCAAAGTGCTATGAGTGAATTTGGACGAAAATGTTGCAAATGATTCTAAATACCCCTATTTTTAAGAGTGTAGTACAGGAAGGCGAAACATCGCATACGTGTCGAGTAATCGTAGCCTTACGCGCAAAGAGGTGAACGCCCCAGATTGATCCACGTCGTCAAGAGACGGTTCTACCCTTGGAGCGTCCCGACTTAAGAAAAAACCGCCTGACGCGCGCACGAGTTAGGAGTCGCCCTACCAGATGGGCTCCTCGAGCAAAACAAAAAAAAAGGGAGAATCAAAAAGCTTGAGGACTTTGGAACGTCTCCAAACACATGCTCCTCGAACGAACAGACTACTCCTCGGCCTAGTGAAGTTGCGTGAACTTACCCGGATCCGATCTCTCTCATACAAATACCCTTTTTTCATGGTCCGAGCACCGTCTACTCGGACCATAGAAAAAGGGGGGAAGGGGGAGAGATAAGAGGAGGGAAAGGACATGAAAACCATAACGGTTGCAAGGAAAAAGTTTTTCCACCTATACATCGGACCATACTTCAAAATTGAAGAGAAGTCCGACTTGAACTTAAGAGTTCCACAACTATCTTCTACTATGATACTTGGAAACTAGGGGGACATATGTTGGTGTCAGAATATGTCCAACCCTCAAGGGCGTCTAAGAGCGTACTAGGGCGTCATGGACTGACCATGATAGAAGGGTCCGATTACCCATCACCATGGTCCGACCAGACAAGAGAGTAGACAAAATAGCCTAAGTCCTTATGTTCTACTTAGAAGTACAACTGCCCTACTAGCCATTGAGCTGCCCTACCAGCATGGTGACGCCCTACTAGCAGGTAGTAGCCACCAGCTAGGAGAAAGGCAAGCCAGGCAAAGAGATCCTCGGGCTTCATCACAACCTCCGGCTACATAGGGTCGCCCTAGTAACACGACGAGAGGAACAAGTCTGGTGCCCTTCTGCCCTACTAGCAATGGTAGTCGGACGAGTGCCCTTCTACCCTACTAGCACAGGTGGCCAGACATAAGTCCTCACATCAAGGAAGAATCAACATGTCCCAAGGAAAAGATGGTCCTCGGACCTTAGGAGCTCGGCGGTCGCCCTACTACCCCGTCCTAGGACGGTACTAGGGCGACACCCGGCCTAGGAGCACTTTTGTACCAAGGATGACCATTTTACCCCTGCCAACCCTAGTGGAAGATCTGGGCCAAAGCCCATGGGTCACTCCAAATGGGCCTAAGCCCATGGGAGACTCAATCATGGACGGACACTTGTCACGATCCTAAATGCCCAGGCAATATTCTATTGCTAGTATAAATATGGACTCACTCAAATCAAGGTAATCATTGTGACATCCCATCACACTACTTTCTCACTCTACATTTACTAGGGAAGCCTACCAACTCCCTACACGTAAAGTCGTCCCTCCGGCTTGATCATTGACAAGCCGGTCTTGTGGCACTAACCCCCCTCTTTCTAAGTTATACCTCAGGTCCTAGGTACAGTACGGAAGGCACTTGAAGTGCGAAGAACGCTCTAGAACCTTCGCTCTACGACCACACTCCAGAGGAAAGTACGACGCTCCATAGGAAAGCACTAATTACCTATCAACACAATTGGTTGATCATAATCACCAAAAACACATTCATCAACACGATCACATGCGACTAAATACTTGCAAGGGGTTCAATGTAGTCTAATCCATATTCACCGTCAAAGTTGCGAGTTTCTGTGTTCACTGCTATGTTGACAGACCTACGCAAGACATTAAAACTATCATGCACAAAATCACACAGCTTCTCCTATGTTCCATCAGTAAGAGTCATTATGGCTTTGTGAGGAATCCTCAGAACTAATTTTTGATATTCCTCGTCCCCAATCACACAGAGTATATAAACAATGGAAAGTTCTGGGATGAAAAGACCACTCGGTATAATCTGTGGGTATTCAGCAATAAAAGCGGGCGCAAGATTCACATGGTACTTAACAATCCACTCAGAATAATCGGTCTTCATCTCGTACACATTGAACTCTTCAACCATCGGTTCAACAAAGTGCAAGTAGGCACAAGACTCCCCAAAGTAATAGTTCGTTCCACGAAGATGTTTGTGCACGACAGGCAGTGAAGGCATCTCATGCAGCAATAGAGTGTCAACATTAAACCGCAACAATGAGTGCTGCAGGATTCGTCCAAAACAAACGTGTAGACAGCCAATGGATAGATCCATTACAATACACCCCCTTCCACATCTGTACCTGAAGCCCATTTGCTAACACAAACTCACCGCAATCAATCATGACTCTTACCTCAGATGTGTAAACCATAATTCCAAAAGTCGATTCCTCCATTACAACCATGACAACATTGTACTTAGGAGATGTTAGGAAACTTGTAATTTTGATGAGCAATTAACCATGTTAAATTAAGGAAAGTCCAGTAACTAGTACTCTTAAGGTCCATAGGAATTTAGAATTTTAAGGACATTGTAAAAGAGGAACGTTTGCTGAAGACTTAGATTAGGTGCTAGATAAGTTATTTCTTTAGCGTATGATGTATTTTATTTTCTGAAAAGAAAATAACTTATTGATGCTTTAGCTTATGATGTATCTTATTTTCTAAAAAGAAAATAACCTATTGAAGCATTTCCTGACGATGTACTTTGTTTTTACAAACAAACTATTGAAGCATTTAGAAACCGCTCAGAATCTTGAAGATTATTGAAGATCTGAAGACTTGAAGAATTAGAAGATCTGAAGACTTGAAGATTGCTGAAAGACTGGTATCTTCAAAGGCACGTGTTGCTCAGAAAGTGGAAAATTCAGCAACAGCATTGCATAAGTGAAAATCTGAAAGACAGAGTAGGTTGTGCTTGCTGAAACTGAGACTAACCACTTGCTGATGGAACATATGTGACCCCTTGCTGAAAGTACTTGAATTTGCGCTCCAATGTTACTGTTTGAATTCTATTCAAATAAGCATTAAATGCAAAGCATGCACGCGAAGGACATGAAGACTAGAAGACAAACAAGGACGCTGCTGAAAGTACAAAAGCAAGATAGTGACATTTTAAGGAACAAAAGCCTTAGAATTTGAAATTCAAACGGCTCCTTATTTTCACTATAAATAGAGGTCATCCGGCAAAGAGTAGAAGTGTGTCAACAACGTGATCAAACTCTCACTTGTGCTTAAATTCACATACCTTCAATTACTCTTACTGCCATTGATCCGTTCCAAGACTTAAAGCTTGAAAAAGCTACTTGTGAAGAAGTAGAACAAACTCGGCTAAGAAATTAGTTAAGTGTTCTTTGTTTCGAACAAGAACAAGTCTTGATACCAGAAACAATCAAACTTGTTTACTGCAAAGTATTCAAAGTTGTGTTTCTTAGATTACTTGTTGTAACTGAATAAGTTATAATTAAGTTATCTCACCCCAAAACTCTCTAACTGAAAATACACCCTTTCAGGCGTGATATTCAGGGGGAACTTAATCGAGCATAGTTTTGCTGATTAAAAGTACCAAGTTTGGTGGAGAACAAGGTTACGTTCTCTAGATTAGGTTGGAGACAAAGCAAGTGTGCTTTGGTTTCTGTTCAATCGCTCTAGATAGGAGATTGTAAGGAACCTCAATCATATTTTAGTGGATTCAGTCCTAGAAAGGACAAAGTGGATTAGTTGAGAGATTACGCCACTCTCAGATACCACTATAAAAGTGTTTGTGTGATTTACTTACTGTATTTAGTTTTCAGCAAATCATATCTGTCTGTACACAGTCACTCACATCACTTGCTGAAACCTTTACTTACTGAAAGAGCAATTATTGTATCAAAGACTTCCGCTCTCTGATTTTAAGTATCAGCAAACCAAGCTAATAAAAGTAACTTACGCTTGCTGAGAAAGTTAAGTATCAGCAAACTCATTACTGAAAAGTAATAAGTACTTGCTGAGAAAGTTTTAAACGACGAAAGTTTGAAAAGACTATTCACCCCCCCCCCTCTAGTCTTTTCTTGTTGTTTAAAGGGACCAACAAGTCGTATCAGAGATGGAGGTTCTTTAACCTTCAGCACTGAACCTAGATCCCCTTAGGTGCTTTCCGTAAATCACACTCACTTGATCAGTTTGGTAGTGCTTTGCTGACAGGATGTCTTTAGGAGATGCTCCCTTGCTGAAGCTGGAAAATTACGTGAAATGGCGAAACAACATGATGCTACATCTTGAGGCCATTAGTGATGAGATGGTTCCTGTCATTAATGATGGACCTATCAAAATCACTAAGATTGAGAAAAGCTTTCCTCACAAAAACACGGATCCTACCGGTAAGCAAACCATCTTAGGAGAACCGGTGGACACGGTCGTTCCAAAACCAAGAGAGGAATGGACTTCTGACGAAGCTAAGAGATTCCATCTTGATGGCCAAGCAAGAAATATCATCATTCGATCAACTCCGAATACCATACAGTGCAAACTGTGGGGCGCTAAGACTGCAAAGGAAGCTTGGAAAATGGTTCAAGATCTTTGTGCTGGATCTGACAAAACCAAGGAAAACAAACTTGAAGTACTTAAATTAAAGTTTCAAAACTTTAAGCAAGGTACAAACGAGTCACTGGAAGACTTGGATTTCAGATTCACAACTCTTGTTAGTGAAATGGCAGCCTTGGGTGTTGGAAACCTTTATTCAGATTTTGAGAAAGTGAAAACTATCATCAGAAGTTTGAATCAAGAATTGATCAACACTCAGAATTTCTATTATAATCAAGGAATGCCAGACATTACACCAACAGAGTTGTTCTCTCATCTTGCTACTGTCAACTATGAGACAAAGCAAAGAGAAAATGTACTTGCTGAAAAATCGCAAAACATTGCTCTTGCTGCAAAGCCATCATCTTCTGAAAAAAAGAATGAAAAAGAACCTACTGATGAAAACTCTTTGGTTGTCAAAAACATGAAGAAATTCATCAGCAAGGAACTTGAAAGGCGAAAAGCAAAAGAGAAGCTGAAAAAGCATCTTGGTAACAACTACCATAAGTACAAGAATGAGACTAGCTCGCTGAACAAGCAAGCTCAGCAAGCTACATCATCAGAAGAACCAGTAGTTGGAAATGATCTATGTTTTTACTGCAAAAAGCCTGGACACTTCTAAGCTAATTGCCCTTTGCTGAAAGGCAAATCTGCTGAAAAGAAGAAGAATTTCAAAAGAGCTTTTATTGCTGAAGAAAAGAAGAAGCTTCAAGCAAAAATCGATGCATTGTGTATTGATACTAGCTCCGAAGACAGTGAGGATGAAAGTTCAGACACCGACGATGAAGAAGCCACTCTAGACGTAGAGATTGGCAAAGAAGTTTGTGGAATAGCTATGGAAGATTATCCAGATGTGTCAAACTACGAATTCTGCCTCATTGATGATGTCGTTTTTCACCAATTAAATTTGTTTAAAAGCCTAAGAACACTTATCACTACACAAACTAGAGTGCAATGGCAAGTTGTCCCCGAGTGTCGTTCTCTCGGGACCTAACGTGGCTTTGCTTGAGGTTTTTGCAAGTAATTTC
This sequence comes from Plantago ovata, assembly GCA_028274465.1. Classification (NCBI taxonomy): domain Eukaryota; kingdom Viridiplantae; phylum Streptophyta; class Magnoliopsida; order Lamiales; family Plantaginaceae; genus Plantago; species Plantago ovata. Next base: position 50,012,743 of record CM051458.1, read on the forward strand.
AGTCAACAAATTCAAATGTTTAGAGAATCGTTTCCTTTGAACAATAGCAACGAGAAATCAGATTGTTGTAAATCAAGTTTGGAAAACGGTTGGTGGTAGAAATCAAATACACATGCATGGGTTACGAATATGCTCACAAGTTCAGTGCGTAAAACCTTCGATCAAGTCTGCTAAGCAACTCGTCTAGGCAACTTTAAGACACACATCATAAAAGATCACTATCAATACTTTAGAGGTGCTTGTCACCAACACCATTTATCTAGCATGCTGCAAATCTCTAACATACAATCCTATAGCTTTCATTGACCAAGAGTTTGTCACTATACTCAATTCGAATATATTTTATAGGCAACTAAGAATCATATGAAGGGATTTGCATCAAGATTGAATCACAATCTCATGTAAGCATAAACATAACCCATAGCATGCATATTCTACATTCTACCACCAACACAAAAGATTTAGCTCCTCATATTCATCAACATAGACATCAATTCATATGAATAATAATCAGAATACATCATATCAAACTACAAGACAAGAGAGTGATACAAGTTACCACCAAAGCTGTCACTAATCGGTGGAAAGCAAAGAAAACCTCTCCGTAGATGATTACAAAGGATGAATTCCAATCAAAACCTTGAATCCCAAGCTAAAATAAAAAGTAATCTGAGTTTTCTCTGAGTTTTGGGGCTTAGGAGCTCTCCAAAACCAAGTTACAGTTCAAAAGATATTCAAAAAATGATCAAAAATCAGATCTAAGAAGGAAAATCCAAAAACGTAACCGCTGCCAAGCGGAGCGCTTGGCAAGCGAAGCGCTTTGGGCACTCCAAGCGCTTCGCTTGGCTTCTGTGCCAAAGCTCCTGGAAATTGAAGCGGAGCGCTTCACTATTCCAGGCGCTTAGCTTGGCTCCTGGGCAGATTTTTGTCTTCAAACTCAATCTTTTTGCCCTCGCATGGCCCTCGGGTGCCTTGGACTCATCCTTCTCGATGCTTATTGATGCTCAAACACTTACGAACAAGCCACGGAGATTGGGGAACTTCAACGGGGCCATCTTTTCATCAAAAAGGCTTGTTTTTAGCTCCAAAAACGTCGTTTCATACCTAAGTGCCTGAAATGCAGAAAACACAAAACGTGACACTATTCTACAAAACTAACCAAAAAACAAGGCTAGAAGATAGCAAAAGAAGGTAAAAAAGACAAGATGAACGCGTCAAAAATACGTTCATCAAACTCCCCAAACCAAACCTTTGCTTGTCCTCAAGCAACAAACTATCCTAAATGCAACACAAAAGGAGTCTCATGCCAAGTAAAGCGAACTAATCTATTGAATCTACCAAATGCTTATGAACGAAACCAAATGAGCATGACATGCAAGTAGGTTGAAGTATGCCTCGATTGCGAATATACACATTCTCAAGTGCACTTGGTTAAACAAAGGAGTCTCACGTAACATCTTCTACCTGGACCTGGTCAATGACGACACAATGATGCATGTTATCATACTACAATTGCCCCGTGCCTATGAAACCGAGGGCTTACAACTGTTCACCAAGCGAGACTTTTCCTCAAGAGAGGGCGAACCAATACTGGCTCTCATCAAACGAAGGAGGGTTCCCTTAGAAAGATAACACTCCCCTATTCTACCCAGACTCTCAAGAATGAGCCTCTTTCAACCACTTCTTGAATAGCAAGACGAGGGTGGTCAAGAACAGGCCTTGGACAAAGGCGACACGAAACGAAAGATAGAATTTACAACTCGATAACTTCACAATAACAAATATTTACCTGACACTTGACACTTTACTAGACTGCTTTTGGCTTGCAACGACCCTTCTTTTGCTTTTGGGTCTTATTCTTTATTTTCTTTCTTCTTTTTTTATTTTCTTTTCTCTTTTTTTTCTTCTTTTCTTTTTCTCTTTCTTTTTTTTTTTATAGGGGCAAGTAGGAGTACTATGTGTCAAAAACACCTCCCCAAACCTATTCGAGAGAATAGGTTTGAGCACACAGACGAAAAGGAAAAAGGAAAGACTCTTTACAAAGACACCTCCCCAAACCTATTCGAAAGAATAGGTTGGGACACAAAACAAAAAGAAAAAGAAAAGGAAACTTTACAACGACTCAAAGACGAAAGACAAGATCAAATAAAGCAACCCCCTCCCCAAACCTATTCGATAGAATAGGTTTAATACAAGGAATCGCACACCTCACACTACCTCCTTCCTAGGCATTTGGCAATCTCTAATCGAGGTGAAGAACTTGTCGCCTCTTACGTACATAATTACACGGGTTACAACCATAGACTCTAACATGCATCATTTCATAAGGCCATCGTGAACCGCAGCAGAAGAAACACCACTCAAGGTGATGTCGAGACTACTAAGCTTAACTAGTGCACATCCGAATGTGACAAACCAAGCGAGACAAGCCTCAAACTACTTGCAAAGTGATGCAACATATGATCAATGGTCATAAACACTTAGTCTACTCAATAAAAAAGTTCAAAAGACTTGGCAATAAACTCCTCACACAACAACGTGCAACAACTAATCTAGGGATGATATGCATGCAAAAATTTGAAAAAACACGACAAATCACATGAACGAACTTGAGTAAAATCAGGCATGTACGAGCCACACAAGCATATAATACAGAAAATCCAATACCCCCTCCCCAAACCTAAACTTTTGTTCGTCCTCGAGCAAAGAAAAGTTGAATGAAAAGGAAAAATTGGATTGAATGTACACTTCCCTGAGATAAAGGTTCGTGTCCAATCTCCTATATATGAGTAGTACCTGAAAGGACTCAAGAAACATGTGAAAACGGGTGCGCAAAGGTGAGAAGAATGGAAAAAACGAGGAAAATCTAGGTACAGGGTCCAGGCGGACCGCTTGGCGGGAGCCAAGCGGTTCGCTTGACAAGCGGGGCGCTTGGGAGGTTCCAAGCGCTCCGCTTGAATTTCCAGAAAGTTACAAAACTTTCTGGAATTTCAAGCGGACCGCTCGGCCCTTCCAAGCGCTTCGCTTGGCTCTGTTCCAGATTTTCGATGTTTTTTCCTATCTTAATCACCTAAGGCACCAAGACAAACACTAGACTAAACGAATCACGACAAAAGGCACACAGGCCACAACTAAAAACACAAAGAAAGCTAACTAAATGCAAAACACTTACCACCTCGGGTTGCCTCCCGAGAAGCGCCTTTGTTTACACGTCGATGGCTCGACTCTTCAAGGCTCAATTGGGGTTGAATTCATATTGGGTACTAGACTTCCCCATCAATGCCCTCTTTAATCGGTGAAATCCCTGCACATTTGAACGAAGGAATAGAGGACCAAAGTATCCTATAAGTTTGTTAGTGCAAGTCTTCTCAACACATGAATTAACAATGGCTCGCAACATGTGTCGCTTGCCATCTACCTCAAAACTACATGTACGACGGTACATGTCAATCACCATGTGCACCTTATTGATGAAGGCTCTTCCCAACAGGACCACATCCTTAAGATTGGCTTCCGAAGTCGTCATAACTATGAAGCTCGTCTTCACCTCAACACCGGCAACTCTAATAACCAAGTCTTCGAGAACTCCCAAAGGTCTCCTCATAGACCCATCAGCAAGTTGAACCATAGCTTTCATAGTCTTCAAACCAGTCAACCGGGACTCTTCATACACATTCATCGGAAAGACATTGACTCCAGCTCCTGTGTCCAATGTAGCCAATATACCATCCTTCGTGCCAAGACCGATTTCCACAACGAAGCTCTCAAGTGCGGGTACTTCCACCATCTCATCCTCAGACGATGAGCATTCTTCTTCAATATGTGAAGCTTCTTCCTCAACCATAGAGGGCTTAGGCTCCTCGTTAGCAACGCAAGGCTCAGAGATTTTCTTGCTACTTGGAACCTCTACTCGTGCTCCTTCTCTCGTGACCGTGATCTCAACTGGAATATTAGTCACCACCGTGATGGCCATAGCTCTCTCGGTATTACCCAAAATCTTCCCTTGCTCAGGACTAGCTCCTCTATCAATGAGCTCTTGCAACTTCCTGTTAAGAGATGAAGTACTAGCCTCCAAGTTCTCAAACCGCTTCTCGTTCATAGCCTGATTCTTGTAATAAGATTCCATAAACTTGTCTGTCTTTTATACCAAGCTTTGCAACATGGCGACCAAAGAGGATGGAGCATATCCGGGTACCCCATAGTTTACCTCAGCATGTTGACGTTGACTGGCGAATCCTTGCTCATAGTCATCACCACGACCCACTTTCTCTTCAAAAGCTGCTATGGGTTCTTCTCTAGGTTCTTTTGAATGAATCTTGGCTCTTATATTCCGGTTCTGAGAATTCCGGTACATTATATCCAACTTAGCTTGAGCTTGACTCGGAAACAACTCTCCCATGCTTCCTCCACAAATGCTATCTACTTGTGCTTGAACACCAGGATGCAAACCATTATTGAAGAATTGGATGAGCTGACCTCCATCGAAGCCGTGATGTGGGCACCGGTATTGCAACCCCTTAAACCGATCATAAACCTCATGGAAAGCTTCATCATACTTCTGCTCAAAAGTGTTGATTTGTCTCTTCATAACCATAGTCTTGGAAGCGGGATAATACCGATCCATAAATTTTTTAAACACTTGAGCCCATGTGGTCAAAGATCCAGCTTCTAAGGATCTCAACCAAGCCTTCGCTCTATCCCCAACTCCCATAGTGAAAACCTTCATCCGCAAATCATCATCAGTAATTCCATCCGGTCTAGGCAAGTAGAGCACGAAATGCTCTAAGTCATTCACATACCCAATGACGTCCTCATTGTCCATGCCATAGAACTTGGGTAGTTGTTGGAACATGTGATTCTTGATCTCCAAGTTCCTTGTTGCATTACTGAGAACAATAGCTGGACCACTAGGCCCAACCGTAACTTTTGAGAGTAACTTCAGTGGTTGCTCAGCCATCTCGTCTGAAATCTAGTGCAATCAACACAACACTCAGACAAGGATTAGTTGTCCGTTAGTGAAACAGAAACCAGAACACATAGAATTAAGCACAAAGAAATAGGGGGAAAGAAATGAGATGAGAAAGTGATGTTGGCTGAAAAACCAAAACAAAAACACCAAAGGAGTTAAGTCCCCGGCAACGGCGTCAAATTGATGATGTCGTTTTTCACCAATTAAATTTGTTTAAAAGCCTAAGAACACTTATCACTACACAAATTAGAGTGCAATGGCAAGTTGTCCCCGAGTGTCGTTCTCTCGGGACCTAACGTGGCTTTGCTTGAGGTTTTTGCAAGTAATTTCAGCCAACGAATTCAAATGTTTAGAGAATCGTTTCCTTTGAACAATAGCAAAGAGAAATCAGATTGTTGTAAATCAAGTTTGGAAAACGGTTGGTGGTAGAAATCAAATACACATGCATGGGTTACGAATATGCTCACAAGTTCAGTGAGTATAACCTTCGATCGAGTCTGCTAAGCAACTCGTCTAGGCAACTTTAAGACACACATCATAAAAGATCACTATCAATACTTTAGAGGTGCTTGTCACCAACACCATTTATCTAGCATGCTGCAAATCTCTAACATACAATCCTATAGCTTTCATTGACCAAGAGTTTGTCACTATACTCAATTCGAATATATTTTATAGGCAACTAAGAATCATATGAAGGGATTTGCAGCAAGATTGAATCAAAATCTCATGTAAGCATAAACATAACCCATAGCATGCATATTCTACATTCTACCACCAACACAAAAGATTTAGCTACTCATATTCATCAACATAGACATCAATTCATATGAATAATAATCAGAATACATCATATCAAACTACAAGACAAGAGAGTGATACAAGTTACCACCAAAGCTGTCACTAATCGGTGGAAAGCAAAGAAAACATCTCCGTAGATGATTACAAAGGATGAATTCCAATCAAAACCTTGAATCCCAAGCTAAAATAAAAAGTAATCTGAGTTTTCTCTGAGTTTTGGGGCTTAGGAGCTCTCCAAAACCAAGTTACAGTTCAAAAGATATCAAAAAATGATCAAAAATCAGATCTAAGAAGGAATATCCGAAAACGTAACCGCTGCCAAGCGGACCGCTTGGAGAAGCCAAGCGGAGCGCTTGGCAAGCGAAGCGCTTTGGGCACTCCAAGCGCTTCGCTTGGCTTCTGTGCCAAAGTTCCTGGAAATTGAAGCGGAGCGCTTCAGTATTTCAGGCGCTTAGCTTGGCTCCTGGGCAGATTTTTGTCTTCAAACTCAATCTTTTTGCCCTCGCATGGCCCTCGGGTGCCTTGGACTCATCCTTCTCGATGCTTATTGATGCTCAAACACTTACGAACAAGCCACGGAGATCGGGGAACTTCAACGGGGCCATCTTTTCATCAAAAAGGCTCGTTTTTAGCTCCAAAAACGCCGTTTCGTACCTAAGTGCCTGAAAATGCAGAAAACACAAAACGTGACACTATTCTACAAAACTAACCAAAAAACAAGGCTAGAAAGATAGCAAAAGAAGGTAAAAAAGACAAGATGAACGCGTCAAAAATACGTTCATCACTCATGGCCGGTCAGGTAAACAACCCTACCTCTGACTCAGACTCAGAAAGTGAAGACGAGATTGACCTTGACAAAATTCAAGGAGAAATCGAAAGATTTGAGAAAAACTCTGAGCAGACAGTAAGAGAAACTACGATTTGCTGAAATTCTGACCAAGCAGACTACTGAAAAGTACGTCCTGCTGAAAGGAGAAACAGAAGAAAAGGATGCTGAAATAAGGCGTCTTAAGAAGTTGATTGCTGAAGCTACAGAGAAGAATTCTCAAATGGCATTAGAATTGGAAGAATATTAGTCCTCAATTCTAAAGTTACTTGCTGAAATCCAAGAGATGAAAAAGATGAAAGTCAATTTCAAATCTTATGTGGATGCAAGTAATACGCTAACTGAACTAAACTCTTATTTGAGAGACCCAAGGTTTAGGCGCAATGTATGAAGGTGATGACGTAGAAATCTTGAGAAAAGATAAATCACCTATCTCCTTTGTACGTGCTACTGATAGTGGTCTACCAGAAATCTATCAGTTTTGTCAATCTAAGGTTGCTGAAACAAGCAATCAAGTACCTATGACCATAAAGCCCGATGTTGCTAATCAAAGTAACAAGACTTTAAAAGGAAAACAGGTTGCTGAGAAGCAAACTGGAAAGAAAAAGGATGTTGTGAAGCATCCCGCCAAACAAGTTGCTGAAAAGCAAGTTGTTAAGACTAAAGGCAAGATTACTAAAAGTAATCAGAAGTCCTTTGCTGACAAACCTGAATCAAGTAAGG
>CM051458.1:50020161-50121016 GCA_028274465.1 Plantago ovata
TCTGAATGGATAAGCAATGCAAGAAGAACTGGATCAATTTGAAAGAACAAAGTCGGGAAACTTGTGCGCACTTGCTGAAGACAAGAAAGCTATTGGGAATGGGTGTTCAGAAAACAAGCTAAGCGAGTCTAGAGTGCAGTAACAAGAAATAAAGCACGCTTAGTTTGCTCAAGGTTACTGGTCAGACTGAGGATGGACTATGAATGAGTCCTTATGCACCCAGTGCAAGATTGATGCAATTAGGCTTTTCTTGGCCTTTGCTGCTCACAATGACTTCATTGTTTACCAATGAATGTTAAAAGTGCATTCTTACAATGGTGACTTGTTGAAGAAGTCTCCTAGAACAACCCCTGGCTTTGAACTTCCCTCAGAAATCAAGATGGTATACAAGCTTCAGAAAGCTGTATATGGTCTAAAGCAAGCACCAAGAGCATGGTATGATACCTTCTAAGTTCTTGCGGAAAATGGTTTCAAGAAAGGTTAAGTTGACAAAACATTATTTACCATGAACCATGATGGTAAATTCTCTTAGTTCAAATTTATTATGTGGATGACATAATTTTTGATCTAAGGACAAGCAACTTTGTGATGATTTTGCCAAACTCATGACAAATAAGTTTTGACATGAGTATGATGGGAAAATGAATTATTTCCTAGGATTGCAGTCAGAACTCAACATGGATATTCAAAATCAGCAAAGTATGCGAAAGAAATGCTCATAAGTTTTAGGATCAAAGAGGATGAGAAACCTAAAAGATCCCTATGAGGTGTTGGTAACAATTGGGCTATACTAAAGAGACAAAAGTGTTGAAGAACACAAGTATAGGAAGCTCATTGGTTCCTTTTGTTATGTTTTAACAGCAAGTAGACCTGACATTCAGTATGCGTTTTTGTGTGTGAAGATTCCAATCTGATCAAGAGAATCACACTACAAAAAGGCAATCAAGATACTGAAATAGGTTAAAGGTACAGTCAATGTTGGATTATGGTATCCTAAAGATCTGGACTTGAATGGGTTGGTTATTCGCTGTTGATCATGGAGGATCAACTCTTGATAGAAAAAGTTACCTCTTAACTTGTCAGTTTTTGGGTACTCGATTAATATCATGGTTCAACAAGAAGCAAACCTGTGTTGCCAGGTCATCTACTGAATCTGATACATGGCAGCTGGTTTGTTGCACAGCTCAAATCCTATGATTCAGCAACAATAAAGATTATGGTATTTCGGCAAGAAAACACCAATCTTTTGTGATAATACAAGTGCTATTGCAATCACGCAAAATCCTAATTTTCACTCTAGACCAAGCACATTGATATTAGACATCATTTCATTAGAGATCATGTGGAAAAAGGTGATATTGAGGTTGTGAAAAGTGGCACTGATGATCAGCTTGCTGACATCGTTTAGCAAGCCCCTACCGGATAATAGGTTCTAGTGTTAAGGTATAACCTTGGATTGATTGAACTACCTCAATAGGATACAATGGCAGAATGCTGAAACAGGTATTCAGCAAGCCAAAGTCACCTGATTTCTTCTAAGAAATGATAGGTCACACATGATTGCTGAACAGGCATTCAGCAAGTAATTCCTCAAAACGGGTATTTGTTAGAAACTTGATCACTTGCTGAGACAGGCAATCAGTAAGAGAAAGAACTTAAGGATTGCTGAGACAGGCACTCAGACAATCAAAGATACTGAAACAGGTATTCAAGTATCAAAGGATTTTCTGAGACGGGAACGCAGAAAAAGAGCAAAGCTCATCTCTCAGATTTTAACCAAAAGAATGTCTCAGTACAAAAGAATTTACTGATACGGGAAATCAGAAATTCTTTTAAACTTAAGAAAATTGAGATATCTAAGTAAGGGGGAACTTTCAGCAAGTATCTAGATGTTAAGTCAAACTCGCTGAAAAGATTCTTGTCTATTCAGCAAGCAATCTATCCCTTAAAATCTCGGTAAATCAATTTGTGACGTTAAGCGGCACAGATAAACTCGTAATAATCATGACCATGAAATTCATCGTGGCCATTGATTAAAAGGAGTTACTTATCTAACGGGCTAACAAAACAAAGAGAGAGATGTGCTCGGACTTTTTTAGTTAGTGGGCCACTACGCATTCAATGCAAAGGCTCCACTAGACTACTCCAGTGTTTCTCTTTTTACCCTTGGAGAGCTCAAATCGATTGAGTTTCCACACACCAGAGACACTATATAAAGAAGGAGTTTAGAGAAATGACAAAATTCTTTAACTCACATTTCTTTTCTCTGCAAATTTGAGCCTGATCTACGGTAACCTCCGGTCAAAAAGCAAACTATCTCTTTTCGTACACATTTTCTTGCTCTATAAAAGAAATGGCTCCCAAAGACAGTCTTCAAAGTCCTCAAAGTCGTCAAAGGTTGAGTGCTGAAACACGCACTGCTCCGGTGACTACTCTGGCCACAACACAACGAAAGTTTGTTGAAAAAACGACCGAATCACAGAAAAACCTATGCCTCCGGTCATATCTTGACACTACAAAGTGTGAGATGTTGATGCAATGGGGAGGTTTGCAAAAGAAAGTACATTAGGTACTTTTATGAACAAGAACTAGATGACGAAAATGAAGAGGCGCTTGAGTTTATCAAGCAGCAAGGCCTCATGAACTTTATCTCTGCTCGCACTAAGCAAGTGAGCATGATTGATACATGGAATTCTACTACACAATGCAGAAATCCAGTCCCTTACAGATAGTAATGGAGTCACTGAAAAAGTGATCCTTACTTATGTTCAGAACACGCAAATCGTCCTGAAATGGACTGATTTAGCGGAGATATTTCAGATTCCAACCACTGGAACTGAAGATGACGTCACTGCTCGCCACTGACGAAGAAATTGAAGCTTCTACAGTGACGTCAGAAATGCAAAATGAAGAAGGCGAGATAGCTCCCGTGACTTGGACAAAGCACGTTAAGAGAAAGCATCTCTGCCATCACTTGGTCTAGTAGCTCTGCTACTAATAAAAGTTCTTGACTCCCAAGTTGGAGGAATTGACCAAGTAGGCCTGAGAAGATGGCCATTGCTGATGCATATCATGAAAATAAAACGGAACTTAACTGGGCTAAGTACATTTTCAACAGGCTTGTTGATTGTGTTACTAAGTTTAAGGTAAAGGTAGAAGACAACAAGGTCTCACCTTCCTTTCCAGTTATGTATGGAATCAAGATATGCTATATCCTTGAACATTTCAGGATTCAGCTAAGAAACCCATTGCCAATCAAGAAATCTGTGTGCAATGTGGGAAGATCTTTCTACAAGCAGAATGTACCTAAGATTGCTGGAAAGAAAACTAAGAAGACAACAACTGCAAATGTTGTCAGCACAAGCCAGCAAGAAAGGTATACAACAGCTGCAGATGTTACCACTCAGCAACTTAGAGATGAAACTGCTGTTGGTGGTGGTAACACAAATGAAACTGCTGTAGAAAATCAACAAGGTACGTGTACAACAGCCGTTGCTGAAATTGCAACTATAGATGACTCTGGGAAACTGGAGAAATCTAACAAGAGAAAGCGGAAAGCTGATGATGACACTCAGACTGCAGCGTCATCAGCAAACCCCGTACCTAAGAGGAAACGGACCAGCAACAAAAGGAAGAAAACACTGGCTAGCAAGTCAGTCCCTGCTGTCCAAGACCTCTCAGTCAATTCCCAGACAAATGCTGAAACGCATTTTCCAGTAGATGTTGCTGAGGTAATTACTGAAGCCTATGTCAGCAATGTTGAAGTGTTTGCGGAAGCCTTCAACAATCAACTCAATGTTGATAATTCTACTGAGAATAGACCACAAGGCAGTGGAAATGAAATTCTTGCCCAAGTCCCAGATATCTACATTGTAGATAACTTAGATGATCCAACTTTGAGACCAGCAAGTGACATTGCTACTGATATGCAAAGAGCGGCACTTGCTGATGCTGCTGAAAAGATGGTTGCTGAACAAGCAACTCATCAAGTTGCTGAAACACCGCTTGCTGAAGGACCAGTTGCTGAAACAACAATTGTTCCAGTTCCTGAAGTTGCTGAAACTCAAGAAGCATTATTCAACGACGCATCTCGCGATGCTGAGAATACTGGCCCAAGTTCACCCAAGACATCAATTGATAAAGTCCATCTTGTACTGGAAGAAATAAGCAAACAAATGGAGTTGGAGATTGAAGAATCATCCAACAAATCAATTGATATCTTTATGACAAGTAGTGAGCTCAAGGGTCAAGATGCTTCTGCTCAACTTGTCATTTCAGAGACAAGGGAGATTGCTGAAACCGCACAGCTTTCTCAACTAGAGCAAAATCAGAAGTCTGCTGAAGAAACAGTCCAAGAAGATGAAGAAACTGTTAATGCTGAAAGGACTGAGCCACAACCTGTCCTTCTTCAGCAGGTAGTTAATTCAACCATCAGTAAAACTTCAAATTTTGAAAATTGTTCTTTTGCTAATATTATACTATCTCTAGAGACTTCTCAAGATGCAAGTCAGATGGTTGTTGAAACCTCTGCACCAGAACCAACACTCCCTGCTCAGCAGGTAGTTAATAATTTTGGTATAAAAACTAAGTTTGACAGCTTAGTACTTGTGTCTAACTCTAATTTATTTCAGGATGAACAAATGGAGGATGCTACTCAAGCTCCTCATGGAATGGAAATTGTATTACATGAGCTTGTTGACTCTCAGCAGGTAAATCATGTTTCAGATATAAACTCTAAACAATTCTCCAAACCAATCCTGATCTAAATAACGTTCTTTTTCAGGCTCAAAAGGAGACCACTGAAGTGGTACTCATCACTGAAGATCATCAAGTAAGTTCTGAAGAACTGTACTTGAACTTCAAAAGGACAACTTTGTCAAGAGTTGCTAAATCCGTCAGCAACTGGCAAAGGTACAGGCGAATGGATTTCTTAGATCTTCACCTTCATCTTTCAAACGAGAAAAAGAGATCTTCTCTGCTGAAGCTCGAAACATTTGTCCACTCCATCCTTCCTGAAGAAATGACATATTCTCAGCAAATGAGCTCCAATCTGATTGCTCAAATCAGAGAGAATATGAAGGCAAAATTCAAGAGTGCCTCTCCAGCTGAACAAGCTGTGATGCTCAAAGGTCTATTTGTACCTGTGGTGGCTGATCCCCACAAAATCAATGAGGAAGAGGAAGTGACAAGTGTTGCTTTGTATAAGCACGTTGAGCTAGTAATGCTGACAGACGATGATGAGGAAGAAGAAGATGAGAACATTCCCACTGATCCCAGTGATGATGAAGGGAAAGATTCCAAGGACAAGAAAGACGATGATGATTACAATCAAGGTCCAAGTCCTGATGCTGGAGGATTGAAGTTAACAGCTGCTGAAAATGCTCAACCTAAAAATCAGCAAGCTGAACAACAACAATCTCAGCAAGAATCTCAACCTCCTCCTACTGCTGCTGAAAATCAAGCACCTGTGCAAGGTGCTGATACTGAAGAAGAATATGCCAGAAAAAGGGTTGCCTTGAAAAATGGCAAAAGTCCAGTTCTGATGCCAGGGTTACTGAAGAAAACCTTGATGTTGATGATGAACAAGATGAAGATTACCAACGTGCTCTCCAGAACAGTCTCTTGATCCATGCAAGGCATACGCAGGATCTAGAAATTAGTCAATCTTCAAGAGTGAGATCAAAGGAAGTCCCCTCCCTTCCATTTACTACTGGCGAAACTCCAGTAATTGAGTCTCATACTCAATTAAAACTAACTACTGGCGAAACTCCAGTAATTGAGCCCCAAACTCAATTGAAAAAACTAACTACTGGCGAAACTCCAGTAATTGAGCCCCAAACTCAATTGAAACAACTAACTACTGGTGAAACTCCAGTTGTTGAGTTTGAAGCGTTGCCATCAGCAACCACTCAACAAAAAGGAAGTGAAGCTACTGATAAAGGTTCTAAAGTTACTCAACTTGATGAATCTGAGGATGATGACGACTTGTCAGAAAATGAAGATGAACAATCCAAGCGAGACCCAAAAGTCGTTCAGATTCCTCCTCCTGATTACATCAATGATTTAGACGATGGTCTAAAAGCAGAATTGCTGATGCGTGATGATCAATTTGCTTCAGAAATTAAGTTCATTCCTTAACACCTCATTTAGTGCCGTTCCCAAGAGTTGAGGAGTTTACTCCCAGAATTCTAGCACTAAAGGAAGTCCATAATGCCTGCAAAGCTGAAGATGATGCATTGCTTGCTGAGAGCCCACTTGACTTTGGAAAGATTTTGGCTACGGTGCTGAGACGCACTACTACTTTGAACATAGCTTAGAAAGACATCAGTCTTTATCACAAAAGCTATGAAGAAGATGTAAGTCAAGCTCTAAAGCTAGCAAAGACCGCTCTTGTAAAGGCACAAACTTTTATGGATGAGAAGGCCGCAACAGAGAAAAGACATGAAGAGAACATGATGAGCATTCAACAAGAGTTGTCAAGAATGACTTCTGACCAACAACAAATCATCATGAAGTATAAAAGTTTAAGCACTCTTGCTGAAAATTGCAATGAGTTTTATTCTCTGCACATCACACCGATGTTGCAATCCATGTCTAAGGGGGAAAAGCATTCACTTTCTATAAAAAATATGTATGAGTGATTGATTCGATAATGTATAGTATGAGAAGAGTACCAGAAAAAGAAACCAAACCCCTCATGCTGTTGATGTGCCACTGCCTATAGAACCTCTTGCTGAAAAAGAGCAAAGTTCAAAAAGACAAGCAGAATCTGAGTTGAATTCAGCAAGTACCAAAAAGAGAAAAACCGCTGCTGAAACTCAAGATTTTTGCCATACTGAAAGTCATCACAATCTTAATGAAGAAGATGATGAAGATGATGACAATCAAACAATAGCTCAAGCCATAAGAGCTAGACCCTTAACAGCCTTGACTCCGTCTGGCCACTCAAAGCATTTCTCGTCTGACTCTTCAGCAAGAGATCAAGACAATGCTAAGACAAGAAGAAGAAGAAGGCAAAGACAAGAAGAAAAGAGGCTGGCCAGCATTGCTATGGGCTCCGACATTGAATATACAAAGACCAGCAATGAGGAAACCACTCAGAATGTAATCAGAAACATTCATGATTGCTGAATCTTAAATCTGGAAGACTTGCTGGTAAATGAGTTCTTTCCTACAGCCATATTGAATCAAATGTTCAAATGGATTGAACTCAAGGTCCAAAGAAAGCAAAGGGAAGAATCCCTCCCAACAAATATTGCTGGGAAATGGTTGAATCTTGAGGTCCAAGTAAGAAGAACTACCATTGGTAAGACATACAAACAAGAACCAAATCTGATCAAACCACCTGGCATCGCTTACTATTCTGACCCAGTAACAAAGAAAACAAAGAAGAGACTTGGATTGATTCCTTATGAGTACTTCTATCTCACTGCTAAGGATCAAGAAGAAGATCTTCTCTGGCTAAAAAAGATTCATCCGAAAAGCATTTCAGATACACAGCTTCTCCATGCCAGCAATTGGGGCATGCATTTGTGGGTAACTCGCTACATGGAAATGAATGCTGAAAAGCATCATCACACTGCCTGCAAAAATGCAAGAATTATTCAACTACAAGTCCGTAGGCTTCTGGAAAACTACGAAAAGGACTGTGTTGAATTTACTGCACTTGCTGAGAAGAGTGTAAGAGAGATTTTGAGAAAATCCTCTGAAAGAGCTTAAGTCCCTGTAATAGTTTTTGTTAAAGTTTTTGTTTGCTGATTCTGTTTAAGTTATTTATGCTATTTCATGTAAACTTCTGAAAGATAACTATCAGCAATGAAACTTTTGACTCTTATTGGTTTTTGATTATGCAATTTACTTATGCTTACTGTTTAATTATTCAAGTATGCTTGCATTAATCAACTGATTTATTCAACATCAGAAACCTTTAAAAGGGTAACAATTAATTTAGCCATGGATTGCTAACATCAAAAAGGGGGAAATTTGTTAGGAAACTTGTAATTTTGATGAGCAATTAACCATGCTAAATTAAGGAAAGTCCAGTACCTAGTACTCTTAAGGTCCATAGGAATTTAGAATTTTAAGGACATTGTAAAAGAGGAACGTTTGCTGAAGACTTAGATTAGGTGCTAGATAAGTTATTTCTTTAGCGTATGATGTATTTTATTTTCTGAAAAGAAAATAACTTATTGATGCTTTAGCTTATGATGTATCTTATTTTCTAAAAAGAAAATAACCTATTGAAGCATTTGCTGACGATGTACTTTGTTTTTACAAACAAACTATTGAAGCATTTAGATACCGCTCAGAATCTTGAAGATTATTGAAGATCTGAAGACTTGAAGAATTAGAAGATCTGAAGACTTGAAGATTGCTGAAAGACTGGTATCTACAAAGGCACGTGTTGCTCAGAAAGTGGAAAATTCAGCAACAACATTGCATAAGTGAAAATCTGAAAGACAGAGTAGGTTGTGCTTGCTGAAACTGAGACTAACCACTTGCTGATGGAACATATGTGACCCCTTGCTGAAAGTACTTGAATTTGCGCTCCAATGTTACTGTTTGAATTCTATTCAAATAAGCATTAAATGCAAAGCATGCACGCGAAGGACATGAAGACTAGAAGACGAACAAGGACGCTGCTGAAAGTACAAAAGCAAGGTAGTGACATTTTAAGGAACAAAAGCCTTAGAATTTGAAATTCAAACTGCTCCTTATTTTCACTATAAATAGAGGTCATCCGGCAAAAAGTAGAAGTGTGTCAACAACGTGATCAAACTCTCACTTGTGCTTAAATTCACATACCTTCAATTACTCTTACTGCCATTGATCCGTTCCAAGACTTAAAGCTTGAAAAAGCTACTTGTGAAGAAGTAGAACAAACTCGACTAAGAAATTAGTTAAGTGTTCTTTCTTTCGAACAGGAACAAGTCTTGACACCAGAAACAATCAAACTTGTTTACTGCAAAGTATTCAAAGTTGTGTTTCTTAGATTACTTGTTGTAACTGAATAAGTTATAATTAAGTTATGTCACCCCAAAACTCTCTAACTGAAAATACACCCTTTCAGGCGTGATATTCAGGGGGAACTTAATCGAGCATAGTTTTGCTGATTAAAAGTACCAAGTTTGGTGGAGAACAAGGTTACGTTCTCTAGATTAGGTTGGAGACAAAGCAAGTGTGCTTTGGTTTCTGTTGAATCGCTCTAGATAGGAGATTATAAGGAACCTCAATCATATTTTAGTGGATTCAGTCCTAGAAAGGACAAAGTGGATTAGTTGAGAGATTACGTCAATCTCAGATACCACTATAAAAGTGTTTGTGTGATTTACTTACTGTATTTAGTTTTCAGCAAATCATATCTGTCTGTACACAGTCACTCACATCACTTGCTGAAACCTTTACTTACTGAAAGAGCACTTATTGTATCAAAGACTTCCGCTCTCTGATTTTAAGTATCAGCAAACCAAGCTACTGAAAAGTAACTTACGCTTGCTGAGAAAGTTGAGTATCAGCAAACTCATTACTGAAAAGTAATAAGTACTTGTTGAGAAAGTTTTAAACGACGAAAGTTTGAAAAGACTATTCACCCCCCCCCTCTAGTCTTTTCTTGTTGTTTAAAGGGACCAACAGGAGACCTCATCGGGTCAAAAGCCAGCACAACATTGTTTGCTGAATACCCTGATATGATTGTTTTTCTTTGGTCGAATATGAGAAACTCTGGAATGATGATGGTGAAACATTGACCGAAATGGGTTCATGGCGTATACCTTAAGCCAGGACCCCCACTGTTTGTATCACCAAAAAATTGAGAAACTCTGGAATGATGATGGTGAAACATTGACCGAAAAAATTTATATCACCAACCTTCTTCTATAATGGAGATGCTAAATATGTAATTGCATGGAGGACTTGATGAAGTTTGAAGAAGGATTTCGGGCTGGCAGTTAGGGGAGTGCAAGAGACATTTTTCTTTTTTTTTTGTTTTTGAGTGGAGAAGATGAAGTATGAGGTAGGGTTTTCTAGTTGACTCTCCTATTTATATCACACAAGGTTATGGATTATTTCCATGCATATAAGCCATACCTAAACTATAGTTAATTGGGATTATTATTATTATTATTATTATTATTATTATTATTATTATTATTATTATTATTATTATTATTATTATTATTATTATTATTATTATTATTTTTTTTTTTTTTTTTATGAAACTAGACTTTTATTAATCACGCTATTGGAAGGGAGTGGGAGACAAGCTGTGCTCCCACCCCTTTCTGAATACAAAAGCTAAGTCTAGAAAAAAGGAAAGCACCACTCCTAACATCATTGGAATGGCTAACACACAAGCGCTTAAGGCGCGAAAAAGTAGCCAAGGCCTCCTCATCGAGCTCCCCAAAAGTGGAGAAGGCAAACGGGATGAAAGAGTAGCCGTGCTCCGCACACTTAGAAGAATACTTGCTCTTCTTCTTCTGAACAGCAGACTGCAAAGCAGCTCCAGGAACCCAAGAATCCAAACCCCCACCAGCAAAAGGGGAGACCCCCGTAACATCCAAGCAAGCGTCGCGACCTTCGGACCAATTGTATAATAACAAGTCTGCCGGGCGTAGGTCCCGTCCAGCATCTGAGAGGAACCCCATAGGGACCTCTTTGCGCACAGCAACACCAACCCTAGAACAGATGTCAGCCAAGGTATCACGCACAAGGTTGTGCCGGAACTTCACCCCCACCTCGCTAGAACAATGAACAGCGTGGTCACCCCACCGGTCCATCCGTCGAACATGACAACTCGAGCAAGAGGAACCATCAGGGAACAAAGGGACTGCAAGGCGATAACACAACACAGCACGGAACTGTCGATGGTTCATCCGCTGTCCCAACCCATCAATAGGAATGGTGAATAAGAAATCCTGCGCATGAGGAGCACGAACACAACTAAGAAGAGCCTTCTGCCGATGACTCAACCCATACCGTGACGTCAGATGTGCATCAATGACACCAAAATAGCTCTTTGCCAAAGACTTCATAAACTGGGGGCAGGAGAGCTAGATGTAACAGTGAGAACATCAACACCACAAAAGGTCGTAAAAGTGTCAAGAGCAGACTGAAAGGTAGGACCAGAAGAAGTAACCCCGGACCTCAACAGAATCCTATCCTGCAAAGATCTAGTCTGCAAGCGAGAAGCAAGAAAAGCAAACTGACTAACATCCTCCGCACACAGGACCCCCAGACCTCCAAGTCTGATGGGAAGAGTGGAAAGCCGCCACTGCCAATCCCCGAAACCAGGCCCCGAACCTGTAACGATCATCTCCAAGGAAGTATGCAAGGCCTGATCAAACTGGACGAGAGCATCACCACAAGCCAAAGGAGGACAGGTCCTCAAAGCATAAGATAACTTCGCCACCCCCGCGCAATTGCGAAGAAGAAGAAGCTCACAATGGGGATCATCAAGCTTGCGGATAGCCTCCAGCAAAGTGATGGTCTTGGAAACCCGTCGCGCAACTAAATCAAGACAAAAACCCGAATCCGCACTAACAGAGCCCCCAAGGAGCTTGACCCCCTGAAGCGGCCGAGAGATAGTAGCAGGGAAAAGGCCAGCCACCCTTCCACGAGGGTCCTCCACCGGCCAAAAAAGCTCAGTCTTATCGACATTCAGATGCAACCCACGTGCTGGTCCATCAACACGGATAATATCGAGCGCCTTGGCAACCATAAGAGTATCACCAATAATAGTGCCGTCGTCAAGATACCAGGCCTGAAGAGAAAGCTCACACGACTGATGAATAGCTTGGATCAACGGATGCAGAACCAGCGAGAATAATAAAGGACCCAAAGGATCCCCTTGCTGAACCCCCTGACAAGACCGAAGAACCGAGTCCCCATAATACAGCCGAGCAGGCCTAGCATAACAAAACTCAACCCAAGGTGAAATGGCCGGACACCGCAACCGAGTCTCCCGAAGAAGAGCACTTCTGTCAACCAAATTAAACGCATTCTGAAAATCCACCAAAAGCATAGAGAGCCCAACCTCGTCCCCTCTAGCTTCCACAAACCTGTTGACAGAATGAAGTACAGCCTCACATCCACCCGAGACCCCAACACCAAACTGAAAATCCTGCAAGTAAGCAGTCATCGAGATCCCGACAGAAGAAGCGGCAACCTTGGAGACCAGCCTCCTCCAAATCGTACCAACAGCAATAGGTCGAATACCCCCTCCTGGCTTAACGAGAGGAGTCAAAGGGGCGCTGGCAATAAACTCTCCAAGCGGGCTAGGACACTGACCCGAAAGAAAAAGGTTAACGACCCCAGTGATAGAAGCTAAGAGACCATCAGAAACCGCAGTAGCAGCACCTCCCAAGACATCCAACAAATGTTGGGCTCTGAGACCGTCACGACCGCAGGAGGTACCTTTAGGGAAACTCCGAATTCTATTCAACACAAGGTCATTCTGTACCGACAGAGCATCCTCCCCTAGCGGAGAAGAAGGCACCACCGGAGGGGAGGCAAATGGATGCTTGGACTCCAACTCAGCCAATGTGTCAGGGGTATCAGGAGCAACCCCCGAAGAGGTGAGGACCTTAATAGCAGCCGTAAAGTGTCCGTCACCCACCTTGCGCATGCACTGGGATAGATTAGCCTCCGAAGATGCGATAGGCTCTGAAAACCCCCGAGGAGGAGAATAAACAGCAGCTAAGCGGTCACGAACCAACCCAAATCTTTCCCCGGGGTCTCTCCACCGTGCAATGGCACTAGAAATGCCCTCAAATTGGCGTCGTTCCCTCTCCCCAGAACGACGCTGAGCTCTACTAGTTGGCACAAAAGTAGACAGGGTGCAACGCGGCAGAATGAGGAGTTGAACCCACGCAGACAAATCTCTTGGGCATGCGAGGACTAGGTCCAGAGCACTAAGAAAAACTCTAGCAAATCCAAGCCTCAATTTAGGAGGAATGCACTTGACCGTACGAGTTTGCAATGAAAGGACGCGGTCAAGGAGATCCCCATCCAGTGACCGGGACAACCCTCGCGAATCCCCAGGCGATCCTGCAACAGGTCCCACAAGCTTGACGACACCAATAGGAGCCGGGATACCAAGGATAGCAGAGTCGGCACGAGATGGCGCATGCACCAAACCCCCATCAGCATGCTTGCAATTCTTACTAAACGTGTGAGTGCTGAGGCAATCCCCACACAACCAGATACCTGCCTGATGGAGGGCGAGATCCAAGGAAGAAAACAAAGACAAATCACTAGCAATACGAGCCTTGTAGGAGGCCTTTAGTTCGTCCGACTTAAAATGTTGGGTTCGCAAATGAGTGATGAAATAAGTTTTAGCAAATGCCCCACCAACACGACCACCACAACTGTCACTCCCGCGCAACGGACAAAGGATTTTTGTACCACTCGAACTTGCCATGCTGGCCACATGCAAGAAGAAAACTCCACGTGACAAAAGTCACAACAAACCCCAAACAACCAACAACACCGAGGATTATTATTATTATTATTATATTATTATTATTATTATTTTAACAAGTAACACGTCAAAAGTGAAACTAAGTCACGTATTTTAAGCAGAAATAATATAACACGGAGTGAAAAGAACCGAAGTAAATATTCACTTATTTAATTTTCCAAGTTAAAATGGTCGGGTCTCACACAAAGGTATGTGTTGAAGTCTTGCAGACATATCGTAAAGCTACATAGTAGAGTGAATTGTTGGCCTCAACTTATTTTGTGTTACGATTCATCGGAATGTACTGGTAATGGTAGAAAGGTTCGGTTTTGATTCGCAGGATGATTCCACGAGCGGGATTTTGCGCAAGGTTTCGCCAGAGACAAAATCTAGGGCTGGAAATCAGAGAAATCCACCGTTTGCTGACCAATTTGCAGCGAAAGAGCGGTTTGATCGGTAATCCGATAGGAATTTCAGTCAAGAGATCATCGATTGAAGCCACCTCTACAGCGGAATTCATGTCAATTCGACAAAATCAGGAAGTAGGGTTCTTATTTTCTTTGAAATTGAATTGTATCTTTTTTGTTCTCACGTTTGGGAATTGGGATAATTAACTTCATAGAATTTTTGCTTGCTATGTTCACATCACTCATTCTCTTTTTTCCTTTTATAAAAAAATTGAATTTTGGCTCCCGCATTTCTGTTTCAAGTTCCCATGTTGCTTCTTCGGGACAGTGGTGAAATTGTCAAGATACCTTGACCAACGAGGTTGTCTTTTTCCTCAATTGTTTGCTCTGTCGATCGAGAATGGCAATGGGTTTTTCTTTATACGATAGTTCTTCTCGAACTTTTGGCATATCCTGAGGTAGGACATGACTTGGATCCGGGTTGTATTTCGCAAGTCTTGAAACATGGAAGACATCATGCATGGCCTCTAGATCGGTAGGTAGGACAAGACGATAAGCTACCGGTCCCACTCGTTCGCAAATCGTGTATGGTCCACCATAACGGGGTCCTAATTTCCCATTCTTTTTTTATCAAATCAACCCTTTTCTAGGGGTCAACCTGAGGAATACCTTATCTCCCACATGAAATTCTAAATCACGTCGTCGATGATCTGCATAACTCTTTTGTCGGCTCTGTGCAGTCTGAATTCGAGACTTTATGAGTATGACTCTGTTAATTTCCTCCTGTACCATATCAACCCTGGAAATTTGTTTTTTGTGCCTTGAATTGGCTTTTGGTACACACCTATCTTCCAAGTCCCAGTGTAAGGGTGATCAATACTTCCTTCCATACAAGGCTTCAAACGGTGCCATTCCGATCGTTGCTTGATAGTTGTTGTTATATGCAAATTCGATTAGTGGCAAATGATCATCCCAAGTACCCGAAAAGTCGAGAACACATGCTCGTAACATATCTTCCAAAGTTTGGATGGTTCGTTCTGATTGCCTGTCAGTTTGTGGGTTTGCTGTTGTACTGAAATACAACCTTGTTCCCAGACCTTCACGAAGTCTTTTCCAACTCCGGGATACAAATCGAGGGTCCCGATCAGATATAATGCTCCGAGGAATCCCATGGAGGCACATCACTTCTCTAATATACAACTTAGCTAGCCTTTGCAAGTTATCAGTTTTCTTGATATGTAAAAAGTGCGTAGATTTTGTTAACGGATCTATGATAACCCATATGGCATCATGTCCTTTATTAGTTCGTGGTAGATCAGTAACAAAATCCATTGTGATTCAATCCCACTTCCATTTCGGGGATTTTATTGGTTGTAATAAACCTGTTAGCTTTTGGTGCTCAGCTGTCACTTTATGACAAGTTAGACATTTTGCCACGAATTCCGCAACATTGTTTTTCATGTTCACCCACCAAAATTTCCGCTTGAGATCTTCGTACATCTTCCTACCTCCTAGATGTATTGTATACTTGGAGTTGTGAGCTTCATCCAATATCTTTCGTTGTAACTCTTCTATATGAGGAACATAGAGCCGATTCGGATAATACAATACATGATCATTAGTCAAGGTAAAGTTCGTGTCGCCACGATTTTTGGCCTTTTCTCATAGTTTCCGGGTCTTGTTGCTGAGCCTCACTGATTTCTAGTAGCAACTTTGGTTCAATCACGAGACGTGTTTGGTCAAGGGTACCTTCCTGGTTTGTGGTGTTGCTTGAAGTGGATATTTGTAGAGTTTCATGTCCCTCAAGTGCTGATAATTTGCTCTTATGACTCAAGGCATCTGCAACAACATTAGCCTTTCCCGGCTGATATTGGATATCGATCTGATAATCTTCCAGGAGCTCTAACCACCTTCTTTGACGCATATTTAAGTCCTTTGTGTGTAAAGGTACTTCAGACTATTGTTGTCAGTGTAAACTGTGAACTCTGGCTCCTATAGATAGTGTCTCCACTTCTTGAGTGCGAATACTATTGCCGCCAATTCGAGATCATGGGTCGGATAGTTGACTTTGTAAGGTTTTAATTTCCGTGAGGCATAGGCAATTAGCTTCCCATTTTGCATTAATATCGCCCCTGGCCCTTCTCTAGATGCATCACTATACACTACAAGGTTTTCAACTCCATTGGGTAGAGTCAATATTAGTGCAGTTGTGAGTCGTCTTTTTAACTCTTGGAAGCTATCTTCACACCTTCCATCCTAGTGATATGCTACCCCCTTTTCAGTGAGTCGGTTAAGTGCTCCAGAAATTCGTGAGTAATCCTTAATGAACCTCCGATAATACCCAGCTAGCCCAAGGAAACTTCGTATTTCGCTCACATTTTCTGGTCGTTTCCATTCGAGTATTGTCTGAATTTTAGAGGGGTCCACTTCAATACCTTCACCCGATATTATGTGACCTAAGAATGAAACTCTTTCTAACCAGAACTCACACTTACTAAACTTTGCAAACAGTTTGTGTTTGCGGAGAGAGTCTAATACATGAACAAGATGAGCTTCGTGTTCCTCTTTAGTCCTCGAGTAAATCAGGATGTCATCAATGAATATTACTACGAACTGATCCAAGTAGGGTTGAAACACCCGATGCAACAAATCCATAAAGACAGCTGGCGCGTTGGTCAATCCAAAGGGCATCATTGTGAACTCGTAATGTCCATATCTTGTTCGAAAAGCTGTCTTGGGAATGTCAGACTCCTTTACCGTCAATTGATAGTACCCTTGTTGTAAGTCTAATTTGGAGTATACCCTCGCCCCTTGAAGTTTGTCAAACAACTCATCAATTAGCAGTATTGGGTACTTGTTTTAACGGTCACTTTGTTCAACTCTCTATAATCAACACAAAGCCTCAAGGTACCATCTTTTTTCTTCACAAAAAGCACAGGTGCTCCCCAGGGTGATTTGCTTGGCCGGATGAATCCTCGTTCCAATAGTTTTTGCAATTAAATTTTAAGCTCTTGTAACTCAAGTGGTGCCATTCGATAAGCTTATAGAGCTATGGGTGATGTCCCAGGGACCAATTCTATGCTAAATTCGACCTCTCGCTCTGGAGGAGGTTCCATAAGCTCCTTAGGAAAAACATCGACATACCTAGACACTACAGGTACTTCTTCTAATCGAACCTTATCCCTTGGTCTATTCATGAGGTATGCTAGGAATCCACATGCCCCTTTGCGTAGGGCGTTGTATGCCTTGATAGCTGATATAATGGGAGCGTCCCCATGCTGATTCCTTCCAAAAAATTCCACCTCCACACCATCTGGAGTCCGTAAACTTAGTTTCTTATCATGACAATCTAGTTGATCCCTATGGGTGGATAACCAATCCATTCCAAGTATGATGTCGTAGTCTAATATCGGAGGTTCTATCAAATTCGCAGAAAAATTAATCTCTTGTATCTTCACACTGCATGACCTATGCCTAGTGCTCGTTTCTTTCTTAGATCCTAGAGGGATAGCTACTTCTAACACATAGGGCATGCTCTCTACTCTAGCTTTCAATTTAGAGGAGAATATAGGTGTAACAAATGTATGAGTAGAACCAGGGTCAAATAAGACTTTGGCAATGACATCAGATACAAGTAACGCACCTTCAACAACTTTTGTGGATCCTGAAACGTCTTCTCCTGCCAATGCAAATGTTTGTCCTTGTGTTCTACGAAGATCATTTTTCTAGTTCACATTTGTACTCCACGATGGGCAATCACGGGTCATGTGTTGTGTGGCTCTACAACGAAGGCATTTTCCCGGTTTCTTCCAGCCACCTTTCTCGGTGTGGTGGGGTATTGGCAATATGCACAAACCTCGCCCTCCGACTTGTTCATAATTTTCCGATTATCATCTCTAATTTGGAAGTTTTGGTTTGGACGCTTTAGGTTGGTCTGACATCCTTGTGTTGTTCGAGATTTATGAATGGCCCCTATAGGCCGAGTGAACCGTGGTGCAAGACGGTTCATGCTACTTTCCACCTGTGCAGCTATCCGAACCTCTTCACTGAAGTTCCGAACAAGCACTGATGTCATCCGATGATGAACGAGATTGTCATACTCGAACAATCAAATAAATTTGTTTGAAAGCCAAAGGGCAACTCACAACTACACAAAACACGTAGTGCAGAGGTAAGATGACCTCGAGTGTCGATCTCTAGGGACTTAACTAGCTTTAACTACAATAACTACTATATAAATTCAGAAAACAAATCTAACTTAACTTAACTTAACAATATATAACGGGAGCTGGTGATAGTAATGCTCATTCTAAAGCATCGGGTTCTATATGCATGAAAGTGCAACATGGACTGCTTTAAAACTAATTCGAATTAACAAACACCAATAGACAGATTTGTAGACATGTATTTTGAAAGCTTCCTATCTATACTAATACTTGGCTAAGGTTGTCAGGCTTAGTTCAAGCAGTACTTGATAATTATAATTATTGAATCGATGATCTTGGATTGTCCTAGTGTTTCTAACACTTTTATACGAAGATATTTGGCTTAGTCGAATCAAAGAATCGAATAAAACAATTATACAAGCAAAAGACTCAGAAACTCAATCATGCACAATATGAACCCTAGCTATCAATTTACATACTATCACCAACTAGAAATTTAGGTACTCATATCAAAATCAAGATCAACAATAGCAATCATAGATGAAAACATAATTGAATTGAAAGATAGAGTATGAAAAAGGTGAGATACAAAGTTACCACCGAGAGTTGTCAATCTCCGGTGAATTGCTAAAATCACAAGTTTCTAGCAAGGTGAGATCAAAAGATGTCCAAATCTCTACCTTGGTGCTCCAAATTTCTAAGATAAAGTAGTTCTAAGTGAAAGAAAACCCAGAACAAGCTCTAGGGTTTATGTCTGCAAAATTATGATCTAAGATATGAAAAATCGCAACTTTTACAAATATATATATTTGTTGCCGAAAACCTCCCTGGCGGACCACCTAGCACCAGGCAGACCGTCGGACACCAGGCGGACCACCTGGGGTGCCAGGCGGTGCACCTGGAACGGGCAGAGAATTGCCCGTGCTTTTTCTTCCTCCAAGTCTTCGATTTTGGCCTTGGGCACGGTTTTGAGCTCCGAAACTTGGTCTTTTGGCCTGGAAACGCGTCCCGATACTCCTTGACACACCATGGGTGATCTTGTTGCACCAAAACTTCAATGTTTCGCCATGATTCATATCCAAAAGTGCGATTTTCACCTAAATCCTGAAAATAACAAAGAAAATGGAAACGTGACACTATTCTAACAAAATGCACTAAAATGCATAATAGAGGATAGCTAAAATTGGTGAAAAAGAACCGAATGATAGTGCAAAAAACACTGTCATCATCTGATCTTGGTTATCATTTCGAAGCCCTCAATGAATCTTTCGTATCTTGTCGGTCTCTTGTGTAACCAACCTTGGGCATATCGTGACAAGCGATGGAACTCTGATACATACTGTGCGACTGTCAAATCATGTTCCTTGAGATGGATAAATTCATCCCAGTAGTGGTGGTATGTACTCGCTCTCAAACGCATTGACAAAGTTTTTCCATGCTGGTTGGGTTCCATCTGTTTCCCAACGTGTGAGCACTGCCTTCAACCAGTCGCTTGCAGCCGATTCCATTCGATAAGCTATTAAACGCAATTTTTGTGCGTCCTCATAATTTAACACACTAAATAACTTAGTGATGTTATCCAACAAAGTTCCGCTTTCACATCATCCGAAGTTCCCTCGAATGTTAGTGGATTGAATTTTATGAAACGCTCTAGAGTTATGTCATGTGTTTCCGATTTGGCGACACGTGTTGCTGCCTCTGCTGCTTGGTCATTTTGTCTTTGTAAGTACTGAAGCAGTTGTATCATTGCCTGAGCAGTTAGGTTGTCATCGACGTTGGTAGGATTCCCCGAATTTTCTTCCCCGTTCGTCATCTATACTAAGTCTAAGTCTATTGTGAGTAGAAACTGATAGACTAAGAAGATTTGTTGAAACTACGATTAAAGAAACAATCATAGGTCACATTAAAGGACATAAGCACATAGTTTCAATTACAAAAGTCACAAAACTTGATTAGTCACACTAAACAATCTATTCTTATGAGAAAATCGACTAAGTCGCTAGATTAACTTAGCTACCTACATACATAGGTAAGACGGTGTCTCTTTGGAAGGATATACACATATATAACAAACTGATAGGTTTGATGATGTCACAATACTACCAAGTCCATTCGGAATCTTCCTCGTGGTCCTCCTCGGGATCCTCCTCGGGGTCATCAGATGGAGGAATAGATACGGTAGGGGGTGTAACAACTAGGGTAATCAACTGGTTTGAGCTCTGATGAATGTCATGAGAAATACGCCTCGAATCAGAAATTTGTTGTCAGGCCTCGTCCCTCTCCTGGCGAGCAATGTCTAGTTCATGCTTCATACTCAGTGTGGCATCACGTGCCTCTACTAGGGACTTATGAAGGGACTCAACATCTCTTTCTAGTTTGGCGATACGTTCATCTTTGTAGTCTGACAGATTCCGGAGATAGTTCACATGCTCCAAAGCCATGTGGTACTTGGCGGGAGAAAAAAAAGTCCGGGGAAGGAACAATGGGGAAACTAGGCGTATGGGCCTTCAGTGGAGTGGAAGGGTGATACGAAGGTGAGAGGTTTCCCATGCTAGCAAACGAGGTAGTGTGATAATTGTGAGGCATGTGTTGAGGAGACAAGGCTGCACCCTTGGTATCCAAAGGTAGTGGGTAAATCCAATCGTTCACGAGTGTGAACTCGGTAGAGACACAGAATTAGCTGACATCTGGGTAAAGGAAGATCGAGTATAGTTAGTGACGAAATTAGTGTTGCAAATAGTCGCATACCTTTAGAATTAGTAATAAAAGACCAATACGAAAATAAGATAAAGTAATAACAATAAAATATATATCTTTTGTTTTTAAGTCATTAATAATAATAATAATTATATTTTAACTGCTACAGACCGAGAATCTTATCCTGGCATAACCACGATATGGATCAACCGGGGCTTTGATACCATATGTAAGACCCAAAGTATTTAACAACTTATCAAAATATTTAATCTACTAATACATATACAATACTGAAAAAAAAATCTTTTTATTTTTTACAAAGACTTAATGGATGATGAAAAAATTTATATCACCAACCTTCTTCTATAATGGAGATGGTAAATATGCAATTGCATGGAGGATTTGATGAAGTTTGAAAAAGGATATGGGGCTGGCAGTTAGGGGAGTGCAAGAGACATTTTTCTTTCTTTTTGTTTTTGAGTGGAGAAGATGAACTATGAGGTAGGGTTTTCTAGTTGACTCTCCTATTTATATCACACCAAGGTTACGGATTATTTCCATGTATATAAGCCAGTCCTAAAGTATAGTTAATTGGGATTATTATTATTATTATTTTAACAAGTAACACGTCAAAAGTAAAACTAAGTCACGTATTTTAAGCATAAATAATATAACACGGAGGGAAACGAACCGAAGTAAATATTCACTTACTTAATTTTCCAAGTTAAAATGGTCGG
The DNA here is from genome assembly GCA_028274465.1 of Plantago ovata. Classification (NCBI taxonomy): domain Eukaryota; kingdom Viridiplantae; phylum Streptophyta; class Magnoliopsida; order Lamiales; family Plantaginaceae; genus Plantago; species Plantago ovata. The sequence continues at coordinate 50,041,625 of CM051458.1, forward strand.
GTCTCACACAAAGGTATGTGTTGCAGTCTTGCAGACACATCGCAGTCATTTAATAATTTATGCGCAAACATAAAATAATTTATGCGCAATCATAGAATAATTTATGCGCAAACACATCGCAATACACGGTGTTCTTCAATAACTATACAAAATTGTAAATTTATCACTAATTACCGCAACCATATAATAAGTTATGCGCAAACTCATGCAATACATGGTGTACTTCAATAATACTACAAAGTTTTCAATATATCACTAGTATCGCAATCATAGAATAAGTTATGTTAAGACACACCGCAATACATTCATCAACAAGATGGATGAAAATAAACATTTCTCACATAATGGGAGTAAATATCCTGAATCAATTGGTTGATCATAATCACCAAAAACACATTCATCAACACGATCACATGCGACTAAATACTTGCAAAGGATTCAATGTAGTCTAATCCATATTCACCGTCAAAGTTGCGAGTTTCTGTGTTCACTCCTCTGTTGACAGACCTACGCAAGACATTAAGACTATCATGAACAAAATCACACAGCTTCTCCTATGTTCAATTAGTAAGAGTCATTATGGATTTGTGAGGAATCCCCAGAACTAATTTTTGATATTCCTCGTCCTGAATCACACAGAGTATATAAACAATGGAAAGTTCTAGGACGAAAAGACCACTCGATATAATCTGTGGGTAGTCAGCAATAAAAGAGGGCGCAAGATTCACATGGTACTTAACAATCCACTCAGAATAATCGGTCTTCATCTTGTACACATTAAACTCTTCAACCATCGGTTCAACAAAGTGCAAGTAGCCACAAGACTCCCCAAAGTAATAGTTCGTCCCACGAAGCTGTCTGTGAAAGTATATATTTCCTAGAGACAACCTACGATAGGGACGATATGTACTTGATCACATTCAGTTATTGTTATTTATTTATGTTCATTTATTTATACATTATTAAATACAATTGGCATCACATTTTTATGAATATATCATTTGGTTGTTTGAATTATTCTATAAAATGTTCCCAAGGACTTAAGATAATCACCAGGTTAGTGGGAGCTTGTGTATCAATAATTAAGTCCTAAAATAAGCCACTAGCTGAAGGTCATTGAGATACGGGATATCAATGATGCGATTGAAGCTAGCATATGTTGCATTAGATCCTTCGAGGATGTAGTAGGTCTCACTGCTACGAATGAACTTGGTTATTCATACTGAACATATGGACACTTTGGAGAGTGTTGGCATACCCAACCGAGAAGCCATTTGGTAAAGCTATTTAAGTGTCTATAGTATCGGTGTGTAGGGTGATGTTAGTAGTCCTTAGACTTGATGCCAATACTACATCATATGTGGAATAATGTACTTTGACCATGCGCAACGCTTGCACTCTTAAAGTAGGGTAGATACGACATGTGTTGGGTACATTAGGAAGCATATGCTGTGAGTGATTGGGCTTCATTCCTCCGTAATAGATACTAGGAGAGAATACTCACTTCTCATATTTAGTGCGATCACAAAACCGGTGGCCACCGTATGTGAATATGTCAAAATGGTATTTGGACATAATTCATGGATCGACTAATAAGATTGAGAGACAATGAATGAAGTTATTAGAATAGACACATAACCATATTCTAGACTCATTCGAATATTCGTGAATGAAGGGACCGTATCATCAAAGTACCTTACGCTATAGGTGGTTTGTTTTCCTAACAAACGTTCCTTGCATATTAATATTGTCTGATAAATTTTCTAGGAATTTATTATGACCTTAATTGGATTGTTGCTTAATATGCAAGGCCCTATAGGTCACACTTCAAGGTGGTGTTTCTACAAACGAGATATGTATATTGGATTAAATATTAATTAGATTAAGGGTAAATTTCATCTAGCCCCCTCCTTAGATTTTTTTATTACAAAATCTTCCCTCTTAGATATTCAATTACATTTACCCCCTTGTTCGTGAAATCTAATTACATTTTGCCCCACGGATTTGACTTTCAGCGAACTAAAGTCTGAAAATGTCTATTTTGTCCCCGTTCAATTTTCAGTAGCCAAACAACTTAATTTTTTTTTATTACACATTTGACTCTAAATTTTATTAACTTACAAAATTGACCATAAACTATTTAAAATAAACACCCAATACTTAGATAAATTTCAAAATGTTCTAAAAATTAATAGATAACAAGTCCCTAGAAAACTCACATTTCAAAATCCATCCCACTAATTTAAATAAAAAATTTAAAAAATTATAAAAGTAAAAAAAAATTAAAAAAATAACAAAAAAAAAAAAATGGACAGCTCCAATCGGAGCTGACTGGAGCTCCGGTCGGAGCTGTTAAACAGCTCTAGCCGGAGCTGTTGACAGCTCTGGCCGGAGCTGTTAAACAGCTCTGGCCGAAGCTGTTGACAGCTCCGGCCAAGCTGTAGCTCCGATTGGAGCTGTAGAACAGCTCCAATCGGAGCAACCCATCCCGGCTGCTCCTATTGGAGCATTAAACAGCTCCAATCGGAGCTGTGAACAACTCCGATCGGAGCTGTTTATAGCTCCGACTGGAGCAATTTAAAGCTCAGGTCGGAGCTGTAAAATAGCTCGACTGGAGCTGTTTGCAGCTCCAACCGGAGCTGCTGCCGGAAAAATTCCGGTACCGGATTTTGAAGAAGAAGGTAAAAAAATAAAAAGAGGAAAATGAAAAAGGAGAAAAGAAAAAGAAAAGAAGAAAATAAAAAAGAAAAATTAAATTCTGAAAATTGATAAGGGCATGTTTGGTGATCAACATTTGAACAAAACCAAATAAGTTGGTCAACACAAACTTATCATTTTGGGGCAAAACGTAAGATTATCTAAGGAGGAAGATTTTGAAAAGTGAGGCAGCAACAAGGTGGGTTTATGTAATTTTCCCTTAGATTAATATTAATTATTATACAAAATATATAATGGAATTATTATTAATTAGATTAATATTAATTTATTATATGAGAAATATATTTTAGAAATATAATTAATTGAATTGAATTGGATTTGATTAATTAATTGAAGACTTGTGCACTTGAGCGAGATTTAGAGCAGCCCAAGAAGACCCAAGAAGAGAAGGAAGACCAGCAACCAGCTGGGCCGAGCGGCCCTGCTCTTTGCTAGGCCTGGCGCGTGCCATGCACGCGCCAGGCGAGTGGGAGATGGCGCGTGCAGTGTGAAACGTGTTGGGGACAGCTTTCAGCTGTCCCCACGTGACTCTCTCTTCTTTTTCTTCTTTTGACTTATTCTTTTCTTGTTTTGACTGAGATAATTAATTATTATCTCTTGTTGGTTAGTTGATGACTTTTGAAGTCTCCTAGTCAATAAGATTTACTTGGTAAAAAAAACCTTACGTGATTTTCTGAACCAACTTACTCACTAAATCAGAAAGAAAGAAGAATAGTCTTCATTCACAACATACGTAAAAAAAATACTTTCTGATAGTCAGAAAATATTCTCTCTCTATTAGCTCAAAATAAACAGAAGAACATCCTAGCGTTCTTGATAGATATCACTGCCCGTGGATACCAAGGTCGAAGGAAGTAATCAACCTGTTGATGAGCCATCTTGGAGATTTTGTTGACGAAGATTTCATCTCTGACGAAGAAGAAATCAACCAGCCGGACGAGGAGATTGCAAGGCTCTGTCCGGAGATTGAGGAACAGCTACCCGGTGAATTTGCTTATCTACTGGAGGACACGTAAGTGATTTCTTCTAGTTTAATAAACGAATATAGTCATATCAGTTTAGTGAGATTAAAAATTTTAAACTTCCGCTGCTTAGCCTTAGAGGCAATATTTCTCACTTATACTAACAATCTGTGCACGACAGGCAGTGAAGGCATCTCATGCAGTAATAGAGTGTCAACATTAAACCGCAACAATGAGTGCGCTGCAGGATTCGTCCAAAACAAACGTGTAGACAGCCAATGGATAGATCCATTACAATACACCCCCTTCCCAATCTGTACCTGAAGACCATTTGCTAACACAAACTCACCGCAATCAATCATGACTCTTATCTCAGATGTGTAAACCATAATTCGAAAATTCGATTCCTTCATTAAAACCATGACAACATTGTACTTAGGAGACCCCACCGGGTGAAAAGCCAGCGCAACATTGTTTGCTGAATACCCTGAGATGACTGTTGTTCTCTGGTCGAATATGAGAAACTCTGGAATGATGATGGTGAAAAATTGACCGAAATGGGTTCATGGTGTATACCTTAAGCCAGGACCACCACTGTTTGTGAAAGTTTCCATTTGGATTGTTTGTTGCGCGATGTATACGCAAAGTGTAAGATCCCAAAATATTTAACAACTTATCAAAATATTTAATCTACTAATACATATTCAATATGGATGATGAAAGATTTTATATCACCAACCTTCTTCAATAATGGAGATGCTAAATATGCAATTGCATGGAGGATTTGATGAAGTTTGAAGAAGGATTTGAGGCTGGCAGTTAGGGGAGTGCAAGAGACATTTTTCGTTCTTTTTATTTTTGAGTGGAGAAGATGAAGTATGATGTAGGGTTTTCTAGTTGACTCTCCTATTTATATTATGGATTATTTCCATGTATATAACCCATACCTAAAGTATAGTTATTTGTGCTTATTATTATTATTATTATTTTAACAAGTAACACGTCAAAAGTAAAACTAAGTCACGTATTTTAAGGAAAAATAATATAACACGGAGGGAAAAGAATCGAAGTAAATATTCACTTACTTAATTTTCCAAGTTAAAATGGTCGGGTCTCACTCAAAGGTATGTGTTGAAGTCTTGCAGACATATCGTAAAGCTACATAGTAGAGTGAATTGTTGGCCTCAACTTATTTTGTGTTACGATTCATCGAAATGTACTGGTAATGGTAGAAAGGTTCGGTTTCGATTCGCAGGATGATTCCACGAGCGGGATTTTGCGCAAGGTTTCGCCAGAGACAAAATCTAGGGCTGGAAAACAGAGAAATCCACTGTTTGCTGACCAATTTGCAGCGGAAGAGCGGTTTGATCGGTAATCCAATAGGAATTTCAGTCAGGAGATCATCGATTGAAGCAACCTCTACAGCGGAATTCATGTCAATTCGACAAAATCAGGAAATAGGGTACTTATTTTCTCTGAAATTGAATTGTATCTTTTTTATTCTCACGTTTGGGAATTGGGATAATTAACTTCATAGAATTTTTGCTTGCTATGTTCACATCACTCATTCTCTTTTTTCCTTTTATGAAAAAATTGAATTTTGGCTCCCACATTTATGTTTCAAGTTCCCATGTTGCTTCTTCGGGACGGTGGTGAAATTGCCAAGACTATTTGACAAGTTAGACATTTTGCCACGAATTCCGCAACATGGTTTTTCATGTTCACCCACCAAAATTTACTCTTGAGATCTTCGTACATCTTCCTACCTCCTAGATGTATTGTATACTTGGAGTTGTAAGCTTCATCCAATATCTTTCGTTGTAACTCTTCTACATGAGGAACATAGCGCCGATTCCGATAATACATACATGATCATTAGTCAAGGTAAAATTCGTGTCGCCACGAATTTTGGCTCCCACATTTATGTTTCAAGTTCCCATGTTGCTTCTTCGGGACGGTGGTGAAATTGCCAAGACTATTTGACAAGTTAGACATTTTGCCACGAATTCCGCAACATGGTTTTTCATGTTCACCCACCAAAATTTCCTCTTGAGATCTTCGTACATCTTCCTACCTCCTAGATGTATTGTATACTTGGAGTTGTGAGCTTCATCCAATATCTTTCGTTGTAACTCTTCTACATGAGGAACATACAGCCGATTCCGATAATACAATACATGATCATTAGTCAAGGTAAAGTTCGTGTCGCCACGATTTTTGGCCTTTTCTCTTAGATTCCGGGTCTTGTTGCTGAGCCTCACTGATTTCTAGTAGCAACTTTGGTTCAATCACGAGACATGTTTGGTCAAGGGTACCTTCCTAGTTTGTGGTGTTGCTTGAAGTGGATATTTGTAGAGTTTCATGTCCCTCAAGTGCTGATAATTTGCTCTTATGACTCAAGGCATCTGCAACAACATTAGCCTTTCCCGGCTGATATTGGATATCGAACTGATAATCTTCTAGGAGCTCTAACCACCTTCTTTGACGCATATTTAAGTCCTTTTGTGTGTAAAGGTACTTCAGACTTTTGTGGTCAGTGTAAACTGTGAACTCTGGCTCCTATAGATAGTGTCTCCACTTCTTGAGTGCGAATACTATTGCCGCCAATTCGAGATCATGGGTCGGATAGTTGACTTTGTAAGGTTTTAATTTCCGTGAGGCATAGGCAATTACCTTCCCATTTTGCATTAATATCGCCCCTGGCCCTTCTCTAGAGGCATCACTATACACTACAAGGTTTTCAACTCCATTGGGTAGAGTCAATATTAGTGCAGTTGTGAGTCGTCTTTTTAACTCTTGGAAGCTATCTTCACACCTTCCATCCTAGTGATATGCTACCCCCTTTTTAGTGAGTCGGTTAAGTGCTCCAGAAATTCGTGAGTAATCCTTAATGAACCTCCGATAATACCCAGCTAGCCCAAGGAAACTTCGTATTTCGCTCACATTTCTGGTCGTTTCCATTCGAGTATTGTCTGAATTTTAGAGGGGTCCACTTCAATACCTTCACCCGATATTATGTGACCTAAGAATGAAACTCTTTCTAACCAGAACTCACACTTACTAAACTTTGCAAACAGTTTGTGTTTGCGGAGAGAGTCTAATACATGAACAAGATGAGCTTCGTGTTCTTCTTTAGTCCTCGAGTAAATCAGGATGTCATCAATGAATATTACTACGAACTGATCCAAGTAGGGTTGAAACACCCGATGCAACAAATCCATAAAGACAGCTGGCGCGTTGGTCAATCCAAAGGGCATCATTGTGAACTCGTAATGTCCATATCTTGTTCGAAAAGCTGTCTTGGGAATGTCAGACTCCTTTACCGTCAATTGATAGTACCCTTGTTGTAAGTCTAATTTGGAGTATACCCTCGCCCCTTGAAGTTTGTCAAACAACTCATCAATTAGCAGTATTGGGTACTTGTTTTAACGGTCACTTTGTTCAACTCTCTATAATCAACACAAAGCCTCAAGGTACCATCTTTTTTCTTCACAAAAGCACAGGTGCTCCCCAGGGTGATGTGCTTGGCCGGATGAATCCTCGTTCCAATAGTTTTTGCAATTGAATTTTAACCTCTTGTAACTCAAGTGGTGCCATTCGATAAGCTTATAGAGCTATGGGTGATGTCCCAGGGACCAATTCTATGCTAAATTCGACCTCTCGCTCTGGAGGAGGTTCCATAAGCTCCTTAGGAAAAACATCGACATACCTAGACACTACAAGTACTTCTTCTAATCGAACCTTATCCCTTGGTCTATTCATGAGGTATGCTAGGAATCCACATGCCCCTTTGCGTAGGGCGTTGTATGACTTGATAGCTTATATAATGGGAGCGTCCCATGCCGATTCCTCCCAAAAAATTCCACCTCCGCACCATCTGGAGTCCGTAAACTTAGTTTCTTATCATGACAATCTAGTTGATCCCTATGGGTGGATAACCAATCCATTGCAAGTATGATGTCGTAGTCTAATATCGGAGGTTTTATCAAATTCGCAGAAAAATTAATCTCTTGTATCTTCACACTGCATGACCTATGCCTAGTGCTCGTTTCTTTCTTAGATCCTAGAGGGATAGCTACTTCTAACACATAGGGCATGCTCTCTACTCTAGCTTTCAATTTAGAGGAGAATATAGGTGTAACAAATGTATGAGTAGAACCAGGGTCAAATAAGACTTTGGCAATGACATCGGATACAAGTAACGCACCTTCAACAACTTTTGTGGATCCTGAAACGTCTTCTCCTGCCAATGCAAATGTTTGTCCTTGTGTTCTACGAAGATCATTTTTCTAGTTCACATTTGTACTCCACGATGGGCAATCACGGGTCATGTGTTGTGTGGCTCTACAACGAAGGCATTTTCCCGGTTTCTTCCAGCCACCTTTCTCGGTGTGGTGGGGTATTGGCAATATGCACAAACCTCGCCCTCCGACTTGTTCATAATTTTCCGATTATCATCTCTAATTTGGAAGTTTTGGTTTGGACGCTTTAGGTTGGTCTGAGATCCTTGTGTTGTTCGAGATTTATGAATGGCCCCTATAGGCCGAGTGAACCGTGGTGCAAGACGGTTCATGCTACTTTCCACCTGTGCAGCTATCCGAACCTCTTCACTGAAGTTCCGAACAAGCACTGATGTCATCCGATGATGAACGAGATTGTCATACTCGAACAATCAAATAAATTTGTTTGAAAGCCAAAGGGCAACTCACAACTACACAAAACACGTAGTGCAGAGGTAAGATGACCTCGAGTGTCGATCTCTAGGGACTTAACTAGCTTTAACTACAATAACTACTATATAAATTCAGAAAACAAATCTAACTTAACTTAACTTAACAATATATAACGGGAGCTGGTGATAGTAATGCTCATTCTAAAGCATCGGGTTCTAATGCATGAAAGTGCAACATGGACTGCTTTAAAACTAATTAGAATTAACAAACACCAAAAGACAGATTTGTAGACATGTATTTTGAAAGCTTCCTATCTATACTAATACTTGGCTAAGGTTGTCAGGCTTAGTTCAAGCAGTTAGTTCAAGCAGTACTTGATAATTATAATTATTGAATCGATGATCTTGGATTGTCCTAGTGTTTCTAACACTTTTATACGAAGATATTTGGCTTAGTCGAATCAAAGAATCGAATAAAACAATTATACAAGCAAAAGACTCAGAAACTCAATCATGCACAATATGAACCCTAGCTATCAATTTACATACTATCACCAACTAGAAATTTAGGTACTCATATCAAAATCAAGATCAACAATAGCAATCATAGATGAAAACATAATTGAATTGAAAGATAGAGTATGAAAAAGGTGAGATACAAAGTTACCACCGAGAGTTGTCAATCTCCGGTGAATTGCTAAAATCACAAGTTTCTAGCAAGGTCAGATCAAAAGATGTCCAAATCTCTACCTTGGTGCTCCAAATTTCTAAGATAAAGTAGTTCTAAGTGAAAGAAAACCCAGAACAAGCTCTAGGGTTTATGTCTGCAAAATTATGATCTAAGATATGAAAAATCGCAACTTTTACAAATATATATATTTGTTGCCGAAAACCTCCCTGGCGGACCACCTAGCACCAGGCAGACCGCCGGACACCAGGCGACCGCCTGGGGTGCCAGGCGGTGCGCCTGGAACGGGCAGAGAATTGCCCGTGCTTTTTCTTCCTCCAAGTCTTCGATTTTGGCCTTGGGCACGGTTTTGAGCTCCGAAACTTGGTATTTTGGCCTGGAAACGCGTCCCGATACTCCTTGACACACTATGGGTGATCTTGTTGCACCAAAACTTCAATGTTTCGCCATGATTCATATCCAAAAGTGCGATTTTCACCTAAATCCTGAAAATAACAAAGAAAATGGAAACGTGACACTATTCTAACAAAATGCACTAAAATGCATACTAGAGGATAGCTAAAATTGGTGAAAAAGAACCGAATGATAGTGTAAAAAACACTGTCATCATCTGATCTTGGTTATCATTTCAAAGCCCTCAATGAATCTTTCGTATCTTGTCGGTCTCTTGTGTAACCAACCTTGGGCATATCGTGACAAGCGATGGAACTCTGATACATACTATGCGACTGTCAAATCATGTTCCTTGAGATGGATAAATTCATCCCAGTAGTGGTGGTATGTACTGGCTCTCAAACGCATTGACAAAGTTTTTCCATGCTGGTTGGGTTCCATCTGTTTCCCAACGTGTGAGCACTGCCTTCAACCAGTCGCTTGCAGCCGATTCCATTCGATAAGCTATTAAACGCAATTTTTGTGCGTCCTCATAATTTAACACACTAAATAACTTAGTGTGTTATCCAACAAAGTTCCGCTTTCACATCATCCGAAGTTCCCTCGAATGTTAGTGGATTGAATTTTAAAACGCTCTAGAGTTATGTCATGTGTTTCCGATTTGGCGACACGTGTTGCTGCCTCTACTGCTTGGTCATTTTGTCTTTGTAAGTACTGAAGCAGTTGTATCATTGCCTGAGCAGTTAGGTTGTCATCGGCGTTGGTAGGATTCCCCGAATTTTCTTCCCCGTTCGTCATCTATACTAAGTCTAAGTCTATTGTGAGTAGAAACTGATAGACGAAGAAGATTTGTTGAAACTACGATTAAAGAAACAATCATAGGTCACATTAAAGGACATAAGCACATAGTTTCAATTACAAAAGTCACAAAACTTGATTAGTCACACTAAACAATCTATTCTTATGAGAAAATCGACTAACTCGCTAGATTAACTTAGCTACCTACATACATAGGTAAGACGGTGTCTCTTTGGAAGGATATACATATATATAACAAACTGATAGGTTCGATGACGTCACAATACTACCAAGTCCATTCGGAATCTTCCTCGTGGTCCTCCTCGGGATCCTCCTCGGGGTCATCAGATGGAGGAATAGATACGGTAGGGGGTGTAACAACTAGGGTAATCAACTGGTTTGAGCTCTGATGAATGTCATGAGAAATACGCCTCGAATCAGAAATTTGTTATCAGGCCTCGTCCCTCTCCTGGCGAGCAATGTCTAGTTCATGCTTCATACTCAGTGTGGCATCACGTGCCTCTACTAGGGACTTATGAAGGGACTCAACATCTCTTTCTAGTTTGGCGATACGTTCATCTTTGTAGTCTGACAGATTCCGGAGATAGTTCACATGCTCCAAAGCCATGTGGTACTTGGCGGGAGAAAAAAAAGTCCGGGGAAGGTACAATGGGGAAACTAGGCGTATGGGCCTTCAGTGGAGTGGAAGGGTGATACGAAGGTGAGAGGTTTCCCATGCTAGCAAACGAGGTAGTGTGATAATTGTGAGGCATGTGTTGAGGAGACAAGGCTGCACCCTTGGTATCCAAAGGTAGTGGGTAAATCCAATCGTTCACGAGTGTGAACTCGGTAGAGACACAGAATTAGCTGACATCTGGGTAAAGGAAGATCGAGTATAGTTAGTGACGAAATTAGTGTTGCAAATAGTCGCATACCTTTAGAATTAGTAATAAAAGACCAATACGAAAATAAGATAAAGTAATAACAATAAAATATATATCTTTTGTTTTTAAGTCATTAATAATAATAATAATTATATTTTAACTGCTACAGACCGAGAATCTTATCCTGGCATAACCACGATATGGATCAACCGGGGCTTTGATACCATATGTAAGACCCAAAGTATTTAACAACTTATCAAAATATTTAATCTACTAATACATATACAATACTTAAAAAAAAATCTTTTTTATTTTTTACAAAGACTTAATGGATGATGAAAAAATTTATATCACCAACCTTCTTCTATAATGGAGATGGTAAATATGCAATTGCATGGAGGATTTGATGAAGTTTGAAAAAGGATATGGGGCTGGCAGTTAGGGGAGTGCAAGAGACATTTTTCTTTCTTTTTGTTTTTGAGTGGAGAAGATGAACTATGAGGTAGGGTTTTCTAGTTGACTCTCCTATTTATATCACACCAAGGTTACGGATTATTTCCATGTATATAAGCCAGTCCCAAAGTATAGTTAATTGGGATTATTATTATTATTATTTTAACAAGTAACACGTGAAAAGTAAAACTAAGTCACGTATTTTAAGCATAAATAATATAACACGGAGGGAAACGAACCGAAGTAAATATTCACTTACTTAATTTTCCAAGTTAAATGGTCGGGTCTCACACAAAGGTATGTGTTGCAGTCTTGCAGACACATCGCAATCATTTAATAATTTATGCGCAAACATAAAATAATTTATGCGCAATCATAGAATAATTTATGCGCAAACACATCGCAATACACGGTGTTCTTCAATAACTATACAAAATTGTAAATTTATCACTAATTACCGCAACATATAATAAGTTATGCGCAAACTCATGCAATACATGGTGTACTTCAATAATACTACAAAGTTGTCAATATATCACTAGTATCGCAATCATAGAATAAGTTATGTTAAGACACACCGCAATACATTCATCAACAAGATGGATGAAAATAAACATTTCTCACATAATGGGAGTAAATATCCTGAATCAATTGGTTGATCATAATCACCAAAAACACATTCATCAACACGATCACATGCGAATAATACTTGCAAAGGATTCAATGTAGTCTAATCCATATTCACCGTCAAAGTTGCGAGTTTCTGTGTTCACTCCTCTGTTGACAGACCTACGCAAGACATTAAGACTATCATGAAAAAAATCACACAGCTTCTCCTATGTTCAATTAGTAAGAGTCATTATGGATTTGTGAGGAATCCCCAGAACTAATTTTTGATATTCCTCGTCCTGAATCACACAGAGTATATAAACAATGGAAAGTTCTAGGACGAAAAGACCACTCGATATAATCTGTGGGTAGTCAGCAATAAAAGAGGGCGCAAGATTCACATGGTACTTAACAATCCACTCAGAATAATCGGTCTTCATCTTGTACACATTGAACTCTTCAACCATCGGTTCAACAAAGTGCAAGTAGCCACAAGACTCCCCAAAGTAATAGTTCGTCCCACGAAGCTGTCTGTGAAAGTATATATTTCCTAGAGACAACCTACGATAGGGACGATATGTACTTGATCACATTCAGTTATTGTTATTTATTTATGTTCATTTATTTATAGATTATTAAATACAATTGGCATCACATTTTTATGAATATATCATTTGGTTGTTTGAATTATTCTATAAAATGTTCCCAAGGACTTAAGATAATCACCAGGTTAGTGGGAGCTTGTGTGTCAATAATTAAGTCCTAAAATAAGCCACTAGCTGAAGGTCATTGAGATACGGGATATCAATGATGCGATTGAAGCTAGCATATGTTGCATTAGATCCTTCGAGGATGTAGTAGGTCTCACTGCTACGAATGAACTTGGTTATTCATACTGAACATATGGACACTTTGGAGAGTGTTGGCATACCCAACCGAGAAGCCATTTGGTAAAGCTATTTAAGTGTCTATAGTATCGGTGTGTAGGGTGATGTTAGTAGTCCTTAGACTTGATGCCAATACTACATCATATGTGGAATAATGTACTTTGACCATGCGCAACGCTTGCACTCTTAAAGTAGGGTAGATACGACATGTTTTGGGTACATTAGGAAGCATATGCTGTGAGTGATTGGGCCAAGATAGGATTCATTCCTCCGTAATAGATACTAGGAGAGAATACTCACTTCTCATATTTAGTGCGATCACAAAACCGGTGGCCACCGTATGTGAATATGTCAAAATGGTATTTGGACATAATTCATGGATCGACTAATAAGATTGAGAGACAATGAATGAAGTTATTAGAATAGACACATAACCATATTCTAGACTCATTCGAATATTCGTGAATGAAGGGACCGTATCATCAAAGTACCTTACGCTATAGGTGGTTTGTTTTCCTAACAAACGTTCCTTGCATATTAATATTGTCTGATAAATTGTCTAGGAATTTATTATGACTTAATTGGATTGTTGCTTAATATGCAAGGCCCTATAGGTCACACTTCAAGGTGGTGTTTCTACAAACGAGCTATGTATATTGGATTAAATATTAATTAGATTAAGGGTAAATTTCATCTAGCCCCCTCCTTAGATTTTTTTATTACAAAAATCTTCCCTCTTAGATATTCAATTACATTTACCCCCTTGTTCGTGAAATCTAATTACATTTTGCCCCACGGATTTGACTTTCAGCGAACTAAAGTCTGGAAATATCTATTTTGTCCCCGTTCAATTTTCAGTAGCCAAACAACTTAATTTTTTTTATTACACATTTGACTCTAAATTTTATTAACTTACAAAATTGACCATAAACTATTTAAATAAACACCCAATACTTAGATAATTTCAAAATGTCCTAAAAATTAATCGATAACAAGTCCCTAGAAAACTCACATTTCAAAATCCATCCCACTAATTTAAATAAAAAATTTAAACAAATTATAAAAGTAAAAAAAAATTAAAAAAATAACAAAAAAAAAAAAATGGACAGCTCCAATCGGAGCTGACTGGAGCTCCGGTCAGAGCTGTTAAACAGCTCTAGCCGGAGCTGTTGACAGCTCTGGGCGGAGCTGTTAAACAGCTCTGGCCGAAGCTGTTGACAGAAAAATGAAAAAGGAAAATTAAATTCTGAAAATTGATAAGGGCATGTTTGGTGATCAACATTTGAACAAAACCAAATAAGTTGGTCAACACAAACTTATCATTTTGGGGCAAAACGTAATTGATTATCTAAGGAGGAAGATTTTGAAAAGTGAGGCAGCAACAAGGTGGGTTTATGTAATTTTCCCTTATATTAATATTAATTATTATACAAAATATATAATGGAATTATTATTAATTAGATTAATATTAATTTATTATATGTGAAATATATTTTAGAAATATAATTAATTGAATTGAATTGGATTTGATTAATTAATTGAAGACTTGTGCACTTGGGCGGGATTTAGAGCAGCCCAAGAAGACCCAAGAAGAGAAGGAAGACCAGCAACCAGCTGGGCCGAGCGGCCCTGCTCTTTGCCAGGCCTGGCGCGTGCCCACGCGCCAGGCGAGTGGGAGATGGCGCGTGCAGTGTGAAACGTGTTGGGGACAGCTTTCAGCTATCCCCACGTGACTCTCTCTTCTTTTCTTCTTTTGACTTATTCTTTTCTTGTTTTGAGTGAGATAATTATTATTATCTCTTTGTTGGTTAGTTGATGACTTTGAAGTCTCCTAGTCAATAAGATTTACTTGGTAAAAAAATCTTACGTGATTTTCTGAACCAACTACTCACTAAATCAGAAAGAAAGAAGAATAGTCTTCATTCACAACATACGTAAAAAAAATACTTTCTGATAGTCAGAAAATATTCTCTCTCTATTAGCTCAAAATAAACAGAAGAACATCCTAGCGTTCTTGATAGATATCACTGCCCGTGGATACCAAGGTCGAAGGAAGTAATCAACCTGTTGATGAACCATCTTGGAGATTTTGTTGACGAAGATTTCATCTCTGACGAAGAAGAAATCAACCAGCCGGACGAGGAGATTGCAAGGCTCTGTCTGGAGATTGAGGAACATCTACCCGGTGAATTTGCTTATCTACTGGAGGACACGTAAGTGATTTCTTCTAGTTTAATAAACGAATATAGTCATATCAGTTTAGTGAGATTAAAAATTTTAAACTTCCGCTGCTTAGCCTTAGAGGCAATATTTCTCACTTATACTAACAGTCTGTGCACGACAGGCAGTGAAGGCATCTCATGCAGTAATAGAGTGTCAACATTAACCGCAACAATGAGTGCGCTGCAGGATTCGTCCAAAACAAACGTGTAGACAGCCAATGGATAGATCCATTACAATACACCCCCTTCCCAATCTGTACCTGAAGACCATTTGCTAACACAAACTCACCGCAATCAATCATGACTCTTATCTCAGATGTGTAAACCATAATTCGAAAAGTCGATTCCTTCATTATAACCATGACAACATTGTACTTAGGAGACCTCACCGGGTGAAAAGCCAGTGCAACATTGTTTGCTGAATACCCTGAGATGACTGTTGTTCTCTGGTCGAATATGAGAAACTCTGGAATGATGATGGTGAAACATTGACCGAAATGGGTTCATGGTGTATACCTTAAGCCAGGACCACCACTGTTTGTGAAAGTTTCCATTTTGATTGTTTGTTGCGCGATGTATACGCAAAGTGTAAGATCCCAAAATATTTAACAACTTATCAAAATATTTAATCTACTAATACATATTCAATATGGATGATGAAAGATTTTATATCACCAACCTTCTTCAATAATGGAGATGCTAAATATGCAATTGCATGGAGGATTTGATGAAGTTTGAAGAAGGATTTGAGGCTGGCAGTTAGGGGAGTGCAAGAGACATTTTTCGTTCTTTTTATTTTTGAGTGGAGAAGATGAAGTATGATGTAGGGTTTTCTAGTTGACTCTCCTATTTATATTATGGATTATTTCCATGTATATAACCCATACCTAAAGTATAGTTATTTGTGCTTATTATTATTATTATTATTTTAACAAGTAACACGTCAAAAGTAAAACTAAGTCACGTATTTTAACGAAAAATAATATAACACGGAGGGAAAAGAACCGAAGTAAATATTCACTTACTTAATTTTCCAAGTTAAAATGGTCGGGTCTCACTCAAAGGTATGTGTTGAAGTCTTGCAGACATATCGTAAAGCTACATAGTAGAGTGAATTGTTGGCCTCAACTTATTTTGTGTTACGATTCATCGAGATGTACTGGTAATGGTAGAAAGGTTCGGTTTCGATTCGCAGGATGATTCCACGAGCGGGATTTTGCGCAAGGTTTCGCCAGAGACAAAATCTAGGGCTGGAAAACAGAGAAATCCACTGTTTGCTGACCAATTTGCAGCGGAAGAGCGGTTTGATCGGTAATCCAATAGGAATTTCAGTCAGGAGATCATCGATTGAAGCAACCTCTACAGCGGAATTCATGTCAATTCGACAAAATCCGGAAATAGGGTACTTATTTTCTCTGAAATGGAATTGTATCTTTTTTATTCTCACGTTTGGGAATTGGGATAGTTAACTTCATAGAATTTTTGCTTTCTATGTTCACATCACTCATTCTCTTTTTTCCTTTTATGAAAAAATTGAATTTTGGCTCCCACATTTATGTTTCAAGTTCCCATGTTGCTTCTTCAGGACGGTGGTGAAATTGCCAAGATACCTTGACCAACGAGGTTGTCTTGTTCCTCAATTGTTTGCTCTGTCGATCGAGAATGGCAATGGGTTTTTCTTTATACGATAGTTCTTCTAGAACTTTTGGCATATCCTGAGGTAGGACATGACTTGGATCTAGGTTGTATTTCGTAAGTCTTGAAACATGGAAGACATCATGCCTGGCTGCTAGATCGGTAGGTAGGACAAGACGATAAGCTACCGGTCCCACTCGTTCGCAAATTGTGTATGGTCCAACATAACGGGGTCCTAATTTCCCATTCTTTTTTTATCAAATCAACCCTTTTCTAGGGGCAACCTGAGGAATACCTTATCTCCCACATGAATTCTAAATCACGTCGTCGATGATCTGCATAACTCTTTTGTCGGCTCTGTGCAGTCTGAATTCGAGACTTTATGAGTATGACTCTGTTAATTTCCTCCTGTACCATATCAACCCTGGAAATTTGTTTTTTGTGCCTTGAATTGGCTTTTTGTTCCCACCTATCTTCCAAGTCCCAGTGTAAGGGTGATCAATACTTCCTTCCATACAAGGCTTCA
Source organism: Plantago ovata (assembly GCA_028274465.1). Taxonomy (NCBI): domain Eukaryota; kingdom Viridiplantae; phylum Streptophyta; class Magnoliopsida; order Lamiales; family Plantaginaceae; genus Plantago; species Plantago ovata. The sequence goes on from CM051458.1 coordinate 50,059,072, forward strand.
AACGTGTCATTCGAATCGTTGCTTGATAGTTGTTGTTATATGCAAATTCGATTAGTGGCAAATGATCATCCCAAGTACCCGAAAAGTCGAGAACACATGCTCGTAACATATCTTCCAAAGTTTGGATGGTTCGTTCTGATTGCCTGTCAGTTTGTGGGTTTGCTATTGTACTGAAATACAACCTTGTTCCCAGACCTTCATGAAGTCTTTTCCAACTCCGATATACAAATCGAGGGTCCCGATCAGATATAATGCTCTGAGGAATCCCATGGAGGCACATCACTTCTCTAATATACAACTTAGCTAGCCTTTGCAAGTTATCAGTTTTCTTGATATGTAAAAAGTGCGCAGATTTTGTTAACCGATCTATGATAACCCATATGGCATCATGTCCTTTCTTAGTTCGTGGTAGATCAGTAACAAAATCTATTCTGATTCAATCCCACTTCCATTTCGGGGATTTTATTGGTTGTAATAAACATGTTGGCTTTTGCTGCTCAGCTTTCACTTTTTGACAAGTTAGACATTTTGCCACGAATTCCGCAACATGGTTTTTCATGTTCACCCACCAAAATTTCCTCTTGAGATCTTCGTACATCTTCCTACCTCCCAGATGTATTGTATACTTGGAGTTGTGAGATTCATCCAATATCTTTCGTTGTAACTCTTCTATACGAGGAACATAGAGCCGATTCCGATAATACAATGCATGATCATTAGTCAAGGTGAAGTTCGTGTCGCCACGATTTTTGGCCCTTCTCTTAGTTTCTGAGTTTCCGGATCTTGTTGCTGAGGCTCACTGATTTCTAGTAGCAACTTTGGTTCAATCACGAGACGTGTTTGGTCCAGGGTACCTTCCGGGTTTGTGGTGTTGCTTGAAGTGGAGTTTGTAGAGTTTCATGTCCCTCAAGTGCTGATAATTTGCTCTTATGACTCAAGGCATCTGCAACAACATTAGCCTTTCCCGGCTGATATTGGATATCGAACTGATAATCTTCCAGGAGCTCCAACCACCTCTTTGACGCATATTTAAGTCCTTTTGTGTGTAAAGGTACTTCAGACTTTTGTGGTCAGTGTAAACTGTGAACTCTGGCTCCTATAGATATGTCTCCACTTCTTGAGTGCGAATACTATTGCCGCCAATTCGAGATCATGGGTCGGATAGTTGACTTTGTAAGGTTTTAATTTCCGTGAGGCAGAGGCAATTGCCTTCCCATTTTGCATTAATATCTCCCCTGGCCCTTCTCTAGAGGCATCACTATAACTACAAGGTTTTCAACTCCATTGGGTAGAGTAATATTGGTGCAGTTGTGAGCCGTCTTTTTAACTCTTGGAAGCTATCTTCACACCTTCCATCCCAGTGATATGCTACCCCCTTTTGAGTGAGTCGGTTAAGTGCTCCAGAAATTCGTGAGTAATCCTTAATGAACCTCCGATAATACCCGGCTAGCCCAAGGAAACTTCGTATTTCGCTCACATTTTCTGGTCGTTTCCATTCGAGTATTGTCTGAATTTTAGAGGGGTCCACTTCAATACCTTCACCCGATATTATGTGACCTAAGAATGAAACTCTTTCTAACCAGAACTCACACTTACTAAACTTTGCAAACAGTTTGTGTTTGCGGAGAGAGTCTAATACATGAACAAGATGAGCTTCGTGTTCCTCTTTAGTCCTCGAGTAAATCAGGATGTCATCAATGAATATTACTACGAACTGATCCAAGTAGGGTTGAAACACCCGATGCAACAAATCCATAAAGACAGCTGGCGCGTTGGTCAATCCAAAGGGCATCACTGTGAACTCGTAATGTCCATATCTTGTTCGAAAAGCTGTCTTGGGAATGTCAGACTCCTTTACCCTCAATTGATAGTACCCTTGTTGTAAGTCTAATTTGGAGTATACCCTCGCCCCTTGAAGTTGGTCAAACAACTAATCAATTAGCGGTATTGGGTACTTGTTTTAACGGTCACTTTGTTCAACTCTCTATAATCAACACAAAGCCTCAAGGTAACCATCTTTTTTCTTCACAAAAAGCACAGGTGCTCCCCAGGGTGATGTGCTTGGCCGGATGAATCCTCGTTCCAATTAGTTTTTGCAATTGAATTTTAAGCTCTTTGTAACTCAAGTGGTGCCATTCGATAAGCTGATAGAGCTATGGGTGATGTTCCAAGGACCAATTCTATGCTAAATTTGACCTCTCGCTCTGGAGGAGGTTCCATAAGCTCCTTAGGAAAAACATCGACATACCTAGACACTACAGGTACTTCTTCTAATCGAACCTTATCCCTTGGTCTATTCATGAGGTATGCTAGGAATCCACATGCCCCTTTGCTAGGGCGTTGTATGCCTTATAGCTGATATAATGGGAGCGTCCCCATGCCGATTCCTCCAAAACATTCCACCTCCACACCATCTGGAGTCCGTAAACTTAGTTTCTTATCATGACAGTCTAGTTGATCCTATGGGTGGATAACCAATCCATTCCAAGTATGATGTCGTAGTCTAATATCGGAGGTTCTATCAAATCCGCAGAAAAATTAATCTCTTGTATCTTCACACTGCATGACCTATGCCTAGTGCTCGTTTCTTTCTTAGATCCTAGAGGGATAGCTACTTCTAACACATAGGGCATGCTCTCTACTCTAGCTTTCATTTAGAGGAGAATAGGTGTAACAAATGTATGAGTAGAACCAGGGTCAAATAATACTTTGGCAATGACATCAGATACAAGTAACGCACCTTCAACAACTTTTGTGGATCCTGAAACGTCTTCTCCTGCCAATGCAAATGTTTGTCCTTGTGTTCTACGAAGATCATTTTTCTAGTTCACATTTGTACTCCACGATGGGCAATCACGGGTCATGTGTTGTGTGGCTCTACAACGAAGGCATTTTCCCGGTTTCTTCCAGCCACCTTTCTCGGTGTGGTGGGGTATTGGCAATATGCACAAACCTCGCCCTCCGACTTGTTCATAATTTTCCGATTATCATCTCTAATTTGGAAGTTTTGGTTTGGACGCTTTAGGTTGGTCTGACATCCTTGTGTTGTTCGAGATTTATGAATGGCCCCTATAGGCCGAGTGAACCGTGGTGCAAGACGGTTCATGCTACTTTCCACCTGTGCAGCTATCCGAACCTCTTCACTGAAGTTCCGAACAAGCACTGATGTCATCCGATGATGAACGAGATTGTCATACTCGAACAATCAAATAAATTTGTTTGAAAGCCAAAGGGCAACTCACAACTACACAAAACACGTAGTGCAGAGGTAAGATGACCTCGAGTGTCGATCTCTAGGGACTTAACTAGCTTTAACTACAATAACTACTACTATATAAATTCAGAAAACAAATCTAACTTAACTTAACTTAACAATATATAACGGGAGCTGGTGATAGTAATGCTCATTCTAAAGCATCGGGTTCTAATGCATGAAAGTGCAACATGGACTGCTTTAAAACTAATTCGAATTAACAAACACCAAAGACAGATTTGTAGACATGTATTTTGAAAGCTTCCTATCTATACTAATACTTGGCTAAGGTGTCAGGCTTAGTTCAAGCAGTACTTGATAATTATAATTATTGAATCGATGATCTTGGATTGTCCTAGTGTTTCTAACACTTTTATACGAAGATATTTGGCTTAGTCGAATCAAAGAATCGAATAAAACAATTATACAAGCAAAAGACTCAGAAACTCAATCATGCACAATATGAACCCTAGCTATCAATTTACATACTATCACCAACTAGAATTTAGGTACTCATATCAAAATCAAGATCAACAATAGCAATCATAGATGAAAACATAATTGAATTGAAAGATAGAGTATGAAAAAGGTGAGATACAAAGTTACCACCGAGAGTTGTCAATCTCCGGTGAATTGCTAAAATCACAAGTTTCTAGCAAGGTGAGATCAAAAGATGTCCAAATCTCTACCTTGGTGCTCCAAATTTCTAAGATAAAGTAGTTCTAAGTGAAAGAAAACCCAGAACAAGCTCTAGGGTTTATGTCTGCAAAATTATGATCTAAGATATGAAAAATCGCAACTTTTACAAATATATATTTTGTTGCCGAAAACCTCCCTGGCGGACCACCTAGCACCAGGCAGACCGTCGGACACCAGGCGGACCACCTGGGGTGCCAGGCGGTGCACCTGGAACGGGCAGAGAATTGCCCGTGCTTTTTCTTCCTCCAAGTCTTCGATTTTGGCCTTGGGCACGGTTTTGAGCTCCGAAACTTGGTCTTTTGGCCTGGAAACGCGTCCGATACTCCTTGACACACCATGGGTGATCTTGTTGCACCAAAACTTCAATGTTTTCGCCATGATTCATATCCAAAAGTGCGATTTTCACCTAAATCCTGAAAATAACAAAGAAAATGGAAACGTGACACTATTCTAACAAAATGCACTAAAATGCATACTAGAGGATAGCTAAAATTGGTGAAAAAGAACCGAATGATAGTGCAAAAAACACTGTCATCATCTGATCTTGGTTATCATTTCGAAGCCCTCAATGAATCTTTCGTATCTTGTCGGTCTCTTGTGTAACCAACCTTGGGCATATCGTGACAAGCGATGGAACTCTGATACATACTGTGCGACTGTCAAATCATGTTCCTTGAGATGGATAAATTCATCCCAGTAGTGGTGGTATGTACTCGCTCTCAAACGCATTGACAAAGTTTTCCATGCTGGTTGGGTTCCATCTGTTTCCCAACGTGTGAGCACTGCCTTCAACCAGTCGCTTGCAGCCGATTCCATTCGATAAGCTATTAAACGCAATTTTTGTGCGTCCTCATAATTTAACACACTAAATAACTTAGTGATGTTATCCAACAAAGTTCCGCTTTCACATCATCCGAAGTTCCCTCGAATGTTAGTGGATTGAATTTTATGAAACGCTCTAGAGTTATGTCATGTGTTTCCGATTTGGCGACACGTGTTGCTGCCTCTGCTGCTTGGTCATTTTGTCTTTGTAAGTACTGAAGCAGTTGTATCATTGCCTGAGCAGTTAGGTTGTCATCGACGTTGGTAGGATTCCCCGAATTTTCTTCCCCGTTCGTCATCTATACTAAGTCTAAGTCTATTGTGAGTAGAAACTGATAGACGAAGAAGATTTGTTGAAACTACGATTAAAGAAACAATCATAGGTCACATTAAAGGACATAAGCACATAGTTTCAATTACAAAAGTCACAAAACTTGATTAGTCACACTAAACAATCTATTCTTATGAGAAAATCGACTAAGTCGCTAGATTAACTTAGCTACCTACATACATAGGTAAGACGGTGTCTCTTTGGAAGGATATACACATATATAACAAACTGATAGGTTCGATGATGTCACAATACTACCAAGTCCATTCGGAATCTTCCTCGTGGTCCTCCTCGGGATCCTCCTCGGGGTCATCAGATGGAGGAATAGATACGGTAGGGGGTGTAACAAATAGGGTAATCAACTGGTTTGAGCTCTGATGAATGTCATGAGAAATACGCCTCGAATCAGAAATTTGTTGTCAGGCCTCGTCCCTCTCCTGGCGAGCAATGTCTAGTTCATGCTTCATACTCAGTGTGGCATCACGTGCCTCTACTAGGGACTTATGAAGGGACTCAACATCTCTTTCTAGTTTGGCGATACGTTCATCTTTGTAGTCTGACAGATTCCGGAGATAGTTCACATGCTCCAAAGCCATGTGGTACTCGGCGGGAGAAAAAAAAGTCCGGGGAAGGAACAATGGGGAAACTAGGCGTATGGGCTTTCAGTGGAGTGGAAGGGTGATACGAAGGTGAGAGGTTTCCCATGCTAGCAAACGAGGTAGTGTGATAATTGTGAGGCATGTGTTGAGGAGACAAGGCTGCACCCTTGGTATCCAAAGGTAGTGGGTAAATCCAATCGTTCACGAGTGTGAACTCGGTAGAGACACAGAATTAGCTGACATCTGGGTAAAGGAAGATCGAGTATAGTTAGTGACGAAATTAGTGTTGCAAATAGTCGCATACCTTTAGAATTAGTAATAAAAGACCAATACGAAAATAAGATAAAGTAATAACAATAAAATATATATCTTTTGTTTTTAAGTCATTAATAATAATAATAATAATTATATTTTAACTGCTACAGACCGAGAATCTTATCCTGGCATAACCACGATATGGATCAACCGGGGCTTTGATACCATATGTAAGACCCAAAGTATTTAACAACTTATCAAAATATTTAATCTACTAATACATATACAATACTGAAAAAAAAAATCTTTTTTATTTTTACAAAGACTTAATGGATGATGAAAAAATTTATATCACCAACCTTCTTCTATAATGGAGATGGTAAATATGCAATTGCATGGAGGATTTGATGAAGTTTGAAAAAGGATATGGGGCTGGCAGTTAGGGGAGTGCAAGAGACATTTTTCTTTCTTTTTGTTTTTGAGTGGAGAAGATGAACTATGAGGTAGGGTTTCTAGTTGACTCTCCTATTTATATCACACCAAGGTTACGGATTATTTCCATGTATATAAGCCAGTCCTAAAGTATAGTTAATTGGGATTATTATTTTATTATTTTAACAAGTAACACGTCAAAAGTAAAACTAAGTCACGTATTTTAAGCATAAATAATATAACACGGAGGGAAATGAACCGAAGTAAATATTCGCTTACTTAATTTTCCAAGTTAAAATGGTCGGGTCTCACACAAAGGTATGTGTTGCAGTCTTGCAGACACATCGCAGTCATTTAATAATTTATGCGCAAACATAAAATAATTTATGCGCAATCATAGAATAATTTATGCGCAAACACATCGCAATACACGGTGTTCTTCAATAACTATACAAAATTGTAAATTTATCACTAATTACCGCAACCATATAATAAGTTATGCGCAAACTCATGCAATACATGGTGTACTTCAATAATACTACAAAGTTGTCAATATATCACTAGTATCGCAATCATAGAATAAGTTATGTTAAGACACACCGCAATACATTCATCAACAAGATGGATGAAAATAAACATTTCTCACATAATGGGAGTAAATATCCTGAATCAATTGGTTGATCATAATCACCAAAACACATTCATCAACACGATCACATGCGACTAAATACTTGCAAAGGATTCAATGTAGTCTAATCCATATTCACCGTCAAAGTTGCGAGTTTCTGTGTTCACTCCTCTGTTGACAGACCTACGCAAGACATTAAGACTATCATGAACAAAATCACACAGCTTCTCCTATGTTCAATTAGTAAGAGTCATTATGGATTTGTGAGGAATCCCAGAACTAATTTTTGATATTCCTCGTCCTGAATCACACAGAGTATATAAACAATGGAAAGTTCTAGGACGAAAAGACCACTCGATATAATCTGTGGGTAGTCAGCAATAAAAGAGGGCGCAAGATTCACATGGTACTTAACAATCCACTCAGAATAATCGGTCTTCATCTTGTACACATTGAACTCTTCAACCATCGGTTCACAAAGTGCAAGTAGCCACAAGACTCCCCAAAGTAATAGTTCGTCCCACGAAGCTGTCTGTGAAAGTATATATTTCCTAGAGACAACCTACGATAGGGACGATATGTACTTGATCACATTCAGTTATTGTTATTTATTTATGTTCATTTATTTATACATTATTAAATACAATTGGCATCACATTTTTATGAATATATCATTTGGTTGTTTGAATTATTCTATAAAATGTTCCCAAGGACTTAAGATAATCACCAGGTTAGTGGGAGCTTGTGTGTCAATAATTAAGTCCTAAAATAAGCCACTAGCTGAAGGTCATTGAGATACGGGATATCAATGATGCGATTGAAGCTAGCATATGTTGCATTAGATCCTTCGAGGATGTAGTAGGTCTCACTACTACGAATGAACTTGGTTATTCATACTGAACATATGGACACTTTGGAGAGTGTTGGCATACCCAACCGAGAAGCCATTTGGTAAAGCTATTTAAGTGTCTATAGTATCGGTGTGTAGGGTGATGTTAGTAGTCCTTAGACTTGATGCCAATACTACATCATATGTGGAATAATGTAGTTTGACCATGCGCAACGCTTGCACTCTTAAAGTAGGGTAGATACGACATGTGTTGGGTACATTAGGAAGCATATGCTGTGAGTGATTGGGCCAAGATAGGATTCATTCCTCCGTAATAGATAGTAGGAGAGAATACTCACTTCTCATATTTAGTGCGATCACAAAACCGGTGGCCACCGTATGTGAATATGTCAAAATGGTATTTGGACATAATTCATGGATCGACTAATAAGATTGAGAGACAATGAATGAAGTTATTAGAATAGACACATAACCATATTCTAGACTCATTCGAATATTCGTGAATGAAGGGACCGTATCATCAAAGTACCTTACGCTATAGGTGGTTTGTTTTCCTAACAAACGTTCCTTGCATATTAATATTGTCTGATAAATTGTCTAGGAATTTATTATGACCTTAATTGGATTGTTGCTTAATATGCAAGGCCCTATAGGTCACACTTCAAGGTGGTGTTTCTACTTACGAGCTATGTATATTGGATTAAATATTAATTAGATTAAGGGTAAATTTCATCTAGCCCCCTCCTTAGATTTTTTTATTACAAAATCTTCCCTCTTAGATATTCAATTACATTTACCCCCTTGTTCGTGAAATCTAATTACATTTTGCCCCACGGATTTGACTTTCAGCGAACTAAAGTCTGGAAATGTCTATTTTGTCCCGTTCAATTTTCAGTAGCCAAACAACTTAATTTTTTTTTATTACACATTTGACTCTAAATTTTATTAACTTACAAAATTGACCATAAATTATTTAAAATAAACACCCAATACTTAGATAAATTTCAAAATGTCCTAAAAATTAATCGATAACAAGTCCCTAGAAAACTCACATTTCAAAATCCATCCCACTAATTTAAATAAAAAATTAAAACAAATTATAAAAGTAAAAAAAAATTAAAAAAATAACAAAAAAAAAAAATGGACAGCTCCAATCGGAGCTGACTGGAGCTCCGGTCAGAGCTGTTAAACAGCTCTAGCCGGAGCTGTTGACAGCTCTGGCCGGAGCTGTTGACAGCTCTGGCCGGAGCTGTTAAACAGCTCTGGCCGAAGCTGTTGACAGCTCCGGCCAAGCTGTAGCTCCGATTGGAGCTGTAGAACAGCTCCAATCGGAGCTGTAAATGCTCCAATCGGAGCAACCCATCCCGGCTGCTCCTATTGGAGCATTAAACAGCTCCGATCGGAGCTGTGAACAACTCCGATCGGAGCTGTTTATAGCTCCGACTGGAGCAATTTAAAGCTCCGGTCGGAGCTGTAAAACAGCTCGACTGGAGCTGTTTGGCAGCTCAAACCGGAGCTGCTGCCGGAAAAATTCCAGTACCGGAAAAAGTCCGGTACCGGATTTTGATGAAGGAGGTAAAAAATAAAAAGAGGAAAAATGAAAAAGGAGAAAAGAAAAAGAAAAGAAAAAATAAAAAAGAAAATTAAATTCTGAAAATTGATAAGGGCATGTTTGGTGATCAACATTTGAACAAAACCAAATAAGTTGGTCAACACAAACTTATCATTTTGGGGCAAAACGTAATTGATTATCTAAGGAGGAAGATTTTGAAAAGTGAGGCAGCAACAAGGTGGGTTTATGTAATTTTCCCTTATATTAATATTAATTATTATACAAAATATATAATGGAATTATTATTAATTAGATTAATATTAATTTATTATATGTGCAATATATTTTAGAAATATAATTAATTGAATTGAATTGGATTTGATTAATTAATTGAAGACTTGTGCACTTGGGCGGGATTTAGAGCAGCCCAAGAAGACCCAAGAAGAGAAGGAAGACCAGCAACCAGCTGGGCCGAGCGGCCCTGCTCTTTGCCAGGCCTGGCGCGTGCCATGCACGCGCCAGGCGAGTGGGAGATGGCGCGTGCAGTGTAAAACGTGTTGGGGACAGCTTTCAGCTGTCCCCACGTGACTCTCTCTTCTTTTTCTTCTTTTGACTTATTCTTTTCTTGTTTTGAGTGAGATAATTAATTATTATCTCTTTGTTGGTTAGTTGATGACTTTTGAAGTCTCCTAGTCAATAAGATTTACTTGGTAAAAAAAATCTTACGTGATTTTCTGAACCAACTTACTCACTAAATCAGAAAGAAAGAAGAATAGTCTTCATTCACAACATACGTAAAAAAATACTTTCTGATAGTCAGAAAATATTCTCTCGCTATTAGCTCAAAATAAACAGAAGAACATCCTAGCGTTCTTGATAGATATCACTGCCCGTGGATACCAAGGTCGAAGGAAGTAATCAACCTGTTGATGAACCATCTTGGAGATTTTGTTGACGAAGAAGAAATCAACCAGCCGGACGAGGAGATTGCAAGGCTCTGTCTGGAGATTGAGGAACAGCTACCCGGTGAATTTGCTTATCTACTGGAGGACACGTAAGTGATTTCTTCTAGTTTAATAAACGAAGTCATATCAGTTTAGTGAGATTAAAAATTTTAAACTTCCGCTGCTTAGCCTTAGAGGCAATATTTCTCACTTATACTAACAGTCTGTGCACGACAGGCAGTGAAGGCATCTCATGCAGTAATAGAGTGTCAACATTAAACCGCAACAATGAGTGCGCTGCAGGATTCGTCCAAAACAAACGTGTAGACAGCCAATGGATAGATCCATTACAATACACCCCCTTCCCAATCTGTACCTGAAGACCATTTGCTAACACAAACTCACCGCAATCAATCATGACTTTTATCTCAGATGTGTAAACCATAATTCGAAAAGTCGATTCCTTCATTATAACCATGACAACATTGTACTTAGGAGACCTCACCGGGTGAAAAGCCAGCGCAACATTGTTTGCTGAATACCCTGAGATGACTGTTGTTCTCTGGTCGAATATGAGAAACTCTGGAATGATGATGGTGAAACATTGACCGAAATGGGTTCATGGTGTATACCTTAAGCCAGGACCACCACTGTTTGTGAAAGTTTCCATTTTGATTGTTTGTTGCGCGATGTATACGCAAAGTGTAAGATCCCAAAATATTTAACAACTTATCAAAATATTTAATCTACTAATACATATTCAATATGGATGATGAAAGATTTTATATCACCAACCTTCTTCAATAATGGAGATGCTAAATATGCAATTGCATTGAGGATTTGATGAAGTTTGAAGAAGGATTTGAGGCTGGCAGTTAGGGGAGTGCAAGAGACATTTTTCGTTCTTTTTATTTTTGAGTGGAGAAGATGAAGTATGATGTAGGGTTTTCTAGTTGACTCTCCTATTTATATTATGGATTATTTCCATGTATATAACCCATACCTAAAGTATAGTTATTTGTGCTTATTATTATTATTATTATTTTAACAAGTAACACGTCAAAAGTAAAACTAAGTCACGTATTTTAACGAAAAATAATATAACACGGAGGGAAAAGAACCGAAGTAAATATTCACTTACTTAATTTTCCAAGTTAAAATGGTCGGGTCTCACTCAAAGGTATGTGTTGAAGTCTTGCAGACATATCGTAAAGCTACATAGTAGAGTGAATTGTTGGCCTCAACTTATTTTGTGTTACGATTCATCGAAATGTACTGGTAATGGTAGAAAGGTTCGGTTTCGATTCGCAGGATGATTCCACGAGCGGGATTTTGCGCAAGGTTTCGCCAGAGACAAAATCTAGGGCTGGAAAACAGAGAAATCCACTGTTTGCTGACCAATTTGCAGCGGAAGAGCGGTTTGATCGGTAATCCAATAGGAATTTCAGTCAGGAGATCATCGATTGAAGCAACCTCTACAGCGGAATTCATGTCAATTCGACAAAATCAGGAAATAGGGTACTTATTTTCTCTGAAATGGAATTGTATCTTTTTTATTCTCACGTTTGGGAATTGGGATAGTTAACTTCATAGAATTTTTGCTTGCTATGTTCACATCACTCATTCTCTTTTTCCTTTTATGAAAAAATTGAATTTTGGCTCCCACATTTATGTTTCAAGTTCCCATGTTGCTTCTTCGGGACGGTGGTGAAATTGCCAAGATACCTTGACCAACGAGGTTGTCTTGTTCCTGAATTATTTGCTCTGTCGATCGAGAATGGCAATGGGTTTTTCTTTATACGATAGTTCTTCTAGAACTTTTGGCATATCCTGAGGTAGGACATGACTTGGATCTAGGTTGTATTTCGTAAGTCTTGAAACATGGAAGACATCATGCCTGGCTGCTAGATCGGTAGGTAGGACAAGACGATAAGCTACCGGTCCCACTCGTTCGCAAATTGTGTATGGTCCAACATAACGGGGTCCTAATTTCCCATTCTTTTTTATCAAATCAACCCTTTTCTAGGGGCAACCTGAGGAATACCTTATCTCCCACATGAAATTCTAAATCACGTCGTCGATGATCTGCATAACTCTTTTGTCGGCTCTGTGCAGTCTGAATTCGAGACTTTATGAGTATGACTCTGTTAATTTCCTCCTGTACCATATCAACCCTGGAAATTTGTTTTTTGTGCCTTGAATTGGCTTTTTGTTCCCACCTATCTTCCAAGTCCCAGTGTAAGGGTGATCAATACTTCCTTCCATACAAGGCTTCAAACGGTGTCATTCGAATCGTTGGTTGATAGTTGTTGTTATATGCAAATTCGATTAGTGGCAAATGATCATCCCAAGTACCCGAAAAGTCGAGAACACATGCTCGTAACATATCTTCCAAAGTTTGGATGGTTCGTTCTGATTGCCTGTCAGTTTGTGGGTTTGCTATTGTACTGAAATACAACCTTGTTCCCAGACCTTCATGAAGTCTTTTCCAACTCCGATATACAAATCGAGGGTCCCGATCAGATATAATGCTCTGAGGAATCCCATGGAGGCACATCACTTCTCTAATATACAACTTAGCTAGCCTTTGCAAGTTATCAGTTTTCTTGATATGTAAAAAGTGCGCAGATTTTGTTAACCGATCTATGATAACCCATATGGCATCATGTCCTTTCTTAGTTCGTGGTAGATCAGTAACAAAATCTATTCTGATTCAATCCCACTTCCATTTCGGGGATTTTATTGGTTGTAATAAACATGTTGGCTTTTGCTGCTCAGCTTTCACTTTTTGACAAGTTAGACATTTTGCCACGAATTCCGCAACATGGTTTTTCATGTTCACCCACCAAAATTTCCTCTTGAGATCTTCGTACATCTTCCTACCTCCCAGATGTATTGTATACTTGGAGTTGTGAGATTCATCCAATATCTTTCGTTGTAACTCTTCTATACGAGGAACATAGAGCCGATTCCGATAATACAATGCATGATCATTAGTCAAGGTGAAGTTCGTGTCGCCACGATTTTTGGCCCTTTCTCTTAGTTTCTGAGTTTCCGGATCTTGTTGCTGAGGCTCACTGATTTCTAGTAGCAACTTTGGTTCAATCACGAGACGTGTTTGGTCCAGGGTACCTTCCGGGTTTGTGGTGTTGCTTGAAGTGGAGTTTTGTAGAGTTTCATGTCCCTCAAGTGCTGATAATTTGCTCTTATGACTCAAGGCATCTGCAACAACATTAGCCTTTCCCGGCTGATATTGGATATCGAACTGATAATCTTCCAGGAGCTCCAACCACCTTCTTTGACGCATATTTAAGTCCTTTTGTGTGTAAAGGTACTTCAGACTTTTGTGGTCAGTGTAAACTGTGAACTCTGGCTCCTATAGATAGTGTCTCCACTTCTTGAGTGCGAATACTATTGCCGCCAATTCGAGATCATGGGTCGGATAGTTGACTTTGTAAGGTTTTAATTTCCGTGAGGCAGAGGCAATTGCCTTCCCATTTTGCATTAATATCTCCCCTGGCCCTTCTCTAGAGGCATCACTATATACTACAAGGTTTTCAACTCCATTGGGTAGAGTCAATATTGGTGCAGTTGTGAGCCGTCTTTTTAACTCTTGGAAGCTATCTTCACACCTTCCATCCCAGTGATATGCTACCCCCTTTTGAGTGAGTCGGTTAAGTGCTCCAGAAATTCGTGAGTAATCCTTAATGAACCTCCGATAATACCCGGCTAGCCCAAGGAAACTTCGTATTTCGCTCACATTTTCTGGTCGTTTCCATTCGAGTATTGTCTGAATTTTAGAGGGGTCCACTTCAATACCTTCACCCGATATTATGTGACCTAAGAATGAAACTCTTTCTAACCAGAACTCACACTTACTAAACTTTGCAAACAGTTTGTGTTTGCGGAGAGAGTCTAATACATGAACAAGATGAGCTTCGTGTTCCTCTTTAGTGCTCGAGTAAATCAGGATGTCATCAATGAATATTACTACGAACTGATCCAAGTAGGGTTGAAACACCCGATGCAACAAATCCATAAAGACAGCTGGCGCGTTGGTCAATCCAAAGGGCATCACTGTGAACTTGTAATGTCCATATCTTGTTCGAAAAGCTGTCTTGGGAATGTCAGACTCCTTTACCCTCAATTGATAGTACCCTTGTTGTAATTCTAATTTGGAGTATACCCTCGCCCCTTGAAGTTGGTCAAACAACTAATCAATTAGCGGTATTGGGTACTTGTTTTAACGGTCACTTTGTTCAACTCTCTATAATCAACACAAAGCCTCAAGGTACCATCTTTTTTCTTCACAAAAAGCACAGGTGCTCCCCAGGGTGATGTGCTTGGCCGGATGAATCCTCGTTCCATTAGTTTTTGCAATTGAATTTTAAGCTCTTTGTAACTCAAGTGGTGCCATTCGATAAGCTGATAGAGCTATGGGTGATGTTCCAAGGACCAATTCTATGCTAAATTTGACCTCTCGCTCTGGAGGAGGTTCCATAAGCTCCTTAGGAAAAACACCGGCATACCTAGACACTACAGGTACTTCTTCTAATCGAACCTTATCCCTTGGTCTATTCATGAGGTATGCTAGGAATCCACATGCCCCTTTACATAGGGCGTTGTATGCCTTCATAGCTGATATAATGGGAGCGTCCCCATGCCGATTCCTCCCAAAACATTCCACCTCCACACCATCTGGAGTCCGTAAACTTAGTTACTTATCATGACAGTCTAGTTGAGCCTTATGGGTGGATAACCAATCCATTCCAAGTATGATGACGTAGTCTAATATCTGAGGTTCTATCAAATCCGCAGAAAAATTAATCTCTTGTATCTTCACACTGCATGACCTATGCCTAGTGCTCGTTTCTTTCTTAGATCCTAGAGGGGTAGCTACTTCTAACACATAAGGCATGCTCTCTACTCTAGCTTTCAATTTAGAGGAGAACATAGGTGTAACAAATGTATGAGTAGAACCAGGGTCAAATAATACTTTGGCAATGACATCAGATACAAGTAACGCACCTTCAACAACTTTTGTGGATCCTGAAACATCTTCTTTTGCCAATACAAATGTTTGTCCTTGTGTTCTCCGACGATCATTTTTCTAGTTCACATTTGCACTCCACGATGGGCAATCACGGGTCATGTTTTGTGTGGCTCCACAACGAAGGCATTTTCCCGGTTTCTTCCAGCCATCTTTCTCGGTGTGGTGGGGTTTTGGCAATATGCACAAACCTCGCACTTTGACTTGCTCATAATTTTCCGATTATCATCTCTAATTTGGAAGTTTTGGTCTGGACGCTTTAGGTTGGTCTGAGATCCTTGTGTTGTTCGAGATTTATGAATGGCCCCTATAGGCCGAGTGAACCGTGGTGCAAGACGGTTCATGCTAATTTCCACCTGTGCAGCTATCCGAACCTCTTCACTGAAGTTCCGAACAAGCACTGATGCCATCCGATGATGAACGAGATTGTCATACTCGAACAATCAAATAAATTTGTTTGAAAGCTAAAGGACAACTCACAACTACATAAAACACATAGTGCAGAGGTAAGATGACCTCGAGTGTCGATCTCTAGGGACTTAACTAGCTTTAACTACAATAACTACTATATAAATTCAGAAAACAAATCTAACTTAACTTAACTTAACAATATATAACGGGAGCTGGTGATAGTAATGCTCATTCTAAAGCATCGGGTTCTAATTATGCATGAAAGTGCAACATGTACTGCTTTAAAACTAATTCGAATTAACAAACACCAAAGACAGATTTGTAGACATGTATTTTGAAAGCTTCCTATCTATACTAATACTTGGCTAAGGTTGTCAGGCTTAGTTCAAGCAGTACTTGATAATTATAATTATTGAATCGATGATCTTGGATTGTCCTAGTGTTTCTAACACTTTTATACGAAGATATTTGGCTTAGTCGAATCAAAGAATCGAATATAACAATTATACAAGCAAAAGACTCAGAAACTCAATCATGCACAATATGAACCCTAGCTATAATTTACATACTATCACCAAATAGAAATTTAGCTACTCATATCAAAATCAAGATCAACAATAGCAATCATAGATGAAAACATAATTGAATTGAAAGATAGAGTATGAAAAAGGTGAGATACAAAGTTACCACCGGGGGTTGTCAATCTCCGGTGAATTGCTAAACTCACAAGTTTCTAGCAAGGTGAGATCAAAAGATGTCCAAATCTCTACCTTGGTGTTCCAAATTTCTAAGATAAAGTAGTTCTAAGTGAAAGAAAACCCAGAACAAGCTCTAGGGTTTATGTCTGCAAAATTATGATCTAAGATATGAAAATTCACAACTTTTACAAATATATATATATTTGTTGCCGAAAACCTCCCAGGCGGACCGCCTGGCACCAGGAAGACCGCCGGACACCAGGCGGTGCGCCTGGAACGGGCAGAGAATTGCCCGTGCTTTTTCTTCCTCCAAGTCTTCGATTTTGGCCTTGGGCACGGTTTTGAGCTCCGAAACTTGGTCTTTTGGCCTGGAAACTTGTCCCGATACTCCTTCACACATGATGAACGTGTATTTTACACCTTCATTCGAGTCTTTTTTAACCTATTCAGCTATCCTCTATGTTAATTTAGCTATATTTTAGTGCATTTTATTAGAATAGTGTCACGTTTCCCATTTCTTTGCATTTTTCATGTTTTAGGTGAAAAAACGTGATTTTCCGGGCAATTATGTTGAAGAGAATGAAGATTCGGTGTTTCGTGGTCATCCGTGGTGTATCTAGAAGGTTCCGGACGAGATTTGAGGTTTACGGGTCGAGTTTCAAGGCTTAAAGGTCACTAGAAGGCAAAATTCGAGTCCAAAAAGGAAATCAAGTCAAGAAAACGCGTCCACCGCCATTGGAGCTCCCGGGCGGTTCGCCCGGGATATGGGGCGGTTCGCCCCATGCTAGGCGGTTCGCCCGGCGTCTGGGGCGGTTCGCCCCATGCTAGGCGGTTCGCCCGGCGTCTGGGGCGGTTCGCCCCACGTCTTCCGCACTCCTATATATAGTTTGCCCATTCTCTACGTTTTTCAGACCTTTTCACATTATTTTGAGAGACGAATTCTCCAGAGCCTGTTCTGGGAATTCTTAGCATAGGAGACTCTTTTTCTTATCAATTTGGAGGATTAAGCATAGCAATTGGACCTCGTTGTTTATCAATTCTTGCTTGTGAGTTAGCAATTCTTCGGAGATTGACAACCTTCGCTGGTAACATTGTATCTCACGATTTTTCTACTTTTATTTATCTCTTTCAACATGTTTTCATTCAATCTTGCTTTGATTCTTGTTGATTGCAATCTATCTATGAGTAGCTAAATCTATCGTTGGTGATAGTATGTGATTTCTTAGCTAGGGTTCTTGATTATGCATGATTGGTTGTAACGCGATTCAGACTTGACTTATTGCTTTATTTCTTTGATCTATCTAAGCCCTCTATCTTCGTGGTGTTGAATTGAACGGAACACATTGGACAATTCACGATCTTAGATTTCTATGCAAACGTTCAAGTACTTCATGCATGATTATTAACCTGATGCTTTGAATGATCATACTATCGCTAACTTCCATTATAATTGATAAGAAAACATGTGCTAAGTCGTTTGTTGAGTTTATAGTTTAAGCTAAATTGAATAAAGCTAGTTATAGTCCTTAGAGATCGACACTCGAGGTTATTTTACTTTTACACTATGTGCCTTGGTTTTCGTTGTAGTTGTGAATTGTCTTTGGCTAAAAACAAATTTATTTGATTAATTGAGTCTGACAATCTCGTTTCATCAACACACCACGGGTGATCTTGTTGCACCAAAACTTCAATATTTGGCCATGATTCATATCCAAAAGTGCGATTTTCACCTAAATCCTGAAAATAACAAAGAAAATGGAAATGTGACACTATTCTAACAAAATGCACTAAAATGCATACTAGAGGATAGCTAAAATTGGTGAAAAAGAACCGAATGATAGTGTAAAAAACACTGTCATCATCTGATCTTGGTTATCATTTCGAAGCCCTCGATGAAACTTTCGTATCTTGTCGGTCTCTTGTGTAACCAACCTTGGGCATATCGTGACAAGCGATGGACCTCTGATTCATACTGTGTGACTGTCAAATCATGTTCCTTGAGATGGATAAATTCATCCCAGTAGTGGTGGTATGTACTGGCTCTCAAACGCATTGACAAAGTTTTTCTATGCTGGCTGGGTTCCATCTGTTTCCCAACGTGTGAGCACTGCCTTCAACCAGTCGCTTGCAGCCGATTCCATTCGATAAGCTATTAAACGCAATTTTTGTGCGTCCTCATAATTTAACAAACTAAATAACTTAGTGATGTTATCCAACCAAAGTTCCGCTTTCACATCATCCGAAGTTCCCTCGAATGTTAGTGGATTGAATTTTATGAAACACTCTAGAGTTATGTCATGTGTTTCCGGTTTGGCGACACGTGTTGCTGCCTCTGCTGCTTGGTCATTTTGTCTTTGTAAGTACTGAAGCAGTTGCATCATTGCCTGAGCAGTTAGGTTGTCATCGGCGTTGGTCGGATTCCCTGAATTTTCTTCCCCGTTTGTCATCTATACTAAGCCTAAGTCTATTGTGAGTAGAAACTGATAGACGAAGAAGATTTGTTGAAACTACGATTAAAGAAACAATCATAGGTCACATTAAAGGACATAAGCACATAGTTTCAATTACAAAAGTCACAAAACTTGATTAGTCACACTAAACAATCTATTCTAAATCTATGAGAAAATCGACTAAGTCGCTAGATTAACTTAGCTACCTACATACATAGGTAAGACGGTGTCTCTTTGGAAGGATATACATATATGTAACAAACTGATAGGTTCGATGACGTCACAATACTACCAAGTCCATTCGGAATCTTCCTCGGGATCCTCCTCGGGGTGGGTCATCAGATGGAGGAATAGATACGGTAGGGTGTGTAACAACTGGGGTAATCAACTGTTTTGAGCTCTGATGAATGTCATGAGAAATACGCCTCGAATCAGCAATTTGTTGTCGGGCCTCGTCCCTCTCCTGGCGAGCAATGTCTAGTTCATGCTTCATACTCAGTGTGGCATCACGTGCCTCTGCTAGGGACTTATGAAGGGACTCAACATCTCTTTCTAGTTTGGCGATACGTTCATCTTTGTAGTCTGACAGATTCTGGAGATAGTTCACATGCTCCAAAGCCATGTGGTACTTGGCGGGAGAAATATAGTCCGGGGAAGGAACAATGGGGAAACTAGGCGTATGGGCCTTAAGTGGAGTGGAAGGATGATACGAAGGTGAGAGGTTTCCCATGCTAGAAAACGAGGTAGTGTGATAATTGTGAGGCATGTGTTGAGGAGACAAGGTTGCACACTTGGTATCCAAAGGCAGTGGTAAATCCAATCGTTCGACGAGTGTGAACTCGGTAGAGACACAAAATTAGCTGACATCTGGGTAAGGGAAGATCGAGTATAGTTAGTGACGAAATTAGTGTTGCAAATAGTCGCATACCTTTAGAATTAGTAATAAAAGACCAATACGAAAATAAGATAAAGTAATAACAATAAAATATATATCTTTTTGTTTTTAAGTCAATAAATATTAATAATAATTATATTTTAACTGCCACAGACCGAGAATCTTATCCTGGCATAACCCCGATATGGATCAACCGGGGCTTTGATACCATATGTAAGACCCAAAATATTTAACAACTTATCAAAATATTAATCTACTAATACATATAAAACACTGAAAAAAAACAATTCTTTTTTATTTTTTACAAAGACTTAATGGATGATGAAAAAATTTATATCACCAACCTTCTTCTATAATGGAGATGCTAAATATGCAATTGCATGGAGGATTTGATGAAGTTTGAAAAATGATATGGGGCTGGCAGTTAGGGGAGTGCAAGAGACATTTTTCTTTCTTTTTGTTTTTGAGTGGAGAAGATGAAGTATGAGGTAGGGTTTTCAAGTTGACTCTCCTATTTATATCACACCAAGGTTACGGATTATTTCCATGTATATAAGCCAGTCCTAAAGTATAGTTAATTGGGATTATTATTATTATTATTATTTTAACAAGTAACACGTCAAAAGTAAAACTAAGTCACGTATTTTAAGCAGAAATAATATAACACGGAGGGAAAAGAACCGAAGTAAATATTCACTTACTTAATTTTCCAAGTTAAAATGGTCGGGTCTCACACAAAGGTATGTGTTGCAGTCTTGTAGACATATCGCAATCATTTAATAATTTATGCGCAAACATAAAATAATTTATGCGCAATCATAGAATAATTTATGCGCAAACACATCGCAATACACGGTGTTCTTCAATAACTATACAAAATTGTAAATTTATCACTAATTACCGCAACCATATAATAAGTTATGCGCAAACTCATGCAATACATGGTGTACTTCAATAACACTACAAAGTTATCAATATATCACTAGTATCGCAATCATAGAATAAGTTATGTTAAGACACACCGCAATACATTCATCAACAAGATGGATGAAAATAAACATTTCTCACATAATGGGAGTAAATATCCTGAATCAATTGGCTGATCATAATCACCAAAAACACATTCATCAACACGATCACATGCGACTAAATACTTGCAAAGGATTCAATGTAGTCTAATCCATATTCACCGTCAAAGTTGCGAGTTTCTATGTTCACTCCTCTGTTGAGAGACCTACGCAAGACATTAAGACTATCATGCACAAAATCACACAGCTTCTCCTATGTTCAATCAGTAAGAGTCATTATGGATTTGTGAGGAATCCCCAGAACTAATTTTTGATATTCCTCGTCCTGAATCACACAGAGTATATAAACAATGGAAAGTTCTAGGATGAAAAGACCACTCGATATAATCTGTGGGTAGTCAGCAATAAAAGAGGGCGCAAGATTCACATGGTACTTAACAATCCACTCAGAATAATCGGTCTTCATCTTGTACACATTGAACTCTTCAACCATCATTTCAACAAAGTGCATGTAGCCACAAGACTCCCCAAAGTAATAGTTCGTCCCACGAAGCTGTCTGTGCACGACAGGCAGTGAAGGCATCTCATGCAGTAATAGAGTGTCAACATTAAACCGCAACAATGAGTGCGCTACAGGATTCGTCCAAAACAAACGTGTAGACAGCCAATGGATAGATCCATTACAATACACCCCCTTCCCAATCTGTACCTGAAGCCCATTTGCTAACACAAACTCACCGCAATCAATCATGACTCTTATCTCAGATGTGTAAACCATAATTCGAAAAGTCGATTCCTTCATTACAACCATGACAACATTGTACTTAGGAGACCTCACCGGGTGAAAAGCCAACGCAACATTGTTTGCTGAATACCCTGAGATGACTGTTGTTCTCTGGTCGAATATGAGAAACTCTGGAATGATGATGGTGAAACATTGACCGAAATGAGTTCATGGCTTATACCTTAAGACAGGACCACCACTGTTTGTGAAATTTTCCATTTTGATTGTTTGTTGCGCGATGTATACGCAAGTGTAAGACCCCAAAATATTTAACAACTTATCAAAATATTTAATCTACTAATACATATTCAATATGGATGATGAAAAATTTTATATCACCAACCTTCTTCAATAATGGAGATGCTAAATATGCAATTGCATGGAGGATTTTATGAAGTTTGAAGAAGGATTTGAGGCTGGCAGTTAGGGGAGTGCAAGAGACATTTTTCTTTCTTTTTGTTTTTGAGTGGAGAAGATGAAGTATGATGTAGGGTTTTCTAGTTGACTCTCCTATTTATATTATGGATTATTTCCATGTATATAAGCCATACCTAAAGTATAGTTATTTGTGATTATTATTATTATTATTTTAACAAGTAACACGTCAAAAGTAAAACTAAGTCACGTATTTTAAGCAAAAATAATATAACACGGAAGGAAAAGAACAGAAGTAAATATTCACTTACTTAATTTTCCAAGTTAAAATGGTCGGGTCTCACTCAAAGGTATGTGTTGCAGTCTTGCAGACATATCGCAAAGCTACATAGTAGAGTGAATTGTTGGCCTCAACTTATTTTCTGTTACGATTCGTTGGAATGTACTGGTAATGGTAGAAAGGATCGGTTTCGATTCGCAGGACGATTCCACGAGCGGGAGTTAGTGCAAGGTTTCGCCAGAGACGAAATCTAGGGCTAGAAATCAGAGAAATCCACCGTTTGCTGACCAATTTGCAGCGGAATAGCGGTTTGATCGGTAATCCGATAGGAATTTCAGTCAGGAGATCATCGATTGAGGCCACCTCTACAGCGGAATTCATGGCAATTCGACAAACTCAGGAATTAGGGTTCTTATTTTCTCTGAAATTGAATTGTATCTTTTTTGTTCTCACGTTTGGGAATTGGGATAATTAACTTCATAGAATTTTGCTTGCTATATTCACATCACTCATTCTCTTTTTTCCTTTTATGACAAAGTTGAATTTACTCATAAAGAGTAATCAGGTAAGGATTTCAGTCAGGAGATGGTCGATTGACGCGCCTCTTCATCTGAATTCATGTAATTTGGACGAACAGAGGAATTAGAGTTACTCTGCTTAACTGAAACTGAAATTGGGAATGGGGATGATATTAAGCACACAACATTTGGCTTACTAAACATGTGTGCTTTTTTCATTGTCCTTTTCTGGGAAAGTTGATGAATTTACTCATCAAAACTAGCCAGTTGCCACCCATCACCACAAGAGAGGAATTAGGATTACTCATTTTATTTGCTTTACTGAAACTGAAACTGAAATTGTACTATCTTTTTTCGTTCTGAGGTTATTCATTTTTTCTCATGCATCATGTTCCACCGTTTACTGACCAATTTTCCATTTTAATTGTTTGTTGCGCGATGTATGCGCAAAGGCATGTGTGGTGCAAACGTAGCGCAAATCTGCATAGTAGAGTTAATTGTTGTCCTATACGGATGGTATATATATCCCAACTCCTTTGGAATATCTCTAAGATTCTTTCTGGATAAAAAAACAATCACTGAGCAATGAGCGTGAGAACACAAGACTTCATCTGCTAACAAAATGGCCTGTTTTGATTTTTGATGACAGTGTTTTTTACACTTTCATTCGGTTCTATTTCACCAATTTAGCTATCCTCGTGTATGCTTTTTAGTGCATTTTGTTAGAATAGTGTCACGTTCCCATTTTCTTTGTTATTTTCAGGATTTAGGTGAAAATCGCACTTTTGGATATGAATCATGGCGAAGCATTAATGTTTTGGTGCAACGAGATCACCGGTGGTGTGTCAAGGAGTACCGGGACGTGTTTCCAGACCAAAAGACCAAGTTTCGGAGCTTAAAGTCGTCCCCAAGACCAAAAAGTTGAAGACTTGGAGGAGAAAAGCACGGGCAATTCTCTGCATGTGCTAGGTGATGAACGAGATTGTCAGACTCGAACAATCAAATAAATTTGTTTTAGCCAAAGGGCAACTCACAACTACACAAAACACATAGTGCAGAGGTAAGATGACCTCGAGTGTCGATCTCTAGGGACTTAACTAGCTTTAACTACAATAACTACTAAATAAATTCAGAAAACAAATTCAACTTAGTTTAATTTAACGATATATGATGAGAGCTGGTGATAGTATGCTCACTCTAAGCATCGGACCCTAATTATGCATGAAAGTGCAACATGTACTGCTTTAAAAGTAATTCGAATTAACAAACACCAAAAGACAGATTTGTAGACATGTATGTTGAAAGCTTCCTATCTATACTAATACTTGGCTAAGGTTGTCTGGCTTAGTTCAAGCAGTACATGATAATTATAATCATTGAATCGATGATCTTGAATTGTCCTAGTGTTTCTAACACTTTCATACGAAGATACTTGGCTTAGTCGGATCAAAGAATCGAATAAAATAATTATACAAGTAAAAGAATCAGAAACTCAATCATGCACAATATGAAACCTAGCTATGAATTTACATACTATCACCAACTAGAAACTTAGTTACTCATATCAAAATCAAGATCAACAATAGCAATCATAGGTGAAAACATAATTGAATTGAAAGATAGAGTATGAAAAAGGTGAGATACAAAGTTACCACCGAGGGTTGTCAATCTCCGGTGAATTGCTAAACTCACAAATTTCTAGCAAGGTGAGATCAAAAGATGTCCAAATCTCTACCTTGGTGCTCCAAATTGCTAAGATAAAGTAGTTCTAAGAGAAAGAAAATCCAGAACAAGCTCTAGGGTTTATGTCTGCAAAATTATGATCTAAGATATGAAAATTCGCAACTTTTACAATTATATATAGCACATTCACATATGCACTTTGTTAAACAAGGGAGTCTCTCGTAACATTCTCTACCTGGACCTAGTAAATGACGACGTAATGATGCATATTAAAATACAAATGGTTGCCCCGTGCCTATGAAACTGAGGGCTTACTACTGTTCACCAAGTGAGATTTTTCCTCAAGAGAGGTCGAACCAATATTGGCTCTTATCAAACGAAGGAGGGTTCCCTAAAAGACAACACTCCCCTATTCTACCCGACTCTTAAGGAAAAACTTTTCACCACTTCCCGAATGACAGGACGACGGTGGTCTAGAACAAGCCTTGGATTAGGCGACACGAGAACACAAGGAAGAATTTACAACTCGATTACGAACTACTACAAAAGCTGAAAATTAATGCAATACTTTGCTAAAACTGCTTTTTGGCTTGCTTGGACCCTTCTTTTGTTTTCTTGGGTCTTATTCTTTTTTCTTTTTTCCAGATTTCTGGAATTTTCGATTTTTTTTCTCTTTTTTTTTTTCTTTTTTTTCTTTTCTCTTTTTTTTTTTTTTTTGTTTTGTTTTGTTTTGTTTTTTGTATATAGCCAGCAGTAGCACAATGAAAGGAAATAACAATGACTCTACAACGACCTCCCCAAACCTATTCGAAAGAATAGGTTTGAACACAAACTCACAAAGAAGAAGAAAAACAAACTCAACATGACTCAACTATACGAAAAACAAGTCATACAAATGGTAACCCCCTCCCCAAACCTATTCGTTAGAATAGGTTTCAAACAAAGGATCACACACCTCACTCTACCTCCTTCCTAGGCATTTAGCAATCTCAAAAAGCAAGGTGAAGACTTGTTGCCTATTAAGTACATAATTACACGAGAATACAACCAAAGACTCTAACATGCAACATTTTATAAGGCCTTCGCGAACCGCAGTAGAGAAAACACCACATAGTGATGTCGAGACTATGAAGTTTAACTAGTGCACATACGAATTTGCCAAGCCAAGCGAGACAAAACTCAAACTATTCCATAGAGATGCAATGTATAGTCAATGGTCACAAACACTTAAAGTTCAAAAACTTTGGCAATAAACTCCACACAACATCATGCAAAACTAGACTAAGGATGAATGCATACGAACAAACTAAATCCTAAGAAAGACGAGTTGAAATGAGAAATATAAGTCATTGGAATACCCAGAGATAACCCCCCCCCCCCTAACCTGAACTTCGTCGTACGTCCCGAACGTCGAAAGTGGATATTGGGTGAGAGCTGGAAGAGTACATGTAACCTGTATTACTCAATGAAACTCGTGACAAACCAAAATGGATGATAAAAAGGGTAAAAAGGTCAATATGGTTGCATACGGGGGTGATTCGTGGTGTCCGGATGAAAATCTGGACACCCGGAGCACTGGCGCCCTCAGGCGCACCGCCCCATGTGAGGGGCGGTCCGCCTGGGGTGCCCAGGGGCGCCCATGCCTCTGCCTCTCCCGGGCGCACCGCCCCGTGTGAGAAGCGGTCCGCCTAGGAGCGTCAGAGGCGCCTAGGCGTTCGGCCTCTCCCGGGCGCACTGCCCCAGTGTGGGGGGCGTTCCGCCTGGGAGCGGCAGAGGCGCCCAGGCGTTCTGTCTCTCCCGGGCGCACCGCCCCGTGTGGGGGGGCGGTCCACCTGGAAGCGGCAGAGTCTTGGCTCCTGAGTTAATCATTCCCAAACTCAAAAAATATCAACTTTTTACCTATTTTATCACCAAAAACACACTAACACAAGGGGAAAAAAACTAAAGACTCAAAAAAGGAAAAACTACAAGCTACATACTCTCATGTGAATGTAGGAGTGGTGAGGTCGAGATGATCAACCTCCACTTGATCACTGGGAAGCTCAAAGTATGGTTTCACACGTTGCCCATTCACCTTGAAGGTGTCGCCAGTCTTCGGGTCCAAAAGTTCTACAGCTCCATGGGGAGCAACTTGGACAATCTCGTATGGTCCATCCCATCGAGTACGGAGCTTCCCTGGAAATAAGCGAAGTCTGGAGTTGAACACTAAGGCTTTCTGGCCAGGGATCAGCTCTTTCCGCACAATGCCACGGTCGTGATACTTTTTGGTGCGCTCCTTGTAACGCTTGGCGTTCTCATAGGCACCGAGACGTAGTTCATCAAGCTTGTCGAGTTGCATCAACCTTTCTTCCCCAGCTTTTCCCATAGCAAGGTTTAGCTCCTTTATTGCCCAATAAGCTCTGTGTTCTAGCTCAACCGGAAGGTGGCATGCTTTCCCAAACACCAGTCTGTAGTGGTGCCGATTACTGTTTTGTAGCTGGTTCTATACGCCCAAAGCGCATCATTCAGTTTTCCAGCCCAATCTTTCCTGCTAGGCTTCACCACACGCTCAAGGATCTTTTTAATTTGACGGTTGCTAACCTCTACTTGCCCAGAAGTGTGCGGATGATATGGTGTAGCAACATTATGGGTAACACTGTATTTCTTCATGAGTGAGGCAAAGGAACGGTTGACGAAATGAGAACCACCATCACTGGTAATTGTTCTAGGAACTCCGAACCGGGTGAAAATCACATCCTTCAAGAATTTCAAGACTATCGAAGCATCATTCTTCCTAGTGGAGATTGCCTCCACCCACTTAGTTACATAGTCCACCGCGACTAGAATGTACTCATATCCCGAGCTTGATGGGAATGGTCCCATGAAATCAATTCCCCATACATCAAAAGGTTCTACCACTAGATTCCCTTGCTGGGGCATTTCTTCCTTCTTGCCAATATAGCCCCCTCGCTGACATGGGTCACAATTCTTCACAAATTCCCTCGCATCTCGGTGCAAGGATGGCAGAAAAATCCTGCTTCTAACACCTTACGGGCTATTTTAGCCCCACTGTAGTGTCCGTCGCACTGAAGCTCATGGCAATGACTCAGTACACTTCGTTGTTCTCCTTGTGGAACGCATCTCCTCAAGATTCTATCAGCTCCTTCTCTAAGAAGGTTCGGATCATCCCATATGTAAAAGTTGCACTGTTTTGAAAGTGCTCTCCTATCGGAGACTGAGAAATTAGTTGGGCAAATACCCGTAACCAATTAATTCACAATATCAGCATACCATGGCTCTTCATATACTCTCATCAAGTGTTTATCTGGAAGGTCCTCATTAACAGGAATTGCATCTACAAGGATATTTGAAATTCTAGACAAGTGATCAGCTACGCAATTTTCCTTACCAGCCCTATCCACTATGGTCAAATCAAAGTCTTGTAACAATAAGACCCAACGGATTAATCTTGGCTTAGAATCTTGTTTAGCTATTAAATGTCTTAAAGCATCATGATCAGTATGGATATTCACAAGGTGTCCTAACAAATAAGACCTAAACTTCTGTAAAGCAAAAAACAACAGCTAAAAATTCTTTTTCAGTAGTTGTATAGTTAACTTGAGCTGAGTCTAGGGTCTTACTGACATAGTAAATCACACGATACTGCTTATCCACCTTTTGGCATAAAACAACCCCCATAGCAAAATTTGAGGCATCACACATTATCTCGAAAGGAAGTTTCCAATTAGGTGGCACAACTATAGGATCAGTAATTAATCTTGCCTTAAGGGTGTTAAAGGCCTCTAAGCAATCTTCAAAAAAATCGAAACTCACATCTTTTGCAAGCAAGTTGCTTAAGGGTTTTGCAATTTTCAGAAAATCTTTGACAAACCTCCTATGGAATCCTACATGACCAAGAAATGACTGAAGTTCTTTGACACAAGTGGGTGGGGGAAGCTTCTCAATTATCTCTATCTTTGCCCTATCAACTTCGATCCCCCTATCGGAGACCACATGTCCTAGAACAATGTCTTCCCTAACCATGTAATGACTTTTCTCCTAATTTAGAGTTAAATTGCATTCGATACACCTTTTCAGAACAAGATCTAATCTATGCAAGCATTCATCAAACGAATCACCAAAAAGGGAAAAATCATCCATGAAAACCTCAACAAACTTAGTCACCATATCAGAAAAAACAGAAAGCATGCACCTTTGAAAAGTGGCGGGGGCGTTACATAGCCCAAATGGCATTCTCCTGTAAGCAAATGTTCCGAAAGGGCAAGTGAATGTCGTCTTCTCCTGGTCCTCTGGCGCAATCGAAATTTGATAGAAACCTGACAAGCCATCAAGGAAACAATAAAATTTCCGCCCCGCAAGGCGGTTCAACATGTCATCAATAAATGGGAGAGGAAAGTGGTCTTTCTTTGTGGCGGCATTTAATCTCCTATAATCAATGCACATCCGCCAACCTGTGGTTTTCCTAACTGGCACTAGCTCTCCCTTCTCATTATCCTCTACTGTAATCCAAAATTTCTTAGGTACACGGGGCTTACCCACCTACTATCAGGAATGGGGTAGATCATATCGGCATCCAACAACTTAATCACCTCCTTTTTTCACTACCTCTTGCATGGATGGTTTATCCTACGCTGAGGTTGCCTAACGGGTTTGGCATCTTGTTCTAGAGTGATATTGTGCACACACCGTGTAGGGCTTATCCCCTTTATATCGCTGATTCCCCATCCTATGGCTGTAGAATTTTCTTTCAGGACTTGGACTAGCCTACCTTCTTCTATGCTAGATAGGTGTGAAGAGATTATTACAGGCTTTTTCTCATTTTCCCCTAAGTACACATACTTAAGGTGCCTAGGAAGGGGTTTTAGTTCTAAGCTAGGCTCTTCTGGAAGTCGGTTCTCTCGCTCTTCTTCCTCTATGGGTTCAAGCACCTCTTCTCCGAATGGGATTTCGGGTGTGCTATCCATTCTCTGAACTAGTTCCCTTGCTTCCTCAGGCATGTAACACGTCTCTACCTGCATGGTTAGTGCCTCTTCAAGAGGTTCAATATTATCATGGCAATGGTGAAATTCTGAAATCACAGAATCATAGCAATCAATAAACTTCAATTCTTCTATAACTTCTTTATCGACTATACTACATCATACCAATTGAATTTTCTCACCCATTACCTTCATGGTGATTTTCATGCCGTGTAGTTCAAGGCATGTATTGGTAGTGGCCATAAATGGTCTTCCAAGCAGCACCACGCATTCTCGAACATGGCTCTTTCCTTCCTCGGCTGATTTCATCACTACAAAATCTGCAGGAATTATCAATTTGTCTACCTTTACGAGGATATCCTCAATTATTCCCACAGGGCGCTTCACGCTTTGGTCCGCCATCTGTACAACCATCTCGGTTGGCTTCACTTCTCCAAGGTCTAGGGCTTTGTATACTGAGTAGGGCATCAGGTTGATGCTAGCTCCTAAGTCGAGCATAGCCTTGGTGGACCGTCCATTCCCCATGGTAATATCTATGATGAAGCTCCCTGGGTCTCTTTGCTTCACGGGAAGCCCCACTATAGAATTCACCGTCTCCATCCCGTTCACGTCCCCCCCCCTAGTGAAATCCTTTTGTTGCTCTTGACCTCCCGAAAGAACTTCGTATAGGCGGGAACATTCTGGATTAGCTCCAATAGAGGAACATTAACTTCGACTTTAGAGAGGCGCTTGAATAGCGGTGACTCCTGTATATCCTTCTTGGCTGGCTTGATCCTACGAGGGAATGGCATGTGAGGTTTTGGGGGCACATAAGGGTTGGAAGACTTATGAAGTCCCTCCTCAATGTTTGGTGTGTCCCCCTTCTCCCCATCGTCGCCGCCGCCTTCAGATGTGCGGGGTGCATCGTCCTGCACTTGAGAGTCAGTTGAGCCCTCACCAACTTCATTCTCCTTGCTTATCCCTGCATTGTTAGTCACAGTAGATTTAACATGTTTAGGACGTACAAAATTAGGGATTTTAGTTACCTTTCCACCACGGAGGAGTAGGTTTACTTCCTCGAACTCAGGGATCTCGGTGGTAACCGCTGGGATGTGCTCCGCTTCATGAAGGTCGTCGACGACGGGTGAAATCGGGGAGCTGGGGTCGTCCAGCTCCCTGGAGCTGTGGGGTGGACTGCCCCCCACCTCAGGCGGTGCGCCTCGGAGTGGCAGGGGCGTCCCCAGCTCTCTGGTGCTGTGGGGCGCACTGCCCCCCACCTCAGGCGGTGCGCCTGGGAGTGGCAGGGGGTAGTCTCCTTTCTGCTGTTGTGGGGCGCACCGACCCCCACACCAGGTGGTGTACCTGGGGTGGCCAGAGGACACGCCTGCGTTCTGCTGGTGAGGGGCGCACCGCCCCCCATACCAGGCGGACCGCCCCTCACCTCCTGTGGGGCGTCCCATGTGAATTGGCTTCCGAACTCAGGTGCATGAATTTCTTCTACCTTCTCACACTTTAACAAGCTGACTTCTTCCATTAGTCACTCAGTTACTGCTACACCCTCAAAAACCTGTGCTATACGAAGGTTCTGTTCAACTTGTCTTGCATGTGCGACTTCAAATACAATCTCAGTGGCTTTAATTCCTGCATAAATTGCAAGTTCATCCTCCTCACTAATATCTTTTTCTCCATACGCCTCAGGTAAGCTTTCAGCTCCACCTCGGTCTAGTCTCTCACTGGTGATGTGACTTGGTGTTAGTCTCTCAGACTGCGCGGATCCACTAGCGTACTTACGGAAGACCTTTTCTGCCTCTTCAGCCGTACATTCTTTCAATCCTCCTCACAACCCTTCCACTCTAAGCCTAACCTCATCACGTAACCCACCAACAAAATTCCAAATCAACTACCCATCGTCGAAACGGTGATGGGGGCACTCTCGTTTATACTTCTCGAAACGATCATAGGTGTCACAAAACCGCTCATCTTCTCATTGCTTGAAGTGTTCAATCCTTCCTCGTAAGGCCATTGTCTCTTGGTAAGACATAAATCGCGCCAAGAACTCCTCTACTGCTTGGTCCTACGTCTTCAGTGATCCTGGTGCTAACCTTGCCATCCAAAGCCTTGGCTCATACCCCAAGGCGAAAGAAAATAACTTCCTGCATACTTGGTCCTCTGTAAACCACTTCGCCGGAATTCGGGCTACCTCCTCCTCGTAGGATCGAATGAAACTCAATGGATTCATCCCTACTCCTTTCTCAAACCTTAGTATGTTCCTTACCACGGAACTTGTCACCTCATACCCAGTTAACTCATCCTCCAGGTATATAGTCGATCCTCTCTTAACCTGCGAAAATTGGGGCGTCATGCGAGCCCTCATGGACGTCATACCTGGATATCTGTGACAGGAGTAACTCACAACCAAAAATCAGTCCTCTTAGTTCTGATCAAAATTTGGAATTCAACTTCTAAACTAGACAACTAAGATCACTTATCCTGGAAATTGAATGCTGAAAATACAAATAAGCTAAAGAGTAAAAAGGAGTTAAAGTCCCCGGCAATGGCGCCAATTTGATGAATGAGATTGACATACTCGAACAATCAAATAAATTTGTTTTAGCCAAAGGACAACTCACAACTACACAAAACACGTAGTGCAGAGGTAAGATGACCTCGAGTGTCGATCTCTAGGGACTTAACTAGCTTTAACTACAATAACTACTAAATAAATTAAGAAAGCAAATTCAACTTAGCTTAACTTAACAATATATGGTGAGAGTTGGTGATAGTATGCTCATTCTAAGCATCGGGTCCTAATTATGCATGAAAGTGCAACATGTACTGCTTTAAAAGTAATTCGAATTAACAAACACCAAAAGACAGATTTGTAGACATGTATTTTGAAAGCTTCCTATCTATACTAATACTTGGCTAAGGCTGTCAGGCTTAGTTTAAGCAGTACTTGATAATTATAATCATTGAATCGATGATATTGAATTGTCCTAGTGTTTCTAACACTTTCATACGAAGATATTTGGCTTAGTCGGATCAAATAATCGAATAAAACAATTATACAAGTAAAAGACTCTGAAACTCAATCATGCCCAATATGAACCCTAGCTATGAATTTACATATCAAAATCAAGATCAACAATAGTAGTCATAGATGAAAACATAATTGAATTGAAGATAGAGTATGAAAAAGGTGAGATACAAAGTTACCACCGAGGGTTGTCAATCTCCGGTGAATTGCTAAACTCACAAGTTTCTAGCAAGGTGAGATCAAAAGATGTCCAAATCTCTACCTTGGTGCTCCAAATTGCTAAGATAAAGTAGTTCTAAGAGAAAGAAAACCCAGAACAAGCTCTAGGGTTTATGTCTGCAAAATTATGATCTAAGATATGAAAATTCACAACTTTTACAATTATATATAGCAGCTGTCGGAAACTCCCAGGCGGTCAGGCGGACCGCCGGACACCAGGCGGACCGGCGGTGCGCCTGGAACGGACAGAGAGTTGCCCGTGCTCTTCTTCCTCCAAATCTTCGATTTTTGGCCTTGGGCACGGTTTTGAGCTCCGAAACTCGGTCATTTGGCCTGGAAACATGTCCCAGTACTCCTTGACACACCACGGGTGATCTCGTTGCACCAAAACTTCAATGTTTCGCCTTGATTCATATCCAAAAGTGCGACTTTTACCTAAATCCTAAAAATAACAAAGAAAATGGAAACGTGACACTATTCTAACAAAATGCATTAAAATGCATGCAATAGGATAGTTAAATTGGTGAAAAAAATACCCGAATGATAGTGTAAAAAACACTGTCATCACTAGGCGCACCGCCTGGCACCCCAGGCGGTCAGCCTGGTGTCAGGCGCACCGCCTGGTGCCAGGCGGTCCGCCTGGTACTGTTATGGGAGCCCACCGATATTTATATTAAAAAGTCGAATTTTCATATCTTCATTCATGCTTTTGCAGACATAAACCCTAGAGCTTGTTCTGGATTTTCTTTGACTTAGAACTACTTTTTCTTAGCGATTTGGAGCATCAAGGTAAAGATTTGGAAATCTATTGATCTCACCTTGCTAGATCTTTGTGAGTTTAGCAATTCACCGGAGATTGACAACCCTCGGTGGTAACTTTGTATCTCACTATTTTTTGCACTCTATCTTTCAATTCAACGATGTTTTCATCTATGATTGTCATGATTGCTATTGTTGATTTCGATTTTGATATGAGTAGCTAAATTTCTAGTTGGTGATAGTATGTAAATTCATAGCTAGGGTTCATATTGTGCATGATTGAGTTTCTGAATCTTTTGCTTGTAGAATTGTTTTATTCGATTTTTTGATCCGACTAAGCCAAATATCTTCGTATAAAAGTGTTAGAAACACTAGGACGATTCAATATCATCGTTTTCAATATTTATAATTATCAAGTACTGCTTGCACTAAGTCTGATAACCTTAGCCAAGTATTAGTATAGATAAGAGGCTTTCAAAATACATGTCAAAACCTGTCTTTTGGTGTTTGTTCTGATTGAGCGTTTGGGTGGAAACCTTGCGGTAGTATCCTCTCCGAATGGAGAGTTGTCTGATACGGTGTAAACAATTCCCACATCAAGATCAGTTCGAATTACTTTTAAAGCAGTATGTGTTGCACTTTCATGCATAATTAGAACGCGATGCTTAGAATGAGCATTACTATCACCAGCTCTCGTCATATATTGTTAAGTAAAGCTAAGTTAAATTTGTTTACTGAATTTATAATAGTTATTGTAGTTAAAGCTAGTTAAGTCCTTAGATATCGACACTCGAGGTCATCTTACCTCTGCACTACGTGTTTCATGTAGTTGTGAGTTGCCCTTTGGCTTTTAAACAAATTTATTTGATTGATTGAGTCTGACAATCTCGTTCATCAATTTTTCATGGAGATGAACCAGTATTTGTCACAAAGTAGTAAAACAGAACAAATGGATATTGCATCAGATTGAGATGGAATTCAAGCGTCAATTTGTCAAGACCGGATGATCATGCCCATCACATCCACCTAGTTGGATATCTGTTTCAACTAATTTACCAAAATAAGACCCAGAATTTAATACTCTACTCTCAATTCAATATCATCGATACAAGTAAATGGTGAAGAATATTGTCACAGATTAATATAAACTAAGTAATTCCACAACTCTCTACAATCGATCTTTGAGATGAGAGGAATTCATTGTCATATCATAGCCTTAGGCATACGACTGGATCCAGGGATCGATTCCACCATTTACCTCTCCACAAGTATCTAATTATCCACTTGTTGAGACTCCAAAAGACATTAAAACGAGTCCAATGTATTATGTACTATTCAACTCGGGAGCAGTTGTAACTTGCAACTAACCATTTAATGCCACCTTTTTACTAGAATTTTAAACTAGTGATTTCCAACAAATAAAATCACTCCACTGTTTGCTTAAAATGAGAATATGGATTGTGGAAACCAACCTATTCAAAGCTCTCATCTTCAATCAATCACCATTACAGCTGCAGTGAGGCTCCAGAAAGTTTACCGGAGTTATCGTACTCGGCGTAGGTTGGCAGATTCTGCTATTGTATCAGAAGAGTTATGGTAAGTTGTTATCTGATACCTTCTATTTTCTAAGATGTGTAACAAAAAAAATATGATACTAGTGTAGAAATTTAGGGTCGATTTTGCTCTAATCATACGCAGCGGATTTTCGAAAAATTTTACGACCAATTTTGATAACAATTATTTAACATGCATTACGTGAAAGAGATATCTTACAGATTAAGAGATTCCAAATCCTCGTCTCTTTGTTCAGCAAATTCCAGTTGCTGCTCCTCGATCTCCTCCTCGGCAAACTATTTGTCGTAGGCTTCGTAATCCTCTTTAGTGAGCTCCAAGTTTTCACGCTCCGCTCCAAATAAATCCCAATCCTCCGTATTGTCCAGCTTGAAAGCCTTCACCTCGGTATCCACAGAATTTCGTCTACCATAGAGTGCTAGGAAACTCTTTAAACAATGTTGGGATATGTAAATAATCGTGTAGAGTGTTTACTGTTTTATTTCTTCAAAAGAAAGACAAACAAAGATGATGTATACTTCTGTCCTTATCCATGTGAGAGAGGAAAAGTAGTATATTCTGGTTTGTATATCACATCAATATACTCCTACTACATCTACTACATCTAATATATATATATATATATATATATCTATATATATATATATATATATATGGGAAATTACATTTACCTACCTTGCTACGAGCTCTAACTACAAAATTGCCCTATTAGTTTAACAATTACAGTTACCCCTTAGCCCGGAAAAGTTTGACTTGGCCGTTATTCAATTTAAAAAAAACCGGCCCAAACAAGGCCTTAGCATTTTTTTTATATCATTTTTCCTTTTTTCTTTCTTCTTTTTTTTTCTTTTTATCTTTTCTCTTTTCCTTTTTTTTACATCATCTTCACCTTCATCTTACATTTTACGGTACCGGATTCCGGTACCGGAACTTCCGATCGGAGCTGTTAAAGAGCTCCGATCGGAGCTGGTTAACAGCTCCGATCGGAGCTATTACCAGCTCCGATCGGAGATGTTACCAACTCCGATCGGAGCTCTTTAACAGCTCCGATCGGAGCTTGTAATAGCTCCTAACCGGAGCTCTTTAATAGCTCCGGTTACCGGAGCTGTGGTCTGGTCGGAGCTCCGACCAGATCCTTTGTTTTCTTTTTTTTTTTTAATTTTATATTTGATTTTTTTTTAACTTATATTTTTGGGTAGATTTGAAACAAAACCTTAAATTGGGGTAATTTTACAATTATTATTAGTTCATGTATAAATTTATTTATTTTTTGTGGTTAATTTGAAATAAATTAAAGTTAATTTTGTAAAATAAAATAGTTTAGAGGTAAATGTGTAAATAAAGTAAACTGAAGCTGTTTGGCTCAAGCCAAAAAATGAGATTCCGGCAAGGCTAAAACTGTCATTTCCAGCTCTTAGTGCGCGAAAAGTCAAGTTCGTGGGGCTAATTGTAATTGATTTTAACTAACAGGGACTGTAAGTAATTGTTAAACTAAGAAGGTAAGATCTGTAATAAAAAAACTAACAAGGGGTGTAGATGTAAATTGCCCTATATATATATATATATATATATATATATATATATTGGTCAAAGGAAAGTGGAGAAGAGAGATGGGACCACGATATATATATATATAGATTATTCCCACAGCAATACACAATCTTCCATCCATGTGGTATCAGCCAACAAAATTTGCATGACATACACAACATTAGGCATGGAATCAATTTTTGTACTGCAAAATATATTTGCAAAAAAAATGTTACTGAAATACCCCTAAGCCCAAAAATTGACTGACAGTAGGTGCTACAGTATTATGTGGCAAATTTGATACCAAAAATAGAAAACTACAAACGGATCCCAAGTACCCTACAGTAAACACATTTGAAATTTCCTTTCCCTGTTTCCTATACCAATCTTTTTTTCTTCAGTCATTTCCTTTTATCATTCCAGCCTTCTTCCTCACTAGCTACCCCCAAATTAACCTAAATCCCTTATAGCAGTCCGAGTCCTCCTTAACCTGAAATTCGTTTATCACCATACACTCGGAACCCCACGAGAAAGTATTAAATGGCTACAATTGCGCCGGTTCTGCTTGTAATTCAAACAGAGGAGTTCAATGGAGTTCTTAGCACTGACGAAGCTCCGGATTGGGACCAATTCAATATTTTATACAGAGGTATAACTTCCTTAACTTCTATTAAAGTATGGTTTGTCAAATTCGTTACCGTTGTTGCAAGCTAATTTAATTGTAAAGAACGTACATCATTTATTGATAATTTGGTTATGTTGTGTCTGTTTATTAGATTTTAGTGAAGTAGTGTATTAGATTTCGGTTCAATAGTATATCATTAATTGTTAATTGACTAATGCTTGGTCGGCATATCTCTATATAAAATTCAACAAAGTTTCAATACTCATGGAAGTCCCAAAAATTATTCCCTCTGTATTAAGATGAAAATGTAAAAAATTGATAATTTTATAAGGAAGGTACACCTCTATATAAATACAGCCCAGTTTGGAACTTCAATGGAATTCCCATCTATGTTTGATATGTATAAAGATGAAAATGTATATACACAAGATAGCACCTTCATAGCTTACAAAGTATGCATGTAAGGAATTATTGTTAAGAAGTAACCATGTCTAAGCCTTAGTATTCATATCTTACAATAATGGTTGCCTCATCCTTATATTCGGGTGTTATTTAATAATAGAGAGGTTGGTAATATAGTTCTGCAAGATTCAATCTTAAGACGTAGTTTTCCATCAATTCTAAAATATTACAATTACACACAAACCAATTACAAAATTTCAAGCAGAATGGCAGAGTTAACTAGTTCTTTATATAGTAATTTAAAACATACAATTATTGTTTAGTTGCCACTATGAAGCAATGAATATTTTGTGTTATAGGGACATTGCAAAATTGATGATTAGAAACACAAGTATGTATGGTACTACTAATTGTAAGTTTTTAATAAACAAATTATAATCCCTGCAATCCCTGTATTTTCCCAATTAAACCTTTGTTAGTTTGTGGGTAATATGTTAAATTAGCTCTTATATTAAATTCTGTAATGTCCCAAATGTGCTTATGTGGCTAAAAAAATTTGCAATGGACACTTACAATATCATCACCATATTACAAACTTACCTGGTTGCAGTTATAAAGAATCAACACTCATATGCTATATTTCTGTTCATGCCAGAAAGGGCTAGTGTCCCATTGTCAAATTGCACCAGACTCACATACAAGATAGCTAACAATATGGAATGTTCACTCACATGCAAGTCTGACTTTAAGAACATGATGCTTTTAGCAAGGGAACTGACTCACCATGTTATTCATATACGATCTGATAATTCAACAAAGAAACATGCTGCTCCTCCAACACCCCAACAGAGAGGAGTTCTTACATCTTATTTCATGGCCATAAAGAGGACCAACATCAACAAAAGATCATCATTCGATTTGAATAATAAGCCCAATCTGGAAAACATTGACTTGAATGAACAACCAGTTGAGAAGAATCAAAACTGCTTGCCGGGTGAGACAGAAAGTATTGCAAACAATAGTATTGGAGGGGCTGGTCCTAGTTTTGTATTCAACATTCGGCGTTTCAGAACAGTTGGCTCTCAACAATCTCTATCAACTAGGTATGAAGATGCTAACCCACAAAATGGTAATGCAGGTGCAAACGATCATTCAACTGGGATGCAAGCCAACCCCAATTACTCTCGCCATCAAGTTCAACCTATTATAACTGGTCAAAACGCAGACGACGTTGAGGTTCAGTCTAGTACAGCTGCAGTTTCTAATTGTGTCCCAAACCAAATGTTGAATGATGCAACCACAGAACTAAATGCTACTACACAAACTAATGCCACACCACAACAACCTCAAAAGAAGAGAAATTATGCTGCAAATACTAGGCGAAAGAGGAAAGAACAACTTGCAAGAGGAGAGTTCTACCCTGGTGCCACAACACACGTGCCTACATTTGATATTGCTCCAGAACAGGAACCGGTGGTGCTGCGGTCAGCCAACTGGATTACATATATTAAGGGTGTAGGATATGAATTCAGAGGTGGTGCTGAAGAGTTCAGAAGCAAACTAATAATGTATGCAGCCAAATGTGGATTTGAATACGAGTACAAAAGGAATGATACGAAGTATATCCACGCTTTTTGTGTCATGAAAGATGAAGAGGGCTGCAAATGGTTTGTGAAAGCTTCTAAAAGTACTGTGACAGAGACCATGAGTGTACATTAAAACACTCATGTACTTTGTCACTAATGGGGACTGAATCACACAGGTTAGGTTGTAGGATTATTGGACACCTCATTACAGATGCAATTAGAGCCAACCCAACCCTAACAGCAACCCAACTAAAGTTGGACTTCAAGACATATTATGGATTCACAATTCCATATGACAAGGTATGGAGGGGCGTGGAGGTTGCTAGGGGTAATGTTTTTGGGTCGTTCTCTGATTCGTATGATGAATTGAGATGGTATACTGAGGCAATCAAGCGCACAAACCCAGGCAGCAAGGTATATCTGGAAACAACACCAGAAGAAAACAGATTCCACCGTCTTTTTGTTGCATTCAATGCTAGCTTAGAAGGGTTTAAGCGTTGCAGACCGATGTTATTTGTTGATGGGACTTTCATGAAAACAAGCTACAAGGGTACACTACTGTCCGCTACAGCAAAGGACGGTAACAATGGTATGCCACTGACTTTAAGTTGCTTATGTTTATATCTACCTGTTATAAGTCCTATAACTGGTAAAATATGTCGTTCGATACATTTGGAAACAAAACACATAGACTGTTGCAGTTATGGAAACTTAATTTTCAATACATATAATTATATTTTAGCCTCTGTTACTACATTATATGCATACAATATAAACAATACTATCATGTGTTGGTGACAATTATTGTGTGTGGATATTATCAAACCTCTAACTGAGTTGTGGATACAAGATAGTATTTGGGAAAATTATCATTTGTATACAATTAATGCCAATAATCTTTTTTTGGGAAAATTAGCATTTGTAATCAGGTGCTTAACTGTTATATATATGAAACAAACAAGTTACAATATTTCTAAATTCATGTACCAATGTTTTGGTTATATACAGTATCACAAATTTCAAGCTTCTTTTACATTCAAGTTTGCAGATTACTTAATCTTTCATATCCAACAACATTTTCAGGTCTGTTCCCAGTTGCAATTGCATTTGTTGATGGCGAAAATGCAGATAACTGGAATTGGTTCATAAACAAGATCATGGAAGACGTGAAACATGAACAAGATATCTTGTTTGTATCAGATAGAGCTCGGGGCTTAATGAATGCGTCTGGGGAGATTTACTCAAAGCCTCTGCATTTCTTCTGTCTATTTCACCTTATGCAGAACTTGCGTGGCATGTATAAAGGCAAGAAATATTCAGACGTGTACAAGAACACATTATGCAAGTTACTGAAAGACGCTGCCTATGCGCCAACCCGCCAATTTTTTGATGTTGCAATTACAAAGTTCAAGCTAAAAGGAGGTGCCGAGGCAGAACACTTTTTAAGTGATCTTCCACCGGCTAAATGGGCTTGTGGCTTTTTCACCTGATGTTCGTACATATGGGGAGCTAACTAGCAACGCTGCTGAGTCGTTCAACAATTGGATCCTTGATGCTAGATGCCTTCCTATTACATTCATGTTAGACTGTATACGCATGCAATTGATGCGCTGGTTTTCAGAAAGGCGCGCAGAAGCTGAAACATGGACAGGAGCACTAACAAAGAGAATAGAGGACTTGTGGAGCGAAGCTGAAAGCCTAGCAGATAATTGGCAGATACTTGGTACTGGGTCGACTGGTGTTTACGAAGTTCTTTTCCCAACTTCGTCAGTGGTAAATGCCTTTGTTCTGTTTGCATAATAGTTGCACTTTTGTTTTCATATTAATTGCACTTCATAGATAACTTGGGATTATGTTTGTAACTGAAATCGCAGGTTGATTTAAACAAAAGAACATGTTCGTGTTATCAGTGGCAGGTACGTGGCTTTCCATGCGCACATGGGATGGCAGTTATAAAGCAATCTAGATGGCCAATAAGAAGAGTACTTGACAAATGCTTTTTATCGACACATACAAGGCCATCTATGCTGAAAATATTAATCCAATCCCTACTACGGAGAAGTTTGAGTATCTTTTTCTGAACTGTCCAACTACTATCCTACCACCATTTGTTAGAAGGAATCTGGGTAGGCCAAGGAAAAGACGATTCCGTGTAAATGAAAATGGTGAAAAAACAAGAACCTTCATATGTGGTAGATGCGGGCAGTACGGAAACCACTACTGGGCTACATGCAAAGATGCTTTAGAAGACGAGTAATTGGATTAAGATGGTGATCAAACTATAAGTAACAACTTGTTCTAACTACATTCCAGTCCTTTATTCTCAAAGTATTCAGGTGTGCACCTCAACACACACTTCTAATTTAAATTCAAGCATTTTACTATCTGCAACTTTTTTTTGAACAAGGACCTTTTACAACATGTGTAATTTGATGGTATTGGATTTTTACTACACTAAATCTATATAATATTGTAGGTATATAGTATAACGGTGTGTTGTTATTTAAAAATATGTTAGAAGGTATATACATTGGATCAATAATGGATAATGGATAATATAACAATGGATCAATAAACTATGCTTCCTCCGTTTCATTACGAAATGCTTAAGAGCATTATTCTCCTTAAGAACGCTGTAATGAAACCCATGAAGTATTACATATTGTCCTTAATAACGTCTTCATAATAAAGAGGTTGTCTTAAATTAGTTAACATTTCAATCTAAAAAAAACATCTTGAATGTACACAAAGTCTATTTGGACCTATTCTGTTCACAATAACCTTACTGACTATGAGTTTTTGGAAAATTCAATCAGTTTACCTAATCTTTTTATTTAATTTTCCTTATTACTAAATAAAATCAGTTAAAAAGCACAGTTCCATGCTTTCTTATATTATTTTTGACAGAATATATCTTACTAACTATTACTCACCATTTTCCAGTAATGTTTTGAATCTTCATCCAGAAGTATAGTTGGATTTATTTTGGAAAATAATGTTCACTAATAAGAAGTTTTTTTAAATACAAATTAGTCAGTAATATATTGTTTCATAGCCTTTTTTTTTTTCCGTGTATGTATCTTGCTCACATTTACCAAACAAGCCTATACTACCTATAAGATTCATGTTGGGATAAGATTTTGTTCATTAATTGCCCATCAAATCCGTTAGTCAGTATCCACAGTTTTGGTATCCACTTCTCTCCACTACAGGTATCAAATTTCTGATACTTTCTACCTATCCATAATGTTCAACCAATGGGACCACAAACTATCCATTTTTTCAGATGATTACCTTTACTGCCTATCCAAACTATATAGTACTTTCCCCAAATGATTTCAAATTACTCTTTGTGCACAAAAACCCGGGAAACAGCTCACCCACTACAACTCTCAACTTATATACTCTGCTACAAGCTTTCTATACATTCTTCTAATCAGAGAACAAAACTGACAGACACTATTACTGCATTTCTAAACATGAACATTCCCTCAGAAATTGACATAACCAATACACAACAAAACATTGCTCCAAACTCCCCTAACAGTGTGCTTGAGATGCTTAGCTATGGTGACCAAGAATTTCATGGGCCATCACCCTTCCAGATTGAAAACTTTGGACTTGTTGAAAACTTAATCAACGAGACAAGCTACGCTGCTGACACACACATACCGGCAAGGGAGCATGCTGATCCAAGTAAGTATGTCCCTACACCAGCTGAGGTTATTGTTAAAATCCCACCAGTCACCTTTGATGGAACACAGCTTGGAGGTCCTGCTGAGCTGAAGCTGAGCCCGTTTTCTTCTTCTGGGTCGCGGTTCTCAGTAATCATAGTCACAGACACAACTCAACCTTTGGTGAGTGTTTCTTCTTACCAGAATTGTTATTTAATTTATTCATTGTATAATTGTTTAAATATGCTAATATATTAAGCCTTTCATACATTTTTAAAAGGAAAAATAGCCAGATTGTGTCCATGATAATTTCTCTTTCAATTTTGAAATATTTCTTCTATTTAATAATGTATACTGAGACAATTTCTCAAACTCTTCCAAACCAAAAATCAAATCGATGCTTCACTGAACATGTATACTATTCATGTCATGTTTTGTTTCTAACAGCACATATGTAAGTTAGTATATGATTTTGTGTGCATTTAAATAAGTAAATGTCTAAATATCACAACAAATGGGATCTGTACCAAATTCAAATTATGAGCTTAACTGATTATTAAAGTAAACAAACTTCATTATCTTGGTTGAGATATGATTATATACATAAAGCATTAAGAAGATAAACAATATTTATAAATTAACTTACTGCAACTTAATATTATATGATATGTCCTTTTGTGATTTTTCTGGATTGATTTGTATTTTGTTTAAATAATAGTTAACTTTTTTTGAAAGACTACTTTTTGAGATTACTTCTAATAAGACATATTCAATGTTTTTTTTATATTTTTTCAAAATAAAATTATA
Source organism: Plantago ovata (assembly GCA_028274465.1). Lineage (NCBI taxonomy): Eukaryota > Viridiplantae > Streptophyta > Magnoliopsida > Lamiales > Plantaginaceae > Plantago > Plantago ovata. The sequence goes on from CM051458.1 coordinate 50,102,778, forward strand.
TAGAAATACATACAGTTATACACCAAATTCATTATTATTTAAAATAAACAAGAAATTATCCATCATTTAATTAATATTTGAAGTTTATGTGTATGACACCAGGGTTAGTGAAACAGTAATCTACATTCTTTTTTTAAATTGGTCAAATGCTGTGAAATTATGGAAAACACTCAAATAGTATTAATTTAATTGTAGTATTGCACAAAATAATCTAATTACTTTGAGTATATCATATACACTCTAACTAAAGGAAATTTCAACTAAAATTTATGTAGAGCAAGTTGTTAAATAATATATTGTTTTATAAAAAGTTTAAGATTTTTAGTTCTTAGACCACTTACTGGCTATGAGATATCCCACTAACTGGTTAACTAATATTACATGAAACTTCACAGGAAATCCCACTAGAATTTGCAAAGCACTATTTCAGCAATCTAGGCAACAACAGGATGCCATATATCATTACCATGTGCACAAGGGATGAGTTCACATGGTGGTTGTCTGTTGCAAAGGTTAATGGATCGTGCTACCTTGACATGGGCTGGTCTGATTTCTGCCGTGTGAAAGGCATCGAGAAGTTTGATGGTTTGGTTTTTGACTATGACGGTTGCGGGCATTTCTTTGTCCACATGTTCAATCGGTTTGGAGAGAACAAGGATCACTATGTCCGATGGCAGCCTGACCTAGTCATGTCTAAATTCAGAGAAGAACTACAACAAGTTAATGAACCTAGCAGCTTTGCACCGGATTCTGGAATCACCTTTGATTTCAGTTCTGTTTGGACTGCAGGTGTTCTTCCACCATCTGGAGACAAACCTTGGCCTTCAAGCCCAGGACATGGTAATAACTAAATTCAATATGCATTCATTAACCCCGTATAATCATAAAAGTATGACACCAAGTAATTACTAGTGGACTATATAAAATAGTAGTTGGCCAGAAACCACATTAAGTTAGATATGCAACATTAGTCTTATGAGTAAATATAAACATTTTTTTATTTCATTACATCAATTATAATCAAAGAAGTTTGTTTATAAGGCCAACAACAATGCGTTATAACTCTTTCTTCTATTTGACAAACTTTTAACAGGTATAACGACTTTCGTTGGATCTGATATTGCTAGCCCAAATCAGATAACTATTGGTTAGTATACACAAACATTTATACTAGTATTTATCTAATGTATTTGGTAAAGTTATTGTATATTGCCCCTATATAATTAATACACTAATCTTGCCAAACAGCTGAATCATACATACTGGCAGCCGACTGTATGGAAACAAGCCAGTCAATGGGTGTTGTTTGTCTTGGAAAAGAGAATGAAAGTAACAATGGTACTATTTCATAAAGAATCACTCATAATATAGGAGTCTTACAATTATGTTTTTAGTTTTTATATTGAAGTACCAGTAAGTTGCATATTAAAATCTACTTGTCTTGCAAACAGAATTATCTGATGAAGGAGGCGACCAGAGCTGGTTCAAAGCAACAGAAATTGACCTAAATGCTGATCCAGAAGGAAAAACAGAAGTTGAAAATACTGGGGAACCTACTGAACAATGTGTTGGATGCTTAGTTCAGGACCCAAACACGCTCTGGTCCGAAAACGTGGAGAAGTTCATACAAGAAACTCCAATTAACTCTAGCCCAGACCCTGGTGAACACCGACTAATTATTGTGATTACTTAATTTTCATTATAAATGATATGTGAAAAACTAAATTGCTTTGACTTATCTTATTAATTCTATTTTTTTTTTTTTTTGAGTATACAGTTCACTGCAGGCCAGTTCCGGCTCTCATTTCCGCTAAGGCATGCCTGATAAGTCAGTGTATGACATGAAACTAAAAATTTAATTTATGATACATATTAGTCCTTTGGTATTTTTTGTTTTTGATTGCACAAAATTATATTTGCTTACTTTGTTGTAATTAATGATTTACACAGTTGATGAGGATAGCATGCCAAGCCGTGCACATCCAGTCACACAATTGAGTGATGCTGCTAAAGTGGTGAAGTCTAAATTAAGCACTCATGCTAGCTTGAAACTAGACCGTCCAAACAAACGCCGGACTTGGAATATGAGGAACACCGCCTCTGTGATCATAACTGAAAAAGCTCTGGAAGGCCGTTGCTTCTTTGTAAGTTAACAATTCTGTATGCCTTGGAATTAGTATAGATAATGCATTAAGTTTAGAGTCTAATATATGTCATTTTTTTCTTTTCATTAACAGACCATACCAATAAAATTTGCTGAGCACAATCTGGAGGAATCAAACTCAAACAATGATAGGTTTTTGAGGCTCATTACTACAGGCCAAGAGTGGCCAGTAACATGTCACCGCTGGAAAAAGAAGTCCAGGTTCAGTGGAGGATGAAAGGAGTTCCTCTATGAAAACAATCTCCGTGCTGGTGATGAAGTTGTACTGACCAACTTCAAACCGAACCCAAAAGTTTGGTTGGTGAAGATTGTCCGTGAAAATGAAGAATAGATCTTGAAATATGCCTCGCTCAAAATATTTTGATATTAGAATTATAAGATGATTTCTATTTCAGACTTTTAAGAAATAGGTGTTTAGTTGTTAAATTCGGGAGGGTGGATCTATGTGAATACACATTGATTCACAAATCTCAGCTTCATCAGAATGTTTTGTATCATTAAACTATTTTATGCAGTTAAAACTAATGGAGAACGAGGCATATTATTTATCTTATTAAAATGTTTGGCAGAAGTTTTTTTTTATTATTTGATATAAATTAATATAATTTTTTTTCTAGTTACTATCTAAATGGCTCCAACCCACTAACTGCATTATCATTCAAACACAAAAAAACAAATACAACAATTTCAGAAAAAAATGAAAAAGTTTCATAAAAAAGTGTTATATCAAACTAAAACTTAAATAGTTATTTGGACTCAATAAATAACCTCTACGTCATTGCCTCTTTCATCAATTTATAACTTATCCGAAAAATCTTAATCATAACAAAACCCGGAAGTTGTTAATCAGTCCAATATAGACATCCTTTAATCAAAGTTTCATATAATGATAACTTTTTATGTAATACAGTGTGACTGACAACATGATGTGATGAGCTACAACTATATTTACCATATAGTTATGTATCTCAGTGTAATCATGCCCAACAATAAAACATATATATGTTTCCATTGTCCTATGAGAAAACATATGAAACATAATATCGAACAAATCGAATCCATTAGTTGGCCATAGCCAAATTTTGGCTGAAATGGATTGAATTGAAAATAAAAAATGGAGTAACTAGCCATGTTTTCTTCTCGTAACCATTTTCAATCCTTTGATTAATATTATATAAGTATTATATAAAGCATCCTACATAATTCGTGCCTTATAGTAAAAGATAAGGCAGCCTAATTAAATAACTTAGTGAAAATAACATTAATAGATAATCTAATAACATCTAATCCTATTCATATAATCGAAGCAAGATTAATATTATAATAGAAGGATCCCATACTGATACCATTTGTATACCCACGGTATGTACCTAAGGAATAGATTATTTCATCGATATATATAACACAAACAGCCTCACACTAGATAATGTCAAATATACTAGACATAACTCTACTAACAATGTCATTCCAGAGCTATTCCAGAGTTCAACCAAGAAAGTGCATCCGGCCAGTAGGATGCCGACATGAGAGTTTCTTGGTGAGTGGATATCATTAAAAAATCTAGAACTCATACTAAATATCTTATCATTTACATGCGTTCTATAAATTTTAATCATTTTATTCATGTTTGCAGCGTCTTCATTCTGATTTTAAGGACGCATGCTTGACCCCTCTGCCAAGGCATGTTACACTGTCAACTGGTGATGGTAATGTCTGGTTAGTTGCAATCCTAAGCTACTGTGGAAACACATATCTTGCTCAGGGTTGGCGCGATTTCAGGTCACAGTATGGAATCTGTAAAGGAGATTATGTGCAATTGAAGTTCGACTTGGAGTCTCATTTCGATGTTACTCTGTTTCATAAAAGTGGTTTGCAAAAGCTTGTTTCTGTCGCTGATGAGTCAATTGATCCTCCTATTTACCACTATCCTAACCGTGGTAGTACATTTGAAAGCGGCAATGATTCGGACGAGGAAGAGCAAGCTGCTGCAATTGCTTCTGCTGTAACAAGTCTTGCTGATGAATTGGCTCAAAGTACTAAAATTTATTTTTATGTTGTATTGAATGTCAAAATTTTTAACTTTTTAAATGCGATTAAGATATATAACTAAGTACTTTTATATTACAGAAGGTGCTGATCCACTAGAAGCAGAAGACTATATGGAGATGACAGTGATGGAGCGATCAGTTCTTTATGGGGCGTACGTCCCTTACTGCTATTTGCACTTGAAACAAGATGCATTTAAGGACCCCTTTGAGTTGGTAAGAAAAAATTACAATTGGTTTGATTTTCATTCTTATTTTACAATTGGTTTGATATCATATTATAACATATTCCAGTTCAATTGATTTGATTTTCATTCTTATTTTACAGAAACTCCCCACTGCATTTGCTCGTTCTGAGTTGAAACCAGGCGAAAACAATATAACATTTAAGATTTATGGTTCAATATCTTGGTCTGTTGTTTGCACACTTTATGGCAATGTTGGAAAAGTCACAAAAGCCTGGAAAGACATTGTTGGCCACTACAATATCAAGGAGAAGGATGGATTCGCAATCGAGCGTAACAAGCTTGAAAAAAGTTCTTGGAATGTCATAATATTCAAGAAGTGAAGAATTGCTCATTGGATCAATAATGTTGTTGATGTTTCTTTTCGTTCACTACTAAATCGTCTAGGTTCTACTGCTCAAGTATTGTAATGTAGGTTGTTTTCGTTCGTAATATTCCTAAAATTGGCATTATGCTGACCTAATGTACTATCCAGCATTATTGAGTACCATATATCTCATCTAATATATATGTGCAATTCGTTTGAGTTGGTATATTCGATCTACTAATGACATACTAAACTAAGTACATGGCCATTACTTCATTTATTTAATTGTGACAATTAACATTTACAAACAAGTAATATTTACACATAATTATGAATATTTGGACATATTGATATATGTTGACTAATGCAATACTTATTATTAACTAAAATTGCTTTCAACCTATTTCTGACATTTTCTTTTATACATTATAGTAAGCTTCATATTTTAACAAAATATGAAATTGTTTTCCGTTTTAAAAAATGTTCGATCGTGATGTAAACTTTTTGGAGGTATATAAGCTATAGTAATCAATCCACCTAGGGTAGTTTACCATACAATTTGGATAGGATGTCATATAAAATCACAAAGTATCCAAAATAAATATGTTTACATACATTAAAATCACGGTATGTATCCAAAATTTAGTTAATAATTAGATATGAAGAAGAAGAAAAAAAAGTGAATTATACATACTGTGTTGTTATATTTGAATAGATGAGTTGATAAGCAAATAGTTCGTTCACTTATTAGGATAGGACTAGTCACCGTAAGTTTTCATTTTTTTTAGCTACAGTCAACTATACTCTCCGGACATTATACATCATATGCTGCAGGCATGATCCTATTCCATCAAGTTAAAGGAGTGTATTGGGTATCCATTTTATATTGTTCATTAATAGCTTTGGTTTGTTGTGTTTCAAGCAGGTAAAAGATCCTATTCCATAAGGTAATTGTCCTCCCTGTTCCAAAATATTATTTTCTTCATAGAAGATATATTACTACACCATTTGTCTGGTTGTTCAAAGTACAACATCCATCTTCAACAAATTATTGTATCATTTTCAGCCGATAGGTTTGATGGAGCATACTATTGGAGGCGATGGCTACAGACATTTTATGAAGACGTTTATATCCATGGTTCCTAACTATCTGGTATTAGTTCCCTTTAATATTATTTCGAGTTTTGATGATTACCATGATGAATTGTCTTTGTATGTTAATATTGTATATATTTGTAACGGAAGTAGTTCACTGTTCTTTCATCTTATTCACATGCTGATTGTTAGTGCTATTATATTTTTAATAACAAATGCTTGTAACTAGATTAAGAAATGAGTATGTTATTTATTCAAATAAATTGTATTATTAGTTTGATCAATGGTATTGTCATTTATGCTAATCCATAGAATAAATTTATATACAGCCTATTCCATCCAAGTTTGTTGAACAATATATGGATTCTCTGCCACAATGGCCTTACCTCTCAACTACAGATGCAAAGTTATGGAAATTAAGCATTCTGAAATCTGGTAATGGTGTTTATTTTGGTAAAGGCTGGGAAGGTTTTAAGAACGCATATGGTATACGGGTCACGGATTCATTGCTATTTGCCTTTGACAATAACAAACAGTTTTTGCTAACTGTATTTGAAATCGGAGGGATGATAAGAAACATGATTGTGTTGTGTAGTGTGAGTCAGGATGATTTTTACAATCCACCCTCACCGCCAATGTTATATCCAGAACGCATTGAAGGAACAGACTCTGCAATTGGTATACACAGTACTTATATTAGATACTTGTTTGCAGTGACTAATTATTAATATTTCATTTTTTCAATATTTACCGCTGACACTCAAAACAACTCTGATATGGACAGTGAGTAAATTTTTCAATTTTTTAGAAGTATTTATTGCAAACATTAGGACCTACTCTTTCATATAAAGGAGTAACATATTTACTAGTTCTATATTTTATCAAGTAACTTAGTACTTTATGCCATATGAAGCATTTTTTTTTTTTTTTGTATAGCTATTCACTTGATGCACACAGTTGAAGATCTCCTTGAAAAGGTTGATAATCCTATTGCATCAATACATCTGAAAGCACTACTCGAGGAACTGAATAAAGGTACTACATTTTAAATGTGTATACGTCATGAACATCATTAATAATGGATTATAAAGTACACCGCTGTTTTAGAACTTGCATTGTCTTGGTATATAAATAATCTATTTTTCCATACTATATGATTCACATTTTGTATACATCTCATGAGACATTGTTAAATCTATATATATATCTTAGTGATATAATTCGCTGTATATGTGTTCTCATACATTAAAAATATACATGAGCAAATTAAATCTTTCAATGAATCAGAATGCGAGTCAAGTACGGAGACAGTAGGATGTCGAAAGAGGAAAGGTACATTTGATATTGTTCACATTTCGTTATCATTTATTTTTTTGAAACAATGCTGTGCTAGAATGAGTATGGAAGAAATTAAGCAATTTAGTTTTTGCATTGACAGGTTCTGAGATAAAAGAAACACTTTTACCGCCAACTATTAGACCTACCATCCCAAGTAACTTTTAATTTACCCCTTATATTTATAAATAAGCTCTAAAAAATTTCTACATTATATGGTTACTATTGTTATTATTGATCATTTTGTGGAAAATAGATTCCAATGATGGCGTTGATTCATCCATCCAAGCACAGCCAAATCTAGCAATATGTGTGGTACCAGAAGCTTCCAGCAATCGAGCATGTTACTGTTATGTCAAGACGAGTGATGTTGCATTAAATGATCCATTTGAACTGGTAAAAACGATTAACTACTATATAGTTTCGGTTGTTTATATATAGAGTGAGATTGTTACGTATAACTTTAGACACGTTCACTAATTTATTAATTTTAAACAGGAAATACAAGCCGATTTTGCATCTGGAATTGTATGCCATGGTCTTCATGAAATCATTCTTCAGCAGAAGGATGGGGGTGCTATAAAGAACTATGTTGTTCTGTTGTTGAGGACTGGAGATGAAATAAACATTATAGATGGTTGGAAAGATTTCTGTAACTCATGCAAAATGGATATCTGTGATTACATACGACTAGACTGCAAATACGATGACTCCAACACATGGAACGTTTCTGTTTTTAAGGTGAATTCACTGAAGAAATGAACAAGTGATCTTGTCACGTTAATCCAGTAACATTTAGTTATCTTTCAATTTGAGTAGTCATGTATTGGGGAATTATGTTTTGAAACTTCTATTTGAACATCGTGTTATTTTGTTAGGATCATCGAATGTCAATTAGTGTGCTGTTTTGGTTGATTTACTGATATTGCATGGGTATTTTGAAATTATTCTGCGATTCAAGTGAATATAACCAACAATACAATAGCATTAATAAATATTAGGCATGTGATTTTAGTGGTTATGGAGGCAAATAGATTACTCTATTTATACTACAATTTAGTGGCCTGTTTGTGTAATTTGTTGTTGTTGCTGCTGATTTCAGATGCTCAATCATTTTTCTGAGTTTTAATATGAGTTTGTATGTTGTACTAATCATCAAGATTGTGAGGACATTTTATGTGCATGGTATCATCTACATAGTATAAGTTTTGTTAATATTTGGCATATTTAGTCTGATTTTTATTGTTCAACCAAAATTCGAGTTGTGTGGTTTATTAACATTGCAGAAATACATACAACCAAGTCTTATTTTTTTTAAAAACATTATTCAATTAATAACCAGTGAATGATTAGTTAGATCAATCAACTTAGACATACCAGTACTCCATTTTCCTTATTACCAGCCATTTTTTTTTTTTTAATGCTTCAGATTCTGTCTAGCAACTGTGCAATGTAATTTTATGTAAGTATGCATGTCAGTATATCTATATTTGACTAATCACTTCATATATTAGTGAGATATCAAGACAAATATAGCATACATCAAGATACTCATGCTGCAAGTTAACTTTTAAATTTTCACAACAATTATCTAGTTTCTTGTGTATTTGTTGCAGCTTTTGCCTTGTATCTATAGCCTACAACATTAGGTGTTTTTTTTGAAAAAAAAAAAAGTAGCCTAGCCGTTTATACTGCCCAATAGATGGAGTTATGGATATTAAGTCTTAATGTTGGGGAAATTGAATCTCATGTGTATGGTTCAACTCAAATTAGACTTGTGTGGTTTTTTAAAATTGCAGAAATGCATACAACCAAGTCTTATTTGTCTTAAAAACATTATTCAAATCATTACCATTGAATGATTAGTTAGATAAATCAACTTAGACATACCACTACTGCATTTTCCTTATTAACAACATTTTTTTTTTCATGCTGCAGATTCTATCTCACTTTTTGCAGCATCTGTGCATTGTAATTTTGTGTAAATATGAGTGTCAGTATATCTAAAATTGACTAATGACTTCATATATTAGTGAGATATCAATGAAAATATAGCATACATCAAGATACTCATGCTGCAAGTTATCTTTTTAATTTTCACAACAATTATCTAGTTTCTTGTGTATTTTGTGCAGCTTTTGCATGGTTACTGTAACCTACAACATCAGGTGTTTTTTTTGAAATAAAAAAAGGTACTTAGCTGTTTATACTGCCCAATAGATGGATGGTCAGATTCATTTTCCCCAACATTCATTCATCTGGATTTAGACATTTAAAATGCAATGTACAAAACTACTAGCCTATCTTGAATCTACTAAATTCTCTATATAAACCCCCTCACTTAACCTGATTCATCACATCAACTACGCATACTCATACTAAATTTCAACCTAAAACAATGGCCTCCTCTTCTTCCATTACCTCTCCACAGAAGAAACACAACTATCAATCAAAAGTGGCATGGCTGATAGCTGACCGTCTGAGAATTAATCAACAGGAAGGAGTCAAGTAAGCCTCAATCAAGTTTGTCTTTTTTTTTTTTTTCCTTTTCTTTACATTCTGTTAGTTAAATTTTACAAATGGTATACCATCAAAAATAGTTACACAGATGAAGCAGGGCATTACCTAAGCCATCCAACAGTGCAAATGAAACTCAAAGCTTTGAAGATCAAGTCCTACAGAATCAACTGCCATAGGACAAATGGATATATGTGGCAGGCATGTGACTTGGCTGCCAAGTTCATCATGGTTGGAACTGAGCACCCAGAAATGAGCTATTATGCGACAAGCCTTCGATTGGAGCTCGAGGGACTCTATGTGACTCAATTTGAAGACTACCTCGACTACACCAAGGAATTCTTCGCCCAGCTCATCATGGAGAGGGAGGCAAATGGTTTTTAATCAAGTCAAGTTTTTTGTTGTTTCAGAATATGCAACTGCATTGCTATCTAGCTTATATTTCCTTTTTTTACCTTTTTTTTTATTTATTTATTTCTTTCTATGTCGTTCATGTTTGAAGAAACTAGTCAGTAGACTTGTTTCTTTGTAATATGTACTTCCAATTTTCAAGTTATAATGGAAGTCATTTTCATAACTACTGCAAATAAGTAATAAAGTACATAACAAAATACAAGTACTAATAACATTTCATTTCATTCATAAAGTAGATTACAAATAGTCGGAATCACAAGTTTTCCAATAAAAAACACAAATAGGCCAACTGTGATAGCAAAAAGGATAAATAAACTAATACAATTCATACCATACTAGTTCAGCATAAGAAAAAACTACAAGTGCTAGTTGGATAGTTTCATCAGAGGATTACAACTTCATCAATCAGAACAAAAAAAAAAAAGACCCACCCACATACATCTTCTACAGCCTCTGTTCAACACAAATATCAATATTTCACATGATCCTCATTTTCAACAAGTGAGAGTTTCAAACTCCCCCTGCCACAAGCAGCTTCTTCTTTCTAAGAAATTAATAAATATACAAGACAGCATTTCCTTCATGCAATTCAGATACAGACACGGTCCTACCCAAATCTCCCGCTTGTTTAAAGTGAAATTCAAACTTAGTGTTTGTTTGTATATCTGTAACAAAAATGTAGGAAGTACATTAAAATAAGAACAACAATGAACATGTAATTCGTAGAAAAATAAGCAAAATTACCTAAATATAGGAGTTCTTCCAAGACCAATACCTCCTTTGCGGATCGTCTTTCGTAATGGTCTGCACGAGCATTGATGGAAGGTTGCAATGAAGAGATTTTGCATCCGTCAGCGTCTATTCTATGAACCCACTACTCATATCCAAATTTTGATGCAGATAATTTAGGTTAGAATAGGTCCTATTGTAATTGGGGTTCAATTTGTGAAAGAGGGGCTAGGGTTAGGGTTCATATAGTTTGGGGATTTTAATTTGTGAGAGAATTCCCCCCAATTCGTTGCAATTCAAATAAACAAGATACATTGGTCGAGATATATTTATTTCATATACGTATAAGAGTACAGGACCGTATGCATTTTACAGTGGACCCAAAAAAAAATAGGACCACTATATAAGGGGCATAAATTGCAATTAACCAACTTGTTCATGAATCGATTTTAACCAACAATATATACAACACTTCAAACACACTTGGATAAACATGAAACATTACTGCAAATTTTAGGAGTTTTTTCAACACAACATATTTTAGTTAAGTACATATATATCTGGTTCATTAAATAAAACTTAAACAACAATCTTGACCAGGAGAACAAGAATTGCTAATGCTAGAATTGCATTTGATATAAGAGCAATCCTGATGCTGCTGCTTGAACTTTCATCTGATGCACGACTGGCCTCGTTAACGGAATGATTGGTGATAAATCCACGGCTATCTTCCTCGTAATCGGCTGGTAGATTAATCGGCAGGCACCAGCTAGCAAATTTACCGCACCTTGAACAAATGAAGAAGAGCTTACCTCGGTTTTGCTCCGAATCGGAAAGTTTGATGACTGTACTGCCACCACATGAACCATTAGTACACCGAATTGTTTCATATATCAGTGGAGATGGACTTCTCTTCCCATGGAAACCCCTGCTTGAAGATGACATGATGATGAATTATATCTTGTTGTCTATGTGTGTCATTGCTTCTAATATGTGTATTACTTCATCAAATGAAACTCATATATAGTATTTTCCTTCAGGATCTGTTGCTGTACTGTTTCAACGGTACTAAAGTGATCCTTTTTTTTTTGAAATATGAATTGTTTTAGCTTTCAAACTTGCAAGTACTGATAAACTGTTATAGGCTACTCATTTTAATTGCGAAGGTTACTTATCTTTTGGGAGTGTTGGATATATAATTATCAAATGGTTCATGTATCCTATTTCATTATTAAGAGTAAGTAGGATTTGTTTTGTGGATTACCATTTTTTCTTGATTATTATTATCAAATTACATTAAGACTAGAGAATTAGAAAAACAGATACAGTAACATATAGATTCTTAAGAAATAACATACTAATTTATAAGTTCATATAACATATGAATAGTCGCGTGCTTACACGATTCACGATGAAAGTTAAACAAATCCGAACATGTTCAATATATCCATAAGAATATAAAAGTACGAATGAAAACTCTAACAGATGAAAAGTGGTTCAAACAACAACATCTTTGGACTCCTTGATGAACAAATCATGGAAGGTTTTCACCATGTGTGCCCTATATACTCCAGCAGTAACAACATTCCATTGAGAAGGCCTAATCACTTCCCCACGGATGAGATTTTCAATTACAGAGCAAATGACAGGGCCGCAATCAACAGAGTTACGTGGTTGCTTTGGAGTATCAAGGTTGCTAGCAACATCACCCTTTTCAAAATATGCCTTGGGACGACATCCGTGTGCATTGCTGTATTTCTTGATTCTCTCCTCAATGAAATCAATCTTCATAATATGGTGTGAATAATTAGTATATGTAAGTAAGTAAATTGAAATTAAAATAGTAGAGGATATTTTATATATATTACCAGTATATTACAGGCTATGAGGTGCTCATCATCTTCAATCCTTTGACTTGGAAGTGAGTTGAAAAATGTCCAGTTATTTCCTTGCAAATCATAATGTAGAAGTGTCCAATGTCCAGCTTCAGAATCCTTGGGACAAATTTTCCCATTTGTATTCAGTGGAATTAACCAATGGTCATGGTTCATTGCAGTAATCATCTTATCGTCGATGAAAAGTGTGCACCCCCTTTTATACCACGTATGAACATCAAACCTTGCCACTGATTTCTGAGCAACGATAAATTATGACAAGCATGAACAAATAGTTTAGTGCTAGCAGATAGTGATGTTAACTTTATCATCCTATTATAAAAAAATATCAAATTACCCAACATATGCTTCTGAATATGAACGGTTTGTTCACAACACCAAGACGTGTGCTACGGGCTGGAGGTTTTCCATGTACCTGCTCCTGTATTAGCAATGCCCATGTGTCTATAATCTGTAAACAAACATGAAAAAAAAAAAAAAGTTCAGGATACAAAAATCCAAAATTGTTTATTGAAATCTGACTTCAAATATAACTTATTAGAATTACTTACTGAATCATTAAAGCGATCATGGTTAAGTATAGTCTCCAGGTCTTCCAAATTAATAGATGCAGATGAATATGAAGTGCTGATTCGAATGAGTTCAGAACTGTCGACAACAAAATTCAAAAAGTATAGAATTATTTATATATAAATTATTGGTTATTGTCGTATCTATATACGACAATGCATATTTCGTAAGTTAGTTTAAAATAATAAATAATCAGAAAAAAAACTCACCGACATGTTTTGATAGAGAACTGATGTGTGAGCCATCCTGTTGTCATCGCACTAAGATGCCTTGTTGATTCAACATTAGGAAATACATTCAATTCCCGAATAATGTCATCCTTGTCGCCCTTTTCTCCTGGTCTTAACTTTTGAACTAGTGGCTTGCCTGCATCAATCTTGGACATAGCATCAATAGCCATTTGCTCATTGGCCCTTGCATTCAGAACTTCGTAGTTTATTGGTGACTTGCTGTTTACTATAATAGAACCAACTGGGAGTGGACTTCTGTCACTTTGGCTTCCATTTGTTATAAGCCTCATTGATGGATTAAGGTGTAGCAGGGCTGCCACTAAAAACAAGTGCTTTGTTGTTGACATCAGTAGGTGCACTATTCGACATCCACCTTGTAACCTTCCTACCTGACGGAGGTTTTCCACTACTCGACCCACCACCAACATTATTAGCTGAAGACTCAAATAGGTTAGAAGGACGTAATGGACTACTATTTGTGTAACAAACAATAGCTTTGCCAGCCTGCACTCCCCCCTGTGGTGTACTATGTATTTCCACGTCCTCGACTTTCCCACCACTCACTGGTACAGCATTAACATTGGCCTGATCATCAAGTGGAAACACACCAGATTTATACAAATCAACAATAACTGACAGTCCTTTAACATTAGTGTTGAGATTATCGATTTTTTTTTGGTACTCCTTCTTCTCTTCCTCTATTCTTGCTGCCTTGTTTTGGACTTCCTTTAATAGGCCACTGTACTCTGAAGCCCGTTTTTCAGCTTCCACCAGTTCCTTAGTCAACGTTGTTATCTTGTTGGCCATAACAATCCGTTCTGATTCATAGTTGACAGCATCCTTTGACAACTTCTATATTTCACCTTGAAGCAAACTAACTGTCTCATTCAACTTTCCCTTATCCGTCTCAGAGTTTTTCTCATCCAGTAACTTCCTCAGTCGATTAATCTCGTCAGATGAATTGGCAAGTGATGATTGCAGCTGAGATATCTTTGAATCTCTCTCATCTGGCTGGTTGATAATTCCTCCCACTGATGCTGCCTTGACAGGAGTACTCTTGTACATGCGGGGGATTCCAGGAACAATTGGGCTCGATATCTCAATTGATCTTGTATCAAAATCAGTAAGTTCGTTCCAATTGACTGTGTTCACCTCAACACCATAACCCAATGGGTTCGTGTCATCTTCAAAGTTATATCCATTGATGTGGGTTTTAGGAGAATTATTTGTACCTGAGTACATCATAGTGTTTGGCTCGGCTCCGTATTGCCTTTGTTTACAGCGGCAGAGGAACTACCCACGTCAGTTGTGCCACTCTGTCTATTTAAACCCGGTTTGGATCCTCCTGCAACATGCATACTGCTAAGATTTTTTAAAGGTGGCTTGACAATATTGTCACCGTCTCCTACGCTCTTCTCACAACTAGATAATCTTCCACCATCCATTGACTTATCTGCTGCACCTTGCTTCTTATTAGCATCTGAACTTTGCTGAGAATGGCATCCTTCACTATTTTCATTCGATTGCTCATCAAGTATGTCTAATCCTGGTACTTTGCCATCCAACCGTGCTACCTCCCATGAGCTTGCAGACAACCAGGGACATAAATTCTACATGACATATAAATTATTTAATCAAGCTACACAATTTCCAAGAATTCAGGTATAAATATGTTCTCCTACAATTTATATAGTTTATAATATTACTAAATAAAAAAATGCATTATTGTGTATAACTTACAAATCCAGACTTAGGATTGTCAAGTGAACGATTACGCAGCTTTTTTTTTTAGCTTTGTGAGGTCCCACTTAAGAAACCTTGGGAAGATCTTTGTTCCTTCCTTTGGCTCAATAAGGTTAGATATCTCACAGAGCCAGAACTGTAATATACATAAAGAGGAACAAGATTTTGTAAGTATACAACTGCTGAATATATATTATATTAGATAAAGTAACATAGAGATGTTTCGTTGTTTTAAATACTTACAGGCAGGAATACGGAGCAACCAGAAACCTTGAATTTGTTTCCTTTCTTTATACTTCTCAGCAGCGATATTAGTATGTAACTAGCCCAATCATACTTGCAGATTGTGCCTAGATCAAGAACATAATGAATTATATGCCACTGCAGGCCATAGCTCGAATTTGGATTGAAAATCACGGCTAGTAGGTATAGATGTATCAGCCTAGCAATATCCTCACACACTTCACTTGTTGGATTCACAATTGCAATCTTCTGTTCCAACATACTTGTTATTATTCCTTTTTTCAGTGGGTAGTCTCCTCTTATAGATGGATCTCTTAACCTCCTAGCTTTCTCAGGGAAGCACCGATCTATAAATGAATTAATTGCTATCGTTCCGGTGCGAAGACGAATTCGATCAGTCCCACCACGAATACCAAATGTTAATTCAACATCATCACGTCTAGGCATTATCACATTCCCTCCAATATTGAATCCCCTTTCCCCCCTGTTCCGATCACCATTGTACCGCCTAACAAGCTCAACAGTTGTATTGTCATGTTTCTTGAAAATCTTTTGCTTCCTCCTTACTCATGTTTAATGCGCAGTTCACAAAGTACCAAAATGGTGTGCATTTAATGACATCGAGATGTTCTGTCCTTAACTCAAAATGCTTAAGCCCTTTTATCGCAGAATCAACACTGCTCCTATAGTGTAACTCATCTGCCAATTTAAATTTACAAATAAATTGTTAAGTGCGATGGAAATGTATTATATATAAATACAGTGTGTATCTAAAATGGAACAATTTATATAACTATCCACTTACTTGGAATAACATCAGAACCTGATCCATCTGATCCATCACTCAGATCATCTGCTTCCAAATTTCAAATAATTAGCAAACTGTATTACTCTTACACTCATAGCATGAATATCTTACATAGAAAAACATCTAAAAATTATCGAACCTATGGAATATGACTATGTATCTTTTAACTGTATTAATTGACTTATGATGTATTAAAGTAGTTACCTTCAGAAGCATAATCTCCATCTCCACGGCGTCTACGTTTACTCTTTCTGCCATGACCTATTTAAAAATAAGTAATTAATTAATTATTGCATTGACAACTCAGGTTAACATGAAGAAAAAACTTCAACAACTATCAAAACAACACACCCCTCCGGCTACTGCTTTGTGCTTTTTTTTTTGGATTTCTTCTTTCTCCTTTTCTTTCTTGATCTAGCACTAGAACTGCCTGTGACAAATTCATGAAACATGACAAAAACAATTGATTTTTAATTCAACAGTTACTTATTAGTTATAAAAGACATTCTCATAAATATAATACTAAAGATTACTTACTGCTACTGTAACTATCTTCATCTTGAGATATTTGCCTTAATCTTGTTCGCTTGCGTCGATCATTACCTTATTAACATTTGTAGTTGGCTTCAGAATACCAAATTGATATAAACATCCAATAGTATAGTATAATTGTATTGAATATGAGTGGAAATTGCGCGAAACTAAAATTCGACTTATGCAATAACTTATCAAAGAATTTTGAGGCTTATGGAAAAATTGGAATACAGAATTCACAACTATCCAAATCTTTTTATTAATACTTCATATCATTCACCGTTAACAGTACAAACACATTTGTTAATGGCTGTAATACTACATGTTAATTAATGTTAATTAATATAAATTTTCCAGACGAACATACCTGCTTCATTAGTATCTTCGGAACTATACTCATCAAGAATCAGAGTCTCCTTGCCAGCAACCCCTTTGCCTTTGTCAGATTTAGTATTTGTGGGAATTTGTGCAGTGAATAGTTAACGAAACCTAACCCCTAATCTGTTAAAATCAGAATCCGAGTGTATATAAAGATTACACATTAGCACTCACCGGTCGTACATCTCCTGCGTCGAACTCCGACATCAGCTTCTTCAAATACATTTTGATTGCTCATTGTCTGATTATTTGGAGTTTTTCGTAAGGTGTGTAAAACCTTTACTGATAATATACAATGTTTTTTTCTTTTGAAATTATTGAGGATCCAATATAACACTAAACAGTATAATGAATTGATATCATCTATACACGGATATCAAGATATTAGAATGAAAAAATAAAAAATTGTTTTCCATCAACATTATTGTCCTGTTATATCGAACAGTAGGATCATGATTCCTGTATTTTCGACATTGCAAGGCGTGTGGGTATAGTAATGCTATAGTAAAGTACTTATAGCCTGACAGGGGCAAATAAGTCTTTTTCAGGGGGTCTGTATGAGTTTTGGTATCGCGTGATTTCAGAATGAAGTTGTATAAAGTTGTGTAGTTCATACCACTGCAGTGTATCACCATGTACTGCAAACTCATGGACCCTATATATATATATATTGGTCAAAGGAAAGTGGAGAAGAGAGATGGGACCACGTCCCTTTCTCTTAATGAACCGATCTGTTCTTGGCGCGTGTTTCACACGTGACCGTGAACATGTCAGTTGCTCGCTCCTATGTCTAAATCCCAACTTTATTTTCCTTTATGCTTTGGTCCATTGTATTTATGTATCCAATTCTGCCCAATTTAAACACTCCATTTTAATTTGTTCAAATCCAATTTGAACCAATTAAATTATTCACATAATTATATTAATCTAATTAATATTTATTTATTAACAATCCCGTTTGGTAGAGTACATTCGTGTAGTGTGACC
>CM051458.1:50121116-50157225 GCA_028274465.1 Plantago ovata
TCCCCGTTTGGTAGAGTACTATTCGTGTAGTGTGACCCGTAGGGCCTTATATATTAATCATTAATCTAATTAAGTTCACGGTGAAACTCCTAGACGGCTTTACCGGACAACATTATATATAAGGACGTTTGTAAGGATATACAAATCACCTATAGTGTAAGGTTGATATAGTCCCTTCATTCTCGAATACTCGAATAAGTCCAGAACTTGATATCGAGTCTTTTTCAATAACTTATTCATTTCTTTCTCATTCTTGTTGGTTGATCTTCGATCATATTCAAACACCATTTTGAATATATCGAAATGCATTGGCCAATGACTACCGATCAACCTAACTATGAGATGCAAAGTATTCTCTCCAATGTCTATTGCGAGGAATGAATTCTATCTTGGTTCAACTCCTACTCCCATGCACTTCATAATATATCTAACGCATGGCGTATCTACCCCATGTGGAGTGCAAGCATTGGTCATGGTAAAGATATATTATTCCACGCATGTAGTCAGTATTGACCTCAAGTCGAATGACTAGTAAATCACCTTACACACCGATACTTACATAGACACGTTAATAGAATTAATCAAATGGTTTCTCGATGGGTCAGTCAACACCCTCTAAGGTGTTCCATGCATCCATCATGAATGACCAAGTCATTCGTAGTTGTGAGAGCCACTACATTCCTCTACGAATATGATGCAGATCGCATGCCAATCTTTAATGTGCGCCATTGATATCCCAAATCTCAATGACCTCGATTGGGAGAACAGTTATGAATTCTCCTTTTTGGGGTCCCAAAGACTAAATACAAAGATTCGTTTTGAAATAATCAACTGAAAGTATATGGATTCAATAGTTTGATTAACAAACAAGAAAAGGGAGAAATTCTTTGAATGATAGAATAGACTATTTTAGGACTTACGTTCTGCCATCCAAGTTCTCACACACTTGGTGATAACGTATAGTCCATGGGAACATCTTATAGAATTATCTTAAAACAACCAAATAAATAATCCAAAGATGTAGAGCCAATTAATAAGTAATATAAATAATAATAAACTGATTATGATCCAAGTACATATCATCCCATAAATGGTTGTCTCTATGACATACGTACTTTCAACTAGTTCTGATCATGAGTGATGATGAGTTTTAACTGAATGTGATGAAAGGATCATGTGAAGGTGGCAGGCAACCAAATATGCTCGACTCAACCACACAACAATGGCCTTCTTCAACCATTTCCAACCCGAAAAAGCATCATCAAGGTGGACCAGGGTCAGCTGGAATGCTTCCAAGGCATGTGTATTCGAAATTCCAAGGCACGTGTATTTGAAATATAAACGCTTCTAGCATTTATATCTCCTACTGATCCCATTGAATTGTTGTCAACTCCATTTGACAAATCTTCAACCTCATTGTTATTTCGCGGTTCTTGAATTTCTTCAAATTTTTTCCATTCTACTACGATCTTGCTCTTTGAAGACATAGTCGTCTTCTAGAAAAGTCGCATTCCTAGAAACGATGATCTTAAAATCATCGCGAGTATAGAAAAAGTAACCTCTGGTTTCTCTAGGATAACCGATCAAATAACACTTTCCACTTTTTGTTTCTAGTTTGCCAGTGAGCAGCTTCTTCACATATGCTGGAGAACCCCAGGTTCGCATGTGTGAGAGAATAGGCTTCTTACCATACCATAACTCATATGGTGTCTTTTCGACTGACTTAGATGGAACGCGATTCAGAATGTGTTTTGAGTTTTGTAATGCATATCCCCATAAGAATGTCGGAAGAGTAGAGAAGCTCATCATGGATCTCACCATGTCTAACAAAGTTCGATTTCTCCTTTCGGAAACACCATTTAATTGTGGTGTCCATTGAGATCTAATCTCATTTTCTTTTAGGTAATCTATGAATTCTCTACTCAAGTATTCACCTCCACGATCTGATCGAAGAGCCTTGATGCTTGTTTCGAGTTATTTTTCTACTTCGTTTCTATACTCCTTAAACTTCTCAAAGGCTTCGGAATTGTGCTTCATAAGATACACATGTCCAAATCTAGAGAAGTCGCCAGTAAAGGTTATCAAGTATGAATAACCTCCCCTAGCTTGAGTTGCGAAAGGTCCACATACATCGCTATGGATCAACTCAAGTACCTTCTCGGCTCGTATTCCCTTTACTAGAAAGGGTTTGTTTGTCATCTTTCCTTTGAGACATGATTCACATTCTCCATATGATTCGAAATCAAATGGAGTTAAATAGTCCAACTTATTCAATCGTGCAATTCTTGTCTCATTTATATGGCCAAGTCTACAATGCCATAAGTAGGTAGGATTTTTCACATTACTTAATTTAGGCTTCTTGTTTTGCACATGAAACATATTATGTCTACAATCAAGTAAATATAAACCATTCACGAGTGGTGCAATCCCATAATTAACATCATTATGCAAAATGTAACAATTACTATTTGCAAAACGAAATGAGAAACCATCAATGTCTAACATAGGAATAGAAATAATATTTCTGATGATTGAAGGAACAAAATAACAATTACTAAGTTCTAAAATAAATCCCGAGGGCAAGTCTAGTCTATACGTTCCTACACGCTCAGCAGCAACTCGTGCTCCATTCCCCACGCGTAGGCCGACTTCCCCTGGTCTAACCGGTCTGCTGTCACTTAGGCCCTGCACATTATTACAAATGTGTGAGCCACATGTTGTATCTAATACCCAGAAGTTGGAATTATTTATAGACATATTAATTTCAATAACAAATATACCTGTGTTGGAGCTAGATGCACCATGCAAAGCTCCACCGGCCTTCGCCTTCTCACAGTCCCCCTTCCAGTGCTTCTTTGCCTTGCAATAGAGGCTGGCATCCTTCGCAACCTTTGCCTGCTTCTGCACCCCTCCCTTGGGTTTGAGTGTTTGAGGCTTCGGTCCAACCTTAGCCTTCTTCTTCTTGTTGAACCTGTTCTTGGAACTATTCCACGGACCGGTCTTTGAAGTAGATCCCACGATGAGAACACTCTTTCCTTTGCTTATGGTCTGATCATAAGTGTTCAGCATGTTGTGGAGCTCCGGCAGTGTCACCTCCTTGTCATTCATGTTGGAGTTCACAATGAACGTCGAGAATGAGTCAGGGAGTGACTGGAGAACAATCACAATAGACACACTGTTCTCAAATGATATGCCAACAGATGCTAGGTTTTCAATCATACTTATCATTTTGAGAACGTGGTCCGATACGTTGCCTCCTTCCTGGATCCTGGACCTTAAGAGCTCTTTCAGCAAGTCAAACTTGAGGCTCTTAGGCTGAGAGTCAAAGAGACTCTTGAGATGCTCCAACATCTCATTGGGCATGCATCATATCCTCATGTTGCCTCTATAGCTCCATGCTCATGGAAGCGAGCATGACAGACTGAACATTGGCAGCATCATCAATATGCTTCTTGTGGGGAGCTGGATCATAGTCCACAAGTGCAGCAGCTTCAGTCGGTGCGACAGGGATAGGTGTGTCCAACACATACTCAACTTTTACTTGCCTGAAAATCAAACGCACATTCCGGATCCAATCCAGATATTTCGCCCAGTCATAACATGCTTCTCCAAGATGCTTTTGATGGATAGGTTAGACATTTTGCTTGACCTAGAGAAGTAAATATATAGAATGAAATTAAACTAAGGCAAATTTCATGATCATAATCATTAACTAAATATACATGGACTTTTAGCAATATTTAGCTCCCACTATTTTAGCATACCCAATGACCCCACATAAAAGAGTACGGAATTATATCAAATACAATCATAGTGGACAAGATCCACATTCACTCTATTACAACCCCAGCTAGGGATGAACCGCTGTAATAAATAAATCGGTAGGTCTCCAAACCAGTTACTCTAAGTAACTCTTGTTTGGTCAAACCAAGTTTGACCGACGTCCTTAAACTATTTCGACGCTAGGGCGACAAGACATAGATAAGTTAGTCATAATCATCACACGATGCTACCATGCATCTATAAATAGGACTTAGCCTTGTAGAACGGAGCAAACACTAGGTTGTAAATACTCTCGAACGAAAAGGATTAGTGCACCATTCAATTATGATGAGTGATGTCGTTTAGACCTAGTCCAAGACATAAAATTTAATTTGGGGTACATTTAAATATTGGGGTAATTTTAAACGTATGACAAAGATCCTAAACATGCATTAAATAACTTGTGTCCTACACATGCAATAATTAAGGGTTTTATTCTATTCATGCATAAAAATGGATAAACAATAAAGTTACATAGATTAAATACTTTAATAAACCCTTAACATGCAAGGTTAAACCTAATGTGAGTCAAAATATTATATTAAATAATTATCACAACCTTCTAAAGGATTAAATAATAATATATTTCTAAAATATATTAATTTGTAAGTTTCCAAAATTACAATTATTATTTTCCAGGTGTAAGTGAGAGACTTCTAAAGTTTTCTGGGATAAAAGTGCAAAGGAAACAAGTTCTGGGGTGATTCATAAGTGCAATCAAACATTAGGGGTACTGAGGTAATTTTACATTATGCAAATTATTTCCAGCCCCCAAACTAAGTCTAATTCACCAACAATCTACCCCCAAACTTTCTGCAAAATTAGTGGGAGCAAGATAAGCCCGATTTTGTCCCGAAATCTTGAGAACCCGTGAGTTTCTAAAATTCCGGCAAGGTTGGATTAATTACCGGTGAGCTCTAAGCTTCACCAATCGTGTTTCCCTTTCCCTTCCGGATTATACGTTCGTTTTCTTACGAGCTAGAGATTCCAAATCTCGAAAATAATTTTTTTTTTTTTTTTTGATAAAAACGGCCGAACTCCGTACCCAGAAAAACGAATTGGAGTTTTTTCTTTTTAATAAACATAAAAGAATTTTACTCCAGTAAAAGTTAAAACCCAGTAAAACTCAAATTAAACTTCCAGTTTCCATTTCTTCCAGTTTCCACGTGAAACAAAAATTATAACTTCCCACTAATCTATATAATATATGAAAGAAAGATTATTTGATTGGCTCCCTTTAATCCATGCCCATTCTAGCAATTTGATTGGTTAAAATTCATTAAATGACATTAAATCTTTTAAATTCTGATTGTGTGCGAAAGGTAGGTTGATATTTTGACCGAAACGTAAATTCTTTCGAGCATACTCTAGAATAATAATTGTTGGTAAATCAATTGTAGGCTACTTTAGAGAAATGGTCGCGCAATCGTTACAAATGAATCTATCTATTATATATATGCAAAAAAAATTTGATTGACTCTCCTTAAGCCATGCCATTCTTCAAATGATTTGATTGGTAGAAATTCATTTATTATGTCATTAGCACTCAATTTTTATTGTTCGAACAACTATATCATCTTATTTGCATCGTACCCAATCAATCCATATTCCCACTCAAACTAAAATTACCCATGTTTAAAAATAGTTATTAATAATTAGTGGTTTATTACTATTTATCAATAACCTGGATAATATAAAAACAATACGTAATTTTTGTACATAATTTACATTTGTTTATGCAAGTTATTATTCGTCATACACATTATTAATAAAATATACACGTTACCACTGAATATTGAAAAATCTACGTTCCGACTAACAATTATATTACCTTTTTTTTTTTAAATTTCTTTATGCACGAATTATGTACATTTCGATGGTTCTATTCTACAATTATTTAGAACACTAATTGAAATTGACATGTCTATTTGGTAATAATTTAGAACATTACATGTGTCTACGGGTCAACTCCGTATTAATTTTGAACACTCTCTGCAATCGACGTGTCTATTTCAAAATAATCTAGAATACTAAAAATAAATGTAATAAAGAGTTTGACCATATTTTTTAATGATAGTGCAGTAAAGATTTTTATTTCCTACACATTTATTTGATGATAAAGCATGAAAACAAATTATTATACTCGACCTCCAAGTATATTAATTAATAATAATAATAATAATAATTAAATATTTTAATAGGATGGATTAGTCACTCACAAGTCACAATATTGATCTCAATGGGATGGGTACTGTCTGCACCATATTTGTATCCTACGATAGAAAGCATATATACACATTACTTCAATTACCTTGGCCCATGAAATATTCGAAACTTTATTTTATTGGTTCAAGATGGATTCGGTTATGAGTTAGTGAGGGTCCAATAAACCATGGGTCGGTGTTGGTCCAGGCGTGGACCACTTGAATACCCATTAACAGTTAAATGTGCAAATTGTTGGTGTTAAAATATGTCCAGTCCGCATATACGAACTAGAGCGGTCTAAAAGCGCGACGAGGCTTTAAGGGACGTCCCTCAAGGGGCTCGACCACACCCAAGTATGTCACTTGAGTGTGGCTCGACCAGCATATGATCCGACCATCATTGTGAGGTTGACCCTCAAGACAGTTCACGACAAGGATAAGACTGAAGTAAGGCACGAGGAGCATCTAGGGCTCGACCACCATACGTGGGCGTACCGAGGAGGACCTTACGTCAAGGTATCACCCTCCAAAGGAGAACAGGAAGAGCACTACTTGGACCATGCAACCATGAGGAAGGCACGAGGACCCAGGTCGACCACCTCTGGTCAGTCCCTAGGGGGCCCGCCTTCCAAAATATTTCATGAGACCTGAAAAGTCAATAATGCCCTCCAAACCCTAGTCAAGTTGTTTGGGTCAAAGCCCATGGACCTCCTTAAGGCTTGGGCCAAAGGAGGCTTCCATCTCAGCCGGACACTTGTCACGATCCTACATAAAGTGACAATTAAATACTATGAGTATATAAGGGATCTCATTCATAATCCCAAGGTAAGCAATCATAGCTCTCACCTACCACTCACCTAACACATTTACTACTCTTACTAGGGAATCCCTTCAACTCCCTACAGGTGAAGTCGTCCCTCCGGTCTGATCCTACACTGACCGGGTACGAGGTACTAACCCCCCCCCCCCCATCAAGTCTCTTTCAGGTACGAAGAGGCTACACGAAAACTACTTATATGTCAGAGGAAGACTACATGAAGAAGACCTAAGTAGTTTCCTCTAACGGTTTAGTACAAACTCAAGAGATAGCACGAACTACCCTTCAACATTTGGCGTCGTCTGTGGGAATCTGATCAAAAGGTCATCCCTATGCCTATTGGTCGAGCCAAGAGACACTCCTAGAGATGCCTCCAAGAAGAAGTGTACGAATTGCAAATGCAGTAGCAGAGAGTCCTCCTCGCCCAAGGTGCCGTACCCCTAGAAATGGCCGAGGAGGAGGAAGGGTAGCTGCTTCAAGGGCACCTAGAAATAACAATGTTGCAAATGACCAAGATATGGTGGAGGGGGCATTCACTAATGTCACGGGATCCCGAGAAGAAAAATCAGGGGAGAACCATCCTCAAGGCATCCCTGTCGGAAGTGCTTACGGGGCTTTAAGAGTTACAAACAATCTCCTCAACCGGTAGCATTGAACTTCACCCTTCCCAACGGACGAGTGGTCCGACCATCAGATTACGGAATGGGCGAAGCTCAATACGGCTTGTTTCTTCTCACCATACAAGGATTCTTGGGAGAAAATGAAGCTGCAAGGGTCGAAGGGGAACTTCAAGCCCGAGGAACAAGACAAGCCCAAGTACAGGAGCAACCTCATGAGAATCTTCCCGTACCTCGTCAATTCCAACCAAGAGCACCTCCAGTTCAAGATGAGGCTCATTCAAGAGCCAACACAAGGCCAATTCAATCTAGACTTGGGGTTCAATCAAAATTGGGACCACAAGGTGCTACTGATGATTTGAGAGATTTAATTGATAGGAGAATAAGAGCGTCAATGCAAAATGCCGCTCCTCAAAAAAACCAATCTCAAGTGGTCTCTACCCCTCCCACTCTCCCAAACCATGTTAATCCCAACCAAGTAACTCCTCAGAATCAGCCCGAAGCGATGGCGGAGAACAACGCTTTGAGGACCGTGGTGGAGGTAACGCCCTTGATCGGGATCGACCCAGTCACGGGAAGGAAACTCACTTTGGAGGAACTTAGAGCTCAAAGGACCACGCTTGAAGCCCAATAGAAACCTTGAAGGGTGTTGTGCAACAGCAAGACCAAGACCAAGATCCAAGTCCACTATGCGACGAGATAAGAAGATATCAAGCAAAGATCGAGAGAGGCTTCCCTACCTTCGAAAGATATGACAGAACAAGTTGTCCAAAGGAATACTTGGTAAGATTTGGCACCAAAATGGATGTGTATGGCCACGACTCAAAAACGAAGACATTACTCTTCCCGGCTAACCTCTCAGGAGAAGCCATGAAATGGTGGTCGCGCCTTCCTCAGCGCTCAATAAAATCGTACAGAGAGCTCTGACAGGAGTTCTCTAAGAGATTCGAGAAGGTCATGAACACCAAAAGAAGAGTGAGATACTTGGATGAAATCGTTCAAAAGCATAATGAAGACTTGAGGGATTTCATCAACCGGTTCCATGAAGCTGCCCTCCAAGTCGAGGACCACTCGATCAACGAAAGAAAGGAATACTTGTATGGTAACACTACCAATGTCAAGTTCCAAGAGATGCTCTCAGCATCGTGCGTCGATAGTGAATCTCAATTGGCAAAAGTTTGCAAGGATTTCCTCGGGGCGGAAGAATTCCGAAAAACGGTCACCGTGAGAACCAACCCTCCAAAAGAAAAGGGGAAGGAAAAGGAAAGGGGGAAGACATATCCTCCGAGGCAACAAAATCCCGGAAAACAAAGGAGAGATCAAAAGCATGATTTGATCAAGGAAGGTCCTTCAAGGAATGAGTTTAGAGACAAGAGAACCCCTCCAAGGAGATCTCGTCCAAGGAGGTATAGAAACTACACAGACATGAATAGGCCAAGATCTGACATCTTGAACTATATAGTCTCGAGGAAGCTTGATGTCTCATGGCCACCTCCGATCCAAGAAAGTCAAAAAAAACAAAAGTCCCGAGAAATTTTGTCAATTTCACAAAGGAAAGGGACACACCACTGATGAGTGTGTCGAGCTCAAGAACGAGATCGAGATGATGATTCGAAATGGATAGTTGGTCAACTATATTCGGAAGGAAGAACCTCTAGCTATCCTCCCCCCGTCGCCACAAGTAAGGATCGAGCACCAAGGTCCCCAGGGAAACCCTAGCTATGACGATATTCATAATTTCAACAATTATGAGAACCGCCCGGTAAATGGGAGCATTCATACTCTTACGATTGCCGGAGGAGGCGACACTCGAAACCAAAGGGAGATCGCGGCGGATAATCTCAAGATCAGGGATGTGAAATTTGGCCAAGTTGGGCAGCCGGGAACCAATGTGATTTCCTTTGATGATAGTGAACTCCCTCTAAGGCATGTCGGAGGAGGAAGCATCTACGACCCATGTGTTCCTCTAGTATTATCCCTCGATGTCCAATCTTATAATTTGAGAAGGATTCTAGTCGACACCAAATGTTCGGCTAACTTAATCTGCACAGGCACTTTGAAGAGGTTGCATATGAACCCAAGGGAAGGTCTCATAGAAGTAAGGAGTGCCCTGGTAGGATTTGGAGGACAACCCATCATGCCCCTTGGGATGATCAACTTGACACTCTCAGTGGGGAGTGCTCCTCGAAGAGTAACTCAACACGTCCCATTCGTGGTCGTAGATATGCCCTTTGACTACTTTGCGGTCTTGGAAAGACCTGCTCTCTCTCAATTCCAAGCCGTAGTATCTACAGTCCGCAACAAGTTGAAGTTTCCCACTCCACTGGGAATTTGACAAGAAGTGGGAAACATAACAGAAGCATGGGAATGCTACACTATGTCAGCAAAGTGCACTTCCAATGTTGCCATTGGAGAACCAAATTTAATTCAAGCGCTTGAAAACAACCCTTTGTTCATCATGCTCCTTAACGTTTTTATACGGTTCGACGAGTGAAGAAGAAATCAAAAAAGCCAAGCCCGTCATTTGCGCGAAGGAAAGCAATTCAAAAGAAAGTCTAGTAGGAGCTCGAGGAGTATCAAGTGATACCCCCGACCGGTATCAACATCCTCTAGAAAGAAGAAGTTTTTCGAGGAAAACAAGATCAAGGCAAGAGAAACCCTCGAAGAAATCCAGACTGTCGAAGGAAGTACCGACAAGGTTACTAAGATTGGTACCAAAATGACCACTGAAGTAAGAATGAAACTCATTCAATGCTTGAGAGACAACAATGACGTCTTCGCGTGGAGTACCGAGTACCTCAAGGGGATCGACCAAAGGGTCGCCGTTCATCGTCTGAATATTGATCCATCGATCACCCATATTCGAGAAAAGCGAAGACACTTCAGTGCGGAAGATAATGCCATCATTGAAGCAGATCATATCAAAGAAGTGAGATACTCCAACTGGGTTTGCAATGTAGTCCTCCTAGAGAAAGGACCAGGCAAGTGGAGAATGTGCAACAACTTCATCAGACTTAACAAGTTTTGCCCGAAGGATCCCTACTCCTTACCCTGGATCGACCAACTGGTCGACTCAACAGCGGGGTGCGCCCTCTTGAGTTTCATGGATGCGTACCAGGGATTCTACCAAGTCAAAATGGCCAAGGATGATATACCGAAGACCGCCTTCTTTGCAAATGGAAACGTATACTGCTTCAACGTGATGCCCTTCTATCTCAAAAACGCGGGAGCAACCTACCAAAGGTTGGTCAACAAGATGTTCAAGGAAGAATTGGGAAAGACGATGGAAGTATATGTTGATGACATGTTTATCAAGAGTAAGACCGAGGAGCAACACGTAGGGTACCTGACGAAGTGCTTCTCTATTCTGAGGAAGTATGGCATGAAGCTCAATCCAGCAAAGTGTACCTTTGGAGTCAAAGGTGGGAAGTTCCTCGGTTACATGGTAACGGAAAGAGGAATCGAAGCAAACCCTGAAAAGATCAAGGCAATTCTCGACCTTCCTCAACCCTAAACTATCAATGAAGTACAACAATTGGTAGGGAAGTCCATCGCATTGAGTAGGTTTATCTCAAGATCGGCCGAGAAGAACCTTCCGTTTTTCAAAGTTTTGCGAAAGAGCAACCAGTTCAAATGGACAAAGGAGTGCGAGGAAGCCTTCGAAAAACTCAAAGAGTATCTACTCTCTCCTCCACTCTTGTCAAAACCAATGGAAGGGGAAGTACTTTACTTATACTTGGCTGCGACAGTGAAAGCCATTAGCTCGGTCTCAGTGAGGATTCAAGGAAACGACCACTTGCCTATCTACTACTTGAGTAAAGTACTTGCCGGAGCAGAGACACGCTACATAGATATCGAGAGGCTATCCTTCGCTCTTGTCTACACAACAAGGAGATTGAAGCCTTACTTCGGAGCTCACAAGGTTGTGGTTTTGACGAAGCAGCCTCTCAAGCAAGTCCTTGGGTAACTAGAAAACTCATGAAGGCTAACAAGGTGGGCAATTGAGTTGAGCGAGTATGACATCGAATACCAAGCCCCATTGGACAAAAAAGCCCAAGTTATCGTCGATTTCCGGGTAGAGTATCCCTCTAAGGAAGTATCAGAGAAGCCCCTCACGAAAGCCAGAATGTCATAATGATGAACGAGGAGCGACCACGACAGAGTGAGGCAATGCAAGCCTTAGAAGATGCTTTAAAAGAACTCAAAGAGATGTCGCAGGCAAAAAGAAAGAGACATGAAGTGTTCCTAGCGGAAGAGATCCAGGAAGGCTAAGGAGACCGTCTCTCCAAAACCTAAAGAGCTCACCGACCATGGCGATGTTTAGATTCTTCATGTTGATGGATCCTCCTCGGGAAAGAATGGCAGGATAGGAATTTACTTCAAAAGCCAAGGAGGAGCGGACCTCGAGTACCCTGTTATTCTAAGCTTTCCGGTCTCCAATAATGAAGCCGAGTATGAAGCCATTATCATCACTCTACGCATGGCAAAGGCACTTGAAGTGAAGAAGCTCCACCTCTTCACCAATTCTCAATTGGCCGAGAAGTAAATCTGAGGAAAGTTCAAGACAAAGAAGGATTCACTAGCAGAATACAAGAGTGCCATAACGGAAGAAATTCTCAAGAGATCTCAATCAAAGAGTAGACGCTAAGCTTCCAAATATGCTTCAGCCTAAGGAGGAGTGGATACCCGGAATGTGATACTTATGAAAATCAACGCGTCATCCATCTGGTCATCAAAGCCAACTGTCTTGACCATTGATACTCAACCAAGTTGGATGCAAGGGATTGCTACCTATCTCATGCATGGTAGCCTTCCTCATGACAAAGCGGAGGCACGAAGAATAAAGGGAAAGCTAGCCGCTACATCATGCAAGGGGACCACTTGTACAAAAGATCCTTTGAGGGAGTCTACTTGAGATGTGTAGCTGAGCAAGAAGTGCAAAAAGTTTTGGGAGAAATGCACCAAGGAAGTTGCGGGGACCATGCTGGAGGAAGAACCCTTGCACAAAAAGTCATCCACCAGGGCTTCTACTGGCCAACTGTTCCTGAGGATGCCGCCCAATTCGTGAGGAGATGCGAAGAGTGCCAATTGCACGACAATTTGATCAACGTTCCTGCCAAGCCTCTCATGCCTATCACGATTATATGCCCTTTCAACATTTGGGGTATCGACATAGTTGGTCCATTCCCAAGAGGTACGGGGCAGAAGAAATTCATCATTGTTGCGGTAGAATACTTTAGCAAGTGGGCAGAGGTTGAAGCGTGTCTACTATCACCGAACAAAGAGTGATGAATTTCATGTGGAGAAACATTGTGTGTCGATTTGGCCTACCTAGAGTCCTCATCTCCGATAACGACTCTCAATTTTGTGGACAGATGTTCAATGAATGGTGCAAAGAAATGAATATTGAGAGGAGATACACCTCAGTAGGACATCCTCAATCCAATGGGCAGACTAAAGCCATCAACAAGATCCTTGTCAACAATTTGCAAAAGAGATTCCCCACCAACAAGGATTGGATCGACGATCTTGATGGAGTAGTATGGGCATACCGCACAACTTCGAAGACCGCCACAAGGGAAACCCCCTTCTAGTTTATGGTTCTGAAGCGGTCATACCAGCAGAAGTGGTCATGGAAACCCTCAGGATCCAAGGGTATCAGCCCGAGGATGTTCGATCTAGAGACGCTAGAGGAAGCGAGGAGCACTGCTCTGGCCAACATCTTGAGGTACCAAGCGTTGATCGCAAGAGCCTACAACAAGAGTGTGAAAGAGAGAGCCTTCCAAGTTGGTTACCTAGTGCTTCCAAGGGCAGACATCCTGGGCAGAGTTGGAAAGATGCAACCCAATTGGGAAGGCCGCTACAAGATTGTAGAAGCAAGGTCCAACGGAAGCTACCGTCTCCAAGACATGGAAGGGAGAGTGTTCAAGAACCCTTGGAACACCTCCAATCTCCAGAGGTTTTATGCCTAGAAGTTTTGAGAGGCAATGAAAAGTTTTTGAAGTGCTCCTGTGAAAGGGCCCCTACTTATGGAACAAGAAAATTTCCTCACAAGCTTCTATGAGAGGCCCTCTCCTCTTTTTTGTTTATGTTTTTAGGAAGTAGAAGTTTGAAGTAGAGCAACCTCAGAAGAATGAAAAAGTTGTAAGAATGCTGGCCATGAAGCCCACCATTGTAATTGAATTTCCGTCAAATCAATGCAATGCATATCTTTCAGCAAGAATGTTCAGATAAAGCTCTATCATTTTCTAAGTTCAAACAAAAGAGGAGCAAAGAAGTACTCGATCTACCCCTTGATCTATATCTCCTCGTTTTTTCTCAAAGGAAAGGCCTCCTTGAGCCGCTTGGAAAGCCCTATAAGTTGGCAAACTCGAGGAGAGTAGCAAGGAGCGAACAGTAAGGTAGAGGAGAAGGAAAATTCCTACACTTATGATTTTTCCGGGGTGGTACAAAAAAGATGTTTGGGTTCGTAGAAGATTATCTCATATCGAATAGAAGAACAACTCGACAAGTGTCTCAACTACGCCGATAGCTCGAGGAGCACATCTCAAGTAGTGTCATCAGCACTTGGATTTTTTCAGGATTTCACAAATGGCGCGAGGAGTCTACCTCCTCGATTTCAGTTCAGATTCATGCAAAGTAAATACTCTAATAAAGTTATACGTCATAACTAAAAAAGAGTTAGTAAAATGCATATGGAAAGACAGAGCGAGAAACAACAACATTGAATTGAAAAAAAAGTGACCACCATGAAGATGGAAAAATCACAAGTTATATTTTACAAAGATGTTCGAGCAGATGCCATAAAGGGCCGAATAGAAAGCAAGGAAATTGTCTGGAAATAACTTAAAGAATAAGTACAAATTTTCACCGAGCATACTCGGGCTTCTCAGGCTTCTCGGACTTCAAGCTCCTCGGATCAGCGAGTGCGGCTTCCAGTCAATTCTGTTTGCGGGCTCGGGCCAGTGGTGTTGCCTCCTCCTCGGTTTGGGCTCATGAACTCAAGGATCTCATTAGGATCTCGCTCTTTTTATTGAGACTCCTTGATAGCCTTCTTGAACGTGATCAGCTCGGGCTCCACGAAATCTTGAGGACGACCGAGCACCGGGTCGCTCACCTTGATCCAAGATGCGTTTCGAAGAGCAGCCTTCTCGAACAGATGATGGATTCCACTCGGCATTCAGGTACCCATGACGGAAGGAATGAGGCTTGCTCGGATAGGGGACTTCCGGATCGGAAACCAGCTCCCCGAATTCGCATGCCTGATGCATCTCATCCGTTATCTACTCATCGGGATACCAAGAAAGGTCTTCTCTTCGGGCCGTATGCATGTCCTCGCGCGCATCGGCGTCAAAGTCCTCGGGCAGTAGATCAATACGCTTGAGCTGCACGATGCACGAAAAGAAGTCCTCCTCGCGCGCTGCATCCTTGACGTCTTGCATAACAACCTTGTAGGTGTCTGAGGCCATGAAAGCTCGAGCAGTTTCTAAGAGACTGCCCTGGAGGAAGGATAGGACACTATTCTTAAACTTCTCCATGCAGATCGACAAGGTAGCATAGGCCCCCTTGTAGCCTTTGGTCCTCTGCTTCTCCCTCGACAACTCCTTCTCGAGCTGATCAATTTTGGCATAGGCCTTTCCCATCTCAACATCAGCAGCCATGTTCTTGCTCTTCTCGGCCTCAAGCTTTTTCTCAAGCTCCTCGATCACGAAGCCAATATCAGATCTATCGGCAGCCACCTGGCCGTAAGCCTCCTTGAGGTTCTCGAGTTGTAAAGAAGGAGCGAAGAGAGTTTAGTCCATGAGCGAGGATCTAGAATATGGACTTAGAAATTTATTAGAAAGTATAAGAGTAATACCTGGGGCGAGCACAAGCGGAGCTCGTGTGCGCGATCAAGCTTGGACAGCTGGATAAGGCGCTTTACTTCCGCCTCCGGACTTGCTCCTGACTTGCTCCAGAAGTCAGTCTTACTCTTTTTGCGAGGAGGCTCATTGGTGCCCCCGAGAACGAGCTTCCTCGTTCCGGAACTCTCTTCTGAGGAATGGGCTTCTTGTAAGAAAATATGGTCAGAGTTACCCCTAGAGTACGCAGCGGAATTTCAAAAATTTTCTTAACATGCAGGTTAATTGATCATGCATATAACGTATATAATAAACACATTAATCAGAAGACTTACAATACTCCAAAATCAAGAATAGGTATAGAATCGATATGCCAATCGATGAAGTCTTCATAATAGTCCGGTGAATCTTCTCCTTCGTCGAATTCGGCATTGAAAAAGCTCTCTAATGACCTACTTATATAGTAGTCAATAGAAGCCTAAAGAAGATTCTTTTAGACTTCATAAAAGAATAAGAACTCTAATTCTTATTGCACAAGGAAACCAATTTAAGTCTAGATTCATTCCCAATTAAGTTAGAAGTCAATTAGGAAAATCTAACTTAACCTTTGACTTCTAATACGGGAAGGAGTCGAAACTCCCTCCCATACTACTACTACACGCGGCCGGCCAAGGGGGGGTATGTGGGCCCCAATTTTGGGACCCACTTATAATTCAAAGGCAATTCAAACTCTAAGTAGATTTTGCCCATGTGCATATATTAATTATAAATTAATATATCCTTTCAAATCAAACCTCTATTATATTTCTAAAATATAATCTTTAATTGTATTTACATAAAATACAATTAATCAATCAATTCAATTAATAATTCCAAATTATTAATTGAGCCACAAATAATTATAATTAATTCCAAATCAATTATAATTCATCAATCACAATTAATTCTAAATTAATTGCGATTCCATCTTCAAGGATATTCGGATAAGCTGAATCACCAAATAGTGTGACCCATAGGGCCTCATTGTATTAAGCAAGTGCTACACTAGGCAACATGGAATTTCTAGACGGTTCCATTTGAAATATTAATACATGAGGATGTTTGAGAGTTTTCTCATAGCAAACCCTTTCGTTGTGAAGTCTGTTGCGCTCAACGCGGCGATGGTAACGTCCCTTCATCTGACTGACTCGAATGCATCTAGGATCGATGATGTGTCTATCCCAATAATACATCCACGGGCGTCTTCAGTGAGTTGCTTGGTGAATCCAATATCTATTATGACTATCATAATAATATTGATACGCTGGCCAGCGGTTTAACCAATCACAACTATGAATGACTATGAGCAGTGCTCTCCTATGCTACACGTGAGAGATGAATCCTTCATGATGAACGTATTTTTGACGTGTTCATCTTGTCTTTTTTACCTTCTTTTGCTATATTCTAGCCTTGTTTTTTGGTTAGTTTTCTAGAATAGTGTCACGTTTTGTGTTTTCTGCATTTTCAGGCACTTAGGTACGAAACGGCGTTTTTGGAGCTAAAACGAGCCTTTTTGATGGAAAAGATGGCCCCGTTGAAGTTCCCCAATCTCCGTGGCTTGTTCGTAAGTGTTTGAGCATCAATAAGCATCGAGAAGGATGAGTCCAAGGCACCCGAGGGCCGTGCGAGGGCAAAAAGATTGAGTTTGAAGACAAAAATCTGCCCAGGAACCAAGCTAAGCGTCTGGAATAGTGAAGCGCTCCGCTTCATTTTCCAGGAGCTTTGGCACAGAAGCCAAGCGAAGCGCTTGGAGTGCCAAAGCGCTTCGCTTGCCAAGCGCTCCGCTTGGCTTCTCCAAGCGGTCCGCTTGGAAGCGGTTACGTTTTCGGATTTTCCTTCTTAGATCTGATCTTCAAGTCATTTTTTGAAGATCTTTTGAACTGTAGCTTCGTTTTGGAGAGCTCCTAAGCCCCAAAACTCAGAGAAAACTCAGATTACATTGTATTTTAGCTTGGGATTGAAGATTTTGATTGGAATTCATCCTTTGTAATCATCTACGGAGAGATTTTCTTTGATTTCCACCGATTAGTGACAGCTTTGGTGGTAACTTGTATCACTCTCTTGTCTTGTAGTTTGATATGATGTATTATGATTATTATTCATATGAACTGATGTCTATGTTGATGAATATGAGTAGCTAAATCTTTTTTGTTGGTGGTAGAATGTAGAATATGCATGCTATGGGTTATGTTTATGCTTACATGAGATTGTGCTTCAATCTTGCTGCAAATTCCTTCATATGATTCTTAGTTGCCTATAAAATATATTCGAATTGAGTATAGTGACAAACTCTTGGTCAATGAAAGCTATAGGATTGTATGTTAGAGATTTGCAGCATGCTAGATAAATGGTGTTGGTGACAAGCACCTCTAAAGTATTGATAGTGGTCTTTTATGATGTGTGTCTTGAAAGTTACCTAGACGAGTTGCTTAGCAGACTTGATCGAAGGTTTTACGCACTGAACTTGTGAGCATATTCGTAACCCATGCATGTGTATTTGATTTCTACCACCAACCGTTTTCCAAACTTGATTACAACAATCTGATTTCTCGTTGCTTTGTTCAAAGAAAACGATTCTATAAACATTTGAACTCGTTGACTGAAATTACTAGCAAAAACCTCAAGCAAAGCCACGTTAGGTCCCGAGAGAACGACACTCGGGGACAACTTGCCATTGCACTCTAGTTTGTGTAGTGATAAGTGTTCTTAGGCTTTTAAACAAATTTAATTGGTGAAAAACGACATCATCACTTCACAGAATCATTTATCACCCCCATTTGTATGTAGCCATAATCCTGGATCGTGTCTTGTGTAAACTGCTTATTCAGAGCTGACATCGACGGGTCCACCAAGGATATGGGGCAACAAATGTGATGATAAAGTCCTGTAAGTCCAAAGGACGACTGGCATCACTTCGACAACTTTCCAGTTCCCATAGACACTTCGGTGTAGAGTATACATCGATGGGAGTTTCCGGTGGGTACTTCCATTGTTCGGTAATCACCCTTCGAACAACTATGCGGAGTTATGGGAACCTTTCTAGATTGTCTAACAATCCGTTCCGTGGCCGTGGGATCGGCTCACACTTGCTCTAACAAGTGTAACCTCCACGCATACTAGTCTCACCTGGTTCATTCAGACCCCTACATCCGAGATGAACCTCGACTAGGGAGAGTTTTGGATAGATGATAACTCACATAGCTCCCACTATCTGTGTGATCGGTCATCTATTCGAGGGGACATGTTTGATATCAATACAGACAGGAATAGAGATATGACATGCTGTATGCCTGGTGTAATATAAATATGAAAGCGATACTCAATAGTCAAACAAACAAACATATATTATATTACGTTGACCTGTGTAATAGTACATATATTCCCTTAATAAGGACTGTATGCCCTTAATAAAGATTGTCTCTAGGACATAAACACTATCAGTCTCCCACTTGGACTAGATGATGAATGTGTATTTTACACTTTCATTCGAGTCTTTTTCACCTATTTTAGCTAACCTCTATGATATTTTAGCTATATTTTAGTGCATTTTATTAGAATAGTGTCACGTTTCCCTTTAGTTTTTATTTTACAGGTTTTGGTTGAAAAACGAGGATTTTCGGGCAATTATATTGAAGTTGACAAGGAATTGGTGTTCCAGAAGCCTATTTGGAGTATCTGAAGGTTTCCGGATAGGATTTGGAGTCTAGGGGTCGAATCTGGAGGTTAGAAGGCCACTAGAAGTCAGAAACCGAGTCCGAAAAGGGGAAGAAATCCAAAAACGCGTCGAAAACGCGGAATTCCACGAATTTTACTCCCGGGCGAATCGCCCGGGACGTGGGGCGAATCGCCCCACACCGGGCGAATCGCCCGGTGTGTGGGGCCCTTCGCCCCACACAAATTCGAGGCCTATATACAGTTGCTCAGTTTTTCTCCGAAATTCATACTTTGCCAGACCTATTCTCTCACCTTTCTCTGTAGTTTTAGGTAGGAACTTCCCAGAGCCTGTTCTGGGGGTTCGTAGCCTAGGAGATACTTTTTCATAGCAGTTTGGAGCTTGTAAAATTGCGATTCTTCGGAGACTAACAACCTTCGGTAACATTGTATCTTACAGTTTATTCTACTTATTTTTATATATCTTTCAACATGTTTTCTTCTATGATTTCTGTTGATTGCATGACAACTATGTTAGGAAACTTGTAATTTTGATGAGCAATTTACCATGCTAAATTAAGGAAAATCCAGTAACTAGTACTCTTAAGGTCCATAGGATTTTAGAATTTTGAAGGACATTGTAAAAGAGGAACGTTTGTTGATGACTTAGTTAGGTGTTAGATAAGTTATTTCTTTTGCGTATGATGTATTTTATTTTCTGAAAAGAAAATATCTTATTGATGCTTAGCTTTAATGTATCTTATTTTCTGAAAAGAAAATAACCTATTGAAGCATTTGCTGAAGAAAATATTTTGTTTATTACAAACAAATTATTGAAGCAAATAAGAAACCGGTCAGAATCTTGAAGACTTTTGAAGAATCTGAAGACTTGAAGAAATTGAAGACTTGAAGATTGATGAAGACTGGTAAGGCACGTGTTGCTCAGAAAGTGGAATTTTCAGCAACAGCATTGCATAAGTGAAAATCTGAAAGACAGAGTAGGTTGTGCTTGCTGAAACTGAGACTAACCACTTGCTGATGAAAAATATGTGACCTCTTGCTGAATGTACGTGAATTTGCGCTCCAATGTTACTGTTTGAATTCTATTCAAATGTGCATTTAATGCAAAGCTTACACACGAAGACTAGAAGACAAACAGAGTCGCTGCTGAAAGTACAAAAAGCAAGATAGTGACATCTAAGGAACAAAAGCCTTAGGATTTGAAATTCAAACGGCTCCTTACTTGCACT
Source organism: Plantago ovata (assembly GCA_028274465.1). Classification (NCBI taxonomy): domain Eukaryota; kingdom Viridiplantae; phylum Streptophyta; class Magnoliopsida; order Lamiales; family Plantaginaceae; genus Plantago; species Plantago ovata. The sequence continues at coordinate 50,141,358 of CM051458.1, forward strand.
ATAAATAGAGGTCATCCGGCAAAGAGTTGAAGGGTGTCAACAACGTGATCAAACTCTCACTTGTGCTTAAAAACACAAACCTTCAAACACTCTTACTGCCATTGATCCGTTCCAAGACTTAAAGCTTGAAAAAGCTACTTGTGAAGAAGTAGAACAAACTCGGCTAAGAAATTAGTTAAGTGTTCTTTCTTTCAAACAAGAACGAGTCTTGACACCAGAAACAATCAAACTTGTTTACTGCAAAGTATTCCAAGTTGTGTTTCTTAGATTACTTGTTGTAACTGAATAAGTTATAATTAAGTCATCTCACCCCAAAACTCTCTAACTGAAAATACACCCTTTCAGGCGTGATATTCAGGGGGAACTTAATCGAGCATAGTTTTGCTGATTAAAAGTACCAAGTTTGGTGGAGAACAAGTTGAGTTCTCTAGTTTAGGTTGGATACGAAGCAAGTGTGCTTTGGTGTCTGTTGAATCGCTTTAGATAGAAGATTGTAAGGAACCTCAATCATATCTTAGTGGATTCAGTCCTAGAAAGGACAAAGTGGATTAGTTGAGAGATTACGCCACTCTCAGATACCACTATAAAAGTGTTTGTGTGATTTACTTACTATATTTAGCTTTCAGCAAATTATATCTGTCTGTACACAGTCACTCACCTCACTTGCTGAAACCTTTACTTGCTGAAAAAGTACTTATTGTTTCAAAGACTTCCGCTCTCTGATTTTAAGTATCAGCAAACCAAGCTACTGTAAAGTAACTTACGCTTGCTGAGAAAGTTAAGTATCAGCAAACTCATTACTGAAAAGTAATAAGCACTTGCTGAGAAAGTTTTAAACGACAAAAGTTTGAAAAGACTATTCACCCTCCCCCCTCTAGTCTTTTCTTGTTGTTTAAAGGGACCAACAAGTGGTATCAGAGCAGGAGGTTCTTTAGCCTTCTGCACTGAACCTAGATCCCCTTAAGTGTTTTCCGTAAATCACTCTCACTTGATTAGTTTGGTAGTGCTTTGCTGACAGGATGTCTTTAGGAGATGCTCCCTTGCTGAAGCTGGAAAATTACGAGAAATGGCGAAACAACATGATGCTACATCTTGAGTCCATTAGTGATGAGATGGTAACCGTCATTAATGATGGACCTATCAAGATCACTAAAATTGAAAGGAGTTTCCCTCACAAGACCACTGAAGCTGGGAAGGAAACCATCCTTGGCGAACCATCAGATACTGTTGTGCCAAAACCAAGAGAGGAATGGACTTCTGACGAAGCTAAGAGATTCCGTCTTGATGGCCAAGCAAGAAATATCATCATCAGATCAACTCCGGATACCATACAGTGCAAACTGTGGGGTGCTAAGACTGCTAAGGAGGCTTGGAAAATGGTTCAAGATCTTTGTGCTGGATCTGACAAGACCAAGGAAAACAAACTTGAAGTACTTAAGCTAAAGTTTCAAAACTTTAAGCAAGGTGCAAACGAGTCACTGGAAGACTTGGACTTCAGATTCACAACTCTTGTTAGTGAAATGGCAGCGCTGGGTGTTGGAAACCTTTATTCAGATTCTGAGAAAGTGAAAACTATCATCAGAAGTTTGAATCAAGAATGGATCCACACTCAGAATTTCTATTATAATCAAGGAATGCCAGACATTACACCAACAGAGTTGTTCTCTCATCTTGCTACTGTCAATTATGAGACAAAGCAAAGAGAAAATGTGTTTGCTGAAAAATCGCAAAACATTGCTCTTGCTGCAAAGCCGTCATCTTCTGAAAAGAAGAATGATAAAGAGCCTGCTGATGAAAATGCTTTAGTTGTTAAAAACATGAAGAAGTTCATCAGTAAGGAACTTGAAAGGCGAAAAGCAAAAGAGAAGCTGAAAAAGCATCTTGGTAACAACTACCATAAGTACAAGAATGATACTAGCTCGCTGAACAAGCAAGCTCAGCAAGCTACTTCATCAGAAGAGCCAGCAGTTGGAAATGATCTATGTTTTTACTGCAAAAAGCCTGGACACTTCAAAGCTAATTGCCCTTTGCTGAAAGGCGAATCTGCTGAAAAGAAGAAGAAGTTCAAAAGAGCTTTTATTGCTGAAGAAAAGAAGAAGCTTCAAGCAAAAATCGATGCATTGTGCATTGATACCAGCTCTGAAGACAGTGAGGATGAAAGTTCAGACACCGACGATGAAGAAGCCACTCTAGACGTGGAGATTGGCAAGGAAGTTTGTGGAATAGCTATGGAAGCTTATCCAGATGTGTCTAACTACGTGCCTCATGGCCGGTCAGGTAAATAACTCTACCTCAGACTCAGACTCAGAAAGTGAAGACGAGATTGACCTTGACAAGATTCAAGGAGAAATCGAAAGATTTGAGAATACTCTCAGCAAACAGCAAGAGAGACTACAACTTGCTGAAACTCTGACCAAGTAGACTACTGAAAAGTATGTTTTGCTGAAGGAAGAGACAGAAGAAAAAGATGCTGAAATAAGGCGTCTTAAGAAGTTGATTGCTGAGGCTGCAGAGAAAAATTCTCAAATGGCATTAGAATTGGAAGAGTATCAGTCCTCAATTCTAAAGTTACTTGCTGAAATCCAAGAAATGAAAAAGATGAAAGTCAATTTCAAATCCTACGTGGAAGCAAGTAATACGCTGATGAACGTGTCAGATTCAATCAAATAAATTTGTTATTTAGCCAAAGGCAATCCACAACTACAACGAAAACCGTAGTGTAGTAGTAGAATGACTCGAGTGTCGTTCTCTCAGGACTATACTAGCGTTATCAAATCTAATTAAGAATATAAAACAGCAGATAGAAAGCAATAGGGGTTTTCAAGCAGATAATGGAGATTGGTGATAGTATGGTCCTTCTTAACATAATGGGTAGATAATCATGCATAAATTCCTCGGTCTTGCATAGAGATCTTTGAATCAATCTTGTGTCCTGTTGCAAGAATTAAGCACTACGAAGATAATATGGATCTGACTCATCAACAACTAACGTCCTAATGTGTTCCGTAATTATTCAACACTACGAAGATAATTGGTCTGATTGGTTGACAAGTGTCCAAGTGTGCATAATAATCAATACAACATACGAGAATTTTGGTTGCAACTGATCAACGAAATAAAGCAATGACACGGAGTATAATGCGCGATATAGCCATTAGCATGATTATCTTCCCTCGCTAAGAATTCACATACTACCACCAATGATAAGTTTAGCTACTCATAATAGGCATGCAATCAATAGCAATCATAGAAGAAAACATATTGAAAGAAGAATAAAATAAGTAGATAAAAACTGTAAGATACAAAGTTACCGAAGGTTATCAATCTCCGGATGATTGCGATCCTACGCGCTCCAATCTGCTATGAAAAAGTATCCCCTAAGCTATGGAACTCCCAGGACAGGCCCCGGGAAGTCCCTACCTAAAACTATAGAGAGAGGTGAGAAAGTAGGCTTGGAAAGATATGATTTTCGGAGAGAAAACTTGCAACTATATATAGGCCCGAATTTCTTCTGGGGCGGTTCTTCTGGGGCGGTTCGCCCCACAGTATAAACGCGGAATTTCCGCGTTTTCGACGCGGATTTGGATTTCTTCACCTTTTCGGACTCGGTTTCAGACTTCTAATGGCCTTCTAACCTCCAGATTCGACCCCTAGACTCCAAATCCTATCCGGAAACCTTCAGATACTCCAAATAGGCTTCTGGAACACCAATTCCTTGTAGACTTCAATATAATTGCCCCGAAATCTCCGAATTTAACCAAAACCTGTAAAATAAATTCTAAAGGGAAACGTGACACTATTCTAATAAAATGTACTAAAATATAGCTAAATTAACATAGAGGATAGCTAAAATAGGTGAAAAAGACTCGAATGAAAGTGTAAAATACACATTCATCAAACTCCCCAAACCGAACCTTTGCTTGTCCTCAAGCAACTAAGCTAGACTCTAATACAAAAAACATGCAAGACTCAAAATGGAGTTTTATGCCAAATAAAATGAACTAAATTACTGAATCTACCAAATAACATATGAACAAAAACCATATAAATCAAAGCATGAATATACGTTGAAGAATACCTCGATTGACTTATACACATCCACATAAGCACTTATGTCAAGACAAGATAGTCTCTCGTAACATTCTCTACCTGGACCTAGTCAGTGATGACGTAATGATGCATGCTAAGATACGAATGGTTGCCCTGTGCCTATGAAACTGAGGACTTACTGCTGTTCCACCATGTTAAGACTTTTCCTCAAAAGAGGTCGAACCAGTACTGTCTCTCATCAAACGAAGGAGGGTTCCCTATAAAAGATAACTCTCCCCTATTCTACCCATCTCTCAAGTAAAGTCTTAAGCTATTCACCACTTCCTGAATGGCAGGACGAGGGTGGTCTAGAACAGATGACACTTAAGACAAAAAGATAAAAAATAGAAAAACACGATTACGAACAATACGAAAAATGGAAAAGACTCAAAACTTTGCTAAACTGCTATTTGGCTTTTCTTTTTTGGACCCGTCTTTGTTTTTTTGGGGTCTTCTTCTTTTTTTTCTTTTTTTTCCTTTCCAGATTCTTTTTTCATTTTCCTTTTCTCGTTTTTTTCTGGAATTTTTCTTTCTTTTTTTTCGATTTTTTCTAGCCAGCAGTAGCATAACAAAGAGAGAAACAAAAAGACTCACACGACTTCCCCAAACCTATTCGAAAGAATAGGTTGGAGTACAAAATTTACGGAAAAAGGAAAATAAACTCACGATACGAGAATGAAAAACAGAAACAAGTCTAACGATGGTGTAACCCCCTCCCCAAACCTATTCGGAAGAATAGGTTATAAACAAAGGATCACACAACCTCACACTACCTCCTTCCTAGGCATTTAGCATATCTCAAAGCATGGTGAAGACTTGTTGCCTCTTAGGTACATAATTACTCGGGAAAACAACCATAAGACCCTATCATGCATCATCCTATTATAAAGGCCTTCGTGAACCGCAGTAGAGAAAACATCACTAAGTGATGTCGAGACTACCTAGCTCAACTAAGTGCAATACATAAATGTGACAAGCCAAGCGAGAAAAACCTCAAACAAATTCATAGAGATGAAGCATATGATTAATGGCATAGTTAGTTGATCTACCCAATAAGAAAGTTCAAAAAAATCGGCAATAAACTTCATATAAAACATGCAAAACTATCCTAGGATGAATGTAGTGAAATGCAACCTAAGAATTCTAAGAAAGCGGTAAACGTGCAAATGCAAATGCAAACTGATAATCATGCGAGGTACTATACTCAGCCTACTAATGTCAAGCTCCAAACTAATAATACTAGATCACTTAAATCCAATCCCCCCTCATGAAATTAACGCTAGACCCTAGCAGTAAGAAAATGAGGAAATAAGATGGGATACTAGATGTTACCCCATGGTTTAGCCTCGGTCGGCTGAGTGTGCTGCTTGTGATTTATTGGGCCTCCTCTGTGAGCTTCATAGGTGGTCATCAGGTCTTCTGGCAGGTGTAGTAGTTCGATTTATATGCCGAACAAGAGCAATTCCCCTATCAGAGTCATCATTGCACGTATGGCCTTCATCGTCACTACTATCACGCACATCCTCGCTAGTGGAGTTGTAGTGGAAGGTAGAATTATCAAGAGTGGCCGCCGCTGTTATGGAATCCCCCATCCTGAAGCCCTCCAATAGGATGTGAACTGTTGAAGGGGAAAGGGCAGTGGTATCAGGACCTCCCCCTCCAACGATTTACACCTCGAGAAGGTTACAGTAAGCTGCTCTGACACTCAGAAGTCTTCAACCTTTTTCTCCAATTTTGACCACTTTATCCACTGTTGCTCCGACCAATGTCTATATGATGCTCACTTTAGAGGCAGGCAAGGGGCACCCCAGAAAGGTGCTGGGTACCCATGTCATTACGTTTTGGAACCAAGCTAGCGCTTCGGAACCTTCGAGCAACTTCGGACTCAAGATCGAATCCATCGCGGCAAGACTGTTCCGGTGCCTTCCTGTTCACTCGAACTCTGTAGTCCTCGTGATGGAGTGCTGACATAATAGTGGTTTCTGACCCTTCGGTGGTGCATGAATAGGCATAGGAGTCCTTACTCCAGGTGTACTCTAGCTCCTCCTCTTGGATAATCCACGACGTTGTTGCCAAACCCCTTGGCTCGAACGCACATCTAGCGAGATCACCTTCCTTGACATGGTTCTTCACAGCAGTCATACGGGAATGCTTCTTCCCTTAGTATGGTACCTACAAACAGCGATTAGCACCTCGTACGACTCAAAACAGACTCAAATATATATGCCAGTGTAAAAGCGAGACACACAAGTGATAAAATCAACAATCGAACTCCCCAATCCACAATGTCTAGTCTAGGTTCTTCATCATGCAACATATCAACGTAACTACTACATGCAATACATCACATCAAGCTCTTACTAGACAACCAATAACCTTGATAACAAGGTTTCAATTCATACCATAGCAGCACAAAAAATTCAACAGCATAAATCCTCATTCTTAACTAATAAGCATTCTATCGTCAAATCCACCAACATTACACCAATAAACATATCCATATGCTATAAATCAAAGATAAAGACATAATGCATAACAAGATATATCATCTAATAGCAAAATACCCAAATCAACAATTTAAGCAAAATTGAGCATGCAATTGATAGTAAATAACATGTTTAATCATATAAACAACATACCCATGCATCAAACAAGCATAATTGAAGCTCAAATTAGAAAACCCCCAAATTCGAAAATTAGGGTTCTTAAAGATGATACCTCAGATCTGCAAATCTAACGAATTAGGATGAAATCTGATCGGTTAGGATGATAGATCATGTAATAGGCTTCGAATTAAGCTAAAGAACACTCAATTTGGTCAAGAAACGAAGAAGTTATGAAGATTTAGAAGCAAAATCGCACTTTTCGGGTTTTTTGGGAGTATGGATGAAGAAGAATGAAGAAAATAATGTTTTGGGGTTGAAATCCGCATTTTTTAAGATCTGGGACTGTGGGGCGGTTCGCCCCCCAAGTAGGGCGGTTCGCCCCGTGCTCCCCAATGCGGGGAGACGGGTCCTGATGTCAGAAAATGCGGTTTAAATCCCGAAACTAATTTTTTTCAAAAAACCACTTGAAAAATCTCACTCGAACAAAAGCATATACGACACACACATGAACAAATTCGCATATGAGAAGCAAATAGTTCAAGAATGAAATGCATGCAGAAAAGCAGTAAAGAAAGCGATAAAAAATTCCGGGTTGCCTCCCGGATAGCGCCATTGTTTAAGGTCTTTGACTCGACCCCTGTCTTCGCCTATCTTTTCCTTCTGAGGGTACTAGACTTCCCCTTCATGATTCTCCTTCCCGTGCTTTGATCCTGTGAATAAGAGTGAACATAAACGTTAAGATCACTGTAATCAATAGTGTTAGAAGTATCGGGTGGATCAGGTGGATCAGATATGGCTCGCAACACATGTTGCTTCCCATCCACTTCGATAGTGCAAGTCCTTTGGTAGATGTCCATCACTGAGTGTATTTTAGTCAAGAATGTTCGTCCTAAGAGTATAACATCCCCCGTCCATGGTGCTGATGCTGGCATAATTACAAAATCGGTGTGGACAGAGGCTTCACCAATTTTGACTAATACATTCTTCACAACGCCTTCGGGTTTCACAAGGGATCCATCCGCCAGTTGCACAATAGCCTTATGCACAGTTAGTTCTCCAAGGTTACTCTTCTCAAAAACGTTCAAAGGGAGCACATTTGAGTAGGATCCAGTGTCTAGTGTGGCTCGGATATCTTCAAGCTCCCCAATCCCGACCTTAATATCGAAACTTTGAGGGAGTGGCTCGGGATCCTCTTGCTCCTCTTCACTCTTGTTAGTACCAAGGTCCTTTTCTTCTTCTTCGGCCTGTGGGGGCAGTTCCCTCTTGCAACTCTCGCACTTAGAAACCTTCTTGATGGTGATTTCAACAGGTAGATCACCTACTAAGTTAATGGACAATGACTTCTCAGTGTTGCTAGGCAGTTTGCCTTGCTCCCTACTTGCTCCTCGGTCGATCAACTCTTGCATCTTTTGATGGGCAAGCCTTGTGCTCTCTTCCAACTTATCGAGCCTTGCCCTAGTCTTCTCAGAATCTTCTTCATAACGTTTGAGAAAACTTAGTGTGTGATCAACCATCTTCTGTAAGTTCTCCATCAGTAGAGCCGACTTCGACTTCGGTGGCTCTTTCGGAGCGGGGTTTTCGCAGTGATCATTACCATAGTTAAGCCTACTACGGTCTTGGTTAGGTCCATAAGTTTGGTTAGCCGGTGCATATCCTTGATTGTTACGGTATCCTCTTCTCCAAAATCCAACTCGAGGAGTTCTACCGTCTTGTCCGTAGCTAACTTCTTGAGTACCAAACTCCGTAGCGAAGGCTTCTTCTTCGCCTCCTCGAGCCCAGTTGCCATCTTCGTATGCCAACTCCGATTTACACATATGAGCCCCATGCCCATAGTTCTTGCATATTCGGCATACTTCATTCGAAACAGTTGTTCCGGTGGCGCTCTTGAGGACTTGCTTCAATTCGTTGGTAAAGCACTCGAATTGATCCCCATTCCCCCTGTACATAGGGGCTTCTTGAGTCGGTGGAGCTTCAGGTCCACGTCTCCTAACCATTGCTCTTGGGTCCTTGAACTGCGAACCCTTAGCAAGCCTTTCGAAAACAGCCCAGACGGCTTCTGCGGTTTTCTCCCAAATATTGCCTCGGCATTGGAAATCCACCACTTGTTGGTTCTCGAAGGTTAGTCCATTGTAGAAGTGTTGGACTAAGTCGGAAAGTTCAAAACCATGGTGCGGGCACTTGTTCGTGAGATCTTGGAACCTCTCGAATGCGGTGTAGATGGTCTCATCATAGTCCTGCTTGAATCCAGTGATTTGCGCCTTTAGCGCGGTAGTCAGAGTGTGTGGGAAGTATTTCTCCATGAAAGCTGAAAAAACCTTTTCCCAAGTGTCCAGCGAGCCGGCTGGTAGAGAACTCAGCCATGACTTCGCTCTGTCGCTAAGTCCCATAGCAAAAACCTTCATCCTCAACTCATCCGTTGTTATGTCAGCTCCGGGTCGTGGGAGTTGGTTGACGAAATCATCGATATCGTTCAAGTACCCCATCACATCTTCCCTTGATAAGCCATAGAACCTCGGAAGTTGTTGGAATGCGTGGTTCTTGATTTCCAGATCTCGGGTTGCAGGCGAAAGAACAATCGCCGGTCCCCTCATACGATCCTTGGTGGGTTGTACCCATGCCTTCAGTGGTCTAGCTTCTGCCATTCCGTCGATTTCCTTGAAAAGGAGTCGCCTTCTTTGGTGGTAGACTCTATCGATCTCAGCAATTGTATCAGCAAGCGGTATTCCTGCAGAACGTGTATGCGGCCTACACAATCTGTGACAGACTAGGAAAGGTGATTAGAAATAGACTAGGAAAGCAGTATCAGAGAGAAATTAAAAAGGAAAACTAAAACTAATAGTATTAGGAATCTAAAGCTGTAAATAAAACAAATTAAATAGAAAAAAGGAGTATAGTCCCCGGCAACGGCGCCAATTTGATGAACGTGTCAGATTCAATCAAATAAATTTGTTATTTAGCCAAAGGCAATCCACAACTACAACGAAAACCGTAGTGTAGTAGTAGAATGACTCGAGTGTCGTTCTCTCAGGACTATACTAGCTTTATCAAATCTAATTAAGAATATAAAACAGCAGATAGAAAGCAATAGGGGTTTTCAAGCAGATAATGGAGATTGGTGATAGTATGGTCCTTCTTAACATAATGGGTAGATAATCATGCATAAATTCCTCGGTCTTGCATAGAGATCTTTGAATCAATCTTGTGTCCTGTTGCAAGAATTAAGCACTACGAAGATAATATGGGTCTGACTCATCAACAACTAACGTCCTAATGTGTTCCGTAATTATTCAATATTACGAAGATAATTGGTCTGACAAGTGTCCAAGTGTGCATAATAATCAATACAACATACGAGAATTTTGGTTGCAACTGATCAACGAAATAAAGCAATGACACGGAGTATAATGCGCGATATAGCCATTAGCATGATTATCTTCCCTCGCTAAGAATTCACATACTACCACCAATGATAAGTTTAGCTACTCATAATAGGCATGCAATCAATAGCAATCATAGAAGAAAACATATTGAAAGAAGAATAAAATAAGTAGATAAAAACTGTAAGATACAAAGTTACCGAAGGTTGTCAATCTCCGGATGATTGCGATCCTACGCGCTCCAATCTGCTATGAAAAAGTATCCCCTAAGCTATGGAACTCCCAGGACAGGCCCCGGGAAGTCCCTACCTAAAACTATAGAGAGAGGTGAGAAAGTAGGCTTGGAAAGATATGATTTTCGGATAGAAAACTTGCAACTATATATAGGCCCGAATTTCTTCTGGGGCGGTTCGCCTCTGGCTGGGGCGGTTCGCCCCACATTATAAACGCGGAATTTCCGCGTTTTCGACGCGGATTTGGATTTCTTCACCTTTTCGGACTCGGTTTCAGACTTCTAATGGCCTTCTAACCTCCAGATTCTACCCCTAGACTCCAAATCCTATCCGGAAACCTTCAGATACTCCAAATAGGCTTCTGGAACACCAATTCCTTGTAGACTTCAATATAATTGCCCCGAAATCTCCGAATTTCAACCAAAACCTGTAAAATAAATTCTAAAGGGAAACGTGACACTATTCTAATAAAATGTACTAAAATATAGCTAAATTAACATAGAGGATAGCTAAAATAGGTGAAAAAGACTCGAATGAAAGTGTAAAATACACATTCATCATACGCTGACTGAACTAAACTCTTATTTGAGAGATCCATCTCAGAAAGAAGGTTTAGGAGCAACGTGTGAAGGTGATAACGTAGAAATCTTGAGAAAAGATAAATCACCTATCTCCTTTGTACGTGCTACTGATAGTAGTCCTCCAATAATCTATCAGTTTGGTCAAACTAAGGTTGCTGAAACATGCAATCAAGTACCTATGACCATAAAGCCCGCTGTTGCTACTCAAAGTAACAAGACTTTAAAAAGGAAAACAGGTTGTTGAAAAGCAAACTGGAAAGAAGAAGAATGCTGTGAAGCATTCTGCCAAACAAGTTGCTGGAAAGCAAGTTGTTAAGACTAAAGGCAAGATTACTAAAAGTAATCAGAAGTCCTTTACTGACAAACCTGAATCAAGTAAGGTTGCTGAAGCTAAAGCTCAGCATTCTCCAAAGAGTGGACTCGGTTTCAAAACCAAGCAAAGTCAACTCTTTCATGAGTATAAGCAAAGTCAGCAAAGACACTTCAAAGAGATGAAGAAAACCAAGCCTAAGAGTTCTGAAAAGACTCCCAATGCTAGGACTAGAAGGAACCTTGCTAGAAAAGAACTTATTGAAAAGTATGTTCAGCAAAAAGGTCAATAGAGCAAGACACCACATCAGAAAGTGGATTTGACCAGCACTAGTCAAAAGTTTTTCAGCTCAAAACCTCCTAGTTCCTTAGCAAGTAGAAAACAAGTCAAAGTTGAAAAACTTCAGACTTGGGTTTCCACTAGACGCATTCTTGAACATGTTAATGGACATCCATCATTGGATAATTAACTTGATTGCTCTTGATTGTGCAGACTGCAGCCACGGAGACAAACGATGCAATCTGGCACTTTGATAGTGGTTGTGGAAAGCACATGACGGGCAACAAGAATAACCTTATAAACTATAGACGGTGGTCTAAAGGTCCAACAATAAGGTTTGCTGGTGGAGGCTCCGGATCTACAAAAGGCTATGGTGATGTGAAGTTAGGATGCAAAACCATTTCTGGAGTTCTTTATGTCAAAAATCTTAAGTTTAACCTTTTCAGCATGAGTCAATTTGCTGACAAAGGATACTTCATCGAAATTAAAAGTGATGAATGTAAACTTGTAGATTTTGAGACTAAAAAGGTTATAATGATTGCAAGAAGATCAGGAGGCTTGTACATCGTTGATTGGTCTTCAGCAAACGTTGAAAAATGCCTTGTCTCAGATCATGATTGCCTTGCTGAAAAAGCATGGTTATGGCATAAACGAACAAGTCATCTAAACTTCAAGACGCTGAATAAACTGTCTGAAAAGGCACTTGTAGTTGGATTACCTAGGGTTACTTTTAAGAAGGATGGTGTTTGCAATGCATGTCAGCAAGGAAAGCAAACCAAATCTTCTTTCAAGAACAAGGCAGTACCGTCAACTACAAAACCTTTACAACTCTTGCACATGGACTTGTTTGAATCTTCTTCAACAAGCTATGCTGGTAAGAAGTATGGTCTAGTCGTGGTAGATGACTATTCAAGATTCACTTGGGTAGTATTCATCAAGCACAAATCTGAAACCAAGACTGAAATACCTAACTTGCTGAATAAGCTTGAAGTCATGAAAAATGACAAGGTAAAACTCATAAGGACAGACCATGGTACTGAGTTTGTAAACCAGTACATAACTGAATATTGTACCTTAAAAGGTATTCAACATCAGTTATCCTCAGTAAGAACACCACAGCAAAATGGTGTTGCTGAACGGAAGAATCTCACCCTCAAAGAAGCCGCAAGAACAATGCTTGCTGACACTAAAATAAGTGAGGCTTATTGGGTTGAAGCGATTAATACCGCCTGCTATACTCAAAATAGATGTCTGATTACTATGGAATACAACAAAACTCCTTATGAATTGTTTGTTGGAAGACCTCCTAACATCACTCATCTAAGAGTATTTGGTTGCAAGTGTTTCGTTCTTAACAATGGTAGAGAATACCTTAGAACATTTCAACCAAAGACAGACGAAGCGATATTTCTTGGCTACTCCTTGCATAGCAAAGCTTATAGAGTTTACAACAAAAAGGCACAAAAGATTGAAGAATCTGTGCATGTTGTATTCTACGAAAAGTCACAAGGTGTGCCTGCTGAAGAAGAAATATCAGAATGTATGAAAAAGCTAATCATACACGAGCAAAGAACTGAATCTGATGCTAGGCAAATCAAGTCAATTGAACTAAATGATGATTCTGACAATGACTCTCCTCCCCCAAGTCATGACAAGATAAAAATAGTTCACGACAAAGAATTTCCAGCAAAAGATGCGGTTGCTCCGGAAGTTGCTGAAATTACGCAATCTCTAGTGCCTGCTGATGAATTACCTCAATCTAGCAATGCTGAACAAGCAGTTTCTGACGAACAAATCTCAGCAGAGACACAAACTCCCATTAGTACTGAACAAGTACATACTGAAGAGTCACATGCTGATGAGCAAACATATCCTGATCCAACAAACAGGAAACCTGTTAATAAATGGATTAGAGATCATCCCTCTACGGATATGATTGGCGATATTAATAAACGCCAAGTGACTAGATCCAAAGCTACTCAAGGACTTGCTGAAGAAGCAACTGTCGTAGAAGTAGAATCTTTATTCTCTTGCTTTGTTTCAGAAATTGAACCTAAAACCATAGAAGAAGCTTTGAAGCATTCTGAATGGATAAAGGCAATGCAAGAAGAATTGGATCAATTTGAAAGGAACAAAGTCTAGAAACTTGTGCCACTTGCTGAAGATAAGAAAGCTATTGGTACAAAGTGGGTGTTCAGAAACAAGCTGAGTGAGTCTGGTGAAGTAACAAGAAATAAAGCACGTTTACTTGCTCAAGGTTACTGTCAGACTGAAGGATTGGACTATGATGAGTCTTACGCTCCAGTTGCAAGATTGGATGCAATTAGGCTTTTCTTGGCCTTTGCTGCTCACAATGACTTCATTGTTTACCAAATGGATGTTAAAAGTGCATTCTTAAATGGTGAACTTGCTGAAGAGGTCTACCTAGAACAACCCCCTGGCTTTGAACTTCCCTCAGAAACCAAGATGGTATATAAGCTTCAGAAAGCTGTATATGGTCTAAAGCAAGCACCAAGAGCATGGTATGATACCTTGGCTAAGTTCTTGCTGGAAAATGGTTTCAAGAAAGGTGAAGTTGACAAAACATTATTTACCATGAACCATGATGGTAAAATAATCTTAGTTCAAATTTATGTGGATGACATAATTTTTGGATCTAAGGACAAGCAACTTTGTGATGATTTCCCCAAACTCATGACAAATAAGTTTGAAATGAGTATGATGGGAAAATTGAATTATTTCCTAGGATTGCAGGTCAAGCAACTCAAAGATGGAATATTCATAAATCAAGCAATGTATGCGAAAGAAATGCTCATAAAATTTAGGATCAAAGAGGATGAAAAACCTGAAAAGATCCCTATGAGTGTTGGCACCAAATTGGGCTATACTAAACAGGACAAAAGTGTTGAAGAACACAAGTATAGGAAGCTCATTGGTTCCTTGTTGTATTTAACAGCAAGTAAACCTGACATTCAATATGCTGTTTGTGTGTGTGCAAGATTCCAATCTGATCCAAGAGAATCACACTACAAAAAGGCAATCAAGATACTGAAATATGTTAAAGGTACAGTCAATGTTGGATTATGGTATCCTAAAGATTCTGGACTTGAATTGGTTGGCTATTCTGATGCTGATCATGGTGGATCAACTCTTCATAGAAAAAGTACCTCTGGAACTTGTCAGTTTTTGGGTACTAGATTAATATCATGGTTCAGCAAGAAGCAAACTTGTGTCGCCAATTCATCTACTGAATCTGAATACATTGCAGCTTGTTGTTGCACAGCTCAAATCCTATGGATTCAGCAACAATTAAGAGATTATGGTATATCTGCAAAGAAAACACCAATCTTTTGTGATAATACAAGTGCTATTGCAATTACGCAAAATCCTAAGTTTCACTCTAGGACCAAGCACATTGATATTAGACATCATTTCATTAGAGATCATGTGGAAAAAGGTGATATTGAGGTTGTGAAAGTAGGAACTGAAGATCAGCTTGCTGATATCTTTACCAAGCCCCTACCGGATAATAGGTTCGCAATGCTAAGGTATAACCTTGGATTGATTGAACTACCTCAATAAAGGATACATTTGGCAGAATGCTGAAACAGGCATTCAGCAAGCCAAAGTATTCCTGTCCAAAAGACCAAGTCACTGATTTCTTCTAAGAAATGATAAGTCACTACATGTTTGTTGAAACAGGCATTCAGCAAGTAATTCCTTCAAAACGGGTATTTGTTAGGAAACTTGACCACTTGCTGAGACAGGCACTCAGTAAGAGAAAGAAATTATGGATTGCTGAGACGGGTACTCAGATAATCAAAGATACTGAAACAGGTATTCAAGTATCAAAGGAATTCTCTGAGACGGGAACTCAGAAAAAGAGCAAAGCTCATCTCTCAGATTTACCAAAGGATGTCTCAAGTACAAAAGAATTTACTGATACGGGAAATCAGAAATATCTTTAAACTTAGAAAATATGAGATATCTAAGTAAGGGGGAACTTTCAGCAAGTATCTAGATTGTTAATTCAAACTCGCTGAAAAGATTCTTGTCTATTTCAGCAAGCAATCTATCCCTTATTACTCGGTAAAATCAATTTGTGACGTTAAGCTGGCACAGATAAACTCGCAATAATCATGACATGAAATTCAATCGTGGCCATTGATTAAAAGGAGTTACAATCTAACGGCTAACAAAACAAAGAGAGAGAGTGCTCTGACGGTTTAGTTAGTGGGCCACTACGCTTTAATGCAAAAGGCTCCACTATCTCCCATGTTCTCTGTTTTACCCTGCTGAGAGCTCACATCGATTGAGTTTCTCACACACCGAGAACACTAAAAAGAAGGAGTTAGAGAGAATGACATCCAACTTCTTTAACTCACATTTCCTG
>CM051458.1:50157325-50184451 GCA_028274465.1 Plantago ovata
AAGCAAACTATACTCTTTCGTACAAGCTTTCTTTGCTCTATAAAGAAATGGCTCCCAAGAGACAGTATCAGTCCGCAAAAAACTCAAATCGTCAAAGGTTGATAGTGTCTGAAACCGCAACTTGCTCCGGTGACTATTCTCTGGCCCCAAACACAGCGAAAGTTGTGTTGAAAAACGACCGAATCACTGAAAACCTATGCCTCCGTCATATCTTGACACTGCAAAGTGTGAGATGTTGATGCAATGGGGAGGATTTGCAAAAGAAAAGTACATTAGGTACTTTTATGAACAAGAACTTGATGACCAAAATGGAGGCGCTTGAGTTCATATCAAGCAGCAAGGCCTCATGAACTTTATCTCTGCTCGCACTAAGCAAGTGAGCATGATTGATACATGGAATTCTACAACAATGCAGAAATCCAGTCCCTTACAGACAGTAATGGAGTCACTGAAAAAGTGATCCTTACTTATGTTCAGAACACGCAAATCGTCCTGAAATGGACTGATTTAGCGGAGATTTTTCAGATTCCAACCACTGGAACTGAAGATGACGTCACTGCCACTGACGAAGAAATGAAGCTTTCTACAGTGACGTCAGAAATGCAAAAATGAAGAAAGGCGAGAGCTCCCGTGACTTGGACAAAGCACGTTAAGAGAAAGCATCTCTGCCTTCACTTGGTCTAGTAGCTCTGTACTGATTAAAGTTCTTGACTCCCAAGTTGGAGGAATTGACCAAGTAGCCTGAGAAGATGGCCATTGCTGATGCATATCTATGAAATAAATCGGAACTTAACTGGGCTAAGTACATTTTCAACAGGCTGGTTGATTGTGTTACTAAGTTCAAGGTAAAGGTAGAAGACAACAAGGTCTCACCTTCCTTTCCAGTTATGTATGGAATCAAGATATGCTATATCCTTGAACATTTCAGGATTCAGCTAAGAAACCCATTGCCAATCAAGAAATCTGTGTGCAATGTGGGAAGATCTTTCTACAAGCAGAATGTACCTAAGATTGCTGGAAAGAAAACTAAGAAGACAACAACTGCAAATGTTGTCAGCACAAGCCAGCAAGAAAGGTATACAACAGCTGCAGATGTTACCACTCAGCAACTTAGAGATGAAACTGCTGTTGGTGGTGGTAACACAAATGAAACTGCTGTAGAAAATCAACAAGGTACGTGTACAACACCTGTTGCTGAAAAGGCAACAATAGATGACTCTGGGAAACCGGAGAAATCTAAAAAGAAAAAGAGGAAAGATGATGATGACACTCAAACTGCAGCGTCATCAGCAAACCCCGTACCTAAGAGGAAACAGACAAGTAACAAAAGAAAGAAGACACTGGCTTCTCAGTCAGTCCCTGATGTCCAAGACTCCTTAGTCAATTCCCAGACAAATGCTGAAACGCATTTGCCAGTAGATGTTGCTGAAGTAATTACTGAAGCATATGTCAACAATGTTGAAGTGTTTGCGGAAGCCTTCAACAATCAACTTAATGTTGACAATTCTACTGAGAATAGATCACAAGGCAGTGGAAATGAAATTCCTGCCCCAGTCCCAGATATCTACATTGTAGATAGACCAAATGATCCAACTATGGAACCAGCAAGTGACATTGCTGATGATCTGCAAAAAGCGGCACTTGCTGATGCTACTGAAAAGATGGTTGCTGAACAAGCAACTCATCAAGTTGCTGAGACCCAGCTTGCTGAAGAACCAGTTGCTGAAATAGCAATGGTTCCAGTTCCTGAAATTGCTGAAACTCAAGAAGCATTGTTCAACGACGCATCTCATGATGCTGAGAATACTAGCCCAAGTTCACCCAAGACATCAATTGACAAAGTCCAGCTTGTTCTGGAAGATTTAAGCAAACAAATGGAGTTGGAAATTGAAGAATCATCCAACAAGTCAATTGATCTCTTCATGACAAGCAGTGAGCTTAAAGGTCAAGATGCTTCTGCTCAACTTGTCATTTCAGAGACAAGGGAGATTTCTGAAACCGCACAGCTTTCTCAAATAGAGCAAAATCAGAAGTCTGCTGAAGAAACAGTCCCAGAAGCTGAAGAAACTGTTAATGCTGAAAGGACTGAGCCACAACCTGTCCTTCCTCAGCAGGTAGTTAATTCAACCATCAGTAAAACTTCAAATTCTGAAAATTGTTCTTTTGCTAAAATTATTCTTTCTCTACAGACTTCTCAAGATGCAAGTCAGATGGTTGCTGAAGCCTCTGCACCAGAACCAACACTCCCTGCTCAGCAGGTAGTTAATAATTTTGGTATAAAAACTAAGTTTGACAGCTTAGTACTTGTGTCTAATTTTAATTTATTTCAGGATGAACAAATGGAGGATGCTACTCAAGCTCCTCATGGAATGGAAATTGTACTACATGAGCTTGCTGACTCTCAGCAAGTAAATCATGTTTCAGATGTAAACTCTAAAACAATTCTCCAAACCAATCCTGATCTAAATAAAAAAAATTTTCAGGCTCAAAAGGAGACCACTGAAGTGGTACTCATCACTGAAGATCAGCAAGTAAGTTCTGAAGAACTTTACTTGAACTTCAAGAGGACAACTTTGTCAAGAGTTGCTAAGTCCGTCAGCAACTGGCAAAGGTACAGGAGAATGGATTTCTCAGATCTTCACCTTCATCTCTCAAATGAGAAAAAGAGATCTTCACTGTTAAAGCTCGAAACATTTGTCCACTCCATCCTTCCAGAAGAAATGACATATTCTCAGCAAATGAGTTCAAATCTGATTGCTCAAATCAGAGAGAATATGAAGGCCAAATTTAAGAGTGCCTCTCCAGCTGAACAAGCTGTGATGCTCAAAGGTCTTTTTGTTCTTGTGGTGGCTGATCCCCACAAATTAACTGAGGAAGAGGAAGTGACAAGTGTTGCTTTGTATAAGCACATTGAGCTAGTCATTCTGACAGATGATGAAGAAGAAGAAGAAGATGAGAACATTCCCACTGATCCCAGTGATGATGAAGGGAAAGATTCTAAGGACAAGAAAGACGACGATGATGACAATCAAGGTCCAAGTCCTGGTGCTGGTGGATTGAAGTCAACAGTTGCTGAAAATACTCAATCTGACAATCAGCAAGCTGAACAACAACAATCTCAGCAAGAATCTCAACCTCCTCCTCCTGCTGCTGAAAATCAAGCACCTGTACAAGGTGCTGATACTGAAGAAGAGTACGCCAGAAAAAGGGCTGCCTTGAAAAATGGCAAAAGTCCAGTTTCTGATGCCAAGGCTACTGAAGAAAACCTTGAAGAAGCGGATGAAGAAGATGAAGATTACCAACGAGCTCTACAAAACAGTCTCTTGATCCATGCAAGGCATACGCAGGTTCTGGAAATTGGTGAATCTTCAAGACCAAAATCAAAGGAAGTTCCATCCCTTCCACTTACTACTGGCGAAACTCCAGTTATTAAGTCTCAAACGTTGCCTTCAGCAACTACTCAATTAAAACTAACTACTGGCGAAACTCCAGTAATTGAGCCACAAACTCAATTGAAACAACTATCTACTGGTGAAACTCCAGTCGTTGAGTCTGAAGTGTTGCCATCAGCAACCGCTCAACAAAAAGGAAGTGAAGCTACTGACAAAGGCTTAAAAGTTGCTCAACTTGATGAATCAGAGGATGATGACGACTTGACAGAACATGACGATGAACAATCAAGCAAGATCCAAAAGTCGCTCAGATTCCTCCTCCTAATTACCTCACTTATGAAGGAGATTCACTAAGAGCCGAGCTGCTTTTACGAGATGATCAGTTTGCTACTGAACTTAAGGCTCACTCCTTGACCCCTCATTTAGTGTCGTTCCCAAGAGTTGAGGAGTTTACTCCCAGAATTCTAGCACTAAAGAAAGTCCATGATGCCTGCAAAGCTGAAGATGAGGCATTGCTTGCTGAGAGCCCACTTGACATTGGAAAAATATTGGCTACAGTGCTGAGACGCACTACAACTTTGACAATAGCTCAGAAAGACATCAGTCTTTATCACAAAATCTATGAAGAAGATGTAAGTCAAGCGCTCTTACTTGCAAAGAATGCTCTTGTCAAAGCTCAGACTATTATGGATGAGAAGGCCGCAACAGAGAAAAGACATGAAGAGAACATGATGAATATTCGAAAAGAGTTGTCCACAATGAACTCTGACCAACAGGCAATCATCATGAAGTATAACAGTCTCAATACTCTTGCTGAAAATTGCAATGAGTTTTACTCTCTGCACATCACTCCGATGTTGCAATCCATGTCTAAGGGGGAAAAAAAGAATACTAGAAAAAGAAATCAAACCCTTCCTCCTCCCGTTGCTGATGCGCCTTTGCCCATAGAACCACTTGCTGAAAAAGAGCAAAGTTCTAAAAGGCAAGCAGAATCTGAGTTAAATTCACCAAGTACCAAAAAGAGAAAAACTGCTGCTGAAACTCAAGATTTCTGTCACACTGAAAGTCATCACAATCTGAATGAAGATGATGATGAAGATGATGACAATCAAACAATAGCTCAAGCCATAAGAGCTAGACCCTTAACAGCCTTAACTCCGTCTGGCCACTCAAAGCATTTCTCGTCTGACTCTTCAGCAAGAGATCAAGACAATGCTAAAACAAGAAGAAGAAGGCAAAGACAGGAAGAGAAAAGGCTGGCCAGCATTGCTATTGGCTCCGACATCGAATATACAAAGACCAGTAATGAGGAAACCACTCAGAATGTAATCAGAAACATTCATGGTTGCTAGATTTTAAAGCTGGAAGACTTGCTGGTAAATGAGTTCTTTCCTACAGCCATTTTGAATCAAATGTTCAAATGGATTGAACTCAAGGTCCAAAGAAATCAAAGGGAAGAATCCCTCCCAAGAAATGTTGCTGGGAAATGGTTGAATCTAGAGGTCTATGCAAGAAGAGTTGCCATTGGTAAGTTATACAAACAGGAACCAAATCTGATCAAACCACCTGGCATCGCTTACTACTCAGACCCGGTAACAAAGAAACCTAAGAAGAAACTTGGATTGATTCCTTATGAGTACTTCTATCTCACTGCTAAGGATCAAGAAGAAGATCTTCTCTGGCTAAGAAAGATTCATCCGAAAAGCATTTCAGATACACAGCTTCTCCATGCCAGCAATTGGGGCATGCATTTGTGGGTAATTAATTACATGGAAATGAATGCTGAAAAACATCATCATACTGCCTGCAAAAACGCAAGAATCCTTCAACTACAAGTCCGTAGACTTCTGGAAAACTACGAAAAGGATTGTGTTGAATTCACTGCACTTGCTGAGAAGAGTGTAAGAGAGATTTTGAGAAAAAGCAGAAAGTTATTCCAATCTGTCACCTTACAACTATCTCCTCGAGACAGTTAACAAGAAGAAAATCGAAGAGGCAAAAAATCGAAGATCTTGCATCTACCTTGGAATACTTATCCGGATCCAATCTCTACCCAACAAAAATACCCCTTTTATAAGGTCCGAGTAACGACTACTCGCACACTATAAAATGGAGGGGGGAGGGGGAGATAGGAGGAGGGAAAGTTACTAAGGAATGAATACGAAAATCTTTTTTTGCCCATCAGTAGTCCAGACTTTACTCGACCTCAACTTTAAAATAGTTCCACAACTATCTTCAACAAAGATACTTGGAAACTAGGGGGACATATGTTGGTGTTAAAATATGTCCAGCCCGCATTTACGAACTGGAACGGTCTAAGAGCGCGACGAGGCTTCAAGGGGCTCGACCACAACCAAGTATGTCACTTGAGTGTGGCTCGACCAGCATATGGTCCGACCATCATCGTGAGGTTGACCCTCAAGACAGTTCACTACAAGGATAATATTGAAGTAAGGCACGAGGAGCATCTAGGGCTCGACCACCATATGTGGGCGGACCGAGGAGGGCCATACTTTGACCATGGAACCTGAGGAAAGCACGAGGACCCAGGTCGACCACCCCTGGTCGGTCCCTAGGGGGTCCGCCTTCCAGAATATTGCATGAGACCTGAAAAGTCAATAATACCCTCCAAACCCTAGTCAGGATGTTTGGGTCAAACCCCATGGACCCACTTAATGGGCTTGGGCCAAAGGAGGCTTCCATCTCAGCCGGACACTTGACACGATCCTACATAAAGTGACAATAAAATATTATGAGTATATAAGAGATCTCATTCATAATCCCAAGGTAAGCAATCATAGCTCTCACCTACCACTCACCTACCACATTTACTACTCTTACTAGGGAATCCCTTCAACTCCCTACACGTGAAGTCGTCCCTCCGGTCTGATTCTAGACAGACCGAGTACGAAGTACTAACCCCCCACCCATCAAGTCTCTTTCAGGTACGAAGAGGCTACACGAAGACTACCTATATGTCAGAGGAAGACTACATTAAGAAGACCTAAGTAGTTTCCTCTAACGGTTTAGTACGAACTCAAGAGATAGCACAAACTACCCTTAAACACAAATGATTTGGAAATAGTAAGTGCAATTGATGGTTCTATAATTGGCAACAATTTAGAACATATATAAATGCAATCAACTGATTTATTATGTAATAATTTAGAATACAAATTGCGTTCAATGTGTTTTATTACGATATGATTTAGAATACTAATTGTGTTTAAATAACTTATTCTTTTAATAGTTTAAAATACTAACTGGGTTCGACAGGCCTATTTAGCAATATTTTAGAATTCCAACTGTGTTCGTTGGATCTATTTTATAATACTTTAAAAGACTGACCGTATATGACGGACCTATTCCGAAATATTTAGAAATTAAATATATTCGAAATGCTTATTTCACAATAATTTAGATCACTATATGCACTCGACGGGTCTATTCCACAATAATCAAGAATATTATTTGCATCCGACTGGTTTATTTCAAATAGTTTTAGAACACTAACTGCAACTGATGAGTCTATTTTAATTTTTAATAATTTAAAATACGAATTGCATTCAACTCGTATATTCTGTAGCAATTTAGAATACTAACAATGTTTGATGGTTCTATTCCATATAAGTCAGTAGGCCTGTACGCGGGCGGTTACGGGCGGTTATTTGCCAAGGTTCTAACCAACCCGCGTATTGCGGATGAGCCAAATCATTAACTGCGACGGGTGAAACTTTCTCCCAACCGCCGCAGGCGGTTGACTAATTAAGGCGGGCGGATGGCGAGCGGATTGGCGTTTTGAACAAATATATTTTTTTTTAATACAATACAACACAAAAGTACATTAGCATTCATAAGCTCATGTAGAATAGAATTTGAAAGTTTAATACAAGTCTTCTAAGTTAATAAATCCAACTACAAGTCCAGGAGTACTTAAATTATGATAGTCATGACAAAATAAAATAGCAAGCACACACGAAGAAGCAAAACAAAAGTCATGTCCCCAATGATCCTCTGATGAAACTACTAGCAACCTGAAAAAACAACAAAGAAACAATACTAATTTACATGAGCAATAGTTCAAGAGTAAAAAATTTCAATAGTTCAACAATACAATCACTCATGCAGCTGTTCAAATATCACAATCCACACACACAAAAACATTCACCAAGACTTAAATAAGAAAAGGGTCATAAAATATTGCAAAGAAAGAGGAGTTATACCTGAACACCTTGACCATCCATTTACATATATATAAAATACTACTACGACGTACTAGTTACTACTTACTACTGTATGTATTAGACAGTTTATACTACATTACTACTTAATATATTTAAAAAAAATACATATATATAGAGAACACTAATTGCATCTGGCAGCTAAATTCTGCATACGGATAGAGAACACTAATTGCATTCGATGAATCTATTATGTAATAATTTAAAATACTAGCAGTGTTCGACGTGTCTGTTTCGTAATATATTATTTAGAATACTGATTGCAATAATTTAAAATACTATCAATGTTCGACGGGTCTATTCTGTAATAATTTAGAATATTGATTGCATTTGACGGGTCTATTCTTTAACAATTTAGAATACTAACAATGTTTGACGGGTCTATTCCGCAATAATTTTGATACTGATTTCCTTTGACGGGTTTATAATTTATTAATTTAAAACACTAACAACAATTGACATGCCTACTCCGCAATAAGTTTGAATACAAACTGTGTTCGACTGGTCTATCCCATAATAACTCAGAACAATAAAAAGGTTCGAAGGGTCTACTCCATATATTAATTTTGAAGACTCAAATTCCACAATAACTGAGTTCGACAGGCTTATTTAGCAATATTTAGAATCTCAACTGTGTTCGTCGGGCCTATTTTACAATACTTTAGAACACTGACCGTAAATGATTGGTCTACTCCGAAATAATTTAGAAAATAAAAATATTCGAAGAGCTTATTTCAAAATAATTTAGATCACTATCTGCACCCGACGGGTCTATTCAACAATAATATACTATTTGCTTTCTGGCTGGTCTATTTCGAAATAGTTTTAGAACACTAACTGCAACCGATAAGTCTATTTTGTAATAATTTAAAATACTGATTGCATTCAACGAGTTTATTTTGTAGCAATTTAGAATACTGACAATGTTTGGCGGGTCTATTCCATATAAGTTAGAATACTAATTGCATCTGGCAGGTAAATTCTGCAACAGATTAAAAACACTAATTGAATTCGATGAATCTATTTTATAATAATTTAAAATACTAACAGTGTTCGACGGGTCTGCTCCGTAATAATTTAGAATACTAATTGCATTTTGTTGGTGCTAAAATATATTCAGTCCGCGTTTACGAATTGGAGCGGTCTAAGACCGCGACAAGGCCTTAAGGAATGTCCCTCAAGGGGATCGACCACACCCAGGTCTGTCACCTGAGTGTGGCTCGACCAACATATGGCCCGACCATCTTTATGAGGATGACCCTCAAGGCAGTTCACTAAAAGGATAAGACTGACCAAAGTAAGGCACGAGTAGCATCCCTAGGGGTCGACTACCAAGGGTGGTCGATCCAAGGAGGACCTTACGTCAAGGTTACACCCTCCAAAGGAGACCAGGCAGAGAACTACTTAGGCTATTGATATCGAAGGAAGGCACGAGGATGACGAACGAGATTGTCAGACTCGAACAATCAAATAAATTTGTTTGAAAGCCAAAGGGTAACTCACAACTAAACAAAACACGTAGTGCAGAGGTAAGATGACCTCGAGTGTCGATCTATAGGGACTAAACTAGCTTTAACTAAATAACTATATATAATTTCAGAAAACAAATTTATATTAACTCGACTTAACAATATATGGAGAAAGCTAGTGATAGTATGCTCGTTCTAAGCATCAAGTTCTAATTATGCATGAAAGTGCAACTCGTACTGCCTTAAAAGTAATTCGATTTACAAACACCAAAGAAAGATTTGTAGACGTGTATTTTGAAAGCTTCCTATCTATACTAATACTTGGCTAAGGTCGTCGGTCTTAGTTCAAGCAGTACTTGCAAATTATATATAATCGAATCGATGATCTTGAATTGTCCTAGTGTTTCTAATACTTTTCTACGAAGATATATGGCTTAGTAGGATCAAAGAATCGAATTAAGATAATTAAACAAGTAAAAGACTCAGAAACTCAATCATGCATAATACGAGCCCTAGTTACGAATTCACATACTATCACCAACTAGATGCTTAGCTACTCATATCAATAACACAATCAACAATCATAATTGAAGCAATAATGAATGAAAACATGGTGAATTGAAAGATAAATAGCAGAATTGTGAGATACAAAGTTACCACCAAAGGTTGTCAATCTCCGGTGAATTGCTAAAACTCACAAAGATCTAGCAAGGTGAGATAAAACGGTGTCCAAATCTCTCATCTAGCTCCAAATTTGCTAAGATACAAAGGTTCTAAGAGAAAATATACCCAGAACAAGCTCTAGGGTTTAAGTCTGTAAAATAATGATCAAAGATATGAAAATTCGCAGATTTTGGAAATATATATAATTGCTGTCGGACGCTCCCCGGCGGTGCGCCCCGTATGCGGCAGTCCACCGCGCACGCGGCGGTGCGCCTCGCACGGGCATAATGTGGCCCGTGCCAAATTCTTCCTCCGAATCTTCGATTTCGGCCCCTTGCACGGTTTTGAGCTCCGAAACTTGGTCTTTTGGCCTTGAAACTCGTCTCGGTACTCCTTGACACACCACGGGTGATCTCGTTGCACCAAAACATCATTGTTTCGCCATGAATTAAATCCAAAAACGCGATTTCCACCTAAAACCTGAAAAGAACAAAAGAAATGCAAACGTGACACTATTCTAACAAAATGCACTAAAATGCATGCAAGAGGATAACTAAATTGGTGAAAAAAGACTCGAATGATAGTGTAAAAAACACTTTCATAAGAGGACCCAGGTCGACCACCCCTGGTCGGTCCTGAGGGGCCCACCTTCCTGAATACTCCATAAAGCCTATAATGCGCTTTGAAACCCTAGTCAAGATGTTTGGGTCAAAGCCCATGGACCTTCTTAATGGGCTTAGGCCAAAGGAGGCTTCTATCTCAGTCGTACACTTGTCACAATCCCACATAAAGTAACAATAAAATACTATGAGTATATATGAAGGGATCTCATTTATAATTCCAAGGTAATCAATCATAGCTCTCACCTACCACATTTACTACTCTCACTAGGGAAGCCTACAACTTCCTACACATAACGTCGTCCCTCCGGTCTGATTCTCGACAGACCGGGCACGAGGTACTAACAGTACAAGAAAACCGGGTTTACCGACGGATGTCATCCGTCGCTGTACCGGAGTGATCCGTCGCTACAGACCATTAGCGACGGATGGACCGCCGCGAAAAGTGGCGTCGCTAATAAGAAAAGCGACGGATGGAGTCATCCTTCCTTCGAATTAGCGATGGATAAATTTAACCGACGGATGAATTGACCAAACTAGAGACGGATGAACAACAAATATACACAAATATATACTAATTATTCGAGCATTCGAACCAAACTCATAAAAGTATTAATTGTCCTAAAATAAAATGTTGTTCGAAATAAATATAAAGTGTACTAAAAGAAGTTCGAATGAAAAATAAAGTGTGCTAATAAAAAAAGAAAAACATCCACAAGGCTGTCAAATCATGAAGTTGGGGAGGCTCGTCACCGGGGCCGACACACTTCTGCATCATCCAGTTGATTGCAGACTTGAAGCTAGCCTTCATCTGCGCTTTCTCCTCCCTCAACCGAGCAGCTTCTTGGACCTGCTGCTCGACCGTCGCCTTCAGCCGTTCATGGTCCTCGAGGAACTGGGTAGGCACCTCGGCGGTTCCCCGTCGGCGCTTTGAGCTGGAGGACGAGGCACCCTGGTTGACCGTCTCCGCTATGGCCTGCGAGAGGTTGCCCATGCCAAAGACACGCCCCTTCTCATCGAGCTCGCAGACCTCCAAACATATGGCGTTCTGTGTCAGAAAATACGGTCAGATTTACCCCTAGGGTACGCAGCGGAGTTTCAAAAATTTTCTTAACATACAGGTTAATTGATTATGTATATGCCGTATATATTTAAACACGTCAATTAGAAGACTTACCGTACTCCAAAAGCAAGCACAACTTCCAAGTCTTCGTAATAATCCGGTGTATCTTCTCCTTCGCCGAAGTCGAAGATATCTGCAATACTTTGATTATCTGCAAGACAATAAAATTCAGTTTCCAGCTCCTTGAACCTCAACCTTGGTATCCACGGATGAACAGCTTATCGGAAAGAATGCTAGGATATTCATTGTGTGTCCAAGAAGATGGGGCGGCGATTCCTCCGGCGAGGGGTGACACACGCGTGGCTATGTGGAGGTAGGGGAGAGCTTTTTGTTTTCTCTAAGAAAGGTAGAATAATTCTCTAAGAATTTGATACTTCAGAATACTGAAAAAGCTCTCTAATGACTTACTTATATAGTAGTCAATAGAAGCCTAAAGCATAAGCAATTAGACTTCATAAAGGAATAAGAATCTAATTCTTATCGCACTAGGAAACCAATTTCAAGTCTAGATTCATTCCCAATCAAGTTAGAACTCAATCAGGAAAATCTAACTTATCCCTTGGACTTCTAATAGAAGAAGGAGTCGAACTCCTTCCCCTATCTCACCTGTGCGCGCGCGCGCCCCTAGGGAGATTAGGTGGGTTCCGATTTTGGGACCCACTTATAGTTTGATGAATGTGTATTTTACACTTTCATTTGAGTCTTTTTCACCTATTTTAGCTATCCTCTATGTTAATTTAGCTATATTTTAGTACATTTTATTAGAATAGTGTCACGTTTCCCTTTAGATTTTATTTTACAGGTTTTGGTTGAAAATCGAGGATTTCCGGGCAATTATATTGAAGTTGACAAGGAATTGGTGTTCCAGAAGCCTATTGGAGTATCTGAAGGTTTCCGGATAGGATTTGGAGTCTAGGGGTCGAATCTGGAGGTTAGAAGGCCACTAGAAGACAGAAACCGAGTCCGAAAACGGGAAGAAATCCAAAAACGCGTTGAAAACGCGAATTCCGCGAAATAATCTCCCGGGCGCTCGCCCGGTGCGTGGGGCGAACCGCCCCACAGTATTTCGGGGCCTATATATAGTTGCTCAGATTTTCTCTGAAATTCATACTTTTCCAGACCTACTTTCTCACCTTTCTCTGTAGTTTTAGGTAGGAACTTCCCAGAGCCTGTTCTGGGGGTTCGTAGCTTAGGGGACACTTTTTCATAGCAGATTGGAGCTTGTAGGATCGCAATTCTTCGGAGATTGACAACCTTCGGTAACATTGTATCTTACAGTTTATTCTATTTATTTTAATATATCTTTCAACATGTTTTCTTCTATGATTTTTGTTGTTTGCATGCCTATTATGAGTAGCTAAACTTATCGTTGGTGGTAGTATGTGAATTCTTAGCGAAGGGAAGATAATCATGCTAATGGCTATATCGCGCATTATACTCCGTGTTATTGCTTTATTTCGTTGATCAGGCTCAGCCTAAATTCTCGTATGTTGTATTAATTATTATGCACAATTCGACCCTCGTCGACCTAGGCGCGTGTATATCTTCGTAGTGTTGAATAATTACGAAACACAATTGGACAATAGAGATTGACTTGTCAGTATCATTATCTTCGTAGTGCTTAATAATTGCAACATGACATGAGATTGATCAAAGATCTCCATGCAAGACCGAGGAATTTACGCATGATTATCGACCCGTTATGCTTTGAAGAATCATACTATCACCAATCTCCTTTATCTGCTAGAAACCCCTTTGCTATTACGTTTGCTGTTTTTATATTCTAAATTAGATTTGATAAAGCTAGTTATAGTCCTTAGAGAATGACACTCGAGGTCATTCTACTGCTACACTACGGTTTTCGTTGTAGTTGTGAATTGCCTTTGGCTTAATAACAAATTTATTTGATTGAATCGGGACCCGACAAATTTCGGTTCATCAAATTGGCGCCGCTGCCGGGGATGGGATTTAAGTGATCTAGTATTGTTAGCTTGGAGCTTGGTATTGGTAGGATGAGTATAGTACCTCGCATGCTTTATCCGTCTGCATTTGCATTTGCACGTTTACCGCTTTCTTAGATTTTTTAGGTTGCATTCACTACATTCATCCTAGCATAGTCTTGCATGTTTTATATGGAGTTTATTGCCGAATTTTTTTGAACTTTTTATTGGGTAGATCAACTAACTATGCCATTAATCGTATGCTTCATCTCTATGAATTTGTTTGAGGTTTTTCTCGCTTGACTTGTCACATTTATGTATTGCACTTAGTTAAGCTTGGTAGTCTCGACATCACTTAGTGGTGTTTTCTCTACTGCGGTTCACGAAGGCCTTTATAATAGGATGATCCATGTTAGGGTCTTATGGTTGTTTTCCCGAGTAATTATGTACCTAAGAGGCAACAAGTTTTCACCATGCTTTGAGATTGCTAAATGCCTAGGAAGGAGGTAGTGTGTGAGGTTGTGTGATCCTTTGTTTATAACCTATTCTTCCGAATAGGTTTGGGGAGGGGGTTACACCATCATTAGACTTGTTTTCGTTTTTTATTTCCGTATCGTGAGTCTGTTTTTCCTTTTCTGTAAATTTTGTACTACAACCTATTCTTTCGAATAGGTTTGGGGAAGTCGTGTGAGTCATTTTGTTTCTCTTCTTGTTATGCTATTGCTGGCTAGGAAAAATCAAAAAAAAAGAAAGAAAGAAAAATTCCAGAAAAAAAAAAGAGAAAAAGAAAAAAAGAGAATCTGGAATGAAAAAAAGAAAAAAAAAGAAAAGACCCCAAAAAAGCAAAGAAGGGTACAAAAAAAGAAAGCCAAATAGCAGTTTAGCAAAGTCTTGTGTCTCATTTTCCAATTCTTGTAATGTTCGTAATCGTGTTGTAATTTTCTATATTTTTTATCTTTTTTGTCTTGAGTGTCATCTGTTCTAGACCACCCTCGTCCTGCCATTCAGGAAGTGGTGAGTAGCTTAAGACAAGGAATTGGTGTTCCAGAAGCCTATTTGGAGTATCTGAAAGTTTCCGGATAGGATTTGGAGTCTAGGGGTCGAATCTGGAGGTTAGAAGGCCACTAGAAGTCAGAAACCGAGTCCGAAAAGGGGAAGAAATCCAAAAACGCGTCAAAAACGCGGAATTCCGCGAAAAAGTCTCCGGGGCGAACCGCCCGGTGTGTGGGGCGAACCGCCCCAAACTTATTCGAGGCCTATATATAGTTGCTCAGTTTTCTCCGAAAATCATACTTTTCCAAACCTACTTTCTCACCTTTCTCTGTAGTTTTAGGTAGGAACTTCCCAGAGCCTATTCTGGGGGTTCGTAGCTTAGGGGACACTTTTTCATAGCGGATTGGAGCTTGTAGGATCGCAATTCTTCGGAGATTGACAACCTTCGGTAACATTGTATCTTACAGTTTATTCTACTTATTCTTATTTATCTTGCAACATGTTTTCTTCTATGATTTCTGTTGATTCCATGCCTATTATGAGTAGCTAAACTTATCGTTGGTGGTAGTATGTGAATTCTTAGCGAAGGGAAGATAATCATGCTAATGGCTATATCGCGCATTATACTCCGTGTTATTGCTTTATTTCGTTGATCAGGCTCAGCCTAACTTCTCGTATGTTGTATTAATTATTATGCACAATTGGACCCTCGTCGACCTGTACGCGAGTTTATCTTCGTAGTGTTGAATAATTACGGAACACATTAGGACAATAGTGATTGACTTGTCAGACCCATTATCTTCGTAGTGTTTAATAATTGCAACAGGACATTAGATTGATCAAAGATCTCCATGCAAGACCGAGGAATTTATGCATGATTATCGATCCGTTATGCTTTGAAGGATCATACTATCACCAATCTCTATTATCAGCTAGAAACCCCTTTGCTATCTGTCTGCTGTTTTTATATTCTAAATTAGATTTGATAAAGCTAGTTATAGTCCTGAGAGAACGACACTCGAGTCATTCTACTGCTACACTACGGTTTTCGTTGTAGTTGTGGATTGCCTTTGGCTAAATAACAAATATTATTTGCTGAACCGGAACCCGACAAATCCGCGTTCATCAATACCTCGTGAGAATGAGGAGGGGGTTATCTTATCACATGAGAAACTTTTTATGAGAGGATTTATGGGAGCCTTGAAAGGGTACGCTCGAAGATGGCTTAGAATCCCGCCGGAAGAATCGTTGCGCACTTGGGGTGAAGTAACCAGCATGTTTCTAGAACATTGGGATAGGGACTCACCTCCCTGGACAAGGGCATGGACGTCTCGCTTCAGTAGCCAGCCACCAGAAATCGACATTGTCGATGAAGAGGAATGTGGAGAAGAATCCATTGATGAAGTCTCCTCAGTGCTTAGCTTGGATTCCACGTCCTTACTTGCGGATGTCGAAGTTGATGGTCAAGAGGAAGTCGTGGAGGAAGTAATAACTGAATTCATTGCTTCACTTGAGTCAGAAGGTGATGGCGTGAGTAGTGTTGAGGTTCATCACGTCACGCAACTCTTGGGTGTTAAATCTAATTTAACCCGATGCTCTACATATTGTACCTATCGAGGTCGCTAGATACAATATATGCAGTAAGTTATAACCATAGGCTTACTCTAATCTGACGATCACTGCGAGTCTGCAAGACGAGGTCGCCAATACAGGAAAACGCAATGAAAGTTCAGAATTAAAGTACCCCATGGAAAGCATCTCAGAAATACATATATATACATATTTATGCACATATATTGGTTGGGGCTTGTAGCTTGAGGGTTGTTATCAGTCATCTACAAACAAATAAGGGCGCCGCCTACCCATCATGCATGAGCGTTCTGCACGTAATGGATGTCGCCTATCCATTCTAGTTCTAAACGCGGTCAAGCACATAATGGGCGCCGCCTACCCATACATAACATATGCGGTCCTGACAAATAAGAGGGCGCCGCCTACCCTCGCATGCATAGCGGTCGAACGGAAAGTAAAATACATGGTATTTAAACATGCATTGTCAAACAATAGCATATCGAGCAAACAAACAAGTAGTAGCCTATATGGATGCCAAATGACTTCATAATTTCATTATGAAAATTATAATCCCATACTTATAATCTCTATGAAATAATTGAAAATTTAGACTTGATTGAAAAATCGAAAATTCTATTGACCAGGTAGCAATTTTCGAAAACCCGAAGGACTTAATTGTAATTTTTGAAACCTTGGAGGTGTTAAATCTAAAATTCAAAAGTAGAAGGACTTATTTGCAATAAACAATAAATTGATAAATCACAAATAAGCCCCTTAACTTTATACTAATTAAATTTAACCCCTCTAGTTAAAAACAATTACAATTAAATCATATTTATATTCCAAATATAAAATTCAATCCTCGAGATTTTCAAAAATTCGATTTTGGGTCCAACCCGAAAAATATATATATATATATATTAAATACGGGTCCCGTCCCATACCGTGCTTGCGGCCGCGGGCGCCCAGGCGGCCGGTCGATATATATATATATATATATATATATATATATATATATATATATATATATAATGTTTTTTTGTTTTTTGAAAAATTATAAATTCTAAATTTATATAAAAACAAAACTTTTGAAAATCAAATTAATCATAGAATCAATTGCATCCACATAAACTACAAAATTATACAACATATATATACGTATATACGTAATAAATTAACCTGGCTCTGATACCACTGTAAGGAAATACGGCCAGAGTTACCCCTAGGGTACGCAGCGGAATTTCAAAAATTTTCTTAACATACAGGTTAATTGATTATGTATATGCCGTATATATTTAAACACGTCAATTAGAAGACTTACCGTACTCCAAAAGCAAGCACAACTTCCAAGTCTTCGTAATAATCCGGTGTATCTTCTCCTTCGTCGAAGATGAAGATATATGGAATACTTTGATTATCTGCAAGACAATAAAAGTCAGTTTCCAGCTCCTTGAACCTCAACCTTGGTATCCAAGGATGAACAACTTATCGGAAACAATACTAGGATATTCTTTGTGTGTCCAAGAAGATGGGGCGGCGATTCCTCCGGCGAGGGGTGGCGCACGCATGGCTATGTGGAGGTAGGGGAGAGCTTTTTGTTTTCTCTAAGAAAGGTAGAATAATTCTCTAAGAATTTGATACTTCAGAATACTGAAAAAGCTCTCTAATGACTTACTTATATAGTAGTCAATAGAAGCCTAAATCATAAGCAATTAGACTTCATAAAGGAATAAGAATCTAATTCTTATCGCACTAGGAAACCAATTTCAAGTCTAGATTCATTCCCAATCAAGTTAGAACTCAATCAGGAAAATCTAACTTATCCCTTAGACTTCTAATAGAGGAAGGAGTCGAACTCCTTCCCCTATCTCTGCTGCGCGCGCGCGCGCCCCTAGGGAGATTAGGTGGGTCCCGATTTTGGGACCCACTTATAGTTCTAAGGCAATTCAAACTCCAAGTAGATTTTGCCCATGTGCATATATTAATTCCAAATTAACATATCATTTCAAATCAAACCTCTATTATATTTCTAAAATATAATCTTTAATTGCATTTACATAAAATATAATTAATTAGCCAATTCAATTAATAATTTCAAATTATTAATTGAGCCACAAATTATTATAATTAATTCCAAATCAATTATAATCCATCAATCACAATTAATTCCAAATCAATTGCGATTACATCTTCAAGGATATTCGGATAGGCTGAATCACCACATAGTGTGACCCATAGGGCCTCATTGTATTAAGCAAGTCCTAGACTAGGCAAAATGGAATTCCTAGACGGTTCCATTTGCAATATTAATACATGAGGACGTTTGAGAGGTTTCTCAAAGCAAACCCTTTCGTTGCGAAGTATGTTGCGCTCAACGCGGCGATGGTAACGTCCCTTCATCTGACTCGAATGCATCTAGGATTGATGAAGTGTTTATCCCAATAATACATACACGGGCGCCTTCAGTATGTTGCATGGTGAATCCAATATCTATTATGACCACCATAATAATATTGATACGCTGGCCAGCGGTTTTACCAATCACAACTATGAACGACTATGAGCAGTGCTCTCCTGTGCTACACATGACAAATGAATCCTTCACAGAAACACTTATCATCCCCATTTGTATGTAGCCATAATCCTGGATCGTGTCTTAGGTCAACTTCTTATTCAGAGCTGACATCGACGGGTCCACCAAGGATATGTAAGAAAATACGGTCAGAGTTACCCCTAGGGTACGCAGCGGAATTTCAAAAAATTTCTTAACATGCAGGTTAATTGATTATGTATATGCCGTATATATATTTAAAAACTTCAATTAAAAGACTATCCTTACTTTCAAAGCAAACACAACTTCCAAGTGTTCGTAATAATCCGGTGTATCTACTCCTTCGTCGAAGTCGAAGATATCTGCAATACTTTGATTATCTGCAAGACAATAAAAGTTAGTTTCCAGCTCCTAGAACCTCAACCTTGGTATCCACGGATGAACAGCCTATCAGAAAGAATGCTAGGATATTCTTTGTGTGACCAAGAAGATGGGGCGGCGATTCCTCCGGTAGGTGGCGCGCGCGTGGCTTAGGTGAGGTGTGATGAATGTGTATTTTACACTTTCATTCGAGTCTTTTTCACCTATTTTAGCTATCCTCTATGTTAATTTAGCTATATTTTAGTACATTTTATTAGAATAGTGTCACGTTTCCCTTTAGATTTTATTTTACAGGTTTTGGTTGAAATTCGGGGATTTTCGGGCAAGTATATTGAAGTTGACAAGGAATTGGTGTTCCAGAAGCCTATTTGGAGTATCTGAAGGTTTCCGGATAGGATTTGGAGTCTAGGGGTCGAATCTGGAGGTTAGAAGGCCATTAGAAGTCTGAAACAGAGTCCGAAAAGGTGAAGAAATCCAAATCCGCGTCGAAAAACACGGTATTCCGCGAAAAAGGCCGGGGGCGAACCGCCCCAGAGATATTTCGGGGCCTATATATAGAGCTCAGTTTTTCTCCGAAAATCATATCTTTCCAAGCCTACTTTCTCACCTCTCTCTATAGTTTTAGGTAGGAACTTCCCGGGGCCTGTCCTGGGAGTTCTGTAGCTTAGGGGATACGTTTTCATAGCAGTTTGGAGCTCGTAGGACCGCAATCATCCGGAGATTGACAACCTTCGGTAACTTTGTATCTTACAAATTTTATTCTACTTATTTTATTTATCTTTCAATATGTTTTCTTCTATGATTTCTGTTGATTGCATGCATATTATGAGTAGCTAAACTTATCATTGGTGGTAGTATGTGAATTCTTAGCGAGGGAAGATAATCATGCTAATGGCTATATCGCGCATTATACTCCGTGTCATTGCTTTATTTCGTTGATCAGTTGTAACAAAAATTCTCGTATGTTGTATTGATCATTATGCACAATTGGACACTAGTCGACCATCAGACCAATTATATTCGTAGTGTTGAATAATTATGGAACACATTAGGACAACCGTGATTGACTAGTCAGACCAGATTATCTTCGTAGTGCTTAATACTTGCAACAGGACACTAGATTGATTCAAAGATCTCTATGCAAGACCGAGGAATTTATGCATGATTATCGACCCATTATGCTAAGAAGGACCATACTATCACCAATCTCCATTATCTGCTAGAAACCCCCTATTGTTATCTGTCTGCTGTTTTATATTCTCTTGTTAAATAGATAAAGCTAGTTATAGTCCTGACAGAACGACACTCGAGTCATTCTGCTACTACACTACGATTTTCGTTGTAGTTGTGGATTGCCTTTGGCTAAATAACAAATTTTATTTGCTGAATCGAGACCCGACAAATCTCCGGTTCATCAAATTGGCGCCGTTGCCGGGGACTATACTCCTTTTTTCTGTTTAATTTGTTTATATTTACAGCTTTAGATTCCTAATTCTATTAGTTTTAGTTTTCCTTTTTAATCTCTCTCTAATACTGCTTTCCTAGTCTAGTTTCTAATCACCTTTCCTAGTCTGTCACAGATTGTGTATGCCGCATACACGTTCTGCAGGAACACCGCTTGCTGATTCAATTGCTGAGATCGATAGAGTCTACCACCAGAGAAGGCGACTACTTGAAAGGCGCGCACTAGAGGAAATAGAGGAAACCGATTTCTCTGAATCTCTACTTAGTCTCTTCAAGGAAATTGACGGAATGGCAGAAGCTAGACCACTGAAGGCACTGAAGGCATGGGTACAACCCACCAAGGATCGTATGAGGGGACCGGCGATTGTTCTTTCGTCTGCAACCCGAGATCTGGAGATCAAGAATCACGCATTCCAACAACTTCCGAGGTTCTATGGCTTATCAAGGGAAGATGTGATGGGGTACTTGCACGATATCGATGATTTCGTCAACCAACTCCCACGACCCGGAGCTGACATAACAACGGATGAGTTGAGGATGAAGGTTTTTGCTATGAAGAACCTCCACAGGCTAAGGAAGAAGAGAAGGACCTTAGTTCTGACGAGAGTGAAGAGGAGCAACAGGATCCCGAGCCACTCCCTCAAAGTTTCGATATTAAGGTCGGGATTGGTGAGCTTGAAGATATTCGTACCATACTAGACACGGGATCCTACTCTGATGTGCTCCCTTTGAATGTGTTCGAGAAGAGTAGCCTTGGAAAACTATCTGAGCATAAGGTTATTGTGCAACTGGCGGATGGATCCTTTGTGAGACCCGAAGGCGTTGTGAAGAATGTATTGGTCAAGATTGGTGAAGCTTCTGTATACACCAATTTTGTAGTTATGCCGGCGTCTACACCTGGGACGGGGATGTCATTCTCTTGGGGCGAACGTTCTTGACTAAGCTACGCTCCGTGATGGACATCTACCGAAGGACTTGCACTATTGAGCCTTGTGATTCAAGGCATTTGTTGTCTAGCAAGAGCATAATGTGATATGTGATTGTAGTAGTTACATTGATATGTTGCATGATGAAGTAGCTAGACTAGACATTGGGTTTTTGAGGAGTTGGATTGTTGTAGATATTGCTCGTTTGTTCGCTCGTACATTTACATATAAATAAGTCTGTTTTGCATCATACAAGATTCGTGAGGAGGTGCGAGCAGTGCCAATTTCATGCCAATTTGATCAATGTTCCTGCCAAGCCTCTCATGCCTATCTCGATCATATGTTCTTTCGACATCTGGCGTATCGACATAGTTGGTCCGTTGCCAAGAGGCACGAGACAAAAGATATTCATCTTTGTCGCAGGAGAGTACTTTAGCAAGTGGGCAGAGGTAGAAGTGGTATCCACTATCACTGAACAAAGAGTGATGAACTTCGTGTGGAGAAACATTGTGTGTCGATTTGGCTTACCAAGAGTCCTCATCTCCGACAACGGCTCACAATTTTGTGGACAGAAGTTCAATGAATGGTACAAAGAGATAAAGATTGAGAGGAGGTACACCTCAGTAGGATATCCTCAAGCCAATGGGCAGACTGAAGTCGTCAACAAGACCCTTGTCAACAATTTGCAAAAGAGGTTTTCCACCAACAAGGATTGGGTCGACGAGCTTGATGGAGTAGTATGGGCATATCGCACCACTTCGAAGACCGCCACAAGGGAAACCCCCTTCTCTCTAGTTTATGGTTCTGAAGCAGTCATACCAGCAGAAGTGGTCGTGGAAACTGTAAGGATCCAAGGGTATCAGCCCGGGGATAATCATAGCGCGAGGATGTTCGTGATAGTGTATATGTCCTAGAGACAGTCCTTACTAAGGGCATAGTGCCCTTATAGAGGCCATATATGTACTATTACACAGGTCAACGTAATATAATATATGTTTGTTGCATTTTACTATTGAGTATCGCTTTCATATTTATATTACACCAGGCATGCAGCATGTCATATCTCTATTACTGTCTGTATTGATATTAAACATGTCCCCTCGGATAGATGACCGATCACACAGATAGTGGGAGCTATGTGAGTTATCATCTATCCCAAACTCTCCCTAGTCGAGGTTCATCTCGGATGTAGGGGTCTGAATGAACCAGACGAGACTAGTATCCGTGGAGGTTATACTTGTTGGAGCAAGTGTGAGCCGATCCCACGGCCACGGAACGGATTGTTGGACAATCGAGAAATGTTCCCATAACTGCGCATAGTTGTTCGAAGAAGCTTTATCGAACAATGGAAGTACCCACCGGACACTCCCATCGATGTATACTCTACACCGAAGTGTCTATGGGAACCGGTGAGTTGTCGAAATGATGCCAGTCGTCCTTTGTACTTACAGGACTTTATCATCATATTTGTTGCCCCATATCCTTGGTGGACCCGTCGATGTCAGCTCTGAATAAGCAGCTGACCTAAGGCACGATCCAGGATTATGGCTACATACAAATGGGGGTGATAAGTGATTCTGTGAAGGATTCATCTCTCAAGTGTAGCACAGGAGAGCACTGCTCATAGTCTGCATAGTTGTGTTGGTAAAGTCACTGGCCAGTGCAAATGATATATTATGATGGTTATAAGTATATCTTAACCAAGCAACTCCCTGAGACGCCCGTGGATGTATTATTGGGATAGACACTTCATCGATCCTAGATACATTCGAGCAAGTCAGATGAAGGGACGTTACCATCGCGCGTTGAGCGCAACAGGCTTCGCAACGAAAGGGTTAGCTTTGAGAAACCTCTCAAACGTCCTCACGTATTAATATTGCAAATGGAACCGTCTAGGAATTCCATGTTGCCTAGTCTAGGACTTGCTTAATACGATGAGGCCCTATGGGTCACATTATGTGGTGATTCAGCCTATCAGAATATCCTTGAAGATGGAATCGCAATTAATTTGGAATTAATTATGATTGATGGATTATAATTGATTTGGAATTAATTATAATATTTGGTGGCTCAATTAATGATTTGGAATTATTAATTGAATTGGCTAATTAATTGTATTTTATATAAATACAATTAAAGATTATATTTTGGAAATATAATGGAGGTTTGATTTGAAAGGATATGTTAATTTAGAATTAACATATGCACTTGGGCAAAATCTACTTGGAGTTTGAATTGCCTTAGAAATATAAGTGAGTCCCAAAATTGGGACCCACCTCCCGTAGGACAAGGCGCGCGCGCGTTGCTGGGTAAGGGGAAGGAGTTCGACTCCTTCCTCTATTAGAAGTCCAAGGGATAAGTTAGATTTTCCTAATTGAGTTTTTATTTTATTGGGAATGAATCTAGACTTGATATTGGTTTCCTTGTGCGATAAGAATTAGATTCTTATTCCTTTATGAAGTCTAATTGCTTATGCTTTAGGCTTCTATTGACTACTATATATAGTAGACTATTAGAGAGCTTTGGATACAGTTTTGCACACAGTTATTCTACCCAGTTTTATTAGAGAAAATAAAAGCTCTCACCTCCTCTCTAAGCCACACACGCGCGCGCCACCTCACCGGAGGAATCGTCGCCCCGTCTTCTTGGTCCCACAAAGAATATCCTAGCATTCTTCGATAGGCTGTTTATCCGTGGATACCAAGGTTGAGATTTTAGGAGCTGGAAACTAACTCTTATTGTCTTGCAGATATACAGAGTATTGTAGATATCTTCGACTTCGACGAAGGAGAAGATACACCGGAATATTACGAAGACTTGGAAGCTGCTTTGGAAGTAAGGTTAGTCTTCTAATTGACGTGTTTATATATATACGACACATGCGTAATCAATTAACCTGTATGTTAAGAAAATTTTTGAAATTCCGCTGCGTACCCTAGGGGTAACTCTGACCATATTTTCTTACAGTGGTATCAGAGCGAGGTTAATTGATTACGTATATACTTATATATATTGTATGATTTTGTAGGTATGTGGATGCAATTGATTCTATGATTAATTCGATTTTCAAAAGTTTTGTTTTTATATAAATGTAGAATTTATATTTTTCAAAAAAAAAAAAAAAACTTTATATATATATTTTTTTTGGACCTGGGGCACCGGGCGCCTGCAGGCCGCGGCGCCGAGCGCCCGGGGCCGCGGGTACCGTGGGGACGGGAGTCCCGTCCCACGTTTTCAAACAAAAAAAAATAATAATAAAAAATAAAAAAAAAAATATA
The DNA here is from genome assembly GCA_028274465.1 of Plantago ovata. NCBI lineage: Eukaryota > Viridiplantae > Streptophyta > Magnoliopsida > Lamiales > Plantaginaceae > Plantago > Plantago ovata. The sequence continues at coordinate 50,181,939 of CM051458.1, forward strand.
TATATATATATATATATATATATATATATATATACATATATATAGTATATATATATATATATATATATATATATATATATATATATATATATATATATATATATATACATATATATATATATATATATATATATATATATATATTTTTTTTTTTCGGGTTGGACCCAAATCGAATTTTTGAAAGTTTTGAGGATTGAATTTATATTTGGAATATAAATATGATTTAATTGTAATTGTTTTAAACTAGAGGGGTTAAATTTAATTAGTATAAAGGTAAAGGGCTTATTTGTAATTTATCAATTTATTGTTTATTGCAAATTAGTCCTTCTACTTTTGAATTTTAGATTTAACACCTCCAAGGTTTTTAAAATTACAATTAAGTCCTTCGGGTTTTCAAAAATTGCTACTTGGTCAACAGAATTTTCGATTATTCAATCTAGTCCAAATTTTCAATTACTTCATAGAGATTATAAGTATGGGATTATAATTTTCATAATGAAATTATGAAGTCATTTGTCATCCACATAGGCTACTACTTGTTTCATATGCTCTATATGCTATTGTTTGACAATGCATGTTTAAATACCAAGTATTTTACATTCCGTTCGACCGCTATGCATGCTAGGGTAGGCGGCGCCCTCTTATATGTCGGACCGCATATTTATGTATGGGTAGGCGGCACCCATTATGTGCTTGATCGCGTTTAGAACTAGAATGGATAGGCGGCATCCATTACGTGTAGACCGTTCATGCATGATGGGTAGGCGGCGCCCTTATTTGTTTGTAGATGACTGATAACAACCCTCAAACTACAAGCCCCAACCAATATAAGTACAGAAATATATATATGTATGTATTTCTGAGATGTTTCAATAGGGTGCTTTAATTCTGAACTTTCCTTGCGTTTCCTTGTATTGGCGACCTCGTCTTACAGACTCGCAGTGATCGTCAGATTAGAGTAAGCCTATGGTTATGACTTACTGCATATTTTATCTAGCGACCTCGATAGGTACAGTATGTAGGGCATCGGGTTAAATTAGATTTAACAACCAAGAGTTGCGTGACGCAATTGGATAGTCCTACCGGTCATATTATGCTATGCGACCAGCCCCCATTGGAGTATAGCATAGTATGGATTTGGATCTTGGCCACTACGGTAACTTGTTGGACATTACCCGTATGTTTGTTATGGGGGCAAGCATATGTGAAAATAGTGAGAGCTAAACAGCTAAAGGACCTTGTTGTTTAGTTATGTTGACTGTGTATTTAAAAATAATATTTCAATAGTTGATTTATTATTTTCGTTCTATATTATTTCTCCTTAGGATATTAGAAATGGCTATACCGTCCTCCGAGCTTGTTGCCAACTTGGAGTTGCAAAAGCTAACAGGACCAAACTACGTGGATTGGATCCATGAGGTACGAAAGGTGCTATGGTACAATGAGGTTGAGTACGTCTTGGACGAACCTATCCCTCCACCTCCCACTGAATTCACTACGGCAACCTATGATTGCTATTATGAATTGGAAGTGGAAAGGGCCGAGTTTGTAAAGAACTTGTTGCTGAATGCTATGTCTGACAATATGGTTGGACAATGTCGAGACAAGGAACCATATGAGATTGTGAAATATCTCTCCTCATTCTTGGATGCTCCAAGGATGTGTGAAGGGTTCGAAGCTATCAAGATCATGCTTATCAAAAGGCTTGGAACATAAGAGCTGTCGCCTGAACAAGTTAAGTCGTTGATTGACTTTCTCTTACAACTTGTTGGATATGGATTAGAGCTAGAAGCTAAGGCTTCCATATCTTGATCGTGCAAAGATTGTTGCAATCTATTCACAATCCCAATGTTGGGGTAGCAACAGAGTGATTGCTGAGAGACCCATTGCCAACAAATTCCCAAGGGTCAATCGTAGACCCAAAAGGAAGAGGGGTGGCAAGAATGGGCACTATCGTAGGATGGCTGAATTTCAACTTATGATCGAGATTTGTCTCTATTGCAAACTCAAGGGCCACTGGTAGAAAGATTGCCCTAAGTTAGGGCAGATCAAGCTAAGAAGCCATCGGCTTCTGGCTCAGGTATGTTCTTATGAAATGAACATGACTACTATTGACTCCAATGGTTGGGTATTAGATACAGCCTGTGGCTCACACATTTGTAATAATGTGCAGGGGCTAATTGATCTCAGGCTAGTCAAGCAGGTGAAATCGACTTGCATGTTGGGAACGGCAATCCAGTTGAAGCCAAACGCGTTTGGACACAGCAGATAGATTTACCATTTCGGGGACAAATTTGTATGAACTTGATAATGTTGATTTGGGTTCGATCCATTGTCAGAAATATTATTTTCCATTCCCATTGTTGCAATATGGGTTTGCTTTTCTTTCGATTTGCGAATATACTATGTTTATTTTTCATTAATGATCAGTATGATGGAAAAGACGCGTGGTGTGGTTTAATAATATTTTTACAAAGTAGTCTACCTTTATTTCAATACATAACAAACAACCG
>CM051458.1:50184551-50359741 GCA_028274465.1 Plantago ovata
TTCGTCTGCAACCCGAGATCTGTGAGATCAAGAATCACGCATTCCAACAACTTCCGAGGTGTCTATGGCTTATCAAGGGAAGATGTGATGGGTGTTACTTGCACGATATCGATGATTCGTCAACCAACTCCCCACGACCCGAGCTGACAAACAAAGGATGAGTTGAGGATGAAGTTTTTGCTATGAAGAACCTCCACAGGCTAAGGAAGAAGAGAAGGACCTTAGTTCTGACGAGAGTGAAGTGAGCAACGGATCCCGAGCCACTCCCTCAAAGTTTCGATATAGGTCGGGATTGGTGAGCTTTAAGATATTCGACCATACTAGACACGGGATCCTACTCTGATGTGCTCCCTTTGAATGTGTTCGACGACGAGTAGCCTTGGAAAACTATCTGAGCATAAGGTTATTGTGCAACTGGCGATGGATCCTTTGTGAGACCCGAAGGCGTTGTGAAGAATGTATTGGTCAAGATTGGTGAAGCTTCTGTATACACCAATTTTGTAGTTATGCCGGCGTCTACACCTGGGACGGGGAATGTCATTCTCTGGGCGACGTTCTTGACTAAGCTACGCTCCGTGATGGACACTTACCGAGGACTTGCACTATTGAGCCTTGTGATTCAAGGCATTTGTTGTCTAGCACGAGCATAATGTGATATGTGATTGTAGTAGTTACATTGATATGTTGCATGATGAAGTAGCTAGACTAGACATTGTTTTTTGAGGAGTTGGATTGTTGTAGATATTGCTCGTTTGTTCGCTCGTACATTACATATAAATAAGTCTGTTTTGCGTCATACAAGATTCGTGAGGAGGTGCGAGCAGTGCCAATTCATGCCAATTTGATCAATGTTCCTGCCAAGCCTCTCATGCCTATCCGATCATATGTTCTTTCGACATCTGGCGTATCGACATAGTTGGTCCGTTGCCAAGAGGCACGAGACAAAAGATATTCATCTTTGTCGCAGTAGAGTACTTTAGCAAGTGGGCAGAGGTAGAAGTGGTATCCACTATCACTGAACAAAGAGTGATGAACTTCGTGTGGAGAAACATTGTGTGTCGATTTGGCTTACCAAGAGTCCTCATCTCCGACAACGGCTCACAATTTTGTGGACAGAAGTTCAATGAATGGTACAAAGAGATAAAGATTGAGAGGAGGGTACACCTCAGTAGGATATCCTCAAGCCAATGGGCAGACTGAAGTCGTCAACAAGACCCTTGTCAACAATTTGCAAAAGAGTTTTTCCACCAACAAGGATTGGGTCGACGAGCTTGATGGAGTAGTATGGGCATATCGCACCACTTCGAAGACCGCCACAAGGGAAACCCCCTTCTCTTAGTTTATGGTTCTGAAGCAGTCATACCAGCAGAAGTGGTCGTGGAAACTGTAAGGATCCAAGGGCATCAGCCCGGGGATAATCATAGCGCGAGGATGTTCGTGATAGTGTATATGTCCTAGAGACAGTCCTTACTAAGGGCATAGTGCCCTTATAGAGGCCATATATGTACTATTACACAGGTCAACGTAATATAATATATGTTTGTTGCATTTTACTATTGAGTATCGCTTTCATATTTATATTACACCAGGCATGCAGCATGTCATATCTCTATTACTGTCTGTATTGATATTAAACATGTCCCCTCGGATAGATGACCGATCACACAGATAGTGGGAGCTATGGAGTTATCATCTATCCCAACTCTCCCTAGTCGAGGTTCATCTCGGATGTAGGGGTCTGAATGAACCAGACGAGACTAGTATCCGTGGAGGTTATACTTGTTGGAGCAAGTGTGAGCCGATCCCACGGCCACGGAACGGATTGTTGGACAATCGAGAAATGTTCCCATAACTGCGCATAGTTGTTCGAAGAAGCTTTATCGAACAATGGAAGTACCCACCGGACACTCCCATCGATGTATACTCTACACCGAAGTGTCTATGGGAACCGGTGAGTTGTCGAAATGATGCCAGTCGTCCTTTGTACTTACAGGACTTTATCATCACATTTGTTGCCCCATATCCTTGGTGGACCCGTCGATGTCAGCTCTGAATAAGCAGCTGACCTAAGACACGATCCAGGATTATGGCTACATACAAATGGGGGTGATAAGTGATTCTGTGAAGGATTCATCTCTCAAGTGTAGCACAGGAGAGCACTGCTCATAGTCTGCATAGTTGTGTTGGTAAAGTCACTGGCCAGTGCAAATGATATATTATGATGGTTATAAGTATATCTTAACCAAGCAACTCCCTGAGACGCCCGTGGATGTATTATTGGGATAGACACTTCATCGATCCTAGATACATTCGAGCAAGTCAGATGAAGGGACGTTACCATCGCCGCGTTGAGCGCAACAGGCTTCGCAACGAAAGGGTTAGCTTTGAGAAACCTCTCAAACGTCCTCACGTATTAATATTGCAAATGGAACCGTCTAGGAATTCCATGTTGCCTAGTCTAGGACTTGCTTAATACGATGAGGCCCTATGGGTCACATTATGTGGTGATTCAGCCTATCAGAATATCCTTGAAGATGGAATCGCAATTAATTTGGAATTAATTATGATTGATGGATTATAATTGATTTGGAATTAATTATAATATTTGGTGGCTCAATTAATGATTTGGAATTATTAATTGAATTGGCTAATTAATTGTATTTTATATAAATACAATTAAAGATTATATTTTGGAAATATAATGGAGGTTTGATTTGAAAGGATATGTTAATTTAGAATTAACATATGCACTTGGGCAAAATCTACTTGGAGTTTGAATTGCCTTAGAAATATAAGTGAGTCCCAAAATTGGGACCCACCTCCCGTAGGACAAGGCGCGCGCGCGTTGCTGGGTAAGGGAAGGAGTTCGACTCCTTCCTCTATTAGAAGTCCAAGGGATAAGTTAGATTTTCCTAATTGAGTTTTTATTTTATTGGGAATGAATCTAGACTTGATATTGGTTTCCTTGTGCGATAAGAATTAGATTCTTATTCCTTTATGAAGTCTAATTGCTTATGCTTTAGGCTTCTATTGACTACTATATATAGTAGACTATTAGAGAGCTTTGGATACAGTTTTGCACACAGTTATTCTACCCAGTTTTCTTAGAGAAAATAAAAGCTCTCACCTCCTCTCTTAGCCACACACGCGCGCGCCACCTCACCGGAGGAATCGTCGCCCCGTCTTCTTGGTCCCACAAAGAATATCCTAGCATTCTTTCGATAGGCTGTTTATCCGTGGATACCTAGGTTGAGATTTTAGGAGCTGGAAACTAACTCTTATTGTCTTGCAGATATACAGAGTATTGTAGATATCTTCGACTTCGACGAAGGAGAAGATACACCGGAATATTACGAAGACTTGGAAGCTGCTTTGGAAGTAAGGTTAGTCTTCTAATTGACGTGTTTATATATATACGACACATGCGTAATCAATTAACCTGTATGTTAAGAAAATTTTTGAAATTCCGCTGCGTACCCTAGGGGTAACTCTGACCATATTTTCTTACAGTGGTATCAGAGCGAGGTTAATTGATTACGTATATACTTATATATATTGTATGATTTGTAGGTATGTGGATGCAATTGATTCTATGATTAATTCGATTTTCAAAAGTTTGTTTTATATAAATTTAGAATTTATATTTTCAAAAAAAAAAAAAAAAACTTATATATATATTTTTTTGGACCTGGGGCACCGGGCGCCTGCAGGCCGCGGCGCCGAGCGCCCGGGGCCGCGGGTACCGTGGGGACGGGAGGCCCGTCCCACGTTTCAAACAAAAAAAATAATAAAAAAAAATAAAAAAAAAATATATATATATATAGTATATATATATATATATATATATACATTATATATGTATATATATATATATATTAATATATATATATATATTATAATATATATATATATATATAATATATATATATATATATATATATATATATATATATATATTTTTTTTTTCGGGTTGGACCCAAATCGAATTTTGAAAGTTTTGAGGATTGAATTTTATATTTGGAATATAAATATGATTTAATTGTAATTGTTTTAAACTAGAGGGGTTAAATTTAATTAGTATAAAGGTAAAGGGCTTATTTGTAATTATCAATTTATTGTTTATTGCAAATTAGTCCTTCTACTTTTGAATTTTAGATTTAACACCTCCAAGGTTTTTAAAATTACAATTAAGTCCTTCGGGTTTTCAAAAATTGCTACTTGGTCAACAGAATTTTCGATTATTCAATCTAGTCCAAATTTTCAATTACTTCATAGAGATTATAAGTATGGGATTATAATTTTCATAATGAAATTATGAAGTCATTTGTCATCCACATAGGCTACTACTTGTTTCATATGCTCTATATGCTATTGTTTGACAATGCATGTTTAAATACCAAGTATTTTACATTCCGTTCGACCGCTTATGCATGCTAGGGTAGGCGGCGCCCTCTTATATGTCGGACCGCATATTTATGTATGGGTAGGCGGCACCCATTATGTGCTTGACCGCGTTTAGAACTAGAATGGATAGGCGGCATCCATTACGTGTAGACCGTTCATGCATGATGGGTAGGCGGCGCCCTTATTTGTTTGTAGATGACTGATAACAACCCTCAAACTACAAGCCCCAACCAATATAAGTACAGAAATATATATATGTATGTATTTCTGAGATGCTTTCAATAGGGTGCTTTAATTCTGAACTTTCCTTGCGTTTCCTTGTATTGGCGACCTCGTCTTACAGACTCGCAGTGATCGTCAGATTAGAGTAAGCCTATGGTTATGACTTACTGCATATTTTATCTAGCGACCTCGATAGGTACAGTATGTAGGGCATCGGGTTAAATTAGATTTAACAACCAAGAGTTGCGTGACGCAATTGGATAGTCCTACCGGTCATATTATGCTATGCGACCAGCCCCCATTGGAGTATAGCATAGTATGGATTTGGATCTTGGCCACTACGGTAACTTGTTGGACATTACCCGTATGTTTGTTATGGGGGCAAGCATATGTGAAAATAGTGAGAGCTAAACAGCTAAAGGACCTTGTTGTTTAGTTATGTTGACTGTGTATTTAAAATAATATTTCAATAGTTGATTTATTATTTTCGTTCTATATTATTTCTCCTTAGGATATTAGAAATGGCTATACCGTCCTCCGAGCTTGTTGCCAACTTGGAGTTGCAAAAGCTAACAGGACCAAACTACGTGGATTGGATCCATGAGGTACGAAAGGTGCTATGGTACAATGAGGTTGAGTACGTCTTGGACGAACCTATCCCTCCACCTCCCACTGAATTCACTACGGCAACCTATGATTGCTATTATGAATTGGAAGTGGAAAGGGCCGAGTTTGTAAAGAACTTGTTGCTGAAGGCTATGTCTGACAATATGGTTGGACAATGTCGAGACAAGGAACCATATGAGATTGTGAAATATCTCTCCTCATTCTTGGATGCTCCAAGGATGTGTGAAGGGTTCGAAGCTATCAAGATCATGCTTATCAAAAGGCTTGGAACATAAGAGCTGTCGCCTGAACAAGTTAAGTCGTTGATTGACTTTCTCTTACAACTTGTTGGATATGGATTAGAGCTAGAAGCTAAGGCTTCCATTATCTTGATCGTGCAAAGATTGTTGCAATCTATTCACAATCCCAATGTTGGGGTAGCAACAGAGTTGATTGCTGAGAGACCCATTGCCAACAAATTCCCAAGGGTCAATCGTAGACCCAAAAGGAAGAGGGGTGGCAAGAATGGGCACTATCGTAGGATGGCTGAATTTCAACTTATGATCGAGATTTGTCTCTATTGCAAACTCAAGGGCCACTGGTAGAAAGATTGCCCTAAGCTTAGGGCAGATCAAGCTAAGAAGCCATCGGCTTCTGGCTCAGGTATGTTTCTTATTGAAATGAACATGACTACTATTGACTCCAATGGTTGGGTATTAGATACAGCCTGTGGCTCACACATTTGTAATAATGTGCAGGGGCTAATTGATCACAGGCTAGTCAAGCAAGGTGAAATCGACTTGCATGTTGGGAACGGCAATCCAGTTGAAGCCAAACGCGTTGGACACAGCAAGATAGATTTACCTTCGGGACAATGTTTATAACTTGATAATGTTTATTTTGTTCGATCCATTGTCAGAAATATTATTTCCATTCCATTGTTAGACAATATGGGTTTTTCCTTTCGATTTGCGAATAATACTTGTTATTTTTCATTAATGATCAGTATTATGGAAAAGCTCGCTTGGTGAATGGTTTATATATTTTACAAAGTAGTCTACCTTTATTTCAAATACATAACAAACAACCGTCTTCAAGTAGGAAGAATAATCCATCTTATCTATGGCATTGTCGGCTAGGCCATATCAATGAAACACGGATTCAAAGACTAAGGAAGTTGGACTACTTAGAACCATTTGATTTTGAATCATATGGTACATGTGAATCATGTATTAAGGGTAATATGACGAACAAACCTTTTGTTGGACAAGGTGTTCGTGCCACTCGCTGCTTAGAGCTCATACGTACCGATGTATGTGGACCTTTTAAAGTCCATGCGCGTGGTGGTTATCCTTACTTCGTTACCTTTACTGACGATTTCTCAAGGTATGGATATATTTATCTTATGAAGAATAAATCCGAGACCTTTGGGAAATTCAAGGAGTTTAGGAATGAAGTCGAGAATGAATTGAACCTAAGGATAGTCACTCTTCGATCAGATCGAGGAGGTGAATACCTTAGTGAAGAATTTATCGACTACTTGAAGGAAAATGGAATTCAATCGCAATGGACTCCTCGTGGAACACCACAGTTAAATGTTGTGTCTGAGAGGAGGAATCGAACCCTGTTAGACATGGTAAGATCAATGATTGGATTCTCGACTCTTCCAAAGTATCTATGGGGATATGCACTACAAACTGCAATCTACATTCTGAACCGTGTACCATCTAAATCAGTGGAGAAAACTCCTTACGAGTTGTGGACGGGAAAGAAGCCTTCACTAGGCTATCTTAGACCTTGGGGCTGTCCTGCGATAGTCAAACTGATGCTCACTGATAAGTTAGATGCCAAGGGTGTCAAAGTATATTTCATAGGCTATCCTCGTCAGACGAGAGGCTATGAATTCTATCATGCTGAAGATCACAAGGTGATCGTATCTAGAAACTTGAAGTTTTTAGAAGTTGAATACCTCGAAGAAGAGAGGTTAGATGACATGATAGAACTTGAAGAAATTCAAGACTTTGACACGCGCGAACATGAGGTCTCTAAATCTTCTGATTTGGACTCAAGTTCAGTGGGAGCTTTCGAAGCAGACAAGGGTGATGATATGACACTTGCTAGGCATGTCATAGTCAGTGGGAGTCATGTGATTAGATCAACAGTTGAAACCACACCAATAGAACCCGTTGTCAACCAACCTGTGCAATAAGTTGCACAAGAGCAGCCTCCCGAAAGGGAACAGGGTCGCGCCCAGCGACCATCTGCATCAGTACCCACTGATAATGTTCGTGTTACACGAAGCCAGAAAAGAAAAGCACCAGAACAAGTCGAGCTCCGTAGGTCGAAGAGGATCCTAAAAGGACCTCAGAAGTAAAGCCTTATGATAGAAGACATCAATGAACTTGATGTCGGTTTATCAGATCGGGAAGATCCCGAGACCTACAAATAGGCAATAATTGATATTGACTCAGACAAATGGCAAGAGGCCATGGAATTAGAAATGGATTCAATGTACCAGAACCAAGTTTGGAACTTGGTAGACTTGCCCCAAGGGGTTAGACCAATTAGGTGCAAATGGGTCTTTAAACGAAAGACAGATGCCGATGGCAAGGTACAAACGTACAAATCTAGGCTTGTGGCGAAAGGCTACACGCAAAGGTATGACATCGATTACGATGAAACCTTTTCACCGGTAGCAAAATTGAAGTCCATTCGAATTCTACTTGCGATAGCCGCCTACTATGATTATGAAATCTGGCAGATGGATGTAAAGACTGCCTTCCTCAATGGCAACCTTGAGGAAGAGGTCTATATGATACAGCCGGAAAGTTTTATTAGTAAAACCAGGCCAACTGCTGTATGCAAATTACAAAGATCCATCTATGGGCTAAAGCAAGCGTCTAGGAGCTGGAATATCCGCTTTGATGAAGCTGTCAAATCGTTTGACTTTATCAGAAGCAAGGAAGATCCTTGTGTCTACGCGAGACACAACGACAAAGGAGTTGTTTTCATGATCATTTATGTAGATGACATTTTGATCATGGGAAACAATGTCTCTATGCTAGAAGAGACTAAAGTTTTGTTATCAAGTACCTTCTCGATGAAGGACTTGGGTGAAGCGAACTACATCCTAGGGATCAAGATCTTTAGAGATAGATCCAAGAGAATGTTAGGAATGACACAGTCCACCTACATCGACAAAATACTGAAGCGTTATAAGATGGACGACTAAAAGAGAGGCTTTCTCCCAGCTAGGCATGGGATTGTCTTATCAGTTAAGGATGGTCCTAAAACTGATGAAGAAAGAAATGCAATGAGTCGTGTGCCCTATGCTTCGGCAGTAGGGTCTATAATGTATGCAATGAATTGCACAAGGCCCGATGTGGCATATGCGCTTAGTGTCACTTGTCGACACCAACAGAATACAGGAGTACCTCACTGGACTGCTGTGAAGAACATTCTTATGTACCTTAGACGGACTAAAGAGATGTTCTTGGTGTTTGGTGGAGAACCAGAATTAAAGATGTTTGGGTATGTCGACGCTGGATTTGAATCAGATCCTGATGACTTTAAGTCACAGACAGGATACGTATTCAAATTGAACGGAGGAGCTGTCTGTTGGAAGAGTTCTAAGTAAGACACAGTTGCTGACTCATCCACAGAAGCCGAGTACATTGCTGCATCAGAAGCATCGAAAGAAGTTGTCTGGATTTCAGAGTTCTTGAAGGAATTGAGGGTTGTTCCTACTCCCAGTCCAACAACGATTTATTGTGACAATACGGGCGCCGTCGCTCAAGCTAGGGAGCCTAGATCTACAAACAAGAACAAACATGTACTTAGAAAATATCACGTCATACGTGAGATTATAGATAGAGAAGAAGTTAGTATAGAACGCGTCTCTACCATGGACAACGTGGCAGATCCTTTCACCGAGGTCTTATCAGTGGAAGTCCACTTAAGACATTATGCTAATCTGGGCATTAGGCATAAAGGTGACTGGCTCTAGTCCAAGTGGGAGATTGATAGTGTATATTTCCTAGAGACAATCCTTACTAAGGGCATAGTGCCCTTATAGATGGCATATATGTACTATTACACAGGTCAACGTAATATAATATATGTTTGTTGCATTTTACTATTGAGTATCGCTTTCATATTTATATTACACCAGACATGCAGCATGTCATATCTCTATTACTGTCTGTATTGATATTAAACATGTCCCCTCGGATAGATGACCGATCACACAGATAGTGGGAGCTATGTGAGTTATCATCTATCCCAAACTCTCCCTAATCGAGGTTCATCTCGGATGTAGGGGTCTGAATGAACCAAACGAGACTAGTATGCGTGGAGGTTATACTTGTTGGAGCAAGTGTGAGCCGATCCCACGACCACGGAACGGATTGTTGGACAATCGAGAAACGTTCCCATAACTGCGCATAGTTGTTCGAAGAAGCTTTATCAAACAATGGAAGTACCCACCGGACACTCCCATCGATGTATACTCTACACCGAAGTGTCTATGGGAACCGGTGAGTTATCGAAGTGATGCCAGTCGTCCTTTGTACTTACAGGACTTTATCATCACATTTGTTGCCCCATATTCTTGGTGGACCCGTCGATGTCAGCTCTGAATAAGCAGCTGACCTAAGACACGATCCAGAATTATGGCTACATACAAATGGGGGTGATAAGTGATTCTGTGAAGGATTCATCTCTCAAGTGTAGCACAGGAGAGCACTGCTCATAGTCTGCATAGTTGTGTTGGTAAAGTCACTGGCCAGTGCAAATGATATATTATGATGGTCATAAGTATATCTTAACCAAGCAACTCCCTGGGATGCCCGTGGATGTATTATTGGGATAGACACTTCATCGATCCTAGATACATTCGAGCAAGTCAGATGAAGGGACGTTACCATCGCCGCGTTGAGCGCAACAGGCTTCGCAACGAAAGGGTTAGCTTTGAGAAACCTCTCAAACGTCCTCACGCATTAATATTGTAAATGAACCGTCTAGGAATTCCATGTTGCCTAGTCTAGGACTTGCTTAATACGATGAGGCCCTATGGGTCACACTATGTGGTGATTCAGCCTATCAGAATATCCTTGAAGATGGAATCGCAATTAATTTGGAATTAATTATGATTGATGGATTATAATTGATTTGGAATTAATTATAATATTTGGTGGCTCAATTAATGATTTGGAATTATTAATTGAATTGGCTAATTAATTGTATTTTATGTAAATATAATTAAAGATTATATTTTGGAAATATAATGGAGGTTTGATTTGAAAGGATATGTTAATTTAGAATTAACATATGCACTTGGGCAAAATCTACTTGGAGTTTGAACTGCCTTAGAAATATAAGTGAGTCCCAAAATTGGGACCCACCTCCCGTAGGACAAGGCGCGCGCGCGCGTGGCTGGGTAAGGGGAAGGAGTTCGACTCCTTCCTCTATTAGAAGTCCAAGGGATAAGTTAAATTTTCCTGATTGAGTTTTGATTTGATTGGGAATGAATCTAGACTTGATATTGGTTTCCTTGTGCGATAAGAATTAGATTCTTATTCCTTTATGAAGTCTAATTGCTTATGCTTTAGGCTTCTATTGACTACTATATATAGTAGACTATTAGAGAGCTTTGGATACAGTTTTGCACACAGTTATTCTACCCAGTTTTCTTAGAGAAAATAAAAGCTCTCCCCTCCTCTCTTAGCCACACACGCGCGCGCCACCTCACCGGAGGAATCGCCGCCCCGTCTTCTTGGTCACACAAAGAATATCCTAGCATTCTTCCGATAGGCTGTTCATCCGTGGATACCAAGGTTGAGGTTCTAGGAGCTGGAAACTAACTCTTATTGTCTTGCAGATATACAGAGTATTGCAGATATCTTCGACTTCGACGAAGGAGAAGATACACCGGAATATTACGAAGACTTGAAGCTGCTTTGGAAGTAAGGTTAGTCTTCTAATTGACGTGTTTATATATATACGACATATGCATAATCAATTAACCTGTATGTTAAGAAATTTTTTGAAATTCCACTGCGTACCCTAGCGTAACTCTGACCATATTTTCTTACAGTTCGATCTAGAGATGCTAGAAGAAGCGCGAACCACTTCTTTGTCCAACATCCTGAGGTACCAAGCGTTGATCGCAAGAGCCTACAACAAGAGTGTGAAGGAGAGAGACTTCCAAGTTGGAGACCTAGTGCTTTGAAGGGCAGACATCCTGGGCAAAGTTGGAAAGCCCAATTGGGAAGGCCCCTACAAGATTGTCGAAGCATGGTCCAACGGAAGCTACCGTCTCCAAGACATGGAAGGGAGAGTTTTGAAAAACCCTTGGAATACCTCCAATCTCCAGAGGTTTTATGCCTAGAAGTTTTGAAAGGCAATGCAAAGTTTTTGAAGTGCTCCTGTGAAAAGCCCCCTCCACTTTTTGGTTTAAGTTTTTAGGAAGTAGAAGTTTGAAGTAGAGCAACCTCAGAAGAATGAAAAAGTTGTAAGAATGCCGTCCATGAAGCCCACCATTGTAATTGAATTTCCGTCAAATCAATGCAATGCATATCTTTCAACAAAAAGTGTTCAACTAAAGCTTTATCAGTTTCTAAGTTCAAACAAAAAAGGAGAAAAGAAGTACTCGATCCACCTCTTGATCTGTATCTCCTCGTTTTTTCCTCAAGGGAAGGCCTCCTCGAGTCATATGAAAAGCCCTCAAAGGTGGCTAACTCGAGGAGTGCAGTGATGAACCGGAATTTGTCAGATTCTAATTAATCAAATAAATTTGTATTTAGCCAAAGGCAATTCACAACTACAACGAAAACCGTAGTGTAGCAGTAAAATAACCTCGAGTGTCGATCTCTAAGGACTATAACTAGTTTTATCTAATCTAACTTAAACTATAAAATCAACAGACGACTTAACACAGGTTTTTCTTATCAGATAATGGAAGTTAGTGATAGTATGATCATTCAAAGCATAGCAGGTTAATAATCATACATGAAGTACCCGATCGTTTAGCATAGAGATCTTTGATCATGAATTGTCCAATTGTGTTTCGTTATTATTCAAAACTACGAAGATAGAGGGCTTAGATAGATCAAAGAAATAAAGCAATAACTCAAAGTCTGATTCGCTTTACCGCCATCATCATAATTATTAACCCTTCGCTAAGAAATCACATACTATCACCAACGATAAATTTAGCTACTCATAGATGTCATGCAATCAACATAAATCATAGCAAGATTCAATGAAAACATGTTGAAAGATAAATAAATATGAATAGAAAAAATTGCAAGATACAATGTTACCGAAGGTTGTCAATCTCCGAAGAATCGCGATCTCACAAGCTCCAAAACAATAAGAAAAAGTATCTCCTATGCTAAGAATTCCAGAACAGGCTCTGGAGAATTCCTACCTAAAACTAATGAGAAAGGTGTGAAAAAAGGTCTGAGAAAGTATGAAAAACGTAGAAAACTGAGCAACTATATATAGGGGTTCGGAAGGTGTGGGGCAGTCGCCCCACAGACCGGGCGAATCGCCTGGTGTGGGGCGAACCACCCCACGTCCCGGACGAATCGCCCGGGAGATCCAGTCGGCAGGTGACGCGTTTTCGATGCGTTTTTGGATTTCTTTTCCTTTTCGGACTCGGTTTTTGCCTTCTAGTAACCTTTTAGCCTTCAGACTCGGCCCCTAGACTTCAAATCCTATCCGGAATCTTCTAGATACTCCAAAAATGCCTTCGGAACACCAATTCTTCGTTCCCTTCAATATAATTGCTCCGAAAACCACGTTTTTCACCCAAAACCTATAAAATACAAATTAAAGGGAAACGTGATACTATTCTAATAAAATGCACTATAATATAGCTAAATTAACATAGAGGATAGCTAAATTGGTGAAAAAAGACTCGAATGAAAGTGTAAAATACACGTTCATCAAACTCCCCAAACCGAACATTTGCTTGTCCTCAAGCAACTAAGCTACACTCTAATGCAAAAAACAATGCAACACAAAAAATGGAGTCTCATGCCAAATGAAATGAACTAATCTATTGAATCTATCAAAAAACATATTATCACAAACCATACAAATCATAACATGGATATTGGTTGAAGAATGCCTCGATTGACTCATACACATTCACATAAGCACTTATGTCAAGACAAGATAGTCTCTCGTAACATTCTCTACCTGGACCTAGTCAGTGACGACGTAATGAAACATGTTAGAATACGAATGGTTATCCCGTGCCTATGAAACTGAGGACTTACTGCTGTTCACCAAGTTAAGACTTTTCCTCAAAGAGGTCGAACCAATACTGGCTCTCATCAAATGAAGGAGGGTTCCCTAAAAAGATAACACTCCCCTATTCTACCCATCTCTCAAGCAAAGTCTTAAGCTATTCACCACTTCCTGAATGGAAGGACGAGGGTGGTCTAGAACAGATGACACTCAAACAGAAAGAAAAATTACAACTCGATTATGAATATTACAAACATTGAAAAATGAGACGATACTTTGCTAAACTGCTTTTTGGCTCTTTTTTTGGACCCTTCTTTACTTTTTTGGGGTCTTTTCTTTTTTTCTTTTTCTTTTCCAGATTTTTTTCTTTTTTCTGGAATGTTTCTTTTTCTCTTTTTTTTTTCTCTTTTTTTAGCTAGCAGTAGCACAACGAAAAAGAAATTAAAATGACACACAAACGACCTCCCCAAACCTATTCGAAAGAATAGGTTGGAGTACAAAATTTACGAAAAAGGAAAATAAACTCACAACACACACTAAAAATTGAAAAACAAGTCTAATGATAGCGTAACCCCCTCCCCAAACCTATTCGAAAAAATAGGTTGCAAACAAAGGATCACACAATCTCACACTACCTCCTTCCTAGGCATTTAACAATCTCAAAGCAAGGTGAAGACTTGTTGCCTCTTAGGTACATAATTACTCGGGAAAACAACCATAAGATCCTAACATGCATCATCCTATTATAAAGGCCTTCGTGAACCGCAGTAGAGAAAACACCACTAAGTGATGTCGAGACTACCAAGCTTAACTAAGTGCAATACATAAATGTGACAAGCCAAGCGAGAAAAACCTCAAACAAAGTCATAGAGATGAAGCATATGATTGATGTCATAATTAGTTAATCTACCCAATAAAAAAGTTCAAAAACTTTGACAATAAACTCCACATAAAACATGCAAGACTATCCTAGGATGAATGTAGTTTATGCAACTAAATACTAAGAAAGCTGTAAACGTGCAAAGCAAACAAAAAACAAGATACCATACTCATCATCACAAAACAAAACAATACTTAACATCATGGTTCACATCCCATCCCCCTCATGAAACTTAAGCTAGTCCCTAGCAAAAGAGAATGAGTAAATAAAAAGTTATACTAGATGTTACCGAACGGTTTGGCCTCGGTCGGCTGAGAGCGGACATGTGAAAAGACTAATTATCGGGATTGTGATCCCCATAATAGTCTCTCCACATGTCAGACAGGAGATCCTGTTGCTGCTGGATGAGCTGTTGCTGCTCCCACATTATCTGCCTCTCATTCCGGCGATGCTCCTCAATCATCTCCCAATCGCGGTTGCGCTGGGCAATGTGTCCATCAAGGTCATGTCGCATTCCTTGGACAGTAGTGGTCAAGGCTGCAACACTACCATCGAAGTGGGCTCGAAAATCAGAGAAGTCCAGACCTTGAGACCCATGTGGTACTCGAGGCGGTGCATGTGGTGCTCTACGGACAAAGGGAATATCCGGGATAGGAACTCGTCCATCCATAGCATCCTCATCCTCATAATCATTATCATCGTCCGAATCAGTCCGTTGGAGGGAAGCTTCAACATCAGTAGCAGCAGCTGTGGGGTTCTTCATTTGATACCTAGTCAGATGCACATCAATAGTCGAAGGGGAAAGGGCAGCGACCTCGCAATCTCCCTCATCAATGTCCTCGACCCCGTGATATTTGCAATATGCTATGATGAAGCTCGGAAAAATGAAGGGCTTCTTCTTCTTATCCCAATGGCGCTCATATTCGGCATACATGATCTGACCGATGTCTATTCGATGCTTGCCTATCAAGCAGTAGAGGAGCTCGGCATAATTTCCCAGAAATCCTCGTTTTTCAACAAAAATCTGTAAAATAAAAACTAAAGGGAAACGTGACACTATTCTAATAAAATGCACTAAAATATAGCTAAATTAACATAGAGGATAGCTAAAATAGGTGAAAAAGACTCAAATGAAGTGTAAAATACACATTCATCAAACTCCCCAAACCGAACCTTTGCTTGTCCTCAAGCAACTAAGCTAGACTCTAATGCAAAAAACAATGCAACACATAAAATGGAGTCTCATGCCAAATAAAATGAACTAATCTACCGAATCTATCAAAAAACATATGAACAAAAACCATATAAATCAAAACATGAATATAGGTTGAAGAATGCCTCGATTGACTCATACACATCCACATAAGCACTTATGTCAAGACAAGATAGTCTCTCGTAACATTCTCTACCTGGACCTAGTCAGTGACGACGTAATGAAACATGTTAAGATACGAATGGTTGTCCCAGTGCCTATGAAACTGAGGACTTACTGTTGTTCACCAAGTTAAGACTTTTCCTCAAAGAGGTCGAACCAGTACTGGCTCTCATCAAACGAAGGAGGGTTCCCTATAAAGATAACACTCCCCTATTCTACCCATCTCTCAAGCAAAGCCTTAAGATTTTCACCACTTCCTGAATGGCAGGACGAGGGTGGTCTAGAACAGATGACACTCAAAAACAAAAGACAAAAAATAGAAAATTACAACACGATTACGAACATTACAAGATTGGAAAATGAGATACAACAATTTGCTAAACTGCTATTTGGCTTTCTTTTTGGACCCTTCTTTGCTTTTTTGGGGTCTTTTCCTTTTTTTATTTTTTTCCTTTCCAGTTTCTTTTTTTCTTTTTTTTTCTTTTTTCCTGGAATTTTTCTTTCTTCTTTTTTTCGATTTTTTCTAGCCAGCAGTAGCACGACGAAAAGAGAAACAAAATGACTCAGACGACTTCCCCAAACCTATTCGAAAGAATAGGTTGGAGTACAAAATTTACGAGAAAGGAAAAATAAACTCACAATACAGAAACGAAAAACGAAAAACAAGTCTAATGATGGTGCAACCCCCTCCCCAAACCTATTTGAAAGAATAGGTTATAAACAAAGGATCACACAACCTCACACTACCTCCTTCCTAGGCATTTAGCAATCTCAAAGCATGGTGAAGACTTGTTGCCTCTTAGGTACATAATTACTCAGGAAAACAACCATAAGACCCGAACATGCATCATCCTATTATAAAGGCCTTCGTGAACCGCAGTAGAGAAAACACCACTAAGTGATGTCGAGACTACCAAGCTTAACTAAGTGCAATACATAAATGTGACAAGCCAAGCGAGAAAAACCTCAAACAAATTCATAGAGATGAAGCATATGATTAATGGCATAGTAAGTTAATCTACCCAATAAAAAAGTTCAAAAAATTCGGCAATAAACTCCAGATAAAACATGCAAGACTATCCTAGGATGAATGAAGTGAATGCAACATAAAAAACTAAGAAAGCAGTAAACGTGCAAATGCAAATGCAGACGGATAAAACATGCAAGGTACTATACTCATCCTACCAATACCAAGCTCTAAACCATCAATGGCAAGCTCCAAACTAACAACACTAGATCACTTAAATCCCATCCCCCCTCATGAAATTAACGCTAGTCCCTAGCAATAAGAAAATGAGAAAATAAAATGTGATACTAGATGTTACCGCATGGTTTGGCCTCGGTCGGCTGAGTATGCTGCTTGTGAGTTATTGGGACTGCTCTGGGAGCCTTATAGGTGATCATCAGGTCTTCTGGTAGGTGCGGTAGTTCCATTTATAGGCCGGATAGGAACAAATCCTCTATCTGTATCATCATTGTCCGTATGGCCTTCATTGTCACTACTGTCACAATCATCATCGCCAGTAGAGTTGTATTGTCGAATAGAATTCTCAAGATTAGCCGCCACTGTTATGGAATCCTCCATCCTGTAACCCTCCTTGTGAACTGTTGCAGGGGAAAGATCAGTGGTATCAAAGCCTCCCTCTCCAACGTTTTACACCCCGAGGAGGTTACAGTAAGCTGCTCGGATACTCAGAAGGCTTCTACCATTTTTTCCAATGTCGACCACATTCTCTACGGTTGATGCGACCGATGTCTATATGATGCTCCCTTTAGAGGCAGTCAAGGGGCACCCCAACGAGGGGCTGGCACCCATGTCATTATGTTTTGGAATCAAGCTAGCGCTTCGGAACCTTCTAGCCACTGTTGACTCAAGACAGAATCCGTGGTGGCGAGACCGTCCCGGTGCCTTCCTAATCACTCGAACTTTGCAGTCCTTATGATAGATTATTGACGTATTAATTGTCTCTGTCCCTTCGGTGGTGCATGAATAGGCATAGGAGTCCTTACTCCAGGTGTACTCTAGCTCCTCCTCTTGGATAATCCGCCACGTTGCTGCAAGAGCCCGTGGCTCGAACGCACCTCTAACGAGATCACTCTCTTTGACATGGTTGTAATCAATCCCCCTCCAATACTTCATAGTAATCATGCGGGAGTGCTCCTCTCCCTTGGCATGGTTCCTACAACCAATAGTTAGTACCTCGTATGACACAAAACTGACTCATGCATATGCTAGTGTAAGAATGAAACACACAAGTGATAATATCAACAATCGAGCTCCCCAAATCCTTTATGTCTAGCCTAGCTTCTTCAGCATGCAACATACCAATGTAACTACTACATGCAATACATCACACTATGCTCTTGCTAGACAACCAATACCTTAAACAAGGCTCAATTCATACCATAGAAGCGAAAAATTCTAGCATCATAAATCCTCATACTCAACAATTATGCATTCTACCATCAAATCCATCATCATTACATCAATAAGCACAATCATATGTATGAATCAAAGATAAAGATATATTGCATAACAAGATATATCATCTAGTAGCAAAATTCCCAAATCAACAATCCAAGCATAATTAAGCATGCAATTGATAGTAAAAACGCTTCTAATCACACAAACAACCTACCCATGCATCATATAAGCATAATTGAAGCTCAAATTAGAAAACCCCCAAATTTGAAAATTAGGGTTCATAAGAAGATACCTCAGATCTGGAAAACTAATGCACTATGGTGAAATCTGTTCGGATGAAAAGATAGATCATGTAATAGGCTTCGATTGAAGCTAAAGAACACTAAATGTTGGTCCCTTTAAACAACAAGAAAAGACTAGAGGGGGGGTGAATAGTCTTTTCAAACTTTCGTCGTTTAAAACTTTCTCAGCAAGTGGTTATTACTTTTTAGTAATGAGTTTGGTGATACTTAACTTTCTCAGCAAGCGCAAGTTACTTTTCAGTAGCTAGGTTTGCTGATACTTAAAATCAGAGAGCGGAAGTCTTTGATACAGTAAGTGCTCTTTTAGTAAATGAAGGTTTCAGCAAGTGATGTGAGTGACTGTGTACAGACAAATATGATTTGTTGAAAACTAAGTACAGTAAGTAAATCACACAAACACTTTTATAGTGGTATCTGAGAGTGGCGTAATCTCTCAACTAATCCACTTTGTCCTTTCTAGGACTGAATCCACTAAGATATGATTGAGGTTCCTTACAACTCCTATCTAAAGCGATTCAAACAGAAACCAAAGCACACTTGCTTCGTCTCCAACCTAATCTAGAGAACGCAACCTTGTTCTCCACCAAACTTGGTACTTTTAATCAGCAAAACTATGCTCGATTAAGTTCCCCTTGAATATCACGCCTGAAAGGGTGTATTTTCAGTTAGAGAGTTTTGGGGTGAGATAACTTAATTATAACTTATTCAGTTACAACAAGTAATCTAAGAAACAAAACTTTGAATACTTTGCAGTAAACAAGTTTGATTGTTTCTGGTGTCAAGACTTGTTCTTGTAAAAAAGAAAGAACACTCAACTAATTTCTTAGTCGAGTATGTTCTACTTCTTCACAAGTAGCTTTTTCAAGCTTTAAGTCTTGGAACGGATCAATGGCAGTATAGAGAGTTTGAAGGTATGTGAGTTTAAGCACAAGTGAGAGTTTGATCACGCTGTTGACACACTTCAACTCTTTGCCGGATGACCTCTATTTATAGTGAAAATAAGGAGCCGTTTGAATTTTAAATTCCAAGGCTTTTTATCCTTAAGATGTCACTATCTTGCTTTTGTACTTTCAGCAATGTCCTTGTTTGTCTTCTAGTCTTCATGTCCTTCGCGTGCAAGCTTTGCATTTAATGCTTATTTGAATAGAATTCAAACAGTAACATTGGAGCGCAAATGTAAGTACTTTCAGCAAGAGGTCACATATGTTCCATCAGCAAGTGGTCAGTCTCAGTTTCAGCAAGCACAACCTACTCTGTCTTTCAGATTTTCACATATGCAATGCTGTTGCTGAAGTTTCCACTTTCTGAGCAACATGTGCCTTTGTAGATACCAGTCTTCAGAAATCTTCTAGTCTTCAGATCTTCGAATTCTTCAAGTCTTCAGATCTTCAATATTCTTCAAGATTCTGAGCGGTTTCTAAATGCTTCAATAGTTTGTTTGTAAAAACAAAGTACATCGTCAGCAAATGCTTCAATAGGTTATTTTCTTTTCAGAAAACAAGATACATCATAAGCGGTAAAAACCAACCTATCTAGCACCTAATCTAAGTCTCCAGCAAACGTTCCTCTTTTACAATGTCCTTAAAATTCTAAATTCCTATGGACCTTAAGAGTACTAGTTACTAGACTTTCCTCAATTTAGCATGGTTAATTGCTCATCAAAATTACAAGTTTCCTAACAAATTTCCCCCTTTTTGATGTTAGCAATCCATGGCTAAATTAATTGTTACCCTTTTAGAGGTTTCTGATGTTGAATAAATCATTTGATTAATGCAAGCATACTTGAATAATTAAATAGTAAGCATAAGTAAATTGCATAATAAAAAACCAATAAGACTCAAAAGCTTCATTGCTGATAGTTATCTTTCAGAAGTTTACAAGAAGTAACAAAGATAACTTTAAATAGAATCAGCAAACAAACACTTCAACAAAAACTATTACAGAGATTTAAGCTCTTCCAGAAGATTTTCTCAAAATCTCTCTTACACTCTTCTCAGCAAGTGCAGTAAATTCAACACAGTCCTTTTCGTAATTTTCCAGAAGCCTACGGACTTGTAGTTGAAGAATTCTTGCATTTTTGCAGGCAGTATGATGATGCTTTTCAGCATTCATTTCCATGTAGTTAGTCACCCACAAATGCATGCCCCAATTTCTGGCATGGAGAAGCTGTGTATCTGAAATGCTTTTAGGATGAATCTGTCTTAGCCAGAGAAGATCTTCTTCTTGATCCTTAACAGTGAGATAGAAGTAATCATAAGGAATCAATCAAAGTCTCTTCTTTGTTTTCTTTGTTACTGGGTCAGAGTAGTAAGCAATGCCAGGTGGTTTGATCAGATTTGGTTCTTGTCTACTGAGACCTCGAGATTCAACCATCTCCCAGCAATATTTCTTGGGAGGGATTCTTACCTTTGATTTATTTGTACCTTGAGTTCAATCCATGTGAACATTTTGTTCAATATGGCTGTAGGAAAGAACTCATTCACCAACAAATCTTCCAGCTTTAAGATCCAGCAACCATGAATTTTTCTGATTACATTTTGAGTGGTTTTATCATTGCTGGTCTTTGTATAATCGATGCCGGAGCCAATAGCAATGCTGGCCAGCCTCTTTTCTTCCTGTCTTTGCCTTCTTCTTCTTGTTTTAGCATTGTCTTGATCTCTTGCTGAAGAGTCAGACGAGAAATGCTTTGAGTGGCCAGACGGAGTCAAGGCTGTTAAGGTCTAGCTCTTATGGATTGAGCTATTGTTTGATTGTCATCATCTTCATTCAGATTTTGATGACTTTCAGTATGGAAAAAATCTTGAGTTTCAGCAGCGGTTTTTCTCTTTTTGGTACTTGCTGAATTCAACTCAGATTCTGCTTGCCTTTTAGAACTTTGCTCTTTTTCAGCAAGTGGTTCTATGGGCAGTGGCTCATCAACAGCAGGAGGGGTTTGGTTTCTTTTTCTGGTACTTTTCTTTTCCCCTTAGACATGGATTGCAACATCGGAGTGATGTGCAGAGAATAGAACTCATTGCAATTTTCAGCAAGAGTGCTTAAACTATTATACTTCATGATGATTTGTTGCTGATCAGAAGTCATTTTTGACAATTCTTTTTGAATGCTCATCATGTTCTCTTCATGTCTTTTCTCTGTTGCGGCCTTCTCATCCATGAAAGTCTGAGCCTTCACGAGAGCGGTCTTTGCTAGCTTGAGGGCTTGACTTACATCTTCTTCATAGCTCTTGTGATAAAGACTGATGTCTTTCTGAGCTATTGTCAAAGTAGTAGTGCGTCTCAGCACTGTAGCCAATATTTTTCCAAAGTCAAGTGGGCTCTCAGCAAGCAATGCCTCATCTTCTGCTTTGCAGGCATCATGGACTTTCTTTAGTGCCAAAATTCTAGGAGTAAACTCCTCAACTCTTGGGAACGACACTAGATGTGGTGTCAAGGAATGAACTTTTAGTTTTGAAGCAAACTGATCATCCTTTATCAGCAATTCTCCTCTTAGACCATCGTCTAAATCATTTATGTAATCAGGAGGAGGGATTTGAACAACTTTTGGGTCTCTTTTGGATTGTTCATCCTCATTTTCTGATAAGTAGTCATCATCCTCAGATTCATCAAGTTCAGCAACTTTAGAACCTAAGTCAGCAGCTTCACTTCTTTTTTGTTGAGTGGTTGTTGATGGCAACACTTCAGACACAACAACTGGAGTTTCACCAGTAGTTAGTTTTAATTGAGTAGTTGCTGAAGGCAACGTTTGAGACTCAATAACTGGAGTTTCGCCAGTAGTTAGCTTTAATTGAGTTTGGGACTCAATTACTGGAGTTTCGCCAGTAGTTAGTTTTAATTGAGTTTGGGACTCAATTACTAGAGTTTCGCCAGTAGTAAATGGAAGGGAGGGGACTTCCTTTGATCTTACTCCTGAAGATTGACCAATTTATAGATCCTGCGTATGCCTTGCATGGATCAAGAGACTGTTCTGTAGAGCGCGTTGGTAATCTTCATCTTGTTCATCATCATCATCAAGGTTTTCTTCAGTAACCTTGGCATCAGAAACTGGACTTTTGCCATTTTTCAAGGCAGCCCTTTTTCTGGCATATTCCTCTTCAGTATCAGCACCTTGCACAGGTTCTTGATTTTCAGCAGCAGGAGGAGGTTGAGATTCTTGCTGAGGTTGTTGTTGTTCAGCTTGCTGATTTTCTTGAGGAGTATTTTCAGCAACTGTTAATTTCAAACCTCCAGCATCAGGACTTGGACCTTGATTGTCATCATCATCGTCTTTCTTGTCCTTGGAATCTTTCCCTTCATCATCACTTGGATCAGTGGGAATGTTCTCATCTTCTTCCTCTTCATTATCATCGGTCAGAATTACTAGCTCAACGTGCTTGTATAAAGCAACACTTGTCACTTCCTCTTCCTCATTGATTTTGTGGGGATCAGCCACCACAGGTACAAATGAACCTTTGAGCATCACAGCTTGTTCAGCTTGAGAGGCACTCTTGAATTTTGCCTTCATATTCTCTCTGATTTGAGCAATCAGATTCGAGCTCATTTGCTGAGAATATGTCATTTCTTCAAGGAGGATGGAGTGAACAAATGTTTCGAGCTTCAGCAGAGAAGATCTCTTTTTCTCGTTTGAAAGATGAAGACGGAGATCAGAGAAGTCCATTCTCCTATATCTTTGCCAGTTACTGACGGACTTAGCAACTTGTGACAAAGTGGTTCTTTTGAAGTTCAACTACAGTTCCTCAGAACTTACTTGATGATCTTCAGTGATGATTACCACTTCAGTGGTCTCCTTTTGAGCCTGAAAAAGAACATTATTAGATCAGGATTGGTTTGGAAAATTGTTTTAGAGTTCAAAGCTGAAACATGAATTACCTGTTGAGATTCAGCAAGCTCATGTTGTACAATTTCCATTCCTTGAGGAGCTTGAATAGCATCCTCTATTTGTTCATCCTGAAATAAATTTGAGTTAGATACAAGTACTAAGCTGTCAAACTTAGTTTTATTACCAAAAACATTAACTACCTGCTGAGCAGGGAGTGTTGGTTCTGGTGCAGAGGCTTCAGCAACCATCTGACTTGCATCTTGAGAAGTCTGTAGAGATAACATAATATTAGCAAAAGAATAAGTTTCAGAATTTGAAGTTTTACTGATGGTTGAATTAACTACCTGCTGAAGAAGGACAGATTGTGGCTCAGTCCTTTCAGCATTAACAGTTTCTTCAGCTTCTTGGACTGTTTCTTCAGCAGACTTCTTGTCTTGCTCTATTTGAGAAAGCTATGCGGTTTCAGCAATCTCCCTTGTCTCTGAAATGACAAGTTGAGCAGAAGCATCTTGACCCTTGAGCTCACTGCTTGTCATGAAGACATCAATGGATTTGTTGGATGATTCTTCAATCTCCAACTCCATTTGTTGGCTTATAGCTTCCAGTACAAGCTGGACTTTGTCGATTGATGTCTTGGGTGAACTTGGGCCAGTATTCTCAGCATCACGAGATGCGTCGTTGAATAGTGCTTCTTGTGTTTCAGCAACTTCTGGAACTGGAACCATTGCTGTCTCAGCAACTGGTCCTTCAGCAAGCGGGGTTTCAACAACTTGATGAGTTGCTTGTTCAGCAACCATCTTTTCAGCAGTATCAGCAAGTGCCGCTTTTTGCAGATCAGCAGCAATGTCACTTGTTGGTTCCATAGTTGGATCATCTAAATTATCTACAATGTAGATATCTGGGACTGGAATTTCATTTCCACTGCCTTGAGGTCTGTTCTCAGTAGATGTATCAACGTTAAGTCGATCATTGAAGGCTTCCGCAAACACTTCAATGTTGCTGACATAGGCTTCAGTAACCACCTTGTCAACATCTACTGGCAAATGCGTTTCAGCATTTGTCTGGGAATTGTCTGAGAGGTCTTGGACAACAGGAACTGACTTGCGAGCCAGTGTTTTCTTCCTTGTGTTTACGGTCCTTTTCCTCTTAGGTACGGGGTTTGCTGATGACGCTGCAGTTTGAGTGTCATCATCAGCTTTCCTCTTTTTCTTGTTAGATTTCTCCAGTTTCCCAGAGACATCAATAGTTGCATTTTCAGCAACGGCTGTTGTACACGTACCTTGTCGATTATCTACAACAGTATCATTTGTGTTACCACCACCAACAACAATTTCATCTCTAAGTTGCTGAGTGGTAACATCAGCAGCTGTTGTATACCTTTCTTGCTGGCTTGTGCTGACAACATTTGCAACTGTTGTCTTCTTTAATTTTTCTAGTTTCTTGCGAGCAATCTTAGGTACATTCTGCTTGTAGAATGATCTTCCCACATTGCATACAGACTTCTTGATTGGCAATGGGTTTCTCAGCTGAATCCTGAAATGTTCAAGGATGTAGCATATCTTGATTCCATACATAACTGGAAAGGAAGGTGAGACCTTGTTGTCTTCTACCTTTACCTTAAACTTAGTAACACAATCAACAAGCCTGTTGAAAATGTACTTGGCCCAGTTAAGTTCTGTTTTATTCTCATGGATATGCATCAGCAGCGGCCATCTTCTCAGGCCTACTTGGTCAATTCCTCCAACTTGGGAGTCAAGAACTTCTATTAGTAGCAAAGCTACTAGACCAAGTGAGTGGCAAATATGCTTCCTCTTAACGTGCTTTGTCCAAGTCACGGGAGCAATCTCGCCTTTCTTCATTTTCTCATTTCTGACGTCACTGTAGAAAGCTTCAATTTCTTCGTCAGTGGCAGTGACTTCATCTTCAGTTCCAGTGGTTGGAATCTGAAAGATTTCCGCTAAATCAGTCCATTTCAGGACGATTTGCGTGTTCTGAACTGTAGTAAAGATCACTTTTTCAGTGACTCCTTTACTATCAGTAAGGGACTGGATTTATGCATTGTTGTAGAATTCCATTGTATCTATCATGCTCACTTGCTTAGTGCGAGCAGATATAAAGTTAATGAGGCCTTGCTGCTTGATAAACTCAAGCGCCTCTTCATTCTCGTCATCGAGTTCTTGGTCATAGAAGTACCTAATGTACTTCTCTTTTGCAAAACCTCCCCACTGCATCAACATCTCACACTTTGCAGTGTCAAGATATGACGGAGGCATAGGTTTTTCTGATATTCGGTCGTTTTCAACACAACTTTCGTTGTGTTTGTAGCCGGAGTAGTCACCGGAGCAGTGCGTATCTCAGCACTGTCAACCTTAGATGACTTTGAGGACTTAGAAGACTGTCTCTTTGGTGCCATTTCTTTTATAGAGCAGAAAAATGTGTACGAAAAGAGATAGTTTGCTTTTTGACCGGAGGTACAGTAGATTCAGGCTAAAATTTGCTGAGAAAGGAAATGTGAGTTAAAGAATTTTGTCATTTCTCTAACTCCTTCTTTATATAGTGACTCTGGTGTGTGAGAAACTCAATCGATTTGAGCTCTCAGCAAGGGTAAAATAGAGAAACATAGGCGTTAGTGGAGCCTTTGCATTAAATGCGTAGTGGCCCACTAACTTGAAACCGTCAGAGCACTCTCTCTCTTTGTTTTATTAACCGTTAGATTAGTAACTCCTTTTAATCAATGGCCACGATCGAATTTCATGTCATGATTATTACGAGTTTATCTGTGCCCGATTAACGTCACAAATTGATTTTACCGAGTTTTAAGGGATTAGATTGCTTGCTGAAATAGACAAGAATCTTTTCAGCGAGTTTGAATTATCAAACTAGATACTTGCTGAAAGTTCCCCCTTACTCAAATATCTCATATTTTCTTAAGTTTAAAAGATATTTCTAATTTCCCGTATCAGTAAATTCTTTTGTACTTGAGATATCCTTTGGTAAAATCTAAAAGATGAGTTTTGCTCTTTTTCTGAGTTCCCGTCTCAGAATATTCCCTTGATACTTGAATACCTGTTTCAGTATCTTTGATTGTCTGAATGCCTGTTTCAGCAATCCTTAAGGTCTTTCTCTTACTAAGTGACTGTCTCAGCAAGTGATCAAGTTTCCTAACAAATACCCGTTTTGAAGGAATTACTCGTTGAATGCCTGTTTCAGCAAACATGTAGTGACTTATCATTTCTTAGGAGAAATTAGTAGATGGAGCTTTTAAGTAAGAATATTTTGGCTTGTTGAATACCTGTTTCA
The DNA here is from genome assembly GCA_028274465.1 of Plantago ovata. Classification (NCBI taxonomy): domain Eukaryota; kingdom Viridiplantae; phylum Streptophyta; class Magnoliopsida; order Lamiales; family Plantaginaceae; genus Plantago; species Plantago ovata. The sequence continues at coordinate 50,211,137 of CM051458.1, forward strand.
GCATTCTGCCAAATGTATCCTTTATTGAGGTACTTCAATCAATCCAAGGTTATACCTTAGCATTGCGAACCTATTATCTGGTAGGGGCTTTGTAAAGATGTCAGAAAGCTGATCATCAGTGCCTACTTTTACAACCTCAATATCTCCTTTTTCTACATGATCTCTAATGAAATGATGTCTAATATCAATGTGCTTAGTCCTTGAGTGAAACTTAGGATTTTGCGTGATTGCAATAGCACTTGTATTATCACAAAAGATTGGTGTTTTCTTTTCAGAAATGCCATAATCTCTTAATTGTTGCTGAATCCATAGGATTTGAGCTGTGCAACAACCAGCTGCAATGTATTATAATTCAGTGGATGAATTGGCAACACAGGTTTGCTTCTTGCTGACCCATGATATTAATCTAGTACCCAAAAACTGACAAGTTCCAGAGGTACTTTTTCTATCAAGAGTTGATCCTCCATGATCAGCATCAGAATAACCAACCAATTCAAGTCCAGAATCTTTAGGATACCATAATCCAACATTGACTGTACCTTTGACATATTTCAGTATCTTGATTGCCTTTTTGTAGTGTGATTCTCTTGGATCAGATTGGAATCTTGCACACACACAAACAGCATACTGAATGTCAGGTCTACTTGCTGTTAAATACAACAAGGAACCAATGAGCTTCCTATACTTGTGTTCTTCAACACTTTTATCTTCCTTAGTATAGCCCAATTTGTTACCAACACTCATAGGGATCTTTTCAGGTTTCTCATCCTCTTTGATCCTAAACTTTATGAGCATTTCTTTCGCATACTTTGCTTGATTTATGAATATTCCATCTTTGAGTTGCTTGACTTGCAATCCTAGGAAATAATTCAATTTTCCCATCATACTCATTTCAAAATTATTTGTCATGAGTTTGGCAAAATCATCACAGAGTTGCTTGTCCTTAGATCCAAAAATTATGTCATCCACATAAATTTGAACTAAGAGTATTTTACCATCATGGTTCATGGTAAATAATGTTTTGTCAACTTCACCTTTCTTGAAACCATTTTCCAGCAAGAACATAGCCAAGGTGTCATACCATGCTCTTGGTGCTTGCTTTAGACCATATACAGCTTTCTGAAGTTTGTATACCATCTTGATTTCTGAGGGAAGTTCAAAGCCAGGGGGTTGTTCTAGGTAGACTTCTTCAGCAAGTTCACCATTCAAGAATGCACTTTTAACATCCATTTGGTAAACAATGAAGTCATTGTGAGCAGCAAAGGCCAAGAAAAGCCTAATTGCATCCAATCTTGCAACTAGTGCATAAGACTCATCATAGTCCAATCCTTCAGTCTGACAGTAACCTTGGGCAACTAAACGTGCTTTATTTCTTGTTACTTCACCAGACTCACTCAGCTTGTTTCTGAACACCCACTTTGTACCAATAGCTTTCTTGTCTTCAGCAAGTGGCAAAAGTTTCCAGACTTTGTTTCTTTCAAATTGATCCAGTTCTTCTTGCATTGCCTTTATCCATTCAGAATGCTTTAAAGCTTCTTCTATGGTTTTAGGTTCAATTTCTGAAACAAAGCAAGAGAACAGTGATTCTACTTCTACGACAATTGCTTCTTCAGCAAGTCCCTGAGTAGCTTTGGATCTAGTCACTTGGCGTTTATTAATATCGTCAATCATATCCGTAGAGGGATGATCTCTAATCCATTTATTAACAGGTTTTCTGCTTGTTGGATCAGGATATGTTTGCTCATCAGCATGTGACTCTTCAGTATGTACTTGTTCAGTACTACTGGGAATTTGTGTCTCTGCTGAGATTTGTTCATCAGCAACTGCTTGTTCAACATTGCTTGATTGAGGTAGTTCATCAGCAGGCACTGGAGATTGCGTAATTTCAGCAACTTCCGGAGCAACCGCGTCTTTTGCTGGAAATTCTTTGTCGTGAACTATATTTATCTTGTCATGACTAGGGGGAGGAGAGTCATTGTCAGAATCATTATTTAGTTCAATTGACTTGATTTTCCTAGCATTAGATTCAGTTCTTTGCTCATGTATGATTAAATTTTTCATACATTCTGATATTTCTTCTTCAGCAGGCACTCCTTGTGACTTTTCGTAGAATACAACATGCACTGATTCTTCAATCTTTTGTGCCTTTTTGTTGTAAACTTTTCGAGAAATATCGCTTCGTCTGCCTTTGGTTGAAATGTTCTTAGGTATTCTCTACCATTGTTAAGAACGAAACACTTGCAACCAAATACTCTAAGATGAGTGATGTTAGGAGGTCTTCCAACAAACAATTCATAAGGAGTTTTGTTGTATTCCTTAGTAATCAAACATCTGTTTTGAGTATAACAGGCGGTATTAATCGCTTCAACCCAATAAGCCTCACTTATTTCAGTGTCAGCAAACATTGTTCTTGCGGCTTCTTTTAGGGTACGATTCTTCCGTTCAGCAACACCGTTTTGCTGTGGTGTTCTTACTGAGGATAACTGATGTTGTATTCCTTTTGAGATCCACAACTACAAACTCAGTACTGTTGAACGCGGATGTCGTGCTCCGAATTCAAGCAAATAAATTTGTAATTAGCCAAAGGCAATCCACAACTACAACGAAACCCGTAGTGTAGCAGTAGAATGACTCGAGTGTCGTTCTCTCAGGACTATAACTAGCTTTATCTATTTAACAAGAGAATATAAAACAGCAGACAAATAGCAAAAGGGGGTCTCTAACAGATAATGGAGATTGGTGATAGTATGGTCCTTCTTAACATAACGGTTCGATAATCATGCATAAATTCCTCGGTCTTGCATAGAGATCTTTGAATCAATCTAGTGTCCTGTTGCAAATATTAAGCACTACGAAGATAATTGGTCTGACAAGTCAATCACTATTGTTCTAATGTGTTCCGTAATTATTCAACACTACGAAGATAATTGGTCTGATGGTCGACAAGTGTCCAATTGTGCATAATAATTAATACACCATACGAGAATTTAGGCTGTGCCTGATCAACGAAATAAAGCAATGACACGGAGTATAATGCGCGATATAGCCATTAGCATGATTATCTTCCCTTCACTAAGAATTCACATACTACCACCAACGATAAGTTTAGCTACTCATAATAGGCATGCAATCAACAGAAATCATAGAAGAAAACATATTGAAAGATATATAAAATAAGTAGATTAAACTGTAAGATACAAGTTACCGAAGGTTGTCAATCTCCGAAGAATTGCGATCCTACGAGCTCCAATCCGCTATGAAAAAGTATCCCCTAAGCTACAGAACTCCCAGGACAGGCCCCGGGAAGTTCCTACCTAAAACTATAGAGAGAGGTGAGAAAGTAGGTCTGGAAAGATATGATTTTCGGAGAAAACTGAGCAACTATATATAGGCCCCGAAATACCACGGGGCGGTTCGCCCCACACGCCCGGCGGTTCGCCCGGTGTGGGGTGATTCGCCCCGGCTGTGCGGCGGTTCGCCCGGCGGGTTTTTCGCGGAATTCCGCGTTTTCGACGCGTTTTTGGATTTATTCCCCTTTTCGGACTCGGTTTCTGACTTCTAGTAGCCTTCTAACCTCCAGATTCGGCCCCTAGACTTCAAATCCTATCTGGAAACCTTCAGATACTCCAAATAGGCTTCTGGAACACCAATTCCTTGTCAACTTCAGTATAATTGCCCGGAAATCTTCGAATTTCAACCAAAACCTGTAAAATAAAATCTAAAGGGAAACGTGACACTATACTAATAAAATGCATTAAAATATAGCTAAATTAACATAGAGGATAGCTAAAATAGGTGAAAAAGGCTCGAATTAAAGTGAACCTTTGCTTGTCCTTTGCTTGTCCTCAAGCAACTAAGCTAGACTCTAATACAAAAAACATGCAAGACACAAAATGGAGTTTCATGCCAAATGAACTAATCTACTGAATCTACCAAAAAACATATGAACAAAAACCATATAAATCAAAGCATGAATATAGGTTGAAGAATACCTCGATTGACTTATACACATCCACATAAGCACTTATGTCAAGACAAGATAGTCTCTCGTAACATTCTCTACCTGGACCTAGTCAGTGACGACGTAATGAAGCATGCTAAGATACGAATGGTTGCCCCGTGCCTATGAAACTGAGGACTTACTGCTGTTCCACCATGTTAAGACTTTTCCTCAAAAGAGGTCGAACCAGTACTGGCTCTCATCAAACGAAGGAGGGTTCCCTATAAAAGATAACTCTCCCCTATTCTACCCATTTCTCAAGTAAAGTCTTAAGATGTTCACCACTTCCTGAATGGCAGGACGAGGGTGGTCTAGAACAGATGACACTCAAGAATAAAAGACAAAACATAGAAAAACACGATTACGAACAATACAAGAATTGGAAAGGACTCAACACTTTGCTAAACTGCTATTCGGCTTTTCTTTTATGGACCCTTCCTTTGATTTTTTTTTTGGGTCTTTTCTTTTTTTTTTCTTTCTAGATTTTTTTCTTTTTCTTTTTCTCTTTTTTTTCTGGAATTTTTTCTTTCTTTTTTCGATTTTTCTAGCCAGCAGTAGCATAACAAAAAAGAAACAAAATGACTCACACGACTTCCCCAAACCTATTCGAAAGAATAGGTTGGAGCACAAAAATTCACGGAAAAATAAACTCACGATACGGAAATGAAAAACAGAAACAAGTCTAATGATGGTGTAACCCCCTCCCCAAACCTATTCGTAAGGATAGGTTATAAACATAGGATCACACAACCTCACACTACCTCCTTCCTAGGCATTTAGCAATCTCAAAGCATGGAGAAGACTTGTTGCCTCTTAGGTACATAATTACTCGGGAAAACAACCATAAGATCCTAACATGCATCATCCTATTATAAAGGCATTCGTGAACCGCAGTAGAGAAAACACCACTAAGTGATGTCGAGACTACCAAGCTTAACTAAGTGCAATACACAAATGTGACAAGCCAAGCGAGAAAATCCTCAAACAAACTCATAGAGATGAAGCATACGATTAATGGCATAGTTAGTTGATCTACCCAATAAAAAAGTTCAAAAAATTCGGCAATAATCTCCATATAAAACATGCAAGACTATCCTAGGATGAATGTAGTGAATGCAACCTAAAAAATCTAAGAAAGCAGTAAACGTGCAAATGCAAATGCAGACGGATAAAGCATGCGAGGTACTATACTCATCCTACCAATCCCAAGCTCCAAACTAACAACATTAGATCACTTAAATCCCATCCCCCCACATGAAATTAACGCTAGTCCCTAGCAGTAAGAAAATGAGGAAATAAGATGTGATACTAGATGTTACCCCATGGTTTGGCCTTGGTCGGCCGAGTATGCTGCTTGTGATTTATTGGGCCTCCTCTGGGAGCTTTATAGGGTGTCATCAGGTCCTCTGGTACGCGTGGTAGTTTCAATCATGGGCCGGATAGGAACAACTCCTCCATTAGTATCATCATTTCCCGTATGGCCTTCATTGTCACTACTTTCACGCACATCCTCACCAGTAGAGTTGTAGTGGCAGGTAGAATTCTCAAGATTAGCCGTCGCTGTTATGGAATCCTCCATGCAACTTCGTAGCAATACTTTATACATTCGCTTGCAATTCACACCACCTAACCTCTTTTAAATGTTGCGACTGAACTTAGAATTTCTAAGCTGCCTACGTACCTTACAAAAGGATCAAGTCATCACGTAGTTCAAGATATTTCTTTTTGAAAAGAGGGGGGTGCCGTACATAGTTTTAACTCGTGCGGGCCAGGAGTATCTATTAATTAACCACCTTAGACAAAGTGGGGGTTGAAGTTTAACCACATAAAACACCTTTGCTGGGAAGTTAACAGTTTAACCACATATGTTGCCATTTGGTGGGGAAGTTAACAGTTTAACCACATATGTTACCATTTGGTGGGGAAGTTAATAGTTTAACCACATATGTTACCATTTGGTGGTTCCCGTACACAGTTTATACTCATGCGGGTCAGGAGATATTGGTGCCCCTGTTTCTTTTGAGGGCACCGTCTTTTTTTTTTTTTGGGTGCCCCTGTTTCTTTTGAGGGCACCGTTTTTTTTTTTTGTTTTTTTTTTTTTTTTTTTTTTTAAGGGTAGTATCGTTTTAAGAATTTCCCGTTGATTGGGCCAACTCTTAAACCGTCTTCAGCAACTAACTTGTATGCTCCACTGTTGTAAGCTTCTATGATTACATACGGACCATCCCACTTTGACAGAAACTTATTCCCTGTTTTGTGGGTTATGATGATGGGTCTTCTGACAGCGAGCACCAAGTCTCCAATTTGAAAGGATCGTGTGCGCACCTTTTTGTTAAAGGCTCTAGACAGACGAGCTTGGTAGCATTCAAGTCTTTGTTAAGCTTCGAGTCTTTTTTCATCCAATCCTTCTAACTCTTCAAGGCGTAGACAAATGTTTTCTTCTTCAGAGAGATCTTCTTGGATTGCTATTCTTAAGGATGGGATCCGTTGCTCGAGCGGAAGGACTGCCTCTACGCCATACACCAATGAGTAGGGTGTTGCTTGTGTAGGAGTTCTATGAGTTGTCCTGTAAGCCCATAAGGCTTCTCCAACTCTTTCATGCCAATCCCTTCTTGTCTTTGCGACGATCTTCTTCAACAAATTGCACAACGTCTTGTTGAAAGCTTCAGCGAGGCCATTGGCGGCAACATTGTACATTGAAGATTTCCTTTGCTTGAAACCAAACTTTTCGCATAGTTTGTCGATGAGACTATTGCAGAAAGGCTTCCCATTGTCGGTGATTATGTACCGAGGAATCCCATAGCGATAAATGATGTTCGTGCGAATAAAGTCGGTGACATTCTCTTTCTTAACTTCTTTCAAAGGTACAGCCTCAGCCCATTTAGAGAAGTAATCTGTTGTTGCCAAGATGTATTGATGGCCAGCAGATGACTTTGTCATCGGTCCTACTACATCTAGTCCCCACGCGTCAAATGGCCAAGACGCGACAGTTGGATGCAATGGCTCAGGCGGTTGATGGATAAAGTTAGCATGGAATTGACATGCTTGACACCTTTTCGCATAATCCATGCAATCTTGGACCATTGTGGGCCAATAGTATCCCATCCTCTTGATTCGGAAGTGTAACTTTGGGCCAGATTGATGCGCACCGCAGACCCCAGAATGAGCTTCCTCCATTGCTTGCAAAGCTTCTTCCTCTCCCAAGCAACGTAAGAAGACTTCATTGAAAGAGCGCCTATAAAGTGTATCATTGTAGTATATGAAGCGGGTTGCGCGACGTCTGATTTCTGGCCTTCGTCGTGGTTCATCAGGCAATTTTTCATACTTCAAGTAATCCACCAAACATTGGCGCCAATCCTCTTTCTCAATCTCATGTACTTCTATAGCATGGATTTCTTCTTTGCCTTCACCATCATTATCATCAAGTGATGGAGGGATAATCCAACTTTGGCAGACAGAAACACTAAACTTTGTTTCAGGCATTGTGAGAGTAGAAGCAAGTTTCTCTAAAGCATCTGCTTGTCCATATTCACCTCTCGGAATGTGTTGGACTGATACTTCTCCCAACCACGCAATCAATTTCCTGGCATAGTCGACATATGGAACTAGTTCATCCTTTTTAACATCGTATTCTCCAGATAGCTGTTTGACGACCAATTGAGAGTCGCCATACACATCAAGTTGCAAATGCTTTGCGTCCACTGCCATTTCTAAACCAAGTATTAAGGCTTGGTATTCTGTGACATTATTTGAGCAATTTTGAGTTAGAGTGAATGAGTATGGCAACACACTTCCATCTGGTGAGATAAATACGACTCCAGCCCCCGCACCATTTCTATGAGAAGCACCATCAAAGTACATCTTCCAGGGTTGGGTTACTTCGACTGTCAGGACATCTTCATCGGGTAAGTCATCCATCAGCTCCCAATCGGCAGGAATAGGGTGATCGGCCAGGAAATCGGCTATGACTTGTCCTTTCACAGCCTTTTGGGGTACATAGGTAATCTCGAACTGTTGGAGTTGTAAGTACCATCTTGCCAGCCTATCGGAAAGTACTGGCCTTGTCATGACATACTTTAATGGGTTAGCCTTTGAGGCAAGACGAACCGTATGTGCATGGAAGTAATGCTTCAACTTTTGGATTGCAAAGATGAGGGATAAGCATAGCTTCTCTATGGGAGAATACTTCAGTTCATTAGGTGTCATTGTTCGGCTTAAGTAGTAGAGCACATTTTCCTTTCCTCCGTCATTTTCTTGGGCGAGTAGTGCTCCAACGGAACTCTCTTGTGCAGCGATATATAAAATCAACGGGCGGCCTGGTTTTGGAGCTGCTAACACGGGAGGATTCATGAGGTATGCTTTTATGCTCTCAAATGCATTTCTACATGACTGATCCCATTCAAACGGAACATCTTTCTTCATGAGGTGACTGAACGGTTGACATCTTCCAGCGAGATTGGATATGAACCTTCGAAGATATGCTACCTTCCCTCTCAAGCTTTTGAGCTCATGAATGTTGCGCGGCTCAGGCATCTTCACAATTGCATCTATCTTTGCTTGCTCAATTTCTATTCCTCGTTGACGAACTACGAAGCCCAAGAATTTTCCGGATTTTACACCGAATGCACACTTTAATGGGTTCATTTTTAACTGATATCTTCGTAGCCTTTCAAACACTTTCCTTAGATCGTCAAGATGACCTTTCCGTTCCTTGGATTTCAAAACCAAATCATCTACGTAGCATTCTACATTCTTATGAAGCATATCATCAATTATTTTCTGCATTGCTCTTTGGTAAGTTGCTCCAGCATTCTTCAGACCGAAGGGCATCACTTTGTAACAGTAAATTCCTTTCGGAGTACGAAAAGCCGTCAACTCTTCATCTTTAGGAGACATGAGAATTTGATTGTATCTAGAAGATCCATCCATGAATGACAATGCTTCATGACCGGTGGTGGCGTCGATCATCAGTTCTGGTATTGGCAATGGAAAGTCATCCTTTGGACACGCAATGTTCAGGTCTCTAAAATCCACGCATACTCGAATTTGGCCATTCTTCTTTTTCACTGGGACTATGCTAGAAATCCATGTAGGATACTTGACTTCGCGAATAAATCCCGCTTAATGAGCTATTTACTTCACCTTCGATTGATGGGATTAGCTGAGGGCGGAAGCGTCTTTGGCCCTGTTTTACTGGACGAGTTCCACTCTTGACTGAAAGTTGATGGACGGCTACCTTGGGGTCTAAACCCGGCATTTCTTTGTATGTCCAAGCAAACACATCAATGAATTCTTTCAACAGTGCAAGATATGTCTCCTCTTCCTCAGTGTTGAGCAAAGCGCTTATGTATGTTGGTCGAGGCTGATTTGAATCACCAAGATTGACTTCCTTCAGTTCATCTACAGTAGCTTTCACACCTTCCTCAAACTCGGGTGGAGCATCCTCAGCATCTTCTTCTTCGATGATATCATCATCTTTCAAAGTGATGTGATATGATGGTGCTGTTTCGTCATCCTCAACCTTATCGTGTGGAATCCTTGTGTATACTACTGTATGTAACTTTGCCTTCAAGACTTCCTCGCATGACAAAACGACGTCCTCAACTCTCACCATTCGAGATGGGACCGTACTTCGAAGCCTTTTGGGAAAACTAGAGTCAAGCCTCTTTTCTGCATCTTCCGTTTCTTTAGGTCCTAACCTTTGATGTATTGTTTTTCCAACCGGGCCGAGCCTTTGGTGAATTGTCTTTCCAATCGGACCAAGTGTTTGATGCACTGACTTTCTAACGGGACCAAGCCTGTGGTGTACTGATTTCTTGATTGGTCCAAGTCTGTCGAAGATGGACACACGCGATTGTTCATTGGGATCCTACGAATGATCACTATCCATGTTAGGAGTTTCTCCTTCACTAATAACATTGGCGCTAGGTTGCTTAAGAGTGATACGGATTGGCTCGGGTTGTGCGAATCCTAGACCTTCTCGGGTTCGACCTCCTTGTCGTTCGTTCGTATTGACAGAATTAGATGTCAGGCCCGTGAGTGGAGTACCCTTCTTAGGATCATATCCAGCATTAATCAGAAGTTTTAGCGCATTCGGGCCAAAATGTTCATTTGCAAATCCGTGCTCTGCTTATGGCGCGTGAATGGGGCGAACGAATCCCTTGATTGGAGCTGGGGCCGGAGCAGAGATAGCCAACTTTGTTAAAGGCAGAGTGAGCCCTTCCAGTGTCTCATCACGCGGAGATTCCTTTGAACAACCACCCAAGGTAGGTTGATTCTTCTCGCTTTGCTCTGATACAGAAGTGTTGTTTGGCGAGCCTTCCACATCCTCTAGTTCTTCGATACGTTTAACATAGTACTTGGCATCGGCAAAGTGTGATTCGGCTTCGGTGAAGGGCTTATCATCGGCCATTACCTTCTTCACTTCTCCATTATGGCAATATTGAAAACATTGGTGCAATGTTGACGGAACCACTCCATTTTCATGTATCCACGGCCTTCCTAGGAGCATGTTATAAGATGTTTTGGCATCTATAACATGGAAAAGTGTGGTGGATAACATATCTTCGATCAATAATCCAAGACGTATAATCCCAATTGCCCTTTGTCCCCCTTGGTTGAAGCCTTGAATCATCAAACGACTCTTGGAAAGTTCTTCAACTGTGACGCCTATCTCCTTCATCGTACGTATGGGTAAAATGTTAACAGCGGAACCTCCATCAATCAGTATCCTCTTTACCTTTTGCTCATTGGCATAACCACTTACGAACAATGGTCGATTGTGAGGCTTAGATCCAAGAAAAAGATCTTCATCAGTGAAGGAGATCGTTGTCATACACAGTTCGGTACCATCTTTTGTTGCAACGGTGGGAATAGCTCCTTCACACGTATCTTTGATGTTGCAAATGTCTTCACGCTCCACAGAAGCAGTGTTAGCACTTGCAGCCTCTTCTTCTAGTGTTATCTTGCCTTCTGGCACGAGCCTCATAACCTTCTCTTTGAAGACAAAACAATCTTGTATTGCATGGCTCACCAAGCGATGGTACTTGCAATACTTAGGGTCATTGACACGACCTTCCTCTTCAGGTCTTTTCATCTCAGGCAATTCGATTAAATTCCTGTTAAGCAACTCATCAAATAATGCTGGGACATGGGAGTTGAGGAACGGGTACTTCTTTCCAGTCATTTCTTTCAAAGTCATCTTCCTCTGTTCTTCCTTCTGCTGAGTGGTATACGGCACCACGTGAGTTGATTTCTCTGCAGGTTTATCTTTGATAGTTTTAGGGACTTTGACTTTTGTAACAGTTGTCGCCATTGACCCTTTCTCCTTATATTGAGGCCTTCCTCCTTTCTTGGCATCTGCGTTGTCATGGAATGTGCGTGATTTGTTTATAGGAGGTCCCGAGCTTCCACTTGATGCTATGCTCAATTCCATATCATGTGCTTGAGTGGCTAGTTCTTCAAAAGTCCGCGGTTGGATGCCTTGAAGAATGTAGCGCAGTCCCCAATGCATTCCTTGTATGCACATCTCAATTGCTGATATTTCGGAAAGTCGGTCCTTGCAGTTGAGGCTTAGATTTCTCCAACGATTGATGTAATCCGTGACGGGTTCTTCATTCCATTGACGCGAGTTTGTGAGTTTAATCATGCTGACAGTTCTCCTTGTGCTGTAGAAACGATTAAGGAATTGTCGTTCCAACTCATCCCAACTGTCGATTGATCCTGCCTCCAGGTCCGTGTACCAGTCAAATGCGTTGTTCTTTAGAGAGCGAACAAATTGTTTGACGAGGTGGTCACCGTAGGTTCCTGCGTTGTTGCATGTCTCTACAAAGTGCGCAACGTGCTGTCTTGGATTTCCTTTTCCATCAAACTGTTGGAACTTGGGTGGCTGATAAGCATACGGCATTTTCAGGTTATCGATCCTTTGCGTGTACGGCTTGGAGTATGCGGATGACAACTTGGAGCTCTCGTCCAATTTCTCTTTTAAAGTCCCCATGATGAACTCCTTGATTCGATCAGCAGGGATCGTTCCGTCGGAAGAAACCTCGAAGTGTTGAGTTGAAGAACCCTCCTTCTTCTTCCTTTTGTCCTTGGGAGGGGTCTCGTCATATTCTTCATGTGGCTTTTCTTTGTGACAACTGTCCTCTCCAGTGTCTTGACACATGAGTTTTGCGATTTTAGCGTCTTGATCCCTACTTTTCTTCACAAGGTATTCTATACCCTTGGTGAGAGCTTGTATTTGTTCCGCCAGGGATGCCAAATCTCCCTGTGAATTAGCAGACTTGTTTGCTGATCTATCATCCTTGTCAGATGAGTCTTCTTCGTCGGATTCTGACTCACTCTTATCAATTTCACCGTCAACTTCTTTGTCGTTCAAGTTTTGACTTTTCTTCTTGGGAGGCATGTTGATTTCCTGTGTTGATGACTAGAGATGAGAGGTAGAGAGGTCCCACTGGGCGTGCCACAAATTTGTAACAAATAAAATTGCACAAATGAAATATATTGATCTTGAGTAAATTTGGGGTTACAATCTCTAGAGAAAATCTCTGATTCTAGTCAACGACTTGGAAAATCTACGCGAACTATTGTCTTGAGAGCGTCAGTTCAGGGGCCTTCGCAGCTTTATCTTGTACTTGACCGGTCTTGACTTGAATTCGCTTGGAAACGTTAATTCAAGGGCTTCGCGCTTGATCTTGAATTGAACGTCGGGTCTTGAGTTTGATCTTCGCGAACGAGCACGTCTTCAAGGGCCGTAGAGACTTGATCTTGAATTTGGAACGTACGTTGCTTCGATCTTTGAGCGAGTGCCTCCACGAGCTTTTGCGTTGGAGTTCGATCTCCCGTTGCTGCTGCAAGTGTCTTCGCGACTTGTTCTTGGAGCTGGCTTTGACCTCTTGAAGAACTGGAGCTGTTCTTGCTTGAAAAGATGCCTTTGATCTTCTTGGCTTGCTGTGGAATTCTTCACTTCTGTTTGAGCTCTGGTTTCTGAATTCTGAATTGTGATTTTTGGTGGAGAATGAGCTCCTTATATAGGTGAGGAAAAAGAGAAGGATCAATTCTGATTGGTCGATACAGATTTGATCTTATCTATATTTATTTCTAGCAATTAATTAATAACTGCATCAACTTTATGACATAGCACCATTTGATTGGCCACTAAATAGGCATTTAAAAATCAATTAATAAATCTATAATAATTGGAATTAAATTTAGTAAAACTCCAATTAAATATAGAAATTTATTATTTTTTTTTAAATGATTTTACTAGACATAAAATTTAAATGTCTACAGCTGCAGTTAACATAAATACAAATATCCATCAAGATCCAATAATAAGAAATTCGTATAATTTAAAAATAAAAAATCTAAGAAATCAAAATATTATTCATACCAAATGAGCACTTCACCACCATAAACGTAACTGTTGAGAGTGACTACCAACATCAATATGATGTGCTCAAACGTTCCCTCGTCAATTATTTTTCGGAACATTCGAACTCGATTCTCAATATTCGACTGTGTCGCGTCCAAACCAAATGGAGTCCTCATTTTCGCAATATGTAGTGATGATTTCAATTAAACAGACTTCGATTTTATAGTACATTGTTAGTAGTCTAAATATGGTACTCTCATTAGAACAAAATCGAATCGTTTATATATAATGTCTGGCTAAATCAAATTTTGTAATCTAAATATGGTTAAGATTGTAAAAGTGTTAGACGACATGAAATGTATTAAATCACATATCCCGTATAAAAATATGGTGCTCGAGAGTTTTGGCAAGCACAAAATATGGTGCTTGAGATTTTCATATCGTTTCCGTATATAAGTTGGCACGTAAATGAATTGATTATGCAAAATCTCAAGCAATCCAACGTATTTCTACAACGATACTGACCTAGAATTCAGTCAAACTAAATCCTTTAAATTTAGAGAGTTTTAAAATTAGAAAGAATCGAGAATCAATACCATAATCATGATAAATCGTGTAGTGAAATAAACACAGAGGCATAGTAAATCAAGTACCAGTATAAAATGTTATCAGCAATAAACGATTACAAAGTTGTGGCCGAATGGAATGTAGGATCTTCATCATCCTCACCACCTGGTTTCAATTCCCACCGGCCACAGCTTTTACTTATGTATTATTTTTTTTATCATAAGACGGATTCTAAAAAGATATTATTGTTAAATACAAAACATAAACAAAATAACCACTGATTTAAACATATAGTAACGTGACAATGAATATGCTTCCAAATCCAACTTTTCTTAATGCTCAAATGTATAGCAATGTATTTAAACGGCACAGATTGTAGATTTTGGTATTCTTTCTCTTAACTCATACAATTAAGTCTGGCGTAATCGTAACCAATTTCAATGGTCAATTTTCAGAATATGTAAACTGTAATAAAATACGATCAGAGTACCCCTAGGGTACGCAACGGAATTTCAAAAATTTTCTTAACATACAGGTTAATTGATTATGTATATGCCGTATATATTTAAATACGTCAATTAGAAGACTACCTTACTTCCAAAGCAAGCTTCCAAGTCTTCGTAATAATCCGGTGTATCTTCTCCTTCGTCGAAGTCGAAAATATCTGCAATACTTTGATTATCTGCAAGACAATAAAAGTTAGTTTCCAGCTCCTAGAACCTCAACCTTGGTATCCACGGATGAACAGCCTATCGGAAAGAATGCTAGGATATTCTTTGTGTGACCAAGAAGATGGGGCGGCGATTCCTCCGGCAAGGTGGCGCGCGCGTGGCTAATAGAGGAGGGGAGAGCTTTTTATTTTCTCTAAGAAAACTGGGTAGAATAATTCTCTAAGAATTTGATTCTTCAACTGTGTGAAAATCTATGTCAAAAGCTCTCTAATAGTCTACTATATATAGTAGTCAATAGAAGCTTAAAGCATAAGCAGTTAGACTTCATAAAGGAATAAGAATCTAATTCTTATCGCACTAGGAAACCAATTTCAAGTCTAGATTCATTCCCAATCAAATTAAAATTCAATCAGGAAATTCTAACTTATCTCTTAGACTTCTAATAGAGGAAGGAGTCGAACTCCTTCCCCTACTCCATCTCGCGCGCGCGCGCGTCCTAAGGGTGTTAGGTGGGTCCCGATTTTGGAACCCACTTATAGTTCTAAGGCAATTCAAACTCCAAGTAGATTTTGCCCATGTGCATATGTTAATTCTAAATTAACATATCCTTTCAAATCACACCTCTATTATATTTCTAAAATATAATCTTTAATTGTATTTACATAAAATACAATTAATTAGCCAATTCAATTAATAATTCCAAATCATTAATTGAGCCACCAAATATTATAATTAATTCCAAATCAATTATAATCCATCAATCACAATTAATTCCAAATTAATTGCGATTCCATCTTCAAGGATATTTTGATAGGCTGAATCACCACATAATGTGACCCATAGGGCCTCATTGTATTAAGCAAGTCCTAGACTAGGCAACATGGAATTCCTAGACGGTTCCATTTGCAATATTAATACATGAGGACGTTTGAGAGGTTTCTCAAATCTAACCCTTTCGTTGCGAAGTCTGTTGCGCTCAACGCGGCGATGGTAACGTCCCTTCATCTGACTTGCTCGAATGTATCTAGGATCGATGAAGTGTTTATCCCAATAATACATCCACGGGCGTCTTCAGTGAGTTGCATGGCGAATCCAATATCTATTATGACCATCATAATAATATTGATACGCTGGCCAGCGGTTTTACCAATCACAACTATGAACGACTATGAGCAGTGCTCTCCCGTGCTACACTTGAGAGATGAATCCTTCACAGAATCACTTATCATCCCCATTTGTATGTAGCCATAATACTGGATCGTGTCTTAGGTCAGCTGCTTATTCAGAGCTGACATCGACGGGTCCACCAAGGATATGGGGCAACAAATGTGATGATAAAGTCCTGTAAGTACAAAGGACGAATGACATCACTTCGACAACTTACCGGTTCCCATAGACACTTCGGTGTAGAGTATACATCGATGGGAGTGTCCGGTGGGTACTTTCATTGTTCGATAAAGCTTCTTCGAACAACTATGCGCAGTTATGGGAATGTTTCTCGATTGTCCAACAATCCGTTCTGTGGCCGTGGGATCGGCTCACACTTGCTCCAACAAGTATAACCTCCACGCATACTAGTCTTGTCTGGTTCATTCAGACCCCTACATCCGAGATGAACCTCGACTAGGGAGAGTTTGGGATAGATGATAACTCACATAGCTCCCACTATCTGTGTGATCGGTCATCTATCCGAGGGGACATCTTTAATATCAATACAGACAGTAATAAAGATATGACATGCTGCATGCCCGGTGTAATATAAATATGAAAGCGATACTCAATAGTAAAGTGCAACAAACATATATTATATTACGTTGACATGTGTAATAGTACATATATGCCCTCTATAAGGGCACCATGCCCTTAGTAAGGACTGTCTCTAGGACATATACACTATCAATCTCCCACTTGGACTAGAGCCAGTCACCTTTATGCCTAATACCCAGATTAGCATAATGTCTTAAGTGGACTTCCACTGATAAGACCTTGGTGAAAGGATCTGCCACGTTGTCCGTGGTAGAGACACGTTCTATACTAACTTCTCCTCTATCTATAATCTCACGTATAACGTGATATTTTTGAAGTACATGTTCGTTCTTGTTTGTAGATCTAGGCTCCTTAGCTTGAGCGGCGGCGCCCTGTATTGTCCCAATAAATCGTTATTGGACTAGGAGCAGGAACAACCCTCAATTCCTTCAAGAACTCTGAAATCCAGACAGCTTCTTTCGAAGCTTCTGATCCAGCAATGTACTCGGCTTTTGTGGATGAGTCAGCAATCGTGGCTTGCTTAGAACTCTTCCAACATATAGCTCCTCCGTTCAATTTGAATACGTATCCTGTCTGTGACTTAAAGTCATCATGATCTGATTCAAATCCAGTGTCGACATAACCATACATCTTTAATTCTGGTTCTCCACCAAACACCAAGAACATTTCTTTAGTCCGTTGAAGGTACTTAAGAATGTTCTTTACAGCAGTCCAGTGAGGTACTCCTGGATTCTGTTGGTGTCGACAAGTGACACTAAGCGCATATGCCACATCGGGCCTTGTGCAATTCATTGCATACATTATAGACCCTACTGCCGAAGCATAGGGCACACGACTCATTGCATTTCTTTCTTCATCAGTTTTAGGACCATCCCTAACTGATAAGACAATCCCATGCCTAGCTGGGAGAAAGCCTCTCTTTGAGTCGTCCATCTTATAACGCTTCAGTATTTTGTCGATGTAGGTGGACTATGTCAATCCTAACATCCTCTTGGATCTATATCTATAGATCTTGATCCCTAGGATGTTCACCCAAGTCCTTCATTGAGAAGGTACTTGATAACCAACTTTAGTCTCTTCTAGCATAGAGACATTGTTTTCCCATGATCAAAATGTCATCAACATAGATGATCATGAAAACGACTCCCTTGTCGCTGTGCCTAGTGTAGACACATGGATCTTCCTTGCTTCTGATGAAGTCAAACAATTTGACAGCTTCATCAAAGCGGATATTCCAGCTCCTAGACGCTTGCTTTAGCCTATAGATGGATCTCTGTAATTTACATACAGCAGTCGGCCTGGTTTTACTAATAAAACCTTCCGGCTGTACCATATAGACCTCTTCCTCAAGGTTGCCAATTGAGGAAGGCAGTCTTTACATCCATCTGCCAGATATCATAATCATAGTAGGCAGCTATTGCAAGTAGAATTCGAATGGACTTCAATTTTGCTACCGGTGAAAAGGTTTCATCGTAATCGATGCCATACCTTTGCGTGTAGCCTTTCTCCACAAGCCTAGCTTTGTGCGTTTGTACGTTGCCATCGGCATCTGTCTTTCGTTTAAAGACCCATTTGCACCCAATAGGTCTAACCTCTTGGGGCAAGTCTACCAAGTGCTAAACTTGGTTCAGGTACATGGAGTCCATCTCCAATTCCATGGCCTCTTACCATTCGTCTGAGTCAATATCAATTATTGCCTCTTTGTAGGTCTCGGGATCTTCCCGATCTGATAAGCCAACATCAAGTTCACTGATGTCTTCTATCATAAAGCTTTGCTTCTGAGGTCCTTTTAGGATCCTCTTCGACCTACGGAGCTCGACTGGTTCTGGTGCTTTTCTTTTCTGGCTTCGTGTAACACGAACATTATCAGTGGGCACTGATGCAGCTAGTCGCGCCACGCGACCCTGTTCCCTAGCGGGAGGCTGCTCTTGTGCAACTCGTTGCACAGTTTGATTGACAACGGGTTCTATTGGTGTGGTTTCAACTGTTGATCTAATCATAGGACTCCCACTGACTATGACATGCCTAGCAAGTGTCATATCATTACCCTTGTCTGCTTCGAAAGCTCCCACTGAACTTGAGTCCAAATCAGAAGATTTAGAGAGCTCATGTTCGCTCGTGTCAAAGTCTTGAATTGCTTCAAGTTCTATCATGTCATCTAACCTCTCTTCTTCGAGGTATTCTGCTTCTAAAAACTTAACGTTTCTAGATACTATCACCTAGTGATCTTCAGCATGATAGAATTCATAGTCTCTCGTCTAACGAGGATAGCCTATGAAATATACTTTGACACCCTTGGCATCTAACTTATCAGTGAGCATCATTTTGACTATCGCAGGACAGCCCCAAGGTCTAAGATAGCCCAGTGAGGGCTTCTTTCCTTTCCATAACTCATAAGGAATTTTCTCCACTGATTTAGATGGTACACGGTTCAGAATGTAGATTGCAGTTTGTAGTGCATATCCCCATAGATGTTTTGGAAGAGTCGAGAATCCAATCATTGATCTCACCATGTCTAACAGGGTTCGATTCCTTCTCTCAGACACACCATTTAACTGTGGTGTTCCAGGAGGAGTCCATTGCGATTGAATTCCATTTTCCTTCAAGTAGTCGATAAATTCTTCACTAAGATATTCACCTCCTCGATCTAATCGAAGAGTGACTATCCTTAGGTTCAATTCATCCTCGACCTCATTCCTAAACTCCTTGAATTTCCCAAAGGTCTCGGATTTAATCTTCATAAGATAAATATATCCATACCTTGAGAAATTGTCAGTAAAGGTAACGAAGTAAGGATAACTCCCACGCGCATGGACTTTAAAAAGTCCACATGTATGAGCTCTAAGCAGCGAGTGGCACGAACACCTTGTCCAACAAAAGGTTTGTTCGTCATCTTACCCTTAACACATGATTCGCATGTACCATATGATTCAAAATCAAATGGTTCTAAGTAGTCCAACTACCTTAGTCTTTGAATCCGTGTTTCATTGATATGGCCTAGCCGACAATGCCATAGATAAGATGGATTATTCTTCCTACTTGAAGACGGTTGTTTGTTATGTATTTGAAATAAAGGTAGACTACTTTGCAAAATATATAAACCATTCACTAAGCGAGCTTTTCCATAATACTGATCATTTAATGAAAAATAACAAGTATTAGGAAAAACCCAAATTGTCCAACAATGGAATGGAGATAATATTTCTGACAATGGATGGAACAAAATAAATGTTATCAAGTTCTAAACATTGTCCTGAAGGTAAATCTATCTTGCAGCGTCCAACGCGTTTGGCTTCAACTGGATTGTCGTTCCCAACATGCAAGTCGATTTCACCTTGCTTGACTAGCTTGTGTTCAATGGCCCCTTGCACATTATTACAAATGTGCGAGCCACAAGCTGTATCTAATACCCAACCATTGGAGTCAAAAGTAGTCATGTTCATTTCAATAACAAACATACCTGAGCTAGAAGCCAGCGGCTTCTTAGCTTGATCTGCCCTTAGCTTAGGGCAATCATTCTTCCAATGCCCTTTCTGCTTACAGAAAAGACATTCATCTGTGTGTACCGTTCCGCTCCTCTTGAACTTCCTTTTCTGGTTCAGATGCTTAGGCTTATCACTCAAAGTGTTAGCCTTGGCTCCCGACTTTCCCTTACCCTTAGCACCTTTCTTTCTCGGGTTTGGGTTAGACGGTTTTCCAACAAACATGATCGACTTTTCCTTATCAGGAAGAGTTTGATCATATGTCTTCAGCAGATTATGGAGTTCGGGCAGTGTTACGTCCTTCGCATTCATGGTGGTTAACAATGAACTGCGAATACGAACTCGGCAATGATTGAAGGACAAAGATCACCATGATCTTATTCTCATCTTCAAAACATGTTCAGACATGTTCCCTCCTTCATTGAGCTTGCATCTGTGTATCTCTTTGATCAAATCAAATTCAACACTTCTAGCTGTCGTCTCAAAGAGCGACTCAAGATGCTTTAGCATCTCATACGGCAACATGCTATCATGTTGTCTCTGCAGCTCATTGCTCATTGCCGCCAGCATAATACACTGCGCGGATCTAGCATCCTCATGATGCTTATCAGACTTTGCCTTGTTGGCTTGATTCCAAATCAGCAACTTGATCGGCAGTCTGATTCTCGGGACACACGGGATTAGCCTCGTCCAAGACGTACTCAATCCTTTCGTACCTCAACACCAAACCTATATTCCCGATCCAATCTAGGAAGTTTGGTTCGGTCAAAATTTGCTTCTCTAAGACAGCACGGAGCGAGATACTCGTCATTTCGGTTTTCCAGGAGAAATAATATAGAACGAAAATAATAAATCAACTATTGAAATATTATTTCTATACACAGTCAACATAACTAAACAACAAGGTCCCTTTAGCTGTTTAGCTCCCACTATTTTCACATATGCTTGCCCCCACAACAAACATAATAATGTCCAACAAGTTACCGTAGTGGCCAAGATCCAAATCCATACTATGCTATACTCCAACGGGGGCTGGTCGCACAGCATAATATGACCGGTAGAACTATCCAATTGCGTCACGCAACTCTTGGTTGTTAAATCTAATTTAACCCGATGCCCTACATACTGTACCTATCGAGGTCGCTAGATACAATATGCAGTAAGTCATAACCATAGGCTTACTCTAATCTGACGATCACTGCGAGTCTGTAAGACGAGGTCGCGAATACAAGAAAACGCAATGAAAGTTCAGAATTAAAGCACCCTATGGAAAGCATCTCAGAAATACATACATATATATATTTTTGTACTTATATTGGTTGGGGCTTATCGCTTGAGGGTTGTTATCAGTCATCTACAAACAAATAAGGGCACCGCCTACCCATCATGCATGAGCGGTCTACACGTAATGGATGCCGCCTATCCATTCTAGTTCTAAACACGGTCAAGCACATAATGGGTACCGCCTACCCATACATAAAATATGCGGTCCGACATATAAGAGGGCGCCGCCTACCCTCGCATGCATAGCGGTCGAACGGAAAGTAAAATACTTGGTATTTAAACATGCATTGTCAAACAATAGCATATCGAGCATATGAAACAAGTAGTAGCCTATGTGGATGGCAAATGACTTCATAATTTCATTATGAAACTTATAATCCCATACTTATAATCTCTATGAAATAATTGAAAATTTGGACTAGATTGAAAAATCGAAAATTCTATTGACCAAGTAGTAATTTTCGAAAACCCGAAGGACTTAATTGTAATTTTTTAAACCTTGGAGGTGTTAAATCTAAAATTCAAAAGTAGAAGGACTAATTTGCAATAAATAATAAATTGATAAATTACAAATAAGCCCTTTAACTTTATACTAATTAAATTTAACCCCTCTAGTTAAAAATAATTACAATTAAATCATATTTATATTCCAAATATAAAATTCAATCCTCAAAATTTTCAAAAATTCGATTTTGGATCCAACCCGAAAATATATATATATATATTAAAATATGAGAAGGTCCCGTCCCCACGGTGCCTGCGGCCCCGGGAGCCCGGCGCCCGCGGCACGCGGGCACCGGCTCCGCGGGTGCAGGCGCCCGGCGCCCCAGGCGCCGGGCGCCTGCGTCCGCAGGCCCCCGGGTACCTGCGTCCCGCAGGTACCCGGGTGCCCGCGGCACACGGGCGCCTAGCCCCCGTGCCACGGGCACACGGTGCCTGCGGTGCCGCAGGCGCCCGACGCCCCAGGCGCACGGGCGCCGCGGGCTAGGCGCCCAGCGCCCGCGGCGCAGGCGCGGGCACGGAGCCTGCGGCTGCAGGCGCCCGGGCGCCGGCGGCCCGGTCAATATATATATTTAAATTTTTTTTTTTTTTTTTTAAAATTATAAATTCTAAATTTATATAAAAACAAAACTTTTGAAAATCGAATTAATAATAGAATCAATTGCATCCACATATCTACAAAATCATACAATATATATACGTAATCAATTAACTTGGCTCTGATACCACTGTAAGAAAATACGATCAGAGTTACCCCTAGGGTACGCAGCGGAATTTCAAAAATTTTCTTAACATACAGGTTAATTGATTATGTATATGCCGTATATATTTAAACACGTCAATTAGAAGACTACCTTACTTCCAAAGCAAGCTTCCAAGTCTTCGTAATAATCCGGTGTATCTTCTCCTTCGTCGAAGTCGAAAATATCTGCAATACTTTGATTATCTGCAAGACAATAAAAGTTAGTTTCCAGCTCCTAGAACCTCAACCTTGGTATCCACGGATGAACAGCCTATCGGAAAGAATGCTAGGATATTCTTTGTGTGACCAAGAAGATGGGGCAGCGATTCCTCCGCCAAGGTGGCGCGCGCGTGGCTAATAGAGGAGGGGAGAGCTTTTTATTTTCTCTAAGAAAACTGGGTAGAATAATTCTCTAAAAATTTGATTCTTCAACTGTGTGAAAATCTATGTCAAAAGCTCTCTAATAGTCTACTATATATAGTAGTCAATAGAAGCCTAAAGCATAAGCAATTAGACTTCATAAAGGAATAAGAATCTAATTCTTATCGCACTAGGAAACCAATTTCAAGTCTAGATTCATTCCCAATCAAATTAAAATTCAATCAGGAAATTCTAACTTATCTCTTAGACTTCTAATACAGGAAGGAGTCAAACTCCTTCCCCTACTCCATCTCGCGCGCGCGCGCATCCTAAGGGTGTTAGGTGGGTCCCGATTTTGGGACCCACTTATAGTTCTAAGGCAATTCAAACTCCAAGTAGATTTTGCCCATGTGCATATGTTAAATTCTAAATTAACATATCCTTTCAAATCACACCTCTATTATATTTCTAAAATATAATCTTTAATTGTATTTACATAAAATACAATTAATTAGCCAATTCAATTAATAATTCCAAATCATTAATTGAGCCACCAAATATTATAATTAATTCCAAATCAATTATAATCCATCAATCACAATTAATTCCAAATTAATTGCGATTCCATCTTCAAGGATATTCTGATAGGCTGAATCACCACATAGTGTGACCCATAGGGTCTCATCGTATTAAGCATGTCCTAGACTAGGCAACATGGAATTCCTAGACGGTTCCATTTGCAATATTAATACATGAGGACGTTTGAAAGGTTTCTCAAAGCTAACCCTTTCGTTGCGAAGTCTGTTGCGCTCAACGCGGCGATGGTAACGTCCCTTCATCTGACTTGCTCGAATGTATCTAGGATCGATGAAGTGTCTATCCCAATAATACATCCACGGGCGTCTTCAGTGAGTTGCATGGTGAATCCAATATCTATTATGACCTATCATAATAATATTGATACGCTGGCCAGCGGTTTTACCAATCACAACTATGAACGACTATGAGCAGTGCTCTCCCGTGCTACACTTGAGAGATGAATCCTTCACATAATCACTTATCATCCCCATTTGTATGTAGCCATAATCCTGGATCGTGTCTTAGGTCAGCTGCTTATTCAGAGCTGACATCGACGGGTCCACCAAGGATATGGGGCAACAAATGTGATGATAAAGTCCTGTAAGTACAAAGGACGAATGGCATCACTTCGACAACTTACCAGTTTCCATAGACACTTCGGTGTAGAGTATACATCGATGGGAGTGTCCGGTGGGTACTTCCATTGTTCGATAAAGCTTCTTCGAACAACTATGCGCAGTTATGGGAATGTTTCTCGATTGTCCAACAATTCGTTCCGTGGCCGTGGGATCGGCTCACACTTGCTCCAACAAGTATAACCTCCACGCATACTAGTCTTGTCTGGTTCATTCAGACCCCTACATTCGAGATGAACCTCGACTAGGGAGAGTTTGGGATAGATGATAACTCACATAGCTCCCACTATCTGTGTGATCGGTCATCTATCCGATGGGACATGTTTAATATCAATACAGACAGTAATAGAGATATGACATGCTGCATGCCCCGTGTAATATAAATATGAAAGCGATACTCAATAGTAAAATGCAACAAACATATATTATATTACGTTGACCTGTGTAATAGTACATATATGCCCTCTATAAGGGCACCATGCCCTTAGTAAGTACTGTCTCTAGGACATATACACTATCAATAACTTCATGAACATCCGACTGTAAATTTTCTGAATATGTAAAACTCATGAGATCGAACAAAACAAAGAAGAATATGTATATGAAATAAAATAAAAAACGACATTAATCGAAATAATAATCAATTGTTCATGAGGCGAAAATAAATCATGATCATAAAACGAATCATGTTTATAACAACACATTATATGATGAAATAAATTGTTACGGATCAAAGCAAAATTCAAAACACGAATAAAGCCAAATTCAAAACACGAATGAAAGCTTATGGAAAAATTCCACTATAACAATATTCCATATATTAAATTTCAGATATAGCTATGTAATATTCATGAGCTCGAACACACAAAGACGAATATGTATATGGAATAAACCCAAAAAACGACATTAATCGAAATAATAATCAATTGTTCATGAGGCGAAAATAAATCATGTCCATAAAACGAATCAATTGTATCTGGAAATTGGAAAATTACATGAATCTCAAGATTAGATTTCAGCTATAGCCGCGTGAAACTCATTAGAACGACCGTAACATAGAACTTCACGATCTGCCAAACAATCAAGGCACAAACCGTCATCTAATCCCCCCTCCCCAACAATATGATCCTTACAACAAAATTTTGGAATGTTAAAATTCAAAGCAAACACACCATGATTTAATTGACAAAGCTGCTTTAAGAGATATTGTCTAAATTTCTTCAAACAAAACAATCCTCCAGGCACCGTTGCAATCTCTTTAAAGAGACATAATCCTCGTTGTCGCACTTCGTCTTCATCACTCAACATTCTAACTATGCATGATTCATATCTGTTCATTCGATGTCTAGCAGCAGTTAAATGTCCTAGAAGGCGTTCGACCCTATGAAAGTTACGGTACGCAAACACATCGATCTACGAAAAAATGAAGAAAACATTAGACAACAGGTTTAAACAATTATTGTACAAAATTAAAAATCAAAACAAAAGATGAAACTTACAATTAGCATCATGTAGTAGAAATTAGGAGTTGATAATGGCTCGTTAGAGATAGATGAAAGATCAAAGCTCTCATAAAATCCTTCGTAATCAAACACGGTCCTGAATGAGTACATACTTAAATCGAAACAAAAAGTGTTATTAGCGAATGAAAACAATAATAAAATCGACAAAGAACTTCAGGATTGAGAACTTACCACACAATGATCGAAATAGAGTCGATCCAGCCACTGAATGCAAGAAGCAACAAACATTTCAAATGACTTTTCTTATTGTGTTCATGCGACGTTGTTGAACTAACGAAACCCTGCGGACCACTCATTGCCTCTAACTTCGAATTCGACTGATTTCAAAAGACAAAAACCGAAAATTGATAGAGAGGATACATAATGAGGTTAGCTATATATAATCGTTTTTTAGGGTTTAGAAGATCCTTAATTCATGCAATCTCCGTTTGAATTTTAAAATTACTTACCACATTATGTAAGCACAAAATCTGAACATTCCTTATATTTTGATTTTCAGCATTGATGAGGCGTGCATGGGAAGAAAGGAAAGACAATAAAAATTAATACTTACCAAAATAACTTAAAGATATTGTTACGAAAAAAAATATGAATCGAACACCAATACTTGATGTTGTAAACAATGAACGATTGAAAAGCTGTGGCCGAGTGGAATGTGGTGATGTTCATGGTATATGACACCCGGGTTCAAATCCCTCTGGCCACAGCTTTTTTTTTTTTTTCCAATTAAATGATTTATTCGATTAATCACTGATTTAATAATTAATAATCTAAAGTAATTATTACGGAAAAAAATTAATTGTTACCAAATAAAATTAAAAGTATAAAATATTAAATCGAACACCAATACTTGATGTTGTAAACAATGAACAATTGAAAAGTTGTGGCCGAGTGGAATGTGGTGATGTTCATGGTATATGCCACCCGGGTTCAAATCCCTTTGGCCACAGCTTTTGGTCTTTTTTTTTTTCCAATTAAATGATTTATTCGATTATATGACTGATTTAATAACCCATAATCTAGAGTAATTATTACGGAAAAAAACTTAATTGTTACTAAATAAAATTAAAAGCATAAAATATTTAATCGAACACCAATACTTAATGTTGTCAATAATGAACGATTGAAAAGCTGTGGTCGAGTGGAATGTGGTGATGTTCATGGTATATTCTACCCGGGTTCAATTCCCTCTGGCCACAACTTTTGCGATTTTTTTTAATTTATTATTTCCATGAATTTGCAAAAACGATTATTCTTAAAATAAAAAACACAAATAATTAAATCACTAATTTATTAAATATCATTTTTCAACAATTAAAATTAATTGTGAATGAATAAACTAAAAACAATTAAACTGATTTCCGTACAACTGTGTCTACGAATTTAATTTTAATTTCAGAATATATTTTACCTAGATTTTAATTAACATTTTAATTCACCGTTTAAATTAAAAAATATTTATTATTAATTTTAAAATTCATTTTGCCAAGAATTTAATTGACACCATAATTCAACATTTAATTAATAAACGATTTATTTTTAAATTCCGAAATCTGTTTTGTTGTATAATTCAATTAACATATTACTTTTTAATTCCAGAATTTGTTTTGTTGTATAATTTCGGATTTTTTAATTTATATATAGTTGGACGTTTTTTATACGAGGAAGGAGAATTAAAATTACCAAAATTAGATGAATGAAAACTTACCGAAACAAATTAAATTGAATCTTTTCCATGAGCTCAAAATTATTGCCATATAGTGTGAAAGCTCTTGAGAATGAAACTGAGCTCTCCTAGACCCCTAGCTTTCATGTATATATAGATATATAGATAGATAGATTATATTAAATAATTTCAGTTTAGATTTATTAACTCTCGTTAAAATATTTAAAATATTTTTAGGTGAGAGTAACAAGTACAAGATCCGTAGGAAACAACAATAATGCACTTCATATAGACTAATTTCTTTCCTAAACCTTTTTGAATGATATGATACGGGTGTTTTAAATTCCAGTTTCATTCGTTAGTTCGTTGTGTTGAGATTGTAAATTAAATAAGTTTCCGGGCATTGATACTGTAATATTTACTTTCCCAGTCCTGGAAGAACTTAGACTTGTTGATTGCTGATGGTCAAATGTGAAGTATGTTGAATTCTTTGGTCCTTCGATGACTAGCTTCGAAACCTCAAATGATAGAGATGCTGATGTAGTTGGCTATTGATCAATATTATCGGTTGTTGTAGCAGGCTTGCTGAATTTAGAACACATGTTGGAGATGGTTGTTCTCTAGAAAATTTAATATCAAGATTAATATCCACAATACAGTAAAAATCAAATTGCGTTGCAAATAATGCCAAAAAAAGTTGGGGAAAATAATAATAATAATAATATTAATAATATATGTTTAAAAATCAAGATCCAGATTAAGAGCATATTAATAATAATGGTCTTGCATATCTTGGATTCCCCAATATCACACTCTGGGTCTGGGGTTCCAACAACTAACACACAGTAAAAAGACAAAAACTTGAAAAGACAAACTTAAAAGTAAAATAAATAAACGGCCTATGAATAGTTGTTATCAGGACCAGTAGTACTCTTCTGGGCCTCAACATTACTTCCTCCCTTGGCCTTCAATGACCTGTCCTTTGTTCTCCACCTGCAGAACGTCCCGAACAACACCTCAATCTCCTCCAGAGGCCTGCCCCGAGTCTCAGGGAACAACGTGAAGATGAACACCCACGCCACTGCACCAATCGCAGCATACAAAAGGAACGTGCCTCCTATTGATAGCCCGTGGTTGAGTGACAAGAACGTCATCGAGATAATTCCACTCACGAGCCGGTTTGTTGCCACTCCCATACTCGTCCCTGTCGCCCTTAACGTCAATGGGAAGATCTCCGAGCTATAAACCCAAGTACACGGTCCCATTCCGATGGAAAACAAGGCCACGAACGCCAACACAGCGGCAACGCTCAAAACAATCGCCCATTGCGGGGGAGTGGCCGAGTGGTCCATGACGATGAGTGAGCCTCCAAGTGCGGCGTATGATAAAACCATCCCTCCCATACTTGACAAGAAGAGTGGGCGACGACCAATCTTGTCCAGCAAAAATGTCGCAACCAAGATGAAAATGGTCTTTACGGAACCAACAGCGATTGATGCAAGGAACCTGTTGGAATCGGAGGCTATGCCTGCTTTCTGGAAGATAACTGGGCTGTACAAGACAACGGAGTCAATGCCACTCGCTTGCTGGAAGAAGTGGATCCCTATGGCACAGAGGAGGATGTGGCGAACAGCTGGAGAAGGGTTGACGATTAGTTCTTGCCACACGCCTTCTCCGTGGTTTTTGGTTTTAGGGACCTTTACGAAATCTTCAGTGCAGTCCTCGGGTATGCCTACTACTTCTCTGATCTCTTCGTATCGGAATTTAGATTCCTCAGCTGTATTAGAAGTACGGTCCAGGACTTTTTTGGCTTCGGCCACTCGACCCTTGAGAAGGAGCCAACGAGGCGATTCTGGCATGAAGAGGACGACAATGGCGATAACTATGGCTGGAATGCCGGAAATTCCGAGCATGAGTCGCCATTTCAGCCAATTTTGATGTTGTGGGAGTTTGTTGAATGCCCAGTTAGCCACATATCCGAGTAAGATTCCTGCACAAGTAAATAATACAAAACCTGCTGTTAAACCCTTTTAAATGCGAGGGGTGTAACTTTAGGATAAGGTGACAGGGCGAAATGTGACATCAAGTGCAATTTTAGATTTTATTAGTTCTTCATTGTGTTTTTCTTTTTAATTTTGTTTTATTTTCCTAGTTTGATTTCTTGTATTAAATTTGATTTACCATTTGGTCAAAATTCATGAAATCAAGGTTTGTTTTTTCAATTTTCATAGATTGATTTCTTGTATTAAATTTGATTTACCATTTGGTCAAAGGTCATGGAATCAAGGGAATTTACGTTTTCCAAAAATCAATAAAAATTAAATGATAGAAATCTGTATCACACTTTGGCTTGTGAAAATAAAAAACTTATGATAAAAAGCAAACCAAAAATAGACATATAAAAAAGACAATATAACTAACACATGTTTACTGGTTTTATAAATATCATACTTCAAATTTAATTTGTGACCGACTTATTAAACAAATTCTTTTTTAAAAAATGTCATTAAATGAAGGAAATTTACGTTTTCCAAATTCAATAAAAATAAATGATATTACAAATCTATCACTTTCGCTTGTGAAAATTTGTGACAAATTTTAAGAAAAATACTACATCAAAAGATATAATAATCTTTATTTTCCTAATTATACGTAAACACTTATCCAACACAAAAAGATATGTTTCCATGAATAAGTTACACACACAACACACTAACCAATTAACTAAAGCTAAATGCGTTATAAAAAACTATATAACGTAGAAAAAATATTAATTCATTAAGGTAGTAAATAATAAAATAAATCAATAAATACATACATACCAATATTAGTGAAGACCTCCGGGAAAGAAGTGAGAAAGCCACGGTAGGAAACCGGAGCCAACTCGGTGGTATAAACCGGAGCAACCATCATACCGTAGCCAACACCAACACCAGCAACGAACCGGCCGATCATAAGGAACGTGTAGTTTGTAGACACACCCATGAGAATAGCACCCACAAAAAATATTATTCCGGCTAAAACCATGGTCTTTCTGCGTCCAATCCAATCCGATGTCCGACCCGCTAATGCTGACCCAACCAGTGCATACACATTCAGGATTCCCATTAGGATCTCTTGTTGTACATCGTTTATTTTCAAATCCGGTACTATGAACACTATAGCTCCACTCATCACCCCGATATCTATACACAATAACAATATACATATATATATCAGTTCGTTTTGTCAGACATACAAAACACAGATTTAAACATGAATGAAAAAAAAAGGAGTACTCACCATAACCAAGGAGGACAGAAGTGGTACAAGCCAAGATAGAGCAACCCATGGCATAATAGTTCCGGGTCGGTTTCTTGGGGGGGTCAAAATCGGCAAGGTTAGCCATGATGAATTTTCTTTTGATGAATGTAAAAGTGTATGTATATGTATAGTATATATACACTGGACGAAAAAAAGGGTGAAGGAAAAGAGTGTGAAATAGTTTTGGAGGAGAAGAAGTAGAATGAGTTTGAGAGTGAGGTGGTGAGTGAAGACTTGTTTATATAGAGAGATGGAGTAGAGTAAACAGTTTTCGGATAAGTTTTATTGAGTTTTTGTTTGGATAAAAACGGACTTTTAGGAATTTAAATGGCTTTAGGATTTTTAGGATCAGACTTTTTGATTAGTCTTTGTAAATTAATTTGCCGTACTTTGTTTAATTAAGTTTCCAACAAAACTTTATGGCTCACATAATGTTTATCTTCTATAGTATTTCTTTTTTTATGAAATTGTTTATCTTAGTGACTCTAGTCAGTAGTCAGTAATATTTTGCTTATCGATTTAAGTAAGAAAATATACTGTTATCAATACCGTGCCAAAAATAAAAGATTTTTTCTTGATTTAGGTGATATAGGTAACTATAAATTCTTTTATCCATATTAAAGATAGTGAATGGATAAACTATACTACTTCTTTTATCGTTTTTGTTTCCTTTTTGTATAATCTTATTTTGTTATCTTTAAAATAATGAGCACGGCATATGGATAAGCAACTATAAATTCTGTTATTTTTGTTTTTTCTTTCTTTTTTATTATGTACTTTTAGTATAAAAATTGTGGTAGTTATAAGACGGTGTATTAGAATGGAGTTTGAGCGGGGAAGGAAAGGTATAGGTACGATGGTTTTTAGAGTGCTCTATAACGCGATATATGAGAATGCCAATATTGAATAACTATAAGATGGTGGTGTCCAATTTAGGTAGAACCGAACGATATTTCATCCCATTCGCAATTTATTCTTTCCTTAGATTTTGATATTTCTCATCGTTTTCTTTTCTTTTTTCTTTTCTTTAATTTCTTTATTATTTTCTTTTCGTCTACTTTTTCTTTAATTTCCTATTTACTTTGTAAAATTATATTGGCACACCAGTTATAAGTTATAACTTTTGAAGTATTCTAATATAATAAAAATATCATGCATAAAATTAGACAAAAAAACATTTAAAAAAATATACTTGCACCTTAATCGATTTGTTTTATAAATTATAGCTTATTACTTCACTCGTACGTGTCCACTTATGCTCGATCAGGTCACTTTGAACTGCCAATATCAGGGTTTTGTTGGTTAAATGCATTTTTTTGCTCAACATTTTGCCTCCAAATATATGGAATATACGATGATCCGAGCTTATCACCTTTGGTTGCATCATATTCGCCCTTCTTGTAGAAACACACATACTTACTTTTGATCTTCATCCTCCACAATCATATTGTTCATAATAATACAACGGCCAACCAACTTGTGCGACCCGAGGGAAAAGACCGAGCCAAGCG
Organism: Plantago ovata; assembly: GCA_028274465.1. Classification (NCBI taxonomy): domain Eukaryota; kingdom Viridiplantae; phylum Streptophyta; class Magnoliopsida; order Lamiales; family Plantaginaceae; genus Plantago; species Plantago ovata. The sequence continues at coordinate 50,243,101 of CM051458.1, forward strand.
CAAAAGCCAAAAGCAAGGCGTCTATGATCGGTTCAAGCAATACTGCAAATATTGCAATGGATAAGCGGAACGATCGAGTTCGGTATTGTGGGGAAATTTCTCAAGTATGAAGAATTGGTAAAAGCCGGTAATGTACTCCCTTCGTATTACACAAAATGGTACCGAAAACATAAGGCGGAATTGAAATCCATTCTTTAAATTTTTTAGGAATTGAAATTGTGGAACTTTTTTCTCCCTAAATTAAAAAATAAAACTAAAATTTATAGTATATGTAAGATTTTAATGTTTTAGTATTGAAAAGCCCACACCTGGAGGTCCTCTTTTTAACATTAAACTATTTTCATGGCTTCGAGAAAATGTGTATACTAGTCTATGTCCCAGCTAGTGAAATCCGTACGGTACCATATGACCACTATAGAAGTAAGATCTAGAAAGATTACAGATGCTCTTAAATTACAAACCTAACGAACTAAAAAAACTACAAAAACTCTCTAAGTCACCATGATTTGTCACAACACACGAATCTTGTTAATGCGGGTACCCAAGTCTTCTGACTCTCGACGTCCAATAGAGCACCTGAGATTAAAAAGGCGCGTGTGGATGTGAGTTTATCTCCGGCTTGCCTAAGTCAAGCCGGTGCGAGACTTTACTTGAAGGAGCTTGTAGGTTCTCCTTGTCTTTAGAGTAATAAATGTACTTAATTAAGACCAGTTACCTTTTTCTTTGGAAATGGTGCCCTTATATAGTTGATGGCAAACCCTAGGTCGACCCAATCTCCCCCGCTTCCATCTGTCAGCTTCTTATTCGTCCACCTATGTTGGGTAGGCCCAACGTTGACCTTCATGGGCTTGGCCCAGGCCCATTTACCTATATCTTCTTGTGCTATCTAGAAGATTCCACACTTCTCTTGTCCTTTCTCTCTATGTCGTTGTGATGCGAACCTTGTCCTGATCCAATTGTAAGACAATACAAACAAGTATTTAAGCTTCGTAATAAATGAGCTTCGTACACTCTAACCTGTTAAGTGCTTGCGTAATGCTCCTTGTCTCTCTGACTATCGTTCCGGACCTCCAAATCTCTCCCTCTCTAGAAGGAGTTATTTTAATGAATTAGGCACATTTGTAAAAATGCCCTAGAGGTCCACATAATTCAAGGTTCGGATCCTTTAGGTTCGCGGCCTTCCACCAACGCTTGCCTTTGCTAAGCCTCTTAGTTCGTGGTGGAACGCTCGATACGAACTAGACATATTTTCCTTATCAACATATGTCCTCGTAGTTTCGGAGTATCTTAGTAGAAGATGGTGTGAAACTATATTTTAAGTAGTTGAGAATGATTTTATCACCCTCTTTAATCGAGGATCTTGTTCCGTCCGTACCTCCAAAAGTGTCCATTTGGGGTGAGATTCTTGAAACTCTCAAGGTGAGATTTTTGGAAGACGTATCTGTATCTCTTGTGTTCCGTACCTGCGTCCTTACTTCACTAGACGTCGTGTCCGTGTCTTTCGCGTAACGTACCTGTGTCATTACTTCACTAGACGTCGTGTCTGTTTTTCATGAGGTGACGTTTTGGACACCGTGTCCGTGCCTCTCGTGTTACGTACCTGTGTCATTACTTCACTAGACGTCGTGTCCGTTTTTCATGAGGTGACGTTTTGGGTGTGGTGTACGTATCTCGTGTATTCCGTATCTCTGTAGCCAATCCCTCGTTGTTATCCAGATAATCGGGGTCCGAATCATCATTTTAATGCAAATATGATGAATGTTATGCACACTATCCGTGTCTATATGCTGTTAAGCTTAAATGCGCGCGTATACGATCCGTGTCTAGGTGTATGTTATGATAAAGTTTTCAATTTTAAAATGATTTTCGGACCTTGCAATCTGGTTAATGACCCCGATCCTTCCGTGTCTTTCCTTCTACGTAGGTCAAATCTTTCGAGGGTTTGAACAGTAACTTTCATGCGTTGTCATCATCTCGTCCGTTGATTTGAATTCTTTGTACGGTCCAGATTAAATGTCAACGGTTGCGTCGATTGGACTTCTCGATTTTGTCCCTCCCTATAAATAGCTGGTCAATTTTTTCTTTATCCTCACTTTTTAAAGAAATCTAGAGAGAGAATTTTCGCTTTCCGTATCTGAGCCCCGGAACTTGTCTTGCTTTTAACGATATTCCACAACTTGTGAAGCTTCGGAGACTTTACACTTCCACAACTCTTATTTTCCAGGTAACTTCCTTTTTCTTTTCTTGTTTTTTCGATTTTTCATTTTCTGTCGAAGTTTAATAAGTAGTATACTTATTTTCCTTTCCTCTTCTTCTTTTTTATTTGAAAAACCAAATAAACTGACCCTCGGACTACCGTTTATTCTTTCGCTTCTAGGATGTCCGAGTTAGAGCCTAAGATCGTAGATCTTACCGAACTACCCTCTTCTTCCGAGTCGACGTCAACGAGCAGCAGCTCTTCTTCTTCCTCGGATTCGGGCTCCTCTTCCGAATCCTCTTTTGATATAGGGGGCGGAAGTATTGCTCCTTCCACCTCTCGGGTAGAGAGGAATGAAGCTGGTCCGAGCACATCCGACCGTCATCTTTCCGTCTACCAGCCTCCACGTCGTAAGGTAGAACTACCCTCACCTCTCCGGCTTCTTTGTAGATACGGTGGGTACAAATATAGGTGTACCTCCGACCCTGACATAGAAGCTGATGTAGAACCTGTCTATGCCCATCCACAGTTAACTTTTAGAGATCCGGAGACCTCCAACCAGCCGCGGGTACATGAGGTTGCGCCTCTTAGAGAGGTTCGTGCTATTGCTGCTCCGGAAGAAGCCGGAGATGATGCAGCTCAAGAACTATCCTCCGAGGATGAAATTCCGGGTGAAGACAATGCTGAAGCTGTTGGAGATGAGGCCAACCTTGGCGAGGACGGACAACCCTTAGAGGGTGAAGTACGTGAGTTCCGTGGGGCCCTTTTCCCTGTACCGGATCATTTGGAACCGGCTCTCCGTAAGAGATACGAAAGACTACGAGATGATATCCATCTCTTCAGCGAAGCTCGGGAGACTAATGCAGACGGATGGATACCCACTATTGAGTCTAAGGTGACTGAGGATCAACTTCCGCTTCTTCGCCAAAGATTTAGTATTCCCGATGATATCGAGCTTATTGCTCCGGGTCCCGATGATGCCATATACAACTGTCCGGATGGGGCTTTGTCGTGCTTCGTCGTTTCTCTCGAGCTGGGATGGAGGATTCCGTTTGTCGAAGAATTTGCCTCCATCTTTCGGGCCTTGGACATCACTCCGATGCAAGTTATGCCAATCTCTTTGGCTAACTTGATATGCTTTGGAGTCCTCATGAAGATGAAGAATGAGCCTATTACGTTCTCAAACTTTACCCAGGCGTTCACCGTCTCGCTCTCTGGGACTTGCTATTATTGGCAGTTCAAACCTCGACAGTACTTTTACTTTATTCTTGAGAGTCCGAACTCTCTGGGTTCCGCCTGGTGGTCCAAGTATTTCTACTTCCGGTACAAGCTAAAGGACGGAGCCCCCGAAAGTGAACGCAAATACTTCAATGTCCGGTATGACTTTAGAGAGTCTCCGGCTGACTACCGTCCGGTGCGTAATCACTGGAGTCCGTGTGCTGCTGCCATGCGGGATAAAAGTATATCAAAGAGGCCGAAAAAATATTTTTTCTGTGTTCTTACAATGCAGCCCCTTCCGGCCTTTGCTAACCTTATGGACCCTGTAGACTTGGGCCCGTATCAGAATGATACTTTTGGTATATAATTTTTCATGTATTCTGGATCTTTCATATTTTTTCCGCATCTTTCCTATTTTCTTTTATTATCCGCATGTTTAACCCTTGCTCAATTTTCCTCATTTTGCAGAATATTGGCTTGACTATCTAATGGCGGAGGCACGGAGACTACAAGCTGCTATTGCTGCGAAGATGGCCGCCGAGAAGCGGAAACAGTTGAGAACCGGGACGACCAACCAACTTACTGTTTTTCCCCAAGAGCATCCGAAGGATGGGGTGAAATGGAGGTTAGAAGAAGATCGCCGCAGGCGCGAGAATCTCCCGGCCCAAGAAATGGAATCGAGCCGGAAGGGTCTTACCCCGGAAGAGGCTAAGCGACGTTCTGATGAACGTAAGGCGGAGAAGAAAGGTGATGCAAATGCTTCCAAACCTCAACCCCGGCAGCCCCGGAAATCTAAGGGCAAGACTGCCTCTGAGGCTGATGCAATGGAGATCGATCAACCTGCATCTGTTCCGATTCCGGCTACTACCGGTCCTTCCTCCGCGGCAACCACCATTCGGCTCCTCCAAAGAAATTAATGGGGGACGCCTTCAAAGCTTCAAAGTCCGGGGCTGGTACCTCCGCTTCTGCTGCTCCGGTGGTCGATCCATCAGGAAAAAATAAGCAAGTGGTCCAAGCCCCGGGAAAGTCAAAGAAACGGAGAGGCGCTGGCGCAGCTGCCTATGCTGATGAAGCGGAATTCGATCGCGAGACTGAAATTGTCCGCATCGTTTCCTTAGAATCCGCGGATCGTATCCGCCTCTTGGAAGAGTCCTTTTCTAAGGTAACATTCCGTTTCTTGTCTTTCAGTTACTTATTTCTCCGATCCTCATTTGCTAACCAATTTCTTCTGCAGCTTGGTCTAGCAGTTCGCGGCATCTCTGTTGCTGCTGAAAATGAGAAGTCCGTGTTGGAGAGCAACTTACATGCCTCCGAGCTCGAGAGTATTGCGCTGTCGGAGAAGCTTGCCCTAACTCGCGTCAGCCTTGAAGAAGCGGAGGCGAAATTGCTGAAGTTGGCCACCTTAGAAGGTGAAGTGTCAGAGCTCCGGAAACAAGTTGTTGAGACCTCAAAGCTCCGGGAAGAGCTGTCCAAGCTACAGACTGCTTATGGGAAGCAGCGTAAAGAGGTTGAAGGGTGCTTAGCTCTAATCCAGGACCAGCAAGAGACCCATGCTTGCTATATGAATATGCTGGGGCATTTCCACGACGCTCTGATGATCGGATTTGTTGGCTCCCGGAAGGATACAGTGCAAGACTTCCTCAAAAGCACTTCCTTTCAGTATGCCAAGGCAATGGGCTATGACCAGGCCCGGGTCGATGGATTCAATGCTTGCATCGGACAACTTGAACTTGCGGGCCTCATTCCTACGGACCTTGACTGGGAAGCTAACAAGCTTGATATCTTCAAAGGTCCGGACGGTGGAGAAGACCTTCAAATTCCTAACATTCCCAATGAGGAGCTTGGCAAAGACGAATTCGTAAGTCTTGTAGCGTCGGAAGGTAATGACTTGAAGTTCACAAATCAAGATCCGCGTCTTCCGGGGTTCGTGCCGGACGTTCTCCGATACTGGTATCTGATGCCTTTTGAAAAGTATGAGGAGGAGAATCGTGCTTGGCTAAATCTTCCGCACCCCGTAATTGGTCGACCTGCGGACTACAACTTTTTTGACGAAGTTAAAACATTATGCAAGGAGTGGGAGCAGACTCGGGAGGAACAGGAGATACGGAGGCGGGATGCCGATCCGGAGGCCTGGGCGGCCGGAAATGTTGAGAGTTCTTTCAAGAACAATTTTTACATTCCGCCGTTTCCGACCGTTACTGAACTTAACAAGAATCCTTACGCCCCTCTGCCCTGGTTAAGCTGGAAACTGCATCTTGAGGAGCTTGCTAGAGCAGCGGAGGAAGCTGAAGCTGCGGAGGCCCTTGCCCGAATGACTCAAGAAGCTCAGGACAAGAAGCTCGAATGGATGAAAATGAAGAATCTTCCAAGTTCTCACAGTCTCGGACTCGTGATGATTAGATGCTTAAGTTTCTTATCAATCCGGGGTATGCCCCGAAGTAAACTGTAATTGAAACAAGTCCGCCAGATTCGGAACTTATTTATTTATCGGAGGTATGCCTCCTTGCATGTGTATTTTGAACAAGTCCTCAAGATTCGGATCCTTTGCTTGTTTATTTTATTATTGATAAATAATAATACTGTTTCAAAACATCTTTGAGATTAGGAACCTCTACTTGTTTATGTTATTATTGATAAATAATAATTCTATTTCAAACAAGTCCTTTAGATTCGGAACCTCTTACTAATCTTGTACTTTGCACCCAACTCATCCGTAGGTGTCATGTTTCCGATGTTCTCCTTAAATGGATGTCTGACCAAAAAAAGTTCTTATTCCAATTTAGTAACCAACTCGAGAGCCGGAACATTAACCTGGTTAGCCGCGGTTCGGACTCCTGGGTTGCTTATCAAACCTGACGTAGATTATTTTCAAGTCATAGGGGTACGGAGCTTTTGTATCAAAAAGTTTCCAGCGGATTCAAAATTTTCGACAAACTCTTCCGTTCCTCTCTCCTTATCCGACGCTCTTTTTGACGTAAAATATGCGAAGCTCTCACGGTACTTATTTTAATAAGTTAAGACCTAAAAATTTTCCCGGTGAAAATTTTTATCTCGGTCCGCCTTCTTATCCGACGCTCTTTTTGACATAAAATATGCGAAGCTCTCACGGTACTTATTTTAATAAGTTTAAGACCTAAAATTTTCCCAGGTGAAAATTTTTGTCTCGGTCCGCCTTCTTATCCGACGCTCCTTTTGACGTAAAATATGCGAAGCTCTCACGGTACTTATTTTAATAAGTTAAGACCTAAAAATTTTCCCGCTGAAATTTTTGTCTCGATCATCTCTAACTTGTTCACCGATTAGCTTCGATAAACCTTTCTTTCTCCTCATCTTCTTTTGGCTCCTTTATATTATAATAACAACTTTATCCTATTAAATTGCTATCTTAATGCGGATTTGACGGAAATCTAAAATGTTAAGGCTGTAACAACTTTGTATCAAACTGAATTGTTCATAAGTAGCTGTTAATGAATTTGACGGAAATCATTACAACTCTTTAGACAAATAAAAAGGTTCAAAAAGGAAAAAAAAATATTAAAGTTCCTAGGTGGTTTTCTACTCTCCCATCTTTGTTCTTCTTTCCTTAGGTGTAGAATTTCCTCAGGTTCTTGATGTTCCATGGTCTCTTCCATCCTTTGTCTTCCTCATCTGCTAGCTCGTAGCTGCCATTTGCTCCTGCTTTGGTTATTTTGGACGGCCCTTTCCATTTTGGCTCAAGTTTGCCTGTTCCATCTTGCTGTGTTGCTTTCCTCAGTACCAGATCTCCCACTTGCAGCTCTCTGTTCTTCACATTCTTGTTGTAGCTTCTTGCCACTCTGTTCTGGTAGTTTATGATCCTCACTAGAGCAGTACTCCTTAGTTCCTCCAATGTGTCTAGGTCCATAACTCTTGCCTCATGATTGTCTCCAGGTTCATAACCTTGTATCCTCAGGGTATCTACCACTGCCTCTGCCGGGATCACAGCCTCTGATCCATAGACCAAGTGAAATGGTGTTTCATGAGTCGCTGTTCTTGAGGTAGTCCTGTATGCCCATAGAACTCCATCTAGCTCATCTACCCAATCTCCTTGGCATGCTTTAAGTCTCTTCTCAATAAGTTCCACCAACGTCCTGTTGGTTCTCTCCACCTGACCATTTGATTGTGGGTAGTAAACTGATGTGAACCTTTGCTCTATCTTCATCTTTTTGCACCACTCTTTGAGCTTCTTTCCAGAGAATTGTGTTCCATTGTCCGAGACTATAGCTCTTGGTAGCCCGAACCGACACACTATATTCTTCCAAATGAAGTCAAGCACATTGTTCTCTGAGATTGTGGATACTACCTCTGCCTCGACCCATTTGGAGAAATATTCAACTGCTACGATTAGGAACTTCTTCTGCCCCGTTCCTTTTGGTAATGGCCCTACTATATCAATTCCCCATCTGTCAAACGGGCATGTGATTATAGTTTGCTTGATCTCTCTGGCTGGCTTTGTGCTTTGCTTGGCATATTTCTGACACTCCGTGCATGCTTTTGCATATCGGATAGAATCTGCGATGATCTTCGGCCAATAGTATCCTTGTCTTAAAATTTTCTGAGCTAATGACCTTCCTCTAGAGTGATTTCCACAACTTCCTTCATGTACTTCTACCAAAACCTGTTTTGCTTCCAAATTTGTTAAGCATCTCAAGTGAGTACCTACAAATGATCTCCGGTACAAGTCATTCCCAATCATCAAGTATCTTAGTGATCTTGCAACCACTCTCCTCGCATGGTCCTTAATAATCGGGAGCGTTCCCCTAGTCAAGTATCTCCTGATCTCCTGCATCCAATTATCATCTTCCTCGATGTTCAAGATGAGCTGCTCTTCTACCGTGACGGACGGTTTAGTTTGTTCCATTAGCATTATCCTCCTAGTGTCTATTGCTCCTGAAGTAGATGCATATTTGGCTAACACATCGGCTCTATCATTCTCTCTTCGGGGGATCAACTTCAGCTGGAATTCTTTGAACTCTTCCGCTTCCTCTTTCAAAAAGTTTAGATAGCTTCTCATACTCGGGTGTGTTGCCTCGAATTGTCCCCGAAATTGATATTCCACCAGCTGCGAATCTGTGTAGGCTTCCAAATATTCTACTCCCAAGGCCTTTGCTATTTTTATCCCATTCAAAAGAGCCTCATATTCTGCCTCATTGTTCGTGATCTTGAAAGGTAGTGTAATAGCGAACTCCAGCTCTGCCCCTCTTGGTCCAACTAGATACACTCCTGCTCCTCCAACGTTTGTCAAAGAAGATCCATCTACCCTTAACTCTCAGTATTCTTTGCTCTCTTGCTTTTGACTCCACTCTTTTTCTTTCACCATTTCATCTTCTACTTCCTTTTCTCGGTTATTTGTATGGTTCTCAACTAAAGACATGGCGGATGCCTTTTTACTTTCCTCTTCTTCTGTAATCATGTGTTGTGGTCTTGTTGGGAATTCTACGATGAAATCTGCAATGACTTGAGCTTTCCTTGCTGACGGAGCTTGGAAATCTATGTCATGCTCACTTAACTCAATAGCCCATTTGGCTAATCTTCCTGAATGTTCTGGTCTTCCCAACACTTGCTTCAATGGTTCATGTGTAAGTACAATGACTTTATGAGCTCGAAAATATGGTTTTAGCTTCCTTGTGGTGTGAAGTAGGGCATAAGCTAACTTCTCCATGTCCAAATATCTTGTTTCTGCTGCTGCCAATGCCTTACTGACGTAGTAAATAGGCAAGCACTCACTACCTTGCATCCTTACCAAAACGGAGCTGATAGCTTCGTATGTATAAGCCAAGTACAAGTAGAGTGGCTCTCCTTCCAGTGCTTTTTCTAGTAGTGGTGGCGATTGCAGGTAGCTCTTAAGATCTTCCAGTGCTTGTTTGCACTCATCATCCCACACAAAATTTTCGTTCTTCTTTTTATCTTTCTTTGATTTCCTTAGTATCTTGAAAAAAGGAAGGTTCTTTTCTGCTGACCTTGAGATGAACCGACTTAGTGCAATGACCTTTCCTACTAATTGTTGTACCTCATTACACTACAAGCAACATGGAGTTTAGCGACGGAACAATCACCCCGATCGGTTGCTAAAATTCGCTAGCAACCGATCGGTGTTTTTAGCGACGGATAAAATCGTCGTCGCTAAACCGTTGGTCGCTAGCGAATTAGCGACCGATGAGTAATCCGTCGCGAATTTGCGACGGATTAGCGACGGAAAATGAGGTTGACTTTTAGCAACCGATGACTTATCCGTCGCTAAAGTCACCGGACTTTTAGCGACGGATGAGTCTCATCGGTTGCTAAATATTAGCAACGGATGAGCCTTATCCGTCGCTAAAAGTCCGGGACTTTTAGCGACGGATAAGCCTTATCCGTCGCTGTATATAGCGACGGATGAGACCATCGGTTGCTAAATTTTTTTTATTTTTTTATTTTTTAGATATAATAATGAGACTCAAAATCAAATGCAACCTGTTTAATTAAGCAAAATGTTACAGAAATTCTATAGACCAAATAAACCAAAAAATAATCCAAAAAAATCATAATAAATGTACCAAAACCCTCCATACATATAATAATAATCATACGTACACAATACTAATCCAAAATAATATCATAGTGTACACAGTATTCATGTAGAAAATAGTAAATAAAGTCGAAAAGGATAGGGGTATCATGGAAAGGGAGGTGGAGGCATCCCCAGCTTCGCATACAGCTCAGCAAACATAGTAGCAAATTGTGCCTTCTGCGCAGCCTGCTCCTCAGCTAACCTGTTCACCTCCTCATCCCTCTCCTGCAACTGAAGTAAGAGGGCCTGCTCTCGAGCGGAAGCTGCTGCTGCTGCTGAAGATGATGAAGATGTACTGGCACGGGAACGACGAGTCGGCCTCGAGTCCAATTCAGGGACGGCTGCTGCACTCCCAAGTCCCAAGCGACGGCCCTTCTCGTCTGGAGGATTCACCTCGAGGAAAATGGCATTCATTTCCTCAACAGTGAGATCCTGATCACGAATCCTGTCCTCGTAGGCCGTCTGAAATTATAAATCAAGAGTATAAGGTGTTAGTTATGTTGTTAATTAGTTATGAAATCATCAGTATTTAATAAACACATGTATTGTTGATACTTACCGCAATTGCTGTGGCCTCGTCACACAACCACTGTCCGTTCTTGGCCTTCTGAGATCTCGAGAACAGGGTGAATAGGAGACTCTCCTTATCCTTCAACTGAATGACACATGAAAGCATCATATACTTAGTTTGAAAGTTCGAAATGCAAGTAAATAACAAGTATAAGAATGATGAATTCACAAAGTTAATATACTTACCTTCTGCCTCACATGTGCTGTAGCGATCGACTCAGAGCCAAAACGGTGTGTCACCAGGGTACGTGTCCCATCATTCGGCTGCTTCTTCCGGTTCTCAGTGTTCTGGTCAGCCTGCGCCTGGACTCTCCCGTCAGCCCAATACACCTTCCACGCCTCCCAAATTGCATCTCCGGGCCAATCACCGGTACGTGGACGGTTTTCTTTCCACATTTTCTTCAGGCTATGAACCATGCACTTGTAAAGGGAACTACCGTGAGAGTTGAAGCTCCACCAGAGATCCATCAGCAATGCTTTCGGAAGGAAGAATTCTTTCTACACAATTACAAATAAACATCGAAACACATACGTTGGTGAATACTTAAAAAACATTCAAGTATAACAAGGGGAGCTAACATGTATCAAATATATAACAAGGGAAAACAACATCTATTCAGGTATATCGGGTTGTTAACAGTCATATACAAACAAATAAGGACGCCGCCTACCCATCATGCATGAACAGTCTACACGTAATGGATGCCGCCTATCCATTCTAGTTCTAAACGCGGTCAAGCATATAATGGGTGCCGCCTACCCATACATAAATATGCGGTCCGACATATAAGAGGGCGCCGCCTACCCTCGCATGCATAGTGGTCGAACGGAATGTAAAAACATGGTATTTAAACATGCATATATTAACTCACCCTCAGCTCCTCGAAGAGCTCTCCCTTAATTTGGTCCGGGATGCAATGCCACTGGCTGCCACCCTCTTGCGGTGGGACCATTCTGTTCCGTATTATCGAACTGAGTACTTTAGCAGCGTGCTCCCCATACAACCTGTGAAGAACAGGTAAGTCAATAGTGACAAGGTTAGTTCGGTATATATATATTAAAAGTTCGTAAATCAGTTAATGCCTAATACTTACTTCTCTCCATTGGGGTAAAGGACAGGGCGACCATTCCACATAAGACCATCTTCCGGCCTTTGAAAGGGACAACCGTCGTCTGGAACGTGGGCCCACGGGTCGTGGAGGGAGGAATGAGGAGTCGATCCCCTGCTCGACCCAGGTGGAGTCCCTAAAACAGTAGGGGAGCCCTGCCCGGTGTCCTCTCCGTCGGTATCATCCCTCTGGGACTGCGGGGTCATGTATCGTGGCCTCCTGGGTCGTGGCATCTTCAATACAAAGATCCGTGTTAGTACATACACAATTGAATATAAAACATGTACAATCAGAGATATAGCAAGGAACGACACTAGACATTCGGGTGGTCACGCCAGTAGGACTCCCAAACATCATGAAGGGGACTCGGCATCCACTCTTTGGGCGGAACTCCCAAAAGCCATTTGGCTTTCCGAACCTCAAGTAAGGGAATCCTCAGTGTACGTTCTGACATATTTGAATGCTAAACCTGACCAAAAAAAGTAATGAACATTTTTTTATTATATGCCTGATAGATAAGTCTAATCTAAGTCTAATCTAACTACCTAGTACTAATTCACGTACCCTCTATAAGCTACTCTGGTTGTAAGTCAATGAAAACATCATCATGCAGCTGAATAACTTCTACTGTAGCCTGTACAGGTTTTCTAGCCTGACCATCGACATCTTCTTCTTGGTACGAGTTGTTAATTGACTCGTCCTTCTCCACATACTCAACTTTGGATCGAGCATTATAGGTACAGCAGCTAACCAATCGCCCTTATCCTTTTTCAAGGTAGGATACTGAAGAAATACAGCTTGAAGTGCTTGACTTGCCAAGATAAATGGTTCGTACACTTTGTACTTCTTCTTATAGTTTATCTCCACCATATCATACTCCTCAAGCCTCCTGGTGCCTACATCAATGGGATCATACCAATCAACATCAAACAACATTGTTCTTTTCAAAGGTACTCCGGGATATTCAAGGCGAATAATACGCCTAAGCTTCCCATAGTAATCGTAGACATCATCACCTATGTCTTTCCCCAAGACACGAACCCCACCATTAACTGTAGCATCTGTCGAACCACACTCACTACTGTTGAACCTAAGTCCATTTACAATGTAAGATGGGAAGGAGGAGTATCTTCTCCCAGGTCCACTTGCTAGTGCTCTTAAGTAAGGACATGTTATTTTGTTGGCTGGGTTCTGTACATGCTCTTTGAACCATGTTGGAAATTCGGAGACTAGGGCCTCCCTAAGCATGTCCTCAATTGTGTCATCCGCCACTATAGGATTTTGCTCTACACAACGGGCGCTGAAGAAACTGCACATGATGCGTATATTTGGTTTAATACTACCATTTTCTCTAAAATAAGATTTTAATTCAATCGTAAAACGTAAGAAGGCAACTAACCTAGTAAACTTGAGATGGAATGGGTTGAGCTCAGCACAATTCTGAAGGACATACGAATGTGCAGCATTGTACTCTTTATCCGTCAGATATGCCACTTTTTCTTCACCATACGCCCTCCCCGAACCTTAAAGATTGATAGAGGAACTTTATGGTCCTCTTGCACTTGAAATGTGTCGGCATTTCTAGCCGGCCTAGATGTCTTCGTAGGGACCCCAGTGTCAAAGAAATAGGAGCAAAAAGTTGCAGTCTCTGCTCGAATGTATGCATTGGCAATCGAACCCTCAGGCTGAGCTTTGTTCTTCACATAATGCTTCAGCTTGCCTAAGTATCTGTTATAATATGTCTGTCATAATTAGGTATACTATACAATTATGTGTCATATATGTTTGTAAATATGATACTAAAATATTTACCTCTCAAAGGGATACATCCAACGATACTGAACAGGTCCGGCTAGCAACGCCTCATCTGGTAGGTGAATGGGCAAGTGTTCCATGGAATCAAAGAAGCTAGGTGGAAAGATACGCTCGAGCTTGCACAGAATCACCGGTATGTTAGCCTTCATCGTCTTCAACACTTCAACCTCAACAACCCGTGTGCATAGATTCTTGAAGAACAAGCTCAACTCGGTCAAGGCACTCCATACCGATCTATCTAAGAGATGGCGAAATGCAATCGGGATGAGCCTCTGCATGAACACATGACAATCGTGGCTCTTCATCCCATACATCTTTGTCTTACTCGTGTCCACACACGAGCAAATTTAGAAGCATAATTGTCGGGGAACTTCAACGACTTCACCCAATCAAAAAGTTCCGCTCTAGCCTCTTTCGACAAAGTGTATTTAGCCTTCGGCCACTTGCCATCAGCATTCTTGTTTGACAGTCCGGGTCTCCTGCATAGAATGTCCAACTCTTCCCTGGACCTAACCGTGTCCTTTGTTTTGTTGGGAATTTCACAAATGGTGTTGAAGCAGTTCTCAAATACGTTCTTCTCAATATGCATGACATCCAAGATATGACGTATGCGAAGACTACTCCAATAAGGCAAATCCCATAGGATGCATCTCTTTTTCCATCCATACTCACTTTTGATATTCTCGTTATGCTGTTCCCACCCAACCTCAGTTACTTTCTTGTACCCCAAGCGTTCTATAATAGCAAATTGTTGTGCACTTGTTAGTTCTTTAGGGGCCTTCTTCAACACCACTTTGTTCTTAAGAAACTGAGTCTTGTTCTTTCTGAACGGGTGTTCATCGTCTAGAAACCTGCGATGACAATCAAACCAAGATTCCTTTCGACTCTTCGGCAGATAGTGTGAATCAACATCATCAGACAATGTGGACATGCCTTGTATCCGGATGTCTTCCTTCCAGACAACATGGAGTACGCAGGAAAATCACTGATGGTCCAGAGTAGTGCTACTCTCAAGGTAAAGTTCGTCTTTGTTGAGACATCGTATGCCGGGATACCATCCTCCCACAACTCTATAAGCTCCTTGATCAGTGGCTGCAAGAAGACATCTATCTTCTGTCCTGGATCATCCGGCCCTGGCACCAGCACGGTCAAGAACATGAATGGTTCTTTCAAACAGTCACCCGGAGGCAAGTTGTAAGGTGTAAGCATCACTGGCCAGCACGAATACTTCCGTTCACTCCCAAACGGGTTGAAACCATCAGTACTAAGTCCCAATCTTACATTTCTAGACTGGGCTGCAAACTGTGGATATTTCACATCAAACTCTTTCCATGCCGGCGAGTCTGATGGGTGACCCATCTTACCCTCTTGGTCATCCGCGACTACTCTCTCCTTGTGCCAACGCATCTTATTTGCACATGCATCTGATGCATACAACCTCTTCAGACGAGGACCTATAGGAAAGTACCACATTTTCTTGTGGGAGAGATTTTTCTTCTGTCGTTTCATTGCAGCGCCCTCCTTGTAACGACTATACCGGTCCTTCCCACAATGTTTACATTTCAACAAACCTTCATCCTCCCCCCAATAGATCATACACATACCCGGGCAGCAATCTATTTTCTCCATAGGCAATCCCATCGCCTTCATCTTCTTCTGCGCTTGGTAATAGTTTGTTGGAACTAGGCTCCCTTCAGGCATAGCATCCGTGATCAAACTCAACCAATCGTTGCAGCTGCTTTCTGAATTCCCACCACCCTCCTTGTTGCTCATAATTCGAGACAACATAGTCAATTCATTCATCTTGCACCCCGGGTAGAGTGGCATCTTTGACGCTTCCAACAAATCAAAGAACTGTTGTGACTTAGCATTCGGAGGCTCCTCATTAACAACACCCTCCGTGAACTCTTGACCCGCAGCGTTACGGACCATCTCTTCCATCCGGTCCCCTGTGGCATCATCATGAGTACAGGCACCTGGTGTAGCACTATTCTCCTGCCTTTTCCTACGCTTCCCCGACAACATGGAATAATCCCCCAACAAACGAACTGCCTCACCATGATGATTCCACACCTCATATTTAGGGACAAAACCATTACGCTTCAAATGGTCTACAACCACCGTAGAGGGTAAGTACTGACGGTTCCTACATTTCTTATGGTTGCAAGGACACTTCATCATCCCAGTACTCAAACACTTGGGTTTGGACAATGCAAATTCGACAAATGCATTGACCCCTTGTACAAACGTAGGCAAAAGTATTCCATCTGCAATCCTATTGTACATCCAAGTACGATCGGGATTCATAATTGAATGCTAAACCTGGCCAATGGAAGTTTAGTACATTGCGGCTAACGTTGTTTTTCACCAAGTACTCATTTTAGTTATCAATTTTTTACATTGCATTATATATACTCCCAATATTTCTACATTAGAAATAAAAATACTCATATTATCTTCTAACTTTAATTTATCAATGAGTTATTTCCTTCATACTTACACTTTTTTTAAACAATAATTACCTATATTTATCTATATTTCCATTATACTTGTACAATTTTCATTATAATAACTAATTACAATACACTATAATTACATATATTTTTCATTATAATTATGCAATTTGCATTATAGTAACAACTACCAATACACTATAATTACCTATATTTATCTATATATTTCCATTATACTTATGGAATTTTCATTATAATAAAAACTTGCAATACACTATAATTACCTATATTTATCTATATTTTCATTATATTTATACAATTTCCATTATAATAACTAATTACAATACACTATAATTACTCATATTTCCATTATAATTATACTTATGCAATTTTCAAATCTAATTAGTATATCCCAAACAAACTACACTAATTGAACAAAACTAACTACGTAGATAATCCCAAACATAATCGAACCAAATTCAAATCCCAAACATAATAAAACCCAATTCAAATCTCAAACATAATCGAACCCACTACATCCCAAACATCCCAATTGAACAATACTAACATCAAAACTAGCTAATAAACCATAAAACACTTCAAAATTGAAAAAATACCAAATTTACAAAAGTTAGGTTTCGAGATTAGTACCTTTAATTGCGGAATAAATAGAACAACCCACTTCAAATTGAATGTCTCACTACGTTCCTTGTTGAATTGGCTTCGATTTGACACCAAGATTGGAAGAAATGATGGAGTATAATGGAAGATTGGAATTTGAGAGAAGAAGGGACAAGAAGAGGAGAAGAGGAGAAGAAAAACGATAATGGAGTCTCAGCCGTGTTCTGCCCGTGTTATTGATTCTCTGCGACGGATGGCCATCCGTCGCTAATCAGTGACCGATCGGTCGCTAAACAGCGACGGATGACGTCATCCGTCGCTATATTAAAAAAGCCGGATTATTTTTTCTGTCTTGGTCAACGTTTAGCGACCGATGACTCATCGGTCGCTAAATAGCGACGGATAAAGTCCATCGGTCGCTAAGTGCAGCGACCGATGATTCGTCCGTCGCTATTTAGCCACGGATGAATCATCGGTCGCAAAAAACTCACGCCCTAATACGAATTTAGTCCATCGGTCGCTAGTGGCAATTTATCCGTCGCAAATTGACCGATCGGTCGCTAATATTAGCGACGGATCGATCGGTCGCTGATAGTGGTTGCTGATTTCTGTTTTTCTTGTAGTGTTATTTGTTCTTGGATGAGGAAGGTCTTGTATTGCTCGGATCTTCTCTGGATTCGCTTCTATCCCTCTCTTCGTGACCATGTAGCCCAAGAATTTTCCTCCTTTCACTCCAAAAGTGCATTTTGCGGGGTTGAGTTTCATCCAATACTTTCTCAAGATGGCAAAACACTTGTTCAAATGTGCTATATGATCAACTTCCTTCTTGCTCTTTACAAGCATGTCATCCACATAAACTTCCATTGTCTTACCTAGCTCCTCCTTAAACATTTGGTTCACGAGTCTTTGGTAAGTCGCTCCTGCGTTTTTCAACCCGAATGGCATGACCTTAAAGCAATAAACACCTCCAGCTGCAAAAAATGCTGTTCTTGGGATATCCTCTTTCGCCATCTTGATTTGGTAAAAGCCTTGATACGCATCCATGAAGCTTAACAAAGCACATCCCGCTGTTGAATCCACTAGCTGATCTATCCTTGGGAGAGGGTAGGGATCCTTTGGGCAGAATTTGTTAAGTCGTGTAAAGTTATTACATATCCTCCACTTGTCGGTCCCTGGCTTTTCTACCACTACGTTGCAAACCCAATTTGAATAGCGAACCTCCTCAATGTGTCCGGCTTTTAGCAATCTCTCCACCTCCGCCGCGATAATTGCTTCTTGCTTTGGTCCAAAATTAGTTCTCTTCTGCCTTATGTGTGTGACCTTGGGGTCCATGTTCAGCCGGTGAACTGCTATGGACGGATCAATTCCTACCAAGTCGTTTGTGCTCCAAGCAAACACATCGGCATTCTCCTTGAGACACGCTATTAGCTTACATTCAACTTCCCAATCCATCTCTGTTCCTATCCTTGTTGTTTTCTCCGGATCTCCATCTATGATCTGCACTTCTCTGATCGTCTCTTTGGGTTGTATCTTATTTTGCTGTAAGAATCTTTTCTTAGGAGTCGGAGCGACGGGCTCCTCTGGGATGACCTTGTACTCCTCCGGATGGATCTCTTCCTCTTTGGGCTCTTCTCTTGCTTTTAAAGCTTCTCCTCTTCTTTGTTCTTTAGTAAGTGACGGACTTACTTTTCGCTTCTTTGTTGGTGCTTCTTTGATGACAAACATTTCTCTTTCCTCTCTCGTCTTCCGCTCTCTTGCCTCTTCTTTTGAAAGTGAGTTTCATCTGACTGAGAGAGTGTAGCACTCCCAAGCTTGATTTATGTTTCCCACTTCTTGTCCTATTCCCGCCGGAGTAGGAAACTTTACTCTATTATGTAGAGTTGATGCCACTGCCTGAAAGACTCTAAGTGCTGGTCTTCCTAGTACCACTTGATAAGAAAACTCAATGTCCACCACTAGGAATGGAATATGTCGTGTTACTCTTTGTGGCTTCTACCCAGGGAGACTTTCAAGTAAACTCTTCCCAATGGGTAAATTTGCTCTCCTCCAAAACCAACTAAGGAGCTCCCGACCTTTTCCATTTCTCTGAGACCAACCCTCATTCTCTTCAACGTCCTTAGCAATATAACATTGACCGAGCTTCCCGTATCAATTTGAACTTTCCTTACTGTGAAGGCTGCGATGTCCGCCGAAACTACCAATGGCACATCCGACTCTTCTGTATCTCCGTCGCACGGGCTTTGGTTTGGGATCTCGCTTTCGTCGAATGTTATTTTGTTTTCAGCTGAACCTTTTGCACTTAGATCTCCATATGCGTCGGCAATCTCTCTCAGATATGAGGCTGTTTTTTCTCTTGCTTTTCTTGTGTCTCCCCCTGCTGGTCCTCCTGATATGGTGATGAATCCAAACCTTGGCAAGTTATTATCATCTTCGTCTTCATCCCTTTGTCTTTCCTTGTTCCTCCGATGGTGATCTCGTTCTCTTCCCTTGCCCTTATCCTCATACCTCCCCTCTCTATCCTCTTCTCTTCTTTCTTTTCGTTGTCGATCTCTTCTATCATGTCTTGATTGTTCCTCTTTGGCTTCAAACTTCCTCAAGTAACCATCTCTTACTAATCCCTCTATCTCAGTCTTTAGCCACATACAATCTTCAGTGTCATGACCTTTCCCTCTATGGAATTTGCAGTAAAATCTAGAGTTTTCAGATCTCTCCGAAGGTTGTATAGGCTTTGGCCACTTTATGTTCATCTTCTGCTCAACTATCGATGCCAAGATGTCGGATCTTGGTCGATTTAAAGCTGTGTAGTATGTGTATCTCTTTGGAGGAGTTCTCTCCCTTGGGAAATGATTTCTCCCATATTTCCCTCCTCTTTGATCTGGCTTCTTAAACTTTGAGGAATTGTTCGGATTGCTCGGCTTGATTGGTTCCTTGTCTTTATTGTATCCCGCTCTGATCTGCGCATTTTCTCTAAAATATTCAGAGTTCTTGAAGCTAGAGCACATCTCATCAAAATCTTCATCTGTCTCAAGATTTTGTCCGTTTGTGGCTATCACATCTCTGAGTCTCTGATTAGTTGTATTCTCATACAAGTATATGGCCTTTTGTTTGACGTTGTGAGGTTCAACTTCCATGGCTACCTCGTTGAATCTCACGAGAAAGTGACGTACATTCTCTTGATGATCCTGGATGACCTTCTTGAGGTCGGTACATGGTTTTTTCATTTTCCTCATTCTGTCAAACTTATGAACAAATTCGTTCTTAAGCTGCTCATAACTCTTTATTGACCCGTGCGCTAATCGTCCCCACCAGTCCATAGCGTCGTCAAAGAGAGTGGTTGGAAATGTTAGAGCGCACATGTTTTCATTGTGTCCATATGCTTCCATCCTACTCTCAAATCTACTGATAAATCCGTATGGACATGATTTTCCGTAATACTGTTCTAATGATGGTATGGTCGTGTCAGGCTTCTTTTGCTCTTTTCGGATTTCCAAACTCAATGGGTTCTTGATTGGGACTCTCTCCTTCTCTTTAGATGATATCTGCTTGCTTAGATCATTCATCTTCTTAAGAAGTTCTCTCTGCTCTTTTGCTATCTCTTCCGGTGTCAATTGTTTCTCCACCTCTTGTCTTGCTTGACCACCTCGGGATTGAGTCTCTCTTGCCTGCTCCTGGGATCGATGTATGGTGGTAACCATCGCATCTTGAGTTGGAATTAGCTGAGTTGCACTTATCCCTGACGTAGGGATCGCTCTTGTACTTTCGGCTTGAATCTCTGTCCTTCTTTGAAGCACTTGCCTTAAATCTTCTGACCTCGTAACATCTTGTGCTTGACCTTGAGTAGTCCTTGTCTCCCATGGAAAGGTAAGTCTATCTTGAACTGGTCTACTTGAAGTCCCACCTAAGTCTAAGTTGAGCGGACGTGTTGGAGCGGGAGGATTGACATGACGGATGTTATCCTGAGAGTTCAAGAGGTCAATGTTGGTCAGATCTACTACGCTCCTCATAGGTTGAGTAGCCAAGGGTAGAGTAACATGTCGGATGTTTTCTCTTGTTGTGGCTATCTGAGTATGTGGCGGTGCTAACAAAGGAGTTGGAATCTCAGTGGTACCTCCTAACTCAAATTGAAACAAGTCATGAAGACGACTTAGTTGCTCATTTGTTAAACCGAAGAGTGCGCGATTGTCTAACACATGCCCATTTGGCAACACAAAATTCCTCTCTTGAGCTTGTGAATCTTGCATCCGAATAGCTGTCGTAACTACCCCTTCTGTTGAGCCGGGGATGAATGGTGGTGCTAATGGGTTCAACGGTTGAGATCCTTGAAGTGTAGTCTCAATCGGTGGGTTTACTACCACCGGACTCACCGTCCTTGCTAGATTGTCTTGCACAAGATTTCTTCTGGAATCTTCGAGTTTACGTAACTCTTCCTCTGTTACCCTCCTTCGGTGTTCCAAATTATTCAGTTCTGCTCTTTGAATAGCCAATTTTCTCTCTCTCTCCTGCTCATTGCCCAGCGAGTTTGTGGCCGAGTTACTTGTAGTATCTCCATCTTGTTGTTCATTTCTTCTCCCTACATTTACATTTCTACTGACTCCACTATTTCCTCTTCCTCCTCTTGATTTTCCTCTTCCTCTGCCTGGTGGCCTTCCTCTTCCTCTTGCGGAAAAATTACTAGCTCCTTGGTTTCGAGTTGAATAATTATGTCCCACCATCTCTTCTCAGTGGAGTCCAGGAAATCTTTTAGTAAAGATTCCCACAGACGGCGCCAAAATATAGAGGTAAGATCTAGAAAGATTACAGACGCTCTTAAATTACAAACCTAACGAACTAAAAAGAACTACAAAAACTCTCTAAGTCACCATGATTTGTCACAACACACGAATCTTGTTAATGCGGGTACCCAAGTCTTCTGACTCTCGACGTCAATAGAGCACCTGAGATTAAAAAGGCGCGTGTGGATGTGAATTTATCTCCGGCTTGCCTAAGTCAAGCCGGTGCGAGACTTTACTTGAAGGAGCTTGTAGGTTCTCCTTGTCTTTAGAGTAATAAATGTAGTTAATTAAGACCAGTTACCTTTTTCTTTGGAAATGGTGCCCTTATATAGTTGATGGCAAACCCTAGGTCGACCCAATCTCCCCCGCTTCCATCTGTCAGCTTCTTATTCGTCCACCTATGTTGCGTAGGCCCAACGTTGACCTTCATGGGTTTGGCCCAGGCCCATTTACCTATATCTTCTTGTGCTATCTAGAAGATTCCACACTTCTCTTGTCCTTTCTCTCTATGTCGTTGTGATGCGAACCTTGTCCTGATCCAATTGTAAGACAATACAAACAAGTATTTAAGCATCGTAATAAATGAGCTTCGTACACTCTAACCTGTTAAGTGCTTGCGTAATGCTCCTTGTCTCTCTGACTATCGTTCCGGACCTCCAAATCTCTCCCTCTCTAGAAGGAGTTATTTTAATGAATTAGGCACATTTGTAAAAATGCCCTAGAGGTCCACATAATTCAAGGTTCGGATCCTTTAGGTTCGCGGCCTTCCACCAACGCTTGCCTTTGCTAAGCCTCTTAGTTCGTGGTGGAACGCTCGATACGAACTAGACATATTTTCCTTATCAACAACCACCAATGAATCCTTCCTATAAACGTACTCAAAATATAATGATAAAACTTAAATGTATATATTATTTCATAATATATTTTTATTCAATATATTATTATTATTTTATTTTTTTCTATTTATTATCATTAAAATAATAGTAATAATTCATTAAAGTTAAAGTAATATAATAAGCCTGTTGATTCAATTGATTGATTGACCTACCAATCAATTTTAATCCGTTGGTCTTGCTTATCCAATTTTAATCTGGTGCGTACATGTGTCATTAGTTAATTAAAAGATGTAGGGTTCGAATCATGTTGGCGTGATTTTTCTCCATTATTTTTATTATTATTTTTATTGAAGGTATTTGGTTCGAATCTTGTTGGCGTGATTTTTCTCTATTATTTGTATCATTATTTTAGTTGAAGGTGTTGGGTTCGAATTTTATTGACGTAATTTTTTTCTCTTTTATTTATTCTCTTCTTAAATTTTTTTATTTTTTAACATAAAGTTGTATGACGTATTATACTTAATTTTAAAATATAACCATGATATGTTATTATAAAAAAATACATACTTCCTCCGTCCAATAATAAATGTAACACTTGATTTTGTTGACTTTTTCGATGATCATTTTGACCTTAAATTATTCTTAAATCATACGATAAAAATAACTAAAAACATCATATTATGAAACTAGAATGTTTATATGAAGCACTTGACAATATATTCAACTTATGAAAAATACCAATTAAAAAAGATATGTTATTATAAAAAAAGACATACTTCCTCCGTCCAATAATAAATGTAACACTTGATTTTGTTGACTTTTTTGATGATCATTTTGACCTTAAATTATTCTTAAATCATACGATAAAAATATTAAAAACACCATATTATGAAACTAGAATGTTTATATGAAGCACTTGACAATATATTCAACTTATGAAAAATACCAATTAACATGCAAAAAAGATGTATTGTAGATTTTGAAGTTGAATGTTTTCAAATGTTTAGAGATGTATCTGATGGTTCTTAACTCATCGGAAGAATACTTTTTGTATGTCTAATATAGTTTAATTCAAAACTATTAATTGCATAACTACAAAAACTATATATATTTATAGCACACCATTTATATTAAGTTTAATTACTCAATTAGTTATTTTTTTATTATGTTTGAAGTCATTATGTGAAAATTATATATTCACTCCATTTATTTCAATATATTATTTAATAAAACAATAATGTTTTACAAGATTACGCTTCACACGCGTAGCGTGAGACGCGGTTCCTAGTATTATTATTAGTTTGAACAAATTTAACTGAACTAAATTTAATGAATTTAAACTGAACTGAACAGAATTTAATAAAATGTGAATTGAACCTATTTAAACTGAACTAAACTTCTATGAGATTAACTGAACTTATTTGAATTAAAATCGATTTATGTGAACTAAAATTAAAATGAAATGAACATAGCCTACGTTGTTGGGCTAAAACAATGAACAATTTTTATTTTTTTTTGTTAATTATAAGTAAAAACGAGGGAAAGAAAACATGAGAAAAAGTGCACACATTGCATACATGGTTCTTCAGTTTTGTTGTTTTTGTTTTTTCTTTCTATTTGATTATAGTGTTTCCGTTGGACTTGAAGAAGTGGAAATAGAGGTGTGGGGTTTGATCCCTAGAGGTTGCATAAGATGATTTAAAAGTAAACGGTATCTTGTTATAGAAGTAGTGTAATCTTTGCGATAAAAAATAATAAATTAATAAGATTATGGTAATGCACTTAATCTTTAAATATTGAAGTTGTAGATCCTTTTTTAAAATGGCACATGATATATCGGATTTGTGAATTATGCTTTTAATGAACGTTATAACTTATATCTAGTTTTGATGGTAAAAAATCAAAATATGTGTTAAGAGGTTAACAAATCAGATTCCCTAAAACTTGTATGGACCACCTAAAAAATAGGGAACTCTCTTCACATGCCTAAATTTGTGCATGCCAAAAGCTTTTTAGTGTATTAATCATTAATTTATATACTATATTTAGAATATGTGGTTATTAAAATTTTTATTTATATTTATATTAAATCACTAAAAGGTAATCTGAGTTTAGTGAATTGTTAAATACATACTTCAAATATTGGAAAGTTTTTATTTTACACTAAAATCTTTTCACCATTTTGAGATTACACTTAAAACTTTGTTTTATTCTAAACTACACACAAATCTTTTATAAAAAGTTTCAAAATTTTGGATGGTGTTAGACTTTCCATCCAAAAATCTTAGATAATTCATTTTTCCATCAGATTTGTTTTTTATTTTTTCTTTTTTTTCCTATTCTAATTTTTTTCATCCCCACTAAACCACTAGTCCTCCTCAATCGCTCCACCCATCACTCTCCTTCCACCTCCTCCACCACCTTAACCTTCTTCTCCTCTACAATGGCTACCCAACATAATCTTAAAGCCTCAAATGCAAACATAACCCCATTGTAATTCCGGCAATTTTGCGACATAGTTTGATGGAAGTGAGATAGAAAATTGGATGTGCTGACCGGCGTGAGTAAGAACTGGTTGGGTCGATTAACATCATTACCTGAAGAGTTGGTCGGAAATTTGATACTGACCATGTTGTGTCATTGCATGTGTTGATGATAAATCTCTGAGATAAGAAACGTTTAATCACCCCCAACTCCTCTGCCACGACGTCTCCGCAGTTAATGGGATCCGACGAGTCTTCCATCATCTCCAAGCTCGAATCCTCCACTAGCCTCACCGGCACCCACCGTCTCGTCACCTCCCACCTCCAACCATGCGACCCATTCATCAACCCCTCCCAGAATCTTCCATGGCCAGTACACCCACAATTCGTTCACTAGCCAAGCAATGCTTATCCTCCTTACAAAATTAAATAGGAAAAGAGAATATGAAGAAAAAATGAATTATTTATTGATTTCTTGGATGGAAAACTTAACACCATCCAACTTTTGTGTAATTTGAAATTTTTTATAAAAGGTTTGTGTGTAGTTTAGAATAAAACAAAGCTTTAAGTGTAATTTTAAAAAGGTGAAAAAGATTTTAGTTTAAAATACAATTTTTCCTAAAATATTATAGGGAACAAGTTTAAAACGATTTTAGAGAAAACATTTATAGGGAAATTGCTGTGAATGCTCTGAGATGAGATGGTGGTGTCCAGTTTAGGTAGAGGCAAATGATATTTCATTTGATTTGCAATTTACCACCAATATTGACTGCACATTAACCTTCGTAAAGAAATTTTGGTGTGAGCCAGCACCATAATTAATTTGTACTCAAATTGTTTTAATTTTTAATTAGAAAAATATATACTCATCCGTATTTTAGGTTGTTTACGTTTGATTTTAAAACGGTATTTTAGGAGATTTGTATGATGAGTGTGGTGTTTGATTTAATGATAGGATCCATAGTAATGTTGTAAGATAATTAGGACGGTTTACATCCAGGTACCTTTTAAGATATCTTAATAACTTTTTAACCTTATTGTTTCATATATTACGTTGAATGACAAATTTTGGCATGTTCGTAAACTTTATTAACGAAGAAGGACAAGTCAACCCTGACAGAAGAGAGAGTGTTGATCTTCCAATATTATCCTCACATTTTTTCTTTTCGTTTAAATTATATATTTAACTTTGTTACATTAAACCCCCTAATTAAACTTCTAATATTTAATAAATAAACCACAAAATTTTAATTTTAATCACTTATCTCCACATTTTCTCTTCAAATAATTCTAAAAAAAACAAAATTGTAGAGTACGAGTAGTGTAGTCTTTTTAATCGACTAAAATAGAGGGGTATTGTAGTCTTTTTAACACAAATCAACACCCAACTAGAAAATAGTCATTCATTGTAATTTCTGAAACATAAAGGTCCTGGTTGTTCAACCACCATCTTAAAAGGTGCCATAATATAATTTAGCTAATAATTAAAAGGTTGTCAAAAATGAAAACGTAAACATTCTAAAAACGGTCGAAAAAAAAATACGTAAATAATTTTAAAAACTAGATAAGTAGGTTTCACTTTTCAAGAATACATAATTACTAATAAAGTATTTATTCAACATCAAAAAAAAGACCAAATATCTTTGTCATAGTTTACAGAGAGTTGAAACTTTCCTAAACCAATAGCAAGGCCTGATTTTTTAGCTCACCTTGGTCAAAACCATCTGTGGTATGATTTTAAAAGGTTATGGTGTGGTTTTAAATTTTTAGCGTTCACAGTTTCAATTATGGTTTTAATGTCATTTGTTGTGGTTTTACAAGATGATGTGATAGTTTTAATGTATCATGTTGTATATTTCATTATAGTTTTGACATTTTTTTTTTGTTACTGGTTTTTAAGAGATTCTGTGATGGTTTTAACAAGTTACATAGTTTTAAAATGGTTTGTTATAATTTTAAGTGACAGTCTAAAATCACTTACAAATATAAAAAAAAACACTTGTGAAAGAAGTAAAAAAAACAAGAAAATACTATTAAAATATCAATGAACAAGTTTATAATAAAACTATTTGGAACATTTTAGTCATTATAATTTTGAAACATTACTTTTCTCGAATAAACTAGTGTGAAGAACTTTTTATTCTTGCCTTTTTTTTTTATCAAACTTTTTTTTTGGAAATAAAGATCACTTTTATTAACCAAAAAACAAGTCAATACAAAAACCGATCCGAAGATCCAGGTGACTAATCACAAACAACCAAACCTATAACTCAACAAACAGAGCAAACCTATCTACTGCTAACTAGCTCAGAAAACCGGCACACAATGCTTCAATTTATTGTACATATTGCAGCGTGCCACCACCACTTGTTGTATCTGCCTAATGACCGGAAAATCACTAGTTCCATCCTAGAAAATTATTTTATTCCTCAAAATCCAGATAGCGTAAATCGTCTCTATCAAAGCAAGCTTCACCAAATGCGCTTTCACTCCTTTGCTTTTAACAATCTGATTTAGCCACCTAGCCTCATCCCACTGTCCAGGTTGATGGACAACCTGTATCCAATGTAAAATCTCATTCCAAACCTGTTTAGTAAAGCTGCAATCAAAAAACAGATGCTGCACATTTTCTGGTTGCTGGCAGAAAACACACAGTCCATCTGTTGCTACTCCAAACCGATGTTGCAATCAAAAAACAGATGTTGCACATAGTTATGACCTACCATCTTTCGTTCAGTGGAGTCCGGGTAACCCTTTAGTAGCGGTTCCCACAGACGGCGCCGAAATGTAGAGGTAAAATATAGAAAATCGAACGAACCACAAAACAAACTCTAAATTCGTTACAAAGCACTCAAATACAAAGAGTTCTCACGTCACCATTGTCCCAAAACAACATTAAATCAATAGCTTCTTCAGGTGCTCTTCGGATCCTCTGTACCTCTCAATGTAATTTCTTCCGTACCTGGGATTGTCCAAATGCACGTGTGAAGTGGCGTTATGCCGGTTTGCCTAGGTCAAACCGGAATGAGACTTTACTTGAAGGGAGATGAAGACTCTCCTTGTCATAATGCAATTAATGTAAATAAATGAGATTTCTTACCTAGATCTTGAAATTGGTGCCCTTTTATAGGTATTGGCCAATTCTAAGTCGGTCCTATCCTCCTTCGCCATATGTCGTCTTCTTATTCATCCACGTGGTTGTGTTGGCCCAGCTAGTGATCATCATGGGCTTGGCCCAGGCCCACTTGAATGTACCTTCTTGAAACTTCTAGTCCTTTGTGGCCCCCCACTCTCGCTCCACGATCCGTTGACTTGGTCATGTTCCCTGTTATAACTTTCAACCAGACAAGTAAAGTAGAGACACTGATGCGGAATAATGCTTCGTAAGGACGAATTAACCTGATTGAACTTGCCCTACGCGTTCCACACTTTTCCATAGTTCCTTCCGTACCATCAAATCTTCCGTATAATCTTTCGAGCTTGACCAACTTTCACTTGCCTGATGGCTCGGAACACCATGTGATGCGGAATACACGATGATGAAGTACGGACTTTGATTCGTACCTTTCTACGTGCTTGGATCGCCTGCTCCGACGCTCTATGTTCCTGGGTTCGGGTAAGAGCGTAGACATATTTTCATTATCAACATATGTCCCCGTAGTTTTGAGGTATCTTAGCAGAAGATAGTTCGAAACTATAGAAATTCGGATATTAGCACTTTACACGAACTGGACATATTTCCGATATCAACATATGTCCCCGTAGTTTTGGAATATCTCAGTAAGAGATAATTCGGAACTATACTCTAAGTCTTCTGTACTTCAAATTTTCTTGGTTTCATTATCTTTCGTGTTAACCCATCTTCCGTATTACGCCGCGATCATGTTGTACTAGAGCTTATGTCCGTAGCTATGATGGGCCTTTTATGAGCTTTCTCTTCTTTTCCGCTTGGAAACTTTCCGTGGGTAGAGGATTTACGTGCCATGCCTCGATCATATTGTACTAGAGCTTATGTCCGTAGCTATGATGTGCCTTTATTATGGGCTTTCTCTTCATTACCGCTTGGAAAATTTTCATGTGTAGAGGTTTTCCGTGCCATGCCTCGATCATGTTGTACTAGAGCTTATGTCCGTAGCTATGATGGACCTTTTATGCGCTTTGGAAAATTTCCGTGGGTTTTGGAAATTTTCCGTGGGTAGATGTTTTCCGTTCCATGCCTTGGTTTGTGTCTTATATTAGATCCATGGTTTGAGTCATCCATTTACTTTTTGAATGTTAGTGATGTGTGTATGCAATTCCTTACCGTGCCTATATGTAAATATCTTAAGCGCGCGTTCAACTTCCGTGTCTAAGTGCATGGACTTTTACCCGAATTGTTTTGGAGCTCTTCCCATAGATTTAAGTATAAATTCTGATTGTTCTTCCTCATCTCTCTGTCTCATGGGACTTCCATTTCTTGAACTGTGGCGTAGTATCATTTCTCCTTCAAGTATTACTTGAGGACTGCACAGTAATTCTGCGCGTTGTCGTCATATCGTCCATTGATCTTGGATCAATCAACGGCTCAGATCTGAAGTCAACTGGTGCGTCGATTGGGCTTCCCATTTTTGCTCTTCCCTATAAATAGCCCTGTCGCTCTCTCATTTATTCCATTCTAGAGAGAGAAAGTAAGAGAGACGAATTGAAAACCGCACATCGCTTGCTTCGGAAAAAAATCTTGATTCGTAACATCTGCTTCCTGAAGGTATGATATGGATTTTTTTTCTCGCATTTCTTCCTTCTTTTCCTCTTTTCTCCCCTTTTCTTATCTATTTTAGTTTCTCCTGCAGCAGTTTCTGTTTCGTTGATATCACCTCCGGTCCCCGATTTCGTAAGCGGAACCCTTCACCTTTTACATTCAGGTTCATCAACTCTCTTATCTTCTATTACTCGTCAATTTTCAATACTTCCCGTTTTTTGTCCTTTTTGGTCAAATTGTTACTGAGTAACCCTAGATTTGTACTGGAACATACCTAAATTGACCCTCGGACTATCACCTTAAATTCTTTTCTTTCACTTGTTATTTTTAGGATGTCCGAGTTTAGACATAACGACGGTGACGCGCATGAAAACCGTCCAAAGATCACAGTCGTCGTCTCTTCCGAGTCTGGAAGTGATGACTCCTCCGACAGCAATTCTACTTCTTCATCCTCGTCTGATGAATTTTCCGGGTCTGATGTGGATGTTGGAGGAAACGTTTCTCCTTCACATCATATGAATGAAGCTGGTCCGAGTTCCTCAAGACGCCATTCTTCCGCTTCTGGCTTACATAATGATGATGTCGCTACCATCGGAGTTGTTGATCAAGTCGTTCCTCTTCGAGAAGTTCGCGCGGTTGTTCCAAGTGGTGGAGGTGGAGATGATGCAGCTCAAGGTAACGGTGCGAATAATGTAGATGGAGGAACTTGCAAGGCGAATTCGTCAGTTCCGCGGAGCTTTATTTCCGGTTCCGGACCATCTAAAACCCGCTATTAAAGCCCGCTACGCCCGACTTCGGGATAATATTCATCTGTACGATGAGACACTTGAGGTCAATGAAGACGAATGGATCCCTACCATAGCTTCCAAGGTTGAGGAAAAGCATCATCCTGAGCTCCGGAGAAAATTTGCAATACCCGATGATATCGAGTTGATTGCTCCTGGTGAAAAAGATGGTCTTTACAATTGTCCTGCTGGAGCTCTTTCTTGTTTTGTCGTAGCTCTTGAACTCGGGTGGCGCTTACCTATGTGTGAAGCTTCTGAAGCCATCTTCCGTGAATTAGACATTACTCCTATGCAAGTAATTCCTAATTCTCTTACCACTTGTTGTGCTTCGGAGTATTGATGCGCTATCTAAAGGAAGAGATCTCTTTCGCTAACTTTCATTAACTTTTTCATGTTGCTATGTCTGACACCGCACATTTCTTGATGTTCAAGCCGCGTAAGAACCTTTACTTCATTTACCAGAATGTAAATTCTTTGGGCGTTGCATGGTGGGGGCATTACTTCTATTATCGTTATAACTTAAAAATCGGCCAGTCAATCCATACTAGGCGACTTTTCAACGTTCGTTACACTTTCAACAAAGAGCAACCTGCTGATTATCGTCCCGTCCGTGGCAACTGGTCTAAATGGGCTACAAACATGAAGGAAAGAAGCAAGCAGAAGAACCCAGATAAATATTTCTTCTGCGTCCTTACCATGCAACCTCGTCCAGCTCTTGCTGGTTTAACTGCTCCGGTAGACTTGGGTCCTTACAAAAATGAAACTCTTGGTATTTCCCTTAAAAGTACATGTTTGTTTGCTAAACTTCTTCTGTTACTTGTCTTTTATTAACCTCATTTGCTATCTTTCATGCAGAATCTTGGCTTGATTATCTAATGTCTGAGGTAAGAAGATTGAAACAAGTTGTTGAAGCCAAAAGGGCTCAAGAAAGGCGTGCCAAAATACGCACCAGTGATACGGAACAACGTATCATCTTTCCACAAGCCTTTCCGAAAAGTGGGGTTACTTGGAGAGAAGAAGAAGAGCGTAGGGCTATGCTAAAGTTGCCTGCTCAAAAGATGGAAACCACGCCAAAGAACCTTGACCCTGAAGAGGTTCGAAGGCGTTCCGATGCTAAGAAAGCTTTGGAGAAGCAGAAGAAGAGGGAGCAACGTCTTCAAGAAAAGATGTTTAAGAACCCGAAAGCTCAAACTTCAAAAACCTCAAAAGCTTCTGTCCCTTCAAGCGCTGGGAACAATCATTCAGTACCTGATCATGCTGAAGTTGAAAAAGATGATCTTGACCTAATGGAGGTGGAACAATCTGTTCCTACCCAAGTTGTTGCTGATCCCGGAGTGTCGGTCACTACCAGTAAATTCATGGGTGATTCTTTCAAGGCTGCTAAAGCTGTTAGCAAGCCCAAGTCAGTTGAAGTTCCTCTCGATCCATCTGGGAAGAACAAACAAGTTGTGGTCGAAGTACCACAAAAACTTAAGAAACGTAGAGCTGAACCTCATCAACTCTATGGCGGCGATGTCAGTGATGCGCAGTTTGAATATGATACGGAAGTCGCTCGTCTTGCAACCCTTGATGAGTCTGCCCGTGTTAACATGCTTGGTGATGCTCTTTCCAAGGTTCGTACCCACCCTTATCTCTTTTCTTCTAGATCTCATTTTACTTATCTTTTCACTTATCCAAGTTTTCTTGTCTCGCAGCTTTCCTTGTCGTGAAGAGCGTTGAGGTAGCGTCTAAAGGACAAAAGTCTTCTTTGGAAACTGATCTCCATGATTCGGAACTTGCGCGAATTGCGCTAATGGATAAACTGGTGAAGGTCCAAGGGAATTTGAAGGCTGGTGAAAAGAAATTAGAGCAAATGGCGCGGCTTGAGGCAGAGGTTGTTGAGCTTTGGAAGCAAGTTCTTGAAACCAACAAGTTGCGAGAGGAGCTAGCTAATCTTCAAGGCTTGTATGATGCTCGCCAAGCTGAAGTTAACGGATGCTTAGAATTGATCAAGGATCAGCAAGACAGCTTCGGATGCATGACGAATATGCTATCCCATTTCCATTCGGCATTGATCTCTGGGTTTCTTGGTTCCCGGATTGATTCAGTACAAGACTTTATGAAGAGCATTTCTTTCCAGTATGCCCAATCACTTGGGTATGATGCTGCTAGGATTCATGGTTTTAATGCCGCTCTTGGCCAACTTGAGCTTCTGGATTAATTCTAAAAGATCTTGATTGGGAAGCTAATGGGCTAGATATTTTCAAAGGTCATGATGGTAAGGAAGATGGCATGATTCCTACATTTAATGATGAAGATCTCGGGAAGTGCGAGTTCATCCGTTGTGTCGCTAGTGAGACGGAAACTCTGAAGTTCTCTCCACCTTATTATCGTCTTCCTGGCTTCGTTCCTGATGTGCTTCGCCATTGGTACATCATGCCTTTTACAAAATATGAGAAGCAGAACAAGGAGTGGCTACATCTTCCTTTCCTGGTTATTGGTAAACCTGAAGGCTACAACTGGTTCGAGGAAGTGAATAGCCTTTGTGAATCCTTTGAAGAGACTCGCAAAGAGGAGGAGATCCGCAGGCGTGCCGAAGACCCGAAAAAATGGGATGCTGGAGAAGTTGAAAGCTCCTTTAAACATAACTTCTTCATTCCTCCATTCCCAACAGTAACGATCTCAACAAGGACCCTTTTGCTCCTCTTCCTTGGTTTAGCTATAAGCTCCATCTGGAAGACATGGAACGAGCTCTCCGTGATGTCGCTGCTGTAGCAGAAATGGAACAAGCCGCACGCGATCCTATGGATGCTGAGAGTGATGATGATGAAGATAATGATTCTGACAAATTTTCTCAATCGTACCAGAGATGAATGAACTAGTCAGGGGTATGCCCCGGTGTTTTGTACCAAATGATTAACATTTGATTCTTCTGTTAAATTTGGCTTTGTAATATCTGAATTGTTACCTTTGTTTAACTTTTGTTGATGAAGTAGAATGTTTCCTAAACTTCTCATGCTGCAGAAATGAAATCTTCTTTCAATGCTTCAATATGTTCATATGCCACGGAAGCAAAATCTTCTCCTCCACTTTTCTTGCGACGGAAATAATTCCTTAAACCTTATGATTGAAATGATTCCTCAAACCTTTTATGCCTCGGAAAGAAAACTTTATTTCTCTCTTAAGTATGAACCTCATATGTAACGGAAGCAAAGTCCTTTCATGATACAAGAAAGAACTTTTTCCACTGAAATGAACAACTTCGCGCTCATATGTAACATTTCTTGCCACGGAAAGTTCATGATTCAAGAAAGAATGTTTTCTACTGAAATGAACAACTCCGCGCTCATATGTAACATTTCTTGCCACGGAAAATTCATGATACAAGAAAGAATTTTTTCTACTGAAATGAACAACTCCGCGCTCATATGTAACATTTCTTGCCACGGAAAGTGTCTCCTTCGTTGAAATTTTTTCTTTAAAGCATAACGTCACTTTTAGCATGCTTGCATTTCATGATGCGGAATAATTCTCCTTCTTCGTAAATTTTCCTGCATGCTTGCGTTTCATGATGCGGAATAATTCCTCTACTTCTTTGAAAAATTTTCCAGCATGCTTGCATTTCATGATGCGGAATAATTCTCCTTCTTCGTAAATTTTCCAGCATGCTTGCGTCTCATGATGCGGAATAATTCCTCTACTTCTTTGAAACATTTTCCAGCATGCTTACGTTTCATGCTGCGGAATAATTCCTCTACTTCTTTGAAAAATTTTCCAGCATGCTTACGTTTCATGCTGCGGAATAATTCTTCTTCTTTAAAAAATTTTCAGCACGCCTTCGTTTCATGCTGTGGAATAATTCTTCTTCTTCATTGAAAAATTTTCCAGCATGCTTACGTTTCATGCTGCGGAATAATTCTTCTTCTTTAAAAATTTTCCCGCACGCTTGCATTTCAAGCTACGGAATAATTTTTCTTCTTCGAAAATTTTCCAGCATGCTTGCCTTTCATGCTGCGGACTAATGTCTCTTTTCCTTCTAATCTGGATGTTAAAAGAGTGAATTTTTTGTATATCCTCGAGAAATTGTGTTTCCTTCCTTATCACGACATTCGTCGAAAAAGTGATTTCTTCCCTATCACCACTTTCTGGGAACAAAGCTCATCTCGTCCCTTTCTCATCACGACATTCG
Source organism: Plantago ovata (assembly GCA_028274465.1). Lineage (NCBI taxonomy): Eukaryota > Viridiplantae > Streptophyta > Magnoliopsida > Lamiales > Plantaginaceae > Plantago > Plantago ovata. The sequence continues at coordinate 50,277,437 of CM051458.1, forward strand.
TCGAAAAAGTGGTTTCTTCCCTATCACAACTTTCTGGGAACAAAGCTCATCTCGTCCCTTCCTCATCACGACATTCGTTGAAAAAGTGGTTTCTTCCCTATCACAACATTCTGGGAACGGGGCTCACATCGTCCCTTCCTCATCACGACATTTGACGAAAAAGTGATTCCTTCCTCATCACGACATTCATCGAAAAAGTGACTTCTTCCCTATCATAACTTTCTGGGAACGAAGCTCATGTCGTCCCTTCCTCATCACGACATTCGACGAAAAAGTGATTTCTTCCCTATCACCACTATCTGGGAACGGAGTTCATATCGTTCCTTCCTCATCACGATATTCTGCGAAAAAGTGATTTCTTCCTTATCACGACATTCGTCGAAAAAGTGATTTCTTCCCTATCACAACTTTCTGGGAACGAAGATCATGTCGTCCCTTCCTCATCACGACATTCGTTGAAAAAGTGATTTCTTCCCTATCACCACTTTCTGGGAACGAAGCTCATCTCGTCCCTTCCTCATCACGACATTCGTCGAAAAAGTGGTTTCTTCCCTATCACAACTTTCTGGGAACGGAGCTCATATCGTCCCTTCCTCATCACGACATTCAACGAAAAAGTGATTTCTTCTCTATCACCACTTTCTGGGAACGAAGCCCTTCCTCATCACGACATTCGTCGAAAAGGGATTTCTTCCTTATCACGACATTCGACAAAAAAGTGACTTCTTCCTTATCACGACATTCCGAGAACGAAGCTCATATTATTATCCCTTCCTTATCACAACCTATCTGTTTTCTTTGTTTTCGAGCATTTTTCTTCTGTTTTAATCTCTCCATGATTTTTTCTCTATCATAAATCCTTTCATAATTTGGCCTTCTTGTCTGATTTATTACGTGTCTAAATTTTATGTTTTCTTGGACCCTATTTCTAGTATCTCAGTTTCAATCCTTCTCATACTTTCCTCTTCAAGCATTGTTTTGCTTGGGTAATACGTTAGTTGTCTTTTTTCTGTCAAGTCATTATGAAAATAGATTTGTCGGAAATCATCATCATATACTGAACGGACAACAACATCAAATATTGAATCTTCCAAGACAACATATCCATAAGTAGTTGAAAATAGATTTGTCGGAAATCATTACAACTAACAATGTTTAAACAAAAAAGTTCGAGAGTGAATAAACGAAATCAAAATCCTAGGCAAACTTCTACTTCATCTTAAGCAAGAAAATAACAAAAAAGTTCCTCAACATCCTATTCCCCTAAGCGCCTTTCTTTAAGTGTAGAACTTCCTTAGATTCTTAATATTCCACGGCCTCTTCCATTCTTTGTTGTCCTCATCAGCTAGCTCATAGCTCCCATTGGCTTTGACTTTGGTGATCTTATACGGGCCTACCCACTTTGGCTCCAATTTTCCAATTCCATCTTGCTGTGTAGCTCTCCTTAGCACTAGATCACCTACCTGCAACTCCCTTGTCTTCACATTTCTGTTGTAGCTTCCGGCCACTCGAGCTTGATAGTTTAAGATTCTAGCTAAAGCTGTGCTCCTTTCTTCCTCTAGCATCTCGAGGTCCAACATTCTTGCTTCATGATTTTCCCCTGGCTTGTAACCCTAGATCCTTAGCGTTTCCACCACCATTTCTGCAGGGATTACTGATGAACGTTGGATTGTCGAGTTCCAACTAATTGATCAAATAAATTTGTATTTAGGCAAAGGCAATTCACAACTACAACGAAAACCGTAGTGTAGCAGTAGAATAACCTCGAGTGTCGATCTCTAAGGACTATAACTAGCTTTATCAATCTAACTTAAGAATATAAAATAACAGACGTCTTAGCAAAGGTTTTTCTTAACAGATAATGGAGATTGGTGATAGTATGGTCATTCAAAGCATAGCAGGTTAATAATCATGCATAAATTCCTCGGTCTTGCATGGAGATCTTTGATCAATGAATTGTCCAATTGTGTTCCGTAATTATTCAACACTACGAAGATAGAGGTTTTAGATAGATCAAAGAAATAAAGCAATAACTCAGAGTATAATCAGCGATATAGCCATTATCATAATTATTAACCCTTCGCTAAGAAATCACATACTATCACCAACGAGAAGTTTAGCTACTCATAGTTGTCATGCAATCAACAGAAATCATACCACGAATGAATGAAAACATGATGAAAGATATATAAACATAAATAGAAAAACTGTAAGATACAATGTTACCGAAGGTTGTCAATCTCCGAAGAATCGCGATCTTACAAGCTCCAAATTTGCTAAGAAAAAGTATCTCCTAAGCTAAGAACCCCCAGAACAGGCTCTGGAGAATTCCTACCTAAAACTACTGAGAAAGGTGAGAGAAAAGGTCTGGAAAAGTATGAAAAACGGATCAAACTAAGCAACTATATATAGGCATTCGAATTGTGTCGGGCGAAGGGCCCCACACACCGGGCGATTCGCCTGGTGTGGGGCGATTCTCCCCACGTCCCGGGCGACTCGCCCGGGAGTGTTTTTCGGCCCAAAACGCGTTTTCGACGCGTTTTTGGATTACTTCCCATTTTCGGACTCGGTTTCTGCCTTCTAGTGACCTTTTAGCCTTCAGACTCGACCCCTAGACTTCAAATCCTATCCGGAATCTTTCAGATACTCCACTTAGGCTTCTGGAACACCAATTCCTTGTCTACTTCAATATAATTGCCCGGAAAACCTCATTTTTCAACCAAAACCTGTAAAATACAAACTAAAGGGAAACATGACACTATTTTAATAAAATGCACTAAAATATAGCTAAATTAACATAGATGATAGCTAAAATAGGTGAAAAAGACTCAAATGAAAGTGTAAAATACACATTCATCAAACTCCCCAAACCGAACCTTTGCTTGTCCTCAAGGAACTAAGCTAGACTCTAATGCAAAAAACAATGCAACACAAAATATGGAGTCTTATGCCAAATGAAATGAACTAATCTATCGAATCTATCAAAAAACATATGAACAAAGACCATACAAATCATAACATGGATATTGGTTGAAGAATGCCTCGATTGACTCATACACATTCACATAAGCACTTATGTCAAGACAAGATAGTCTCTCGTAACATTCTCTACGTGGACCTAGTCAGTGACGACGTAATGAAACATGTTAGAATACGGATGGTTGTCCCGTGCCTATGAAACTGAGGACTTACTGTTGTTCACCAAGTTAAGACTTTTCCTCAAAGAGGTCGAACCAATACTGGCTCTCATCAAACGAAGGAGGGTTCCCTAAAAAGATAACACTCCCCTATTCTACCCATCTTTCAAGCAAAGCCTTAAGCTATTCACCACTTCCTGAATGGCAGGACGAGGGTGGTCTAGAACAGATGACACTAAAAAACAAAAGACAAAAAATTAAAACACGATTACGAACATTACAAGAATTGGAAAATGAGACACAACACTTTGCTAAACTGTTTTTTGGCTTTTTGGACCCTTCTTTGCTTTTTTGGGGTCTTTTCTTTTTTTCTTTCCTTTTTTTTCTTTTCCAGTCTCTTTTTTTCTTTTTTTTCTTCTTTTTTTTCCTGGAATTTTTCTTTTTCTTTTTTTTTCAATTTTTTTTAGCCAGCAGTAGCATAATCGAAAAAGAAACAAAAATGACACACAAACGACTTCCCCAAACCTATTCGAAAGAATAGGTTGGAGTACAAAATTTACGAAAAAGGAAAAATAAACTCACAACACAAAATTGAAAAACGAAAAACAAGTCTAATAATAGCGTAACCCCCTCCCCAAACCTATTCGGAAGAATAGGTTACAAACAAAGGATCACACAATCTCACACTACCTCCTTCCTATGCATTTAGCAATCCCAAAGCAAGGTGAAGACTTGTTGCCTCTTAGGTACATAATTACTCGGGAAAACAACCATAAGAGCCTAACATGCATCATCCTATTATAAAGGCCTTCGTGAACCGCAGTAGAGAAAACACCACTAAGTGATGTCGAGACTACCAAGCTTAACTAAGTGCAATACATAAATGTGACAAGCCAAGCGAGGAAAACCTCAAACAAATTCATAGAGATGAAGCATACGATTAATGACATAGTTAGTTGATTTACCCAATAAAAAAGTTCAAAAAATTTGGCAATAAACTCCATACAAAACATGCAAGACTATCCTAGGATGAATGTAGTGTATGCAACCTAAAAACTAAAAAAGCAGTAAACGTGCAAATGCAAATGCAAAAAATTTCACGAGTTTATCATAAGCAAGATAAGTATAGAGATAACCATCGATAACCCCCTCCCCAAACCTGAACGTCGTCGCTCGTCCCTGATGAATGTGTATTTTACACTTTCATTCGAGTCTTTTTTCACCTATTTTAGCTATCCTCTATGTTAATTTAGCTATATTTTAGTACATTTTATTAGAATAGTGTCACGTTTCCCTTTAGATTTTATTTTACAGGTTTTGGTTGAAATTCGGAGATTTACGGGCAATTATGTTGAAGTCTACAAGGAATTGGTGTTCCAGAAGCCTATTTGGAGTATCTGAAGGTTTTCGGATAGGATTTGGAGCCTAGGGGTCGAATCTGGAGCTTAGAAGGCCATTAGAAGTCTGAAACCGAGTCCGAAAAGGTGAAGAAATCCAAATCCGCATTGAAAACGCCGAAATTCCGCGTTTATACTGTGGGGCGAACTGCCCCAGCCAGAGGCGAACCGCCCCAGAAGAAATTCGGGCCTATATATAGTTGCAAGTTTTCTCTCCGAAATCATATCTTTCCAAGCCTACTTTCTCACCTCTCTCTATAGTTTTAGGAAGGAACTTCCCAGGGCCTGTCCTGGGAGTTTCATAGCTTAGGGGATACTTTTTCATAGCAGATTGGAGCGCGTAGGATCGCAATCATCCAGAGATTGACAACCTTCGGTAACTTTGTATCTTACAGTTTTTATCTACTTATTTTATTCTTCTTTCAATATGTTTTCTTCTATGATTGCTATTGATTGCATGCCTATTATGAGTAGCTAAACTTATCGTTGGTGGTAGTATGTGAATTCTTAGCGAGGGAAGATAATCATGCTAATGGCTATATCGCGCATTATACTCCGTGTCATTGCTTTATTTCGTTGATCAGTTGCAACCAAAATTCTCGTATGTTGTATTGATTATTATGCACGCATGGACACTAGTCGACCATCAGACCAATTATCTTCGTAGTGTTGAATAATTACGGAACACATTAGGACAACAGTGTTGACTAGTCAGACCAAATTATCTTCGTAGTGCTTAATACTTGCAACATGACACAAGATTGATTCAAAGATCTCTATGCAAGACCGAGGAATTTATGCATGATTATCGACCCATTATGTTAAGAAGGACCATACTATCACCAATCTCCATTATCTGCTTGAAAACCCCTATTACTTTCTATCTGCTGTTTTATATTCTTAATTAGATTTGATAAAGCTAGTATAGTCTGAGAGAACGACACTCGAGTCATTCTACTACTACACTACGGTTTTCGTTGTAGTTGTGGATTGCCTTTGGCTAAATAACAAATATTATTTGACTGAACCGGGACTTGACAAATCTCCGTTCATCAAATTGGCGCCGTTGCCGGGGACTATACTCCTTTTTTCTGTTTAATTTGTTTTTATTTACAGCTTTAGATTCCTAATTCTATTAGATTTAGTTTTTCTTTTTGATACTGCTTTCCTAGTCTATTTCTAATCACCTTTCCTAGTCTGTCACAGATTGTGTATGCCGCATACACGTTCTGCAGGTATACCGCTTGCTGATTCAATTGCTGAGATCGATAGAGTCTACCACCAAAGAAGGCGACTCCTTTTCAAGGAAATCGACGGAATGGCAGAAGCTAGACCACTGAAGGCATGGGTACAACCCACCAAGGATCGTATGAGGGGACCGACGATTGTTCTTTCGCCTGCAACCCGAGATATGGAGATCAAGAACCACGCATTCCAACAACTTCCGAGGTTCTATGGCTTATCAAGGGAAGATGTGATGGGGTACTTGAACGATATCGATGATTTCGTCAATCAACTCCCACGACCCGGAGCCAACATAACAACGGATGAGTTGAGGATGAAGGTTTTTGCTATGGGACTTGGCGACAGAGCCAAGTCATGGCTGAGCTCTCTTCCAGCAGGCTCGCTGGACACTTGGGAAAAGGTTTTTTCAGCTTTCATGGAGAAATACTTCCCACACACTCTGACTACCGCGCTTAAGGCGCAGATCACTGGATTCAAGCAAGACTATGATGAGACCATCTACACCGCATTCGAGAGGTTCCAAGATCTCACGAACAAGTGCCCTCACCATAGTTTTGAACACTCTGACTTAGTCCAACACTTCTACAATGGACTAACCTTCGAGAACCAACAAGTGGTGGATTTCCAATGCCGAGGCAATATTTGGGAGGAAACCGCAGAAGCCGTCTGGGCTGTTTTCGAAAGGCTTGCCAAGGGTTCGCAGTTCAAGGACCCAAGAGCAATGGTTAGGAGACGTGGACCTGAAGCTCCACCAACTCAGGAAGCCCCTATGTACAGGGGGAATGGGGATCAATTCGAGTGCTTTACCAACGAATTGAAGCAAGTCCTCAAGAGCGCCACCGGAACAACTGTTTCGAATGAAGTATGTCGAATATGCAAGAACTATGGGCATGGGGCTCATATGTGTAGATCGGAGCTGGCATACGATGATGGCAACTGGGCTCGAGGAGGCGAAGAAGAAGCCTTTGCTACGGAGTTTGGCACTCAAGAAGTTAGCTACGGACAAGACGGTAGGAATCCTCGAGGTGGATTTTGGAGAAGAGGATACCGTAACAATCAAGGATATGCACCGGCTAACCAAACTTATGGACCTAACCAAGACCGTAGTAGGCTGAACTATGGTAATGATCACTGCGAAAACCCCGCTCCAAAAGAGCCACCGAAGTCGAAGTCGGCTCTACTGATGGAGAACTTACAGAAGATGGTTGATCACACACAAAGTTTTCTCAAACGTTATGAAGAAGACTCCGAGAAGACTAGGGCAAGGCTTGATAAATTGGAAGAAAGTACTAGGCTCGCCCATCAAAAGATGCAAGAGTTGATCGACCGGAAACTTCCTAGCAACACTGAGAAGGTCGTTAGGTGCGAGTGTTGCATGAAGGAAGAACTTCTACAGGCTGAGGAAGAAGAGGAGGACCTTAGTTCTGACGCAAGTGATGAGGAGCAAGAGGATCCCGAACCACTCCCTAAAAGTTTCGATGTTAAGGTAGGGATTGGTGAGCTTGAAGATGTCCGTGCCACACTAGACACGGGATCCTACTCAAACATAATTCCTTTGAATGTGTTTGAAAAGAGTAACCTTGGAAAACTATCTGAGGAAAGGGCTATTGTGCGACTGGCGGATGGATCCTTTATGAGACCGGAGGGCGTTGTGAAAAATGTTTTGGTCAAGATTGGTGAAGCATCTATATACACCAATTTTGTAGTTATGCCGGCGTCTGCACCTGGAACGGGGGATGCCATACTCTTAGGGCAAACATTCTTGACCAAGATACGCTCGGTGATGGATATCTACCAAAGAACTTGCACCATCGAAGTAAATGGCAAGCAACACGTGTTGCAAGCCATACCTGATCCACCTGAACCGCCTGATATTACTACTCACTATTGTGGTCTTGCAGCCTATATTCTTTCTTATTCACAGGTTCGTGGCATGGAAAGGAGATCAATGAAGGGGAAGCCTAGTACCCGCAAAAAGAGGAGATAGGCGCAGACAGGAGTCGAGTCAAAGACTTTAAACAATGACGCTATCCGGGAGGCAACCCAGATTTTTTATCACTTACTTTACTGCTTTCTGCATGCCTTTCATTCTTGAACTATTTGCTTCTCATATGCGAATTTGTTCTTAAGTGTGTCGTATGTGCTTTTGTTTGAGTGAGATTTTTCGAGTGGTTTTTTGAAAAAATTTAGTTTCGGGATTTAAACCGCATTTTCTGACACCGGGACCCGTCTCCCCGCATAGGGGAGCACGGGGCGAACCGCCCCACAGTCCCAGATCTTAAAAAACGCGGATTTCAACCCCAAAACCTTATTTTCTTCATTCTTCTTCATCCATACTCCCAAAAAACCCGAAAAGTGCGATTTTGCTTCTAAATCTTCATAACTTCTTCGTTTCTTGACCAAATTGAGTGTTCTTTAGCTTAATTCGAAGCCTATTACATGATCTATCATCCTATCCGAATAGATTTCATCCTAATTCGTTAAATTTGCAGATCTGAGGTATCATCTTTAAGAACCCTAATTTTCGAATTTGGGGGTTTTCTAATTTGAGCTTCAATTATGCTTGTTTGATGCATGGGTATGTAGTTTATGTGATTAGACATGTTATTTACTATCAATTGCATGTTCAATTTTGCTTGAATTGTTGATTTGGGTATTTTGCTATTAGATGATATATTTCGTTATGCATTATGTCTTTATCTTTGATTTCTAGTATATGGATATGTTTATTGGTGTAATGTTGGTGGATTTGACGATAGAATGCTTATTAGTTGAGAATAAGGATTTATGCTGGTAGAATTTTTGCGCTGCTATGGTATGAATTGAGCCTTGTTATCAAGGATATTGGTTGTCTAGTAAGAGCATGATGTGATGTATTGCATGTAGTAGTTACGTTGATATGTTGCATGATGAAGTAGCTAGGCTAGACATTGCGGTTTGGGGAGTTCGAATGTTGAATTTATCACTTGTGTGTCTCGTTTTTACACTAGCATATATTTGAGTCTGTTTTGAGTCGTACGAGGTGCTAATCGCTGTTTGTAGGTACCATACTAAGGGAAGGGAGCATTCCCGTATGATTGATGTGAGGAACCATGTCAAGGAAGGTGATCTCGCTAGATGTGCGTTCGAGCCAAGGGGTTTGGCAACAACGTCGTGGATTATCCAAGAGGAGGAACTAGAGTACGCCCGGAGTAAGGACTCCTATGCCTATTCATGCACCACCGAAGGGTCAGAAACCACTATTATGTCAGCACTCCATCACGAGGACTGCAGAGTTCGAGTGAACAGGAAGGCACCGGGACAGTCTTGCCACAACAGATTCGATCTTGAGTCCGAAGTTGCTCGAAGGTTCCGAAGCGCTAGATTGGTTCCAAAACGTAATGACATGGGTACCCAGCACCTTGTTGGGGTGCCCCTTGCCTGCCTCTAAAGTGAGCATCATATAGACATCGGTCGGATACACGGTAGAGAATGTGGACAAAATTGGAGAAAAAGGTAGAAGACTTCTGAGTGTCCAAGCAGCTTACTGAAACCTTCTCGAGGTGTAAAACGTTGGAGGGGGAGGTCCTGATACCACTGCCCTTTCCCCTTCAACAGTTCACATCCTATTGGAGGGCTCCAGGATGGAGGATTCCATAACAGCGGCGGCTACTCTTGAGAATTCCACCTGCCACTACAACTCTACTAGTGAGGATGTGCGTGAAAGTAGTGACAATGAAGGCCATACGGGCAATGATGATCCTGATAGAGGAGTTGTTCCTGTCCAGCCTATAAGTGGAACTACCACACTTACTAGAAGACCTGATGAAACTCTATAAAGCTCATAGAGGAGGCCCAATAAATCACAAGCAAGCATACTCAGCCAACCGAGGCCAAACCATGGGGTAACATCTAGTATCACATCTTATTTCCTCATTTTCTTACTGCTAGGGACTAGCGTTAATTTCATGAGGGGGATTGGATTTAAGTGATCTAGTATTATTAGTTTGGAGCTTGACATTGGTAGGATGAGTATAGTTCCTCGCATGCTTTATCTTGTTCTTTGTTTGCATTTGCACGTTTACTGCTTTCTTAGATTTTTAGGTTGCTTTCATCCTAGGATAGTCTTGCATGTTTTATATGGAGTTTATTGCCGAATTTTTTGAACTTTTTTATTGGGTAGATCAACTAGCTATGCCATTAATCGTATGCTTCATCTCTATGAATTTGTTTGAGGTTTTTCTCGCTTCGCTTGTCACATTTATGTATTGCACTTAGTTGAGCTAGGTAGTCTCGACATCACTTAGTGGTGTTTTCTCTACTGCGGTTCACGAAGGCCTTTATAATAGGATGATGCATGTTAGGATCTTATGGTTGTTTCCCGAGTAATTATGTACCTAAGAGGCAACAAGTCTTCACCATGCTTTGAGATTGCTAAATGCCTAGGAAGGAGGTAGTGTGAGGTTGTGTGATCTTTTGTTTATAACCTATTCTTCCGAATAGGTTTGGGGAGGGGGTTACACCATCGTAGACTTGTTTCTGTTTTTCATTTTCGTATCGTGAGTTTATTTTCCTTTTCCGTGAATTTTGTTATTCTTTCGAATAGGTTTGGGGAAGTCGTGTGAGTCATTTTGTTTCTCTTTTTGTTATGCTACTGCTGGCTAGAAAAAAAATCGAAAAAAAGAAAGAAAAATTCCAGAAAAAAGAGAAAAAGAAAATGAAAAAAGAATCTGGAAAGAAAAAGAAAAGAAAAAAAGAAGACCCCAAAAAAGCAAAGAAGGGTCCAAAAAATAAATCCAAATAGCAGTTTAGCAAAGTTTGAGTCTTTTCCATTTTTTCGTATTGTTCGCAATTGTGTTTTTCTATTTTTTATCTTTTTTGTCTTGAGTGTCATCTGTTCTAGACCACCCTCGTCCTGCCATTCAGGAAGTGGTGAATAGCTTTAAGACTTTACTTGAGAGATGGGTAGAATAGGGGAAAGTTATCTTTTATAGGGAACCCTCCTTCGTTTGATGAGAGCCAGTACTGGTTCGACCTCTTTTGAGGAAAAGTCTTAACATGGTGGAACAGCAGTAAGTCCTCAGTTTCATAGGCACGGGACAACCATTGGTATCTTAGCATGCATCATTACGTCGTCACTGACTAGGTCCAGGTAGAGAATGTTACGAGAGACTATCTTGTGTTGACATAAGTGCTTATGTGGATGTGTATAAGTCAATCGAGGTATTCTTCAACCTATATTCATGCTTTGATTTATATGGTTTTTGCTCATATGTTATTTGATAGATTCAGTAGATTAGTTCATTTTATTTGGCATGAAACTCCATTTTGAGTCTTGCATGTTTTTTGTATTAGAGTCTAGCTTAGTTGCTTGAGGACAAGCAAAGGTTCGGTTTGGAGAGTTTGATGAATGTGTATTTTACACTTTCATTCGAGTCTTTTTTCACCTATTTTAGCTATCCTCTATGTTAATTTAGCTATATTTTAGTACATTTTATTAGAATAGTGTCACGTTTCCCTTTAGATTTTATTTTACAGGTTTTGGTTGAAATTCGGAGATTTACGGGCAATTATGTTGAAGTCTACAAGGAATTGGTGTTCCAGAAGCCTATTTGGAGTATCTGAAGGTTTCCGGATAGGATTTGGAGTCTAGGGGTCGAATCTGGAGGTTAGAAGGCCATTAGAAGTCTGAAACCGAGTCCGAAAAGGTGAAGAAATCCAAATCCGCGTTGAAAACGCGAAAATTCCACGTTTATACTGTGGGGCGAACCGCCCCAGCCAGAGGCGAACCGCCCTAGAAGAAATTCGGGCCTATATATAGTTGCAAGTTTTCTCTCCGAAAATCATATCTTTTAGGTAGGAACTTCCCAGGGCCTGTCCTGGGAGTTCCATAGCTTAGGGGATACTTTTTCATAGCAGATTGGAGCGCGTAGGATCGCAATCATCCGGAGATTGACAACCTTCGGTAACTTTGTATCTTACAGTTTTTATCTACTTATTTTATTCTTCTTTCAATATGTTTTCTTCTATGATTGCTATTGATTGCATGCCTATTATGAGTAGCTAAACTTATCGTTGGTGGTAGTATGTGAATTCTTAGCGAGGGAAGATAATCATGCTAATGGCTATATCGCGCATTATACTCCGTGTCATTGCTTTATTTCGTTGATCAGTTGCAACCAAAATTCTCGTATGTTGTATTGATTATTATGCACGCATGGACACTAGTCGACCATCAGACCAATTATCTTCGTAGTGTTGAATAATTACGGAACACATTAGGACAACAGTGTTGACTAGTCAGACCAAATTATCTTCGTAGTGCTTAATACTTGCAACAGGACACAAGATTGATTCAAAGATCTCTATGCAAGACCGAGGAATTTATGCATGATTATCGACCCATTATGTTAAGAAGGACCATACTATCACCAATCTCCATTATCTGCTTGAAAACCCCTATTGCTTTCTATCTGCTGTTTTATATTCTTAATTAGATTTGATAAAGCTAGTATAGTTCTGAGAGAACGACACTCGAGTCATTCTACTACTACACTACGGTTTTCGTTGTAGTTGTGGATTGCATTTGGCTAAATAACAAATATTATTTGACTGAACCGGGACCTGACAAATCTCGCGTTCATCGGTCTCGAACGTCGAAAGTGGATTCAAGGTGAGAGCTAATACTTGTATAAGTGACCTATAATACTCAATCAAACTCGTGAGAAAACAAAACAACAAAACACACTAACCTTTAGTGGAGGCGGTAAGGGTAAGCTCAAGGTGATCAACCTCCCTTTGATCACTAGATATCTCGAAGTATGGCTTCACTCGCTGGCCATTCACCTTGAAGGTATTGCCCGTCTTTGGATCAAAGAGTTTTACAGATCCATGGGGAGAAACTTCGATAATTTCGTACGGTCCATCCCAACGAGTACGGAGCTTTCCAGGAAATAGTCGAATGCGAGAATTAAATACCAAAGCTTTTTGTCCAGGAATCAATTCATTACGTACTATACCACGATCATGATACTTCTTAGTACGTTCCTTGTAGATCTTGGCATTTTCATAAGCACCTAGTCGTAATTCATCAAGCTCATCTAGTTGCAACAATCGTTCCTCGCCAGCTTTTCCCATATCAAGATTGAGTGCCTTTATAGCACAATATGCCTTGTGTTCCAGTTCTACGGGAAGATGACATGCTTTCCCATACACAAGTCTGTACGGAGTGGTCCCGATCACCGTCTTGTAGCTAGTCCTGTATGCCCAAAGTGCATCATTCAATTTTCCTGCCCAATCTTTCCTACTAGGCTTCACTACTCGCTCCAGGATCTTCTTAATTTGACGGTTGCTGACTTCGACTTGTCCCGATGTCTGTGGGTGATATGGTGTAGCGACACTATGGTGGACACTGTATCTCTTAAGAAGGGAGGCAAACGTTCTATTGACGAAGTGTGACCCTCCATCACTAATGATTGTCCTAGGGCACCCAAATCTAGAGAATATTACCTCCTTCAAGAACTTCATAACAACCGCGCCGTCATTTGTTTTTGTAGGAATTGCCTCCACCCATTTAGTCACATAATCCACCGCAAAAAGAATGTATACATAGCCTCCACTTGATGGAAATGGTCCCATGAAATCAATGCCCCATACATCGAAAGGTTCTACCACTAGATTCCCTTTAAGGGGCATTTAGTCTTTCTTGCCAATATTACCACCTCATTGACATGGGTCACAATTCTTCACAAAACTTCGAGCATCTCGGTATATTGTTGGCCAGAAAAACCCTGCTTGCAGTACCTTGCGAGCTGTTTTCAAGCCACTATAGTGTCCCCCACAATTAAGCTCATGGCAATGACTCAACACACTTTGTTGCTCTTCTTGTGGCACGCATCTCCTTAGAATCCCATGAGCTCCTTCTTTGAATAGATGCGGATCATCCCATATGTAAGTCCTGCAACGCTTGGCAAGGGCTCTCTTGTCGGAGGCTGAAAAGTTAGTGGGGCAAACATTCATAGCCAAATAGTTCACAATATCAGCATACCATGGCTCTTCATTAGCCTTCATTAAGTGCTCATCAGGTAGGTCCTCATTTATGGGTATCGAATCAATAGGGATATTAGGTATTCTAGATAAATGATCTGCTACTAAATTCTCCCTACCAGCTCTATCCACTATGGTCAAATCAAAGTCTTGCAGCAAAAGGACCCAACGGATTAACCTAGGCTTAGAATCTTGCTTAGCTATCAAATGTCTCAAAGCAGCATGATCAGTATGGACATTCACAGATGACCAATTAAATAAGACCTAAACTTTTGTAAAGCAAAGTCAACAGCTAAAAATTCCTTTTCAGTTGTTGTATAATTAAGGGAAATTTATAAAAATTACCCCCACTGCTGCACCTAATTACGTTTCTTCCCCTGCTAGTTCAACAATTACATCCAACCCCAAATCTCTCCAAACGTTTGACCAGCTTATAAGCCCAAATTCAAAATTGAGATTCCAAACGCGGCCTTCGTCTGAGAAATAGGATTTATTACCTAATTCAATAAAGTCTTTTCATTTTCCTTTTCTTCCCCTTGTCCCCTCCCGTACCCTACTTCCCTCCATACTACGCTTCCTCTGCAACTGTAAACTCCAACCAAATTCGACCATAATCAAGCTTCGCAAAGCCCATATTATTACGTATAATTGGTTATCGGAGACTGTTGATGTCATACGGCGGTTGAATTACGGAAAACGGCGCCCGATTGAAGGTTAGTAAATTTTTTTTCAGAAATTCGTGTTTTTTTTGTGTTTCTGTGTTTTAGTTGTTGTTAGGATCAGTATGATGTATATATTATGGTCGATTTTTGTTAAATTCCGTTGTAAGCTAGAACTAGGGTTTTTTCGAATTTGAAATTGACAGTGTTTTTACTTGTTTTTTGGTTGAAGGTATGGTGAGGAAAAAGGACCTGTTTAACATCCGTGTTAATGGCTGTACGGAGCCAGTCACGCTCACTGACATTAATCCTACAAGGTACACTCATGCGAAACTTCTTAAAGATTTAGGTGAATCTGTTGTGGGTAAAATTCATATTACGGGCCCTGAGTCTCTGTTTTTCACATTGTCTACTAGTACTGAAGTTGGTAATACAATAGATGTTAACACTGATGATGATGTTAGAAACATGTTTGCTAGTAATATGGAATTCAAAGAAGTAGAACTTTACTTGAATGTAGACTTGGCTTTACCTCTAGATAAACATACTCCAGTAAAGGGAAAGGGTAAGGGAAAGAAGGTTTATGAGAGTGTTGATTTGCCATTTGAGGTGCCCTTGAAAGATGAACCTGTAAGGAGAAGGATGTTTAGGCTAAGAGCCACCAAACCAGCTCCACCTAAAGGGCCAAAAAGGTTCCCAAAACCAACTGATGAAGTCAGTGACTTGACAGAAGAGGATGGTCACCCACCAATGACTCAAGAAACCCAGCCTTCTCCCCCACAAAATGAGCCTAAATCACCAACTCCAGAGCCTAAATCACCAACTCCATAGGCTAAATCACCAACTCCACCACCTTATCATAGCCCAGTTGCGGAGAGAACACCACCTAGTGCTTATATTCCAAAGATGGATACTCCACTTAAAGATGTCCCTAAAGATACTAATGTGGATATGGGGGGCAGTAGCTGGGATGATGTTTTATCTGAAATTATGAATTCCTATAAGGCAATGGGTGACATGAATCCACCTACTGATGAGACAGATGCTAGTAGAGGTAATGAGGTAAATGATGTAGAAGGTGAAAGAGTGGCAGAGGGTGAAGGTGTTGGAAAATATCAAACTGATGAGGTGGTAGTTGAGGACTGGGAGAGTGACAAAGCTGAAGGATGTTCAGTTTGATGGTGATGAATCTGATGATATGGACTTTGATTTTAATTGTGAAGATATGCTTGAGACTGATGATGATGATGATGATGGAGGTGATGGAGATGAGAGTGAGCATGAGTTTGAGCCAGAGAGGTTGGTTGACAGTGATGATGATGAAGGATTTCTTGATTGGGAGAATGATCAACCTATGGCAGAGAATGTTCATGAAGATGAAGATAGAGAGATTGGTTTTAATAGGTATGAGGGTTCTGATGATGATGTTGCTGATGAAAATGTTGATCTAGACAATGATGAAGGGAATGGCAATGAACAAGGACCTGGACTTGACAATGAACAAGGACCTGGACTTGACAATGAACAAGGAGCTGGACTTGACAATGATCAAGGACCTGACAATGTTGAAGGTATGGATTACTGTACTTTTCCTTCTTGTTTGTGTATTACATTTAAGCATTTATGACTTGCCATGCTTATTTGTTCTATTTAATGAAGGTGATGATGAAGTTCCTGTCACATACCCAAGTGATGAAGAGGTGCAGAATGATCATATTCCGCAAGGAACTTGGACTAGAGATGAATTTCATGAGAACTATGAATCTGCAGACAAAGAGTTTGAGGTTGGACAAATGTTTGGCTCTTGTAAGGAACTAAGAAAGAGGGTTAAAGAATATGCCTTGAAGGTTGGATTTACCATGGTTAGACAGAGAAATGAGAAGGATAGGCACATAGTGTACTGTGCAGCAAAGAATAAGGTGATTGTATTACTCATATTCTTATAATTTCTCATTTATTCACTTCCCTTAAATCATTTCTGTTTCTAACATTGTGTCACTTGTAGGGCTGTCCATGGAGACTTCATGCAAGACAAATGGATGGTGGGATGGAATTGATGATAAAGAAGTACAATGGGCTTCATAAGTGTGTAAGGAGAGTTGATGCAAAGATGGCAGATGGTAGTTGGCCAAAGGATAAGTTTGTTCAAGAGCTAAAGGAACACCCAAACTTATCTGCTAAGAAGTTAGAATTGTGGGTGAACAACAAATTGGGTGTCCAAGTTGGCTATATGAAGGTCTGGAGGGCTAGGAACCAAGCTATGTTGGTGTTGGGAGGAATTCCAGAGGAAGGCTACAAGTTGGCTCCCAAGTATAGGGAGATGATCTTAATAACCAACCCAGGACAGTGGTTGAGATAGATACTATACCTTCAGTGTAGAGGCCACCTACATTTAGGAGATTTTTTTGTGGCTTAGATGGGTTGAAGCAGGGCTTCCTTGCTGGTTGTTCACCCTTTTTATTTTTTGACGGCTGTCATCTGAAGGGTAAGTATGGTGGAGTATTGCTGAGTGCAGTTGGGACTGATGCCAACTGTGGTATATTCCCTCTTGCTTGGTGTGTTGTTGAGTCTGAAAACAAAGAGTCATGGGGTTTTTTTATGCACTGTCTGGAAATGTTTGTTGGCCCATTTGATGCTGAAACCAAATGGCATTTCATGGCGGATAGACAAAAGGTATGTTGTATATATGAAGTCTGATTTGTTCACAAATAAAATTGCCAACTTTAACTTGTCATTCTTCTGTAATGCAGGGCTTGGTTCCAATTATTGAGGAGAAGTATCCAAATGTGATAAACAGGAAATGCTCCAAGCACATATATGACAACTTTAAGCTAAAGTGGAGTGGTATCTTACTGAGGAAGTACTATTGGCAGGCAAGTACAACATACACAGCTTATGGCTTCAACAAAGCCATGGATAAGATTAAGGCAGTGAGTGAGCCAGCCTATGAATGGCTGATGGATATTCCCTTGAAACACTGGGCCAGACATGCCTATGATAGTTCTCCACATATTGATCATGTTACTAACAACTTGAGTGAGTGCTTGCATGGGTGGATCCAATGAGAGGTTACTCATTACTAAACATGATGGAGGTATGTAATATTGTTTAATTATTAATTATTTAACTCCTTACATTGTTCTAGTTGATTATGTGCTTTACTTACATGGGCTTACTGTTTTAGGAGTTGAGAGGCCAGGTTATGAGAAGAATAGCTGTAAGGAAGAGGCAAGGAAGTGTTGTGACCACTGGTATAATGCCTAGAGTTCTAAGGAAGTTGAATGAATGCCATGATCAGTCTAGGAAGCTCCATGTCAAGACAGAGTCAGGGAATGGTATCTATGAGATTGAGGATTATAGCTTCACATTCACGGTCAACATGGAGAAAAGGTCATGTAACTGCAACAGATGGGACCTAACTGGTATTCCGTGTAGACATGCATGGACAGTGATCAGCTACAACAGAGATGATGCAGAAAAATATGTCTCATGGAATCACACCACTGCGGCTTATAAACGGACCTATGATTTGACTATTTATCCTATTGATGACTACAGGTTTTGGCCTAGAAACCTCACACAAGAGGAATGCTTACCACCGTTTGTGGAGAAGAAAATTGGCAGGCCCCAGGTAGTAAGGATCAGACATCCATTTGAAGGGGGAAAGAGGACCAAAGTTCCACCTCACTTGCAGAGGAGAGGTCCTAGGTGTAGCTTATGCAGAAATGAAGGCCATAACAAAAACAAGTGCCCAACCCTTGTATGTATTCCTACCCTACTCTTCATATGGATTGTATGTGTGAAATTGTAATATTTACTAATTTTCTTCCAGAAAAAGACTCAAGCTCCAACTGATCCTCCAGTCCAGCCAAACAATGAAGCTCCAACCGATCCTCCAGTCCAGCCAAACACTGAAGCTCCAACTGATCCTCCAGTCCAGTCAAACACACAAGCTCCAGCTCATGTTCCAGTCCAACCAACTATAAGTTTCACTCTATTTTATGTGACTGTTAAGTGCTTGTAAGGGTGTATTGATTGTGTGCATGTGACTGTAAGAGTTTGATTGTGAACTATGTGTGATTATTTTGTATGTTGTATGATAGGGAGTTGCTGGCACAGAAAGGAGAAACAAGAGGAAGAGAACTGATCAGGGAGAACCAAGCAGCAACATTGCATCAGGTAGTGGAGGGACAGCATCAGGAAGTGGAGGAACTAGAGGCAGGGGTGCAGGGAGAGGAAATAGTGGCAGAGGTGGAGGAACTAGAGGTAGAGGTGGAAGGAGAGGAACTAGAGGCAGAGGAGCAGGAAGAAATGGAAATAGGAGGAATTGGTTTGGGTGAATGAAACATCCATCTTTCAATCATCTTTTTGGGTCAAGACTTATAGCTGATGTTTATTCCAGCTTTTATTCATCTTTAAGATTTATTATAGCTGATGTTTATTCCATCTTTTAATCATCTTTTTGGGTTAAGACATGATGTTTAGCTGATGATGTTTATTCCAACTTTGAATTGCCTTTTTGGATTCAAGTAATGTAAACTTGAAGACATATTGAATTTGGTTATGCAAAATATGTTCTGCTGCATATTTTCCTTCATTCTACCTAACCCTTCTCCTTATTTGAATGATTTGAAAATTTGTACAAATAGATACATGGCCAACAACAAAAGATTTAGGCATATTAGTTGCCTAATTACACTATACTTGTCTTCTTTTTTTGCTTTTTCCCTGCAGCCCCCATTTGCCTTGTTTGTTGCACTTGTTCTTCTCTAGGTTGTTGCAAGACACCCTCTGTTTGTGGCAGACTTTGTGGATGTGTAGGTGGGACAAACTCCCATAGCACCGTAGGTTGAATCACTTCTCCACACCTTTGACCTTGGAAATTATCTTCTTCACTAGCCCATTCAGACCATTCATGTATGGGACATCTCCAATAAAACCTCCCACTATTGCCAACGGATAGGATAGTACGCTTTCCTTGTAGCCTTGCAAACCGGACGAAGAACACCTAAATCACTCATCTTTTTGAAGGTATAAGAAGATATATGAGTATAGGTGATGAAAGGAAAATACACTACAAAAACATGAGCAAGAAGGGGTATAAATAGGCCAAAATTTGAATTCTAACGGCTACTATGTGCTTCCCAACGGCTAGTACCGTATTACATTTAACTACACTGTTGAATAACTTCAATTACATTTAGCCCCACACGTGCCTTGCACGTGCAACCCCCACACGTGCCTTGCACGTGCAACCTTAGGCTGTTTGGCTCTCCAAAAAAGCTGAAATTGAAGTGATGGCAAATATGTCATTTCCGGGCCTTAATTCGCTGAAAGTCAAGACCGTGGGGCTGGATGTAATTGTTTTCCACTAGCGAGGCAACGTATGTTATTGTTGAACTAACGAGGGCAGATCCGTAATTGATAAAACTAACAGGGGGTCTGTCTGAAAATTACCCTATAATTAACTTGCGCAGAGTCTAGAGTCTTACTAACATAATAAATCACACGATACTGCTTATCAACTTTTGGCATAAAACAACACCCATAGCAAAATTTGAAGCATCACACATAATCTCAAAAGGAAGACTCCAGTCAGGCGGCACAACAATGGGGGCAGAAACAAGCTTTTCCTTAAGGGTATTAAAAGCAACTAAGCATTCATTAGAGAAATGGAAAACCACATCTTTTGCAAGCAAGCTACTTAAAGGTTTAGCAATTTTCGAAAAATCTTTAATAAACCTCCTATGAAACCCTACATGGCCAATAAAAGATTGCAATTCTTTCACACAAGTAGGTGGGGGAAGTTTTTCAATGATTTCGATCTTAGCCTTGTCTACCTCAATACCTTTTTAAGAAACTACATGTCCTAGAACTATGCCTTCTCTAACCATGTAATGACTTTTCTCCCAGCTTAAGGTCAAATTGCATTCAATGCACCTTTTCAAAACAAGATCTAATCGTTGCAAGCATTCATCAAACGAATCACCAAAAAGGGAAAAATCATCCATGAAACTTCAACAAACTTAGTTACCATGTCAGAGAAAACAGAAAGCATGCACCTTTGAAAAGTGGCGGGAGCGTTGCATAGTCCAAACGGCATCCTCCTATAGGCAAACGTTCCGAACGGGCAAGTGAATGTCGTTTTCTCCTGATCCTCCGGTGCAATCGGAATCTGGTAGAAACCTGATAAGCCATCAAGAAAACAATAGAATTTCCACCCCGCAAGGCGGTTTAGCATGTCATCTATAAATGGTAAAGGGAAGTGGTCTTTCTTCGTGGCGCCATTTAATCTTCTATAGTCAATGCATATCCGCCATCCAGTGGTCTTCCTAACCGGTACCAACTCTCCCTTCTCATTCTCTTCCACTATGACTCCTAATTTTTTAGGAACTACATATATCGGGCTCACCCATCGACTATCAGGAATGGGGTAAATCATATCGGCATCTAGCAACTTGATCACTTCTTTCTTTACCACCTCTTGCATGGCCGGATTTATCCTCCGCTGAGGTTGCCTAACGGGTTTGGCATCTTGTTCTAGAGTGATGTTGTGCACACACCGTGTAGGACTAATTCCTTTGATATCACTAATCCCCCATCCTATAGCTGCAGAATTTTCTTTCAATACTTCAATCAGCCTACTTTCTTCATCGTTGGAGAGATGTGAGGAGACTATTACAGGCTTCTTCTGATTTTCTCCTAAGTACACATACTTGAGGTGCGCAGGAAGTGGTTTCAATTCTAAGCTAGGTGTTCAGGAAATCTACTTTGTTCCTCCTCTTCATCTAAAGGTTCAAGTACCTCCTCTCCTGCGGGAATTTCTGGGGTGTTATCCATTATTTCAACTAGTTCCCTTGCTTCCTCGATCATGTAGCACGTCTCAGTTTGCATGGTCAGGGCCTCCTCAAGTGGTTCACGATTATCATGGCAATGATGAAATTCGGAAATCACGGAATCATAGCAATCGACAAAATTTAACTCTTCTGCGACTTCCTTATCTCCGATGCTACATCCTACCAACTCAATCTTCTCGCCCATTACCTCCATGGTTATTTTCTTGCCTTTAAGTTCAAGGCATGTGTTGGTAGTCGCCATGAATGGTCTCCCAAGTAGTACCACGTGCTCGCGAATATGGCTCTTCTCCTCGTCTGCAGACTTCATTACTACAAAATCAGCTGGGATTATCAATTTGTCCACTTTCACAAGGATGTCTTCTATTATCCCGACCGGCCTCTTCACACTTTGGTCCGCCATTTGGACGACCATATCAGTTGGTGTCAGTTCTCCGAGATCCAGGGCCTTGTATACCGAATAGGGCATTAAGTTAATGCTAGCCCCTAGGTCAAGCATTGCCTTCGTGGTCCGACCGTTCCCTAAAGCGATGTTGATGATGAAACTTCCAGGGTCTTTTTTCTTCACGGGTAATCCGGCAATTGAGTTGACCGTTTCAACCCCATTCACTTCCTTTCCTGAAGTAACCTTTTTGTTCTTGATCTCACGAAAGAATTTCGTATAAGCCGGAATGTTTTGGATTAAATCCAAGAGAGGTACATTGACTTCCACTTTTGAGAGGCGTTGGAATAGGGGTGACTCTCGAATATCCTTCTTGGCTGGTTTGATCCGACTTGGGAATGGTACATGTGGCTTTGGAGGCACATATGGATTAGAAGATTTGTGAAGTTCCCCTGGCGTAGGAGTTCCTACCTCGACTTCGTCATCACCTATGTCTACCACAGTTGGTCTTGGTTAATCATTCTTCCCTGGATCTTCTTGCGGTTCTTTGGAACTTTCACTAACCTCTTGTTCTGTGCTTTGTCCTGCATTTCCGGTCCCAGTAGATTCAACGCGTTTAGGACGCACGAAGTTAGGAATTTCGGTCATCTTGCCTCCACGGAGTAGTAGATTCACCTCTTCGCACTCATTCTCCTCGGTAGTAACAGTTGGAAGTGGCTCGGGATCAGTTTCAGGTGTCACATCGGGGGAACTGGGGTCGTCCAATTCCCTGGAGTTGGAGGGCAATTCGCCCCCCTCATTGGGCGGTTCGCCCCCCACTTCTAAGGGGCGTCTTCGACTGATTTTCCGCACTTTTCACACTTTAGCAGGCTAAGCTCCTTGATAAGTTGCTCAGTTACTTCGACTGCTTAAAAAGCCTTTTCGATGCGAAGATTGTTTTCAGCTTGCCCTGCATGTGCTATCTCGAAAACACTCTAAATGGCTTTAATCCCTGCGTAAAACGCAAGTTCCTCCTCTTCACTAATATCTTCGTCTTCAGAATATCCTTCGTATAAGCCGTCAGTTTCGCCCCAATTTGAATATATGTTGGTGACTTGACTCGTCATTATCTTCTCGGATTGTGCAGATCCATTGGCGTACTTTTGAAAGACCTTCTCTGCCTCTTCAACTGTACATTCTTCTAAACCTCCACACATCCCATCCACTTGAAGCCTAACATCGTCATGTAGTCCACCAACAAAAAACCAAATCAGCTCCTCGTCGTCGAAACAGTGGTGGGGGAACTCACGTTTATACAGCTCAAAACGTTCATAGGTGTCACAGAACCGCTCGTATTCTTCTTGCTTGAAGTGTTCGATCCGATTCCGCAGTGCAATCGTCTCATGGTAAGGCATGAAACGTGCCAAGAACTCCTCTACTACTTGGCTCCAGGTCCTCAGTGATCCTGGTGCTAACCTCGCTATCCAAATCCTCGGCTCATATCCCAAAGCAAAAGGAAATAATTTCCTACATAATTGATCCTCGGTGAACCCCTTTGCTGGAACTTTTGCTATTTCCTCTTCATAGGACCTGATGAAGCTTAACGGATTCATCCCCACTCCATCTTCGAACCTCGGTATCCTTCTCACTATAGAACTCGTTACCTCATACCCCGATAACTATTCTTCCAAGTATATAGCTGACCCTTTCTTGACTTGCGAGAACGTAGGTGTCAAGCGAGCTTTTAAGGTCGTCATACCTGGAAATCTGGAACAGGAGTAACTCAAAACTGAAAATTAGTCTCGTTAGAAATCTCGAAGATCAAGAAAATTTCTAGAAATCGAATACTACTAAGACTAGGAAAGGAGTATCAGAAAGAGATTTAAATAGGAAAACTAAAAACTACTAGAACTAGGAATTGAATGCTGAAAATATAAAAAGCTAAACAGAAAAAGGAGTATAGTCCCCGGCAGCGGCGCCAATTTGATGAACGTTGGATTGTCGGGTTCCAACTAATTGATAAAATAAATTTGTATTTAGCCAAAGGCAATTCACAACTACAACGAAAACCGTAGTGTAGCAGTAGAATAACCTCGAGTGTCGATCTCTAAGGACTATAACTAGCTTTATCTAATCTAACTTAAGAATATAAAACAACAGGCGTCTTAGCAAAGGTTTTTCTTAACAGATAATGGAGATTGGTGATAGTATGGTCATTCAAAGCATAGCAGGTTAATAATCATGCATAAATTCCTCGGTCTTGCATGGAGATCTTTGATCAATGAATTGTCCAATTGTGTTCCGTAATTATTCAACACTACGAAGATAGAGGTTTTAGATAGATCAAAGAAATAAAGCAATAACTCAGAGTATAATGCGCGATATAGCCATTAGCATAATTATTAGCCCTTCGCTAAGAAATCACATACTATCACCAACGAGAAGTTTAGCTACTCATAGTTGTCATGCAATCAACAGAAATCATACCACAAATGAATGAAAACATGATGAAAGATATATAAATAGAAATAGAAAAACTGTAAGATACAATGTTACCGAAGGTTGTCAATCTCCGAAGAATCGCGATCTTACAAGCTCCAAATTGCTAAGAAAAAGTATCTCCTAAGCTAAGAACCCCCAGAACAGGCTCTGGAGAATTCCTACCTAAAACTACTGAGAAAGGTGAGAGAAAAGGTCTGGAAAAGTATGAAAAACGGAGAAAACTGAGCAACTATATATAGGCATTCGAATTGTGTGGGGCGAAGGGCCCCACACACCGGGCGATTCGCCTGGTGTGGGGCGATTCGCCCCACGTCCCGGGCGACTCGCCCGGGAGTGTTTTTCGGCCCAAAATGCGTTTTCGACGCGTTTTTGGATTTCTTCCCCTTTTCGGACTTGGTTTCTGCCTTCTAGTGACCTTCTAGCCTCCAGATTCGGGCCCTAGACTTCAAATCCTATCCGGAATCTTTCAGATACTCCAATTAGGCTTCTGGAACACCAATTCCTTGTCTACTTCAATATAATTGCCCGGAAAACCTCGTTTTTCAACCAAAACCTGTAAAATACAAACTAAAGGGAAACGTGATACTATTCTAATAAAATGCACTAAAATATAGCTAAATTAGCATAGAGGATAGCTAAAATAGGTGAAAAAGACTCAAATGAAAGTGTAAAATACACATTCATCAATTACTGCCTCTAAACCATAAACCAAATGAAATGGTGTTTCTTGAGTTGAAGTTTTTGAAGTTGTCTTGTATGCCCATAGCACTCCATCTAGCTCATCCACCCAATCTCCTTGGCAAGCTTTCAGCCTCTTTTCGATCAACTCGACTAGGGTCCTGTTGGTTCTCTCAACTTGTCCATTGGATGGCGGGTAGTATACGGATGTGAATCTTTGCTCTATCTTCAACTTTTGGCACCATGCTTTGAGCTTTTTTCCAGAAAATTGTGTTCCATTATCTAAGACTATCACTCTTGGAAGCCCAAACCTACAGACTATATTCTTCCAAATAAAATCAAGCACTTTGTTTTCCGAGATTGCTGACATTGCTTCCGCCTCTGCCCATTTAGAGAAGTAATCTACCGCCACTATCAAAAATTTCTTTTGTCCCGTCCCTTTTGGAAATGGTCCTACTATGTCAATGCCCCACTTGTCAAATGGGCATGTGATGTTGGTAGGTCTCAACTCCATTGCGGGTTTGTTGCTTTGTTTCGCATATTTCTGGCACTCTGTGCATGATTTCGCATAGTTAGTGGCATCTCCCACTACTCCAGGCCAATAATATCCTTGTCTCAAGACTTTCTGTGCCAACGATCTTCCACTTGAGTGATTTCCGCAACTTCCTTCGTGAACTTCAGCTAATACTTGTTTCGCTTCATTTGCCGTCAAGCATCTCAAATGCATCCCAGTGAATGACCTTCTGTATAAGTCTTCTCCTATCATCAAGTACCTAAGAGACCTGCTTGCTATTCTTCTTGCTTGTGTCTTATCCTCAGGAAGTTTCCCTTCTACAAGATATCTCCTTATGTCCTTCATCCAACCTTCATCTTGCACAATAGTCAGGACTTTTAATTCTTCTGCCGTGACGGACGGCTTCGCTTGCTCCATCAACACTATTCTCCGTGTGTCGACTGCTCCAGAGGTAGATGCGTATTTAGCTAACACATCGGCTCTATCATTCTCTCTTCTTGGAATCAACTTTAACTGGAATTCTCTAAACTCTTCAACTTCCTCTTTCAACAAATTTAGATAACTTCTCATGCTCGGGTGAGTCGCTTCAAATTGTCCTCTAAATTGATACTCCACCAGTTGTGAATTTGTGTAAGCCTCCAAATATTCTACTCCCAAAGCCTTTGCTATCTTTATTCCGTTCAGAAGAGCTTCATATTCTGCCTCATTATTTGTAACTTTGAAAGGAAGTGTAATAGCAAACTCTAGCTCTGCCCCTCTTGGTCCAACCAGATATACTCCTGCTCCTCCAATAATCGCCAAAGAAGATCCGTCTACTTTCATCTCCTAGTATTCTCTATCTCCTTGCTTTGGACCCTGTTCTTTTTCTTTTACAACCTCTCCATCCACTTCCATTTCTTCTCTGACAATTTCTTCTCTTGGTCCCTTTTCTGATCCTTGGTTGCTTGCATGTTTCTCAACTAAAGACATGACGGATGCCTTTTTGCTCTCTTCTTCTTCTGTAACAATGTGTTGTGGTCTGCTTGGGAACTCTACTATAAAATCCGCAATGACTTGTGCTTTCTTTGCTGACGGAGCCTGGAAATCTATGTCATGCTCACTTAGTTCAATGGCCCATTTTGGCTAGTCTTCCTGAATGCTCTGGTCTCCCTAACACTTGCTTCAATGGTTCATGGGTAAGCACAATGACCTTGTGAGCTCGAAAATATGGTTTCAGCTTTCTTTTGGTATGGAGTAAAGCATACGCTAGTTTTTCCATATCCAAGTATCTTGTTTCTGCCGCTGCTAGTGCCTTACTGACGTAGTATATGGGAAAACATTCACCACCTTGTATTCTTACCAAAATCGAACTTATCGCCTCATATGTGTATGCCAAGTATAAGTAAAGTAGCTCCCCTTCCAACGGTTTAGCTAATAATGGCGGCGACTGTAGGTAACTCTTAAGATCTTCCAATGCTTGCTTGCACTCATCATCCCATACAAAATTTTCATTATTCTTCTTCTCATTCTCAGACTTCCTTAATATCTTGAAAAAAAGAAGATTCTTTTCTGCTGACCTTGAGATGAAACGACTCAGTGCAATGACCTTTTCCTACTAATTGTTGTACCTCATTGTGTGTTCTTGGATGAGGAAGGTCATGTATTGCCCGGATTTTCTCTGGGTTTGCTTCTATCCCCCTCTCCGTGACCATGTACCCAAGAAACTTGCCTCCTTTTACAACAAAAGTACATTTTGCTGGATTCAGCTTCATTCCGTATTTCCTCAATATGGAGAAGCACTTGTTAAGGTGAGCAATATGATCCACTTCTGTCTTGCTCTTGACGAGCATGTCATCCACGTATACTTCCATTGTTCCCCAGTTCCTCCTTGAACATCAAGTTAACAAGCCTTTGGTAAGTAGCCCCTGCATTCTTCAATCCAAAAGGCATTACTTTGAAACAGTACACTCCTCCAGCTGCAAAGAAGGCTGTCTTGGGTATATCCTCTTTGGCCATCTTTATTTGGTAAAAGCCCTGGTATGCATCCATAAAACTTAGCAAAGCACATCCAGTAGTTGAATCAACAAGTTGATCTATTCTTCGCAATGGGTAAGGGTCCTTAGGACAGAATTTGTTGAGGCGGGTAAAGTTGTTGCACATTCTCCATTTCCCCGTTCCAGGTTTCTCCACTAAGACGACATTGCATACCCAATTAGAATATCTTACCTCTTCAATATGTCCTGCCTTCAACAACCTTTCGACTTTCGCTGCAATTATCGCTTCTTGTTCCGGCCCAAAATTCGTCCTCTTTGCCTTATATGAGTTATCTTTGGGTCCATGTTCAACTTATGGACGGCGATGGATGGGTCAATTCCTATAAAGTCATTAGTGCTCCATGCGAATACATCCGCATTTTCTTTTAGACATGATATCAATTTTCTCTCAACCTCCCACTCCATTTCAGTTCCGATCCTTGTCACCTTTTCCAGATCCCCATCAACAATTTGTACTTCCCTGACAGTTTCTCTAGGTTGAATCTTGTTTTGCTGTAGGAACCTCTTCTTTGGAGTTGGTGCACTCGATTCTTCTGGAATAACATTGTATTCTTTAGGTTGTATTTCCTTTTTTGGCATGTCTTCTTGAGCTTTCTGTGCTTTTGCTTTCCTCTGGCTTTTTGTAAGTGACGGACTTACTTTTCGCCTTTTTGTGGGAGACTCCTTGATGGAATACATTTCTCTTTTATCTATTGACCTCCGACTTCTACATTCCTCTTGTGGCACTGAGCTTCTCCTTACTGATAAAGTGTAACATTCCCATGCCTCTATGATATTTCCCACTTCTTGTCCTACTCCAGCGGGTGTTTGGAATTTCACCCTGTTGTGTAGAGTAGATGCAACGGCTTGAAAGACTCTCAGTGCTGGTCTTCCTAACACCACTTGGTAGGAAAATTCAATATCCACTACTAAAAATGGAACGTATTTGGTTACCCTTTGAGGGTTTTTACCTAAGGAAACTTTCAAGTATACTCTTCCCAAAGGGTAAATCTGCTCTCCTCCAAAACCAACTAACGAGCTTCCCACCTTTTCCATCTCTGTCAGATCAATTCTCATCCTCTTTAATGTCGTTAGCATGATAACGTTCACTGAGCTTCATGTATCAACAAGTACCTTCCTTACTTTGAATGCTGCTATATCCGCTGAGATCACTAAAGGGACATCTGGTTCTTCAGTTGCTCCTCCACAAGGACTCTTCCTTGGTATTTCACTATCGTCAAAAATTATAGGATCCCCCTTTGCTCTTTCAGCAGTTGGATCCCCGTAAGCATCGGCCCATTCTCTAAGGTATCCAGCGGTTGCTTCCCTTGCCTTCCTTGTATCTCCTCCAGCTGGTCCTCCTAAAATGGTGATTATCCCAAGACGAGGTAGATTATCGTCATCTTCCTCTTCACCCCGTCGTCGATCATTTGTTCGCCTCTGGCAACTCCTCTCACGGCTTCTACGTCTTTCATTTTGTTGTTGCCTTCCTCCCCTTTCTTCTTTCCTTCTTTCTTCCCTTTGTTTATCTCTTCTCTCGTGCCTTGACGGATCTTCCCTGAGTTGACAGTTTCTCAAGTACCCTACTCTAATCAAGTCTTCTATCTCAGTTTTCAGTTGCATGCAATCATCAGTGTCATGACCCTTCCCATGATGGAACTTGCAATACAACTTTGAATCTTTAGTCCGGTCGGTTGTTACCAATGGCTTTGGCCACTTTACACTTAGCTTCTGTTCCACAATAGATGCCAAGATGTCGGATCTTGGTCTATTTAGCGCCGTGTAATTGGCATACCTCCTTGGAGGTGTCTTTTCCCTTCTAAAATATCCAGCATGGTTTTGCCCACCTCTATGTTCATGCTTTTGATTTTTCTGTGCCACGTTTTGCTTGACCGACTCTTTATCTTTCTTATAACCTGCTCTAATTTGTGCATTGTCACAGAAATCATCCGATCTTTTGAAGCTTGTGCACAATTCATCAAAGTCTTCATCCGTCTCAAGGTTCTGGCCATTCATCGCTATCATGTCTCACAACCTTTGGTTGGTTGTATTTTCATACAAGTATGTTGCTCTTTGCTTAACACTGTGGGGTTCTACTTCCATGGCTATCTCGTTAAATCTCACAATGAAGTGTCGTACATTCTGTTGTGGATCTTGTATAACTTTCTTGAGGTCAGTATATGGTTTTTTCACTTTCCTCATTCTATCGAACTTGTGGACAAACTCACTCTTAAGTTGTTCATAACTCTTGATGGACCCATGTGCTAAACGTCCCCACCAATCCATAGCATCATCAAAGAGTGTTGTCGGAAAGGTCAAAGCGCACATGTTCTCATTGTGTCCGTATGCCTCCATCCTACTCTCAAATCTGCTAATAAATCCATATGGACATGATTTTCCATAATACTGCTCCAATGAAGGTACGGTTGTATCAGGCTTCTTTTGCTCTTTTCGAATATCCAAGCTTAGCGGGTTTTTGATTTGCACTTTGTCCTTTTGTTTAGTCGCAATTTGTTTGCTCAAGGTTGTCATCTTTTTCATGAGCTCTCTGTGTTCCCTTGATAGCTCCTCTTGTGTCCATGGCCTATCCTCTCCTTGAGTTAACTGCTCTGCTCTTGCCTGCTCGTTTTGAGCCTGATCTCTTGACCTTTGAGCTGAAGTTACTATTGCATCTTGTGCAGCAGTAGGCCTTATCACATTTACTCCCGTTGAATGTGGCATTCTCGTTTCCCCTTCCATAGTCCCAGTCCTCCTTTGTAACACTTGTCACAAGTCTTCTGGCCTTGAGGTTTCCCCGATTCGGTCATTCGTTGTCGTTGTCTCCCATGGAAAGGTTAGCCTATCTTGAACTGGCCTACTCGCAGTAACCACCATATCCAAGTTCAATGGTCGTGTTGGGACTGGAGGATTAACATGACGGATGTTAATTTGTGAAGTCGCGATTGGTATGGTGGGGCTAACATGACGGATGTTACCCTGTGTTGTAGTTGGTCCCATCAAGCTTGCTGGCACTCCCTTTGTGCCTTCCAACTCAAACTGGAATAAATCATGTAGACGGATAAGTTGCTCACTTTATATTCCAAAAAGTGCATTGTTATCCAACACATGACCATTTGGTAACACAAAATTCCTCTCTTGTATCTGAGGGATTGGAGCGGGTGCTGAGATTGTCGCAACTCCTCTAGCCAAGCTTTGGAAAAACGGTGGTGCTTGAGGGTTCAACGCTTGTGTTCCTTGTACCACCATTGCTCTATCAGGTGTCGTTTCTTCCATCCTAGTAGCGGGTTCATTATGTCTGTCTATCATAGGCCCATCGTTTCTTGTCAAATTATCTTGCGCGATGTTTCTTCTTGCCTCCTCTAACTGCCTCGATTCCTTTTGAGCTACCCTTCTACGATGTTCCAGGTTAGTCAACTCCGCCCTTTGTAGTGCTAATCTTCTCTCTCTCTCCTGTTCGTGGACCACTGAATTTGTTGTTGAGTAACTTGCTGTTTCTCCTTCATGGTACGAATTTACCTCCCCTACATTTACATTTCTATTGACTCAACTATTACCTCTTCCTCTTCCTCTTACTCCTCTTCCCCTTGTCGGGGGTCTACCCCTTCCTCTGGCGGACAAACTATTTGTGCTTCTGTTTCTAGTAGCATAGTTATGACCTACCATCTTTCGTTCAGTGGAGTCCGGGTAACCCTTTAGTAGCGGTTTCCACAGACGGCGCCAAAATGTAGAGGTAAAATATAGAAAATCGTACGAACCACAAAACAAACTCTAAATTCGTTACAAAGCACTCAAATACAAAGTGTTCTCACGTCACCATTGTCCCAAATCAACATTAAATCAATAGCTTCTTCAGGTTCTCTTCAGATCCTTTGTACCTCTCAATGTAATTTCTTCCGTACCTGGGATTGTCCAAATGCACGTGTGAAGTGGCGTTATGCCGGTTTGCCTAGGTCAAACCGGAATGAGACTTTACTTGAAGGGAGCTGAAAACTCTCCTTGTCATAATGCAATTAATGTAAATAAATGAGATTGCTTACCTAGATCTTGAAATTGGTGCCCTTTTATAGGTATTGGCCAATTCTAAGTCGGTCCTATCCTCCTTCGCCATCTGTCGTCTTCTTATTCATCCATGTGGTTGTGTTGGCCCAGCTAGTGATCTTCATGGGCTTGCCCAAGCCCACTTGAATGTACCTTCTTGAAACTTCTAGTCCTTTGTGGCCCCCCACTCTCGCTCCACGATCCGTTCACTTGGTCCTGTTCCCTGTTATAACTTTCAACCAGACAAGTAAAGTAGAGACAGTGGTGCGGAATAATGCTTCGTAAGGACGATTTAACCAGATTGAACTTGCCCTACGCGTTCCACACTTTTCCATAGTTCCTTCCGTACCATCAAATCTTCCGTATGATCTTTCAAGCTTGACCAACTTTCACTTGCCTGATGGCTCGGAACACCATGTGATGCGGAATACACGATGATGAAGTACGGACTTTGATTCGTACCTTTCTACGTGCTTGGATCGCCTGCTCCGACGCTCTATGTTCCTGGGTTCGGGTAAGAGCGTAGACATATTTTCATTATCAACATATGTCCCCGTAGTTTTAAGGTATCTTGGCAGAAGATAGTTCGAAACTATAGAAATTCGGATATTAGCGCTTTACACGAACTGGACATATTCCCGATATCAACAGGGATGTACTGCTGCCAAGACACATTTTTTTATCAAACTTTATTGATATCATTACCACCTGCTTAAAATCACAATAACATGATAAATCTGTTGAAAAATAAAACCCTTGTCCTTTTACTTAAAGAGTGATTTTAAATTATAAAATTTATTTTGCTACGATAATGTTTCAAAGTTGATTAAAAATTGATTCGAGACCAACAAGTTAAAATTGATCAATTCGTCTCTTCTAAAATAATAATTATTGATGGTTGATAATATTTAGTCATTTTATGGAAAAAGTTTGGCATCCGTAACAAATTTAACTTTTACCAAAACAGAGAGGTAGTATGAAAAATTAGGAAAAACCTCAAAGATAAAATTTTACCGCAATTCACAAAGTTCGTATCTGTCTTTATGAAGCCCACTTCCATAAATGGGCCTGACAACTTCTAATTATAGAGGAAATAGCAGGCCGGTTTGGCCTTTGCTACTCAAATTATATGCATTATGTACCACTCAAATGAAAGGACTTTGCTCTTACATAATGGACCTCTGACCACTGACCACACCATATCCACATGAAACCGACCAATTTTATCACCGGCCAGAGTGCATAGGCATACTATTTTGAGTAATTTCTACTCCTTATTATAGGTCTTCATTTTTTTTTTTAAAGAAATATGTGATTTTCATTTCACAACTTGCTAGATCGACAATTACATAATAGTCAATTCATCTAGACCCTCACGTGAACATGATTGTTTTGGATGACCATTAATTTATTAATTTTATGTGATTATAAAAGTTAAAACTAAGATTTTTAAATTGGTTAGTGTAAAAAAAGTGTTCGTACTTTACGAAATTAAGTTGTTTTCATATGGCTCAAAAAACGTAATAGTAGGATAAGATTATGACCAGAAAGTACGTGTTACAGTTTTGAATAATGGACATATGTACATTGTGGTAGATATATATATAATACTCGACACGTCACGTAGCATTCAACAATTTGAAAAAATAAAAAGATAGCGCGTGTCAAGTTTAGCACTCGCGATCTTCTACGGCATTTTGGTGCGACATCTTCCGTGGCACCAATGAATTTTCGACACGTGTATAACATGAGTTGACTGTCAAATTTAACTTCCTTCATTTCCGTGAGATAGGAGAGATGAATTTCAATCTAAATTTAGTAAATGGGAGAGAGAGGAAAAAAATCTAAAAAGATTTCATAAATCAATTTCCTGATTTCTCACGCATCTTCCTCTCCAAACAACTAGATTCTGCACAATAGTCTTTGCTAAAAGCCTGAATCGAAATTAGTCTCCTTCCCATCTTCATCAATCCAATTTTTCTGAGTTGAAGAAGTTATAATTCTAAATTTCTGATCGAAGGTAATAAATCTTTCATTGTCAAGAAATTGTGTTCTTCATTACAAGTTACTGCTATAAACTTGTTTAATACTTACGATCATTTTCATTCAGTGAGTTTTATATCATTTGACAAGATACTTTTTATGTTCTACCAATCTGAAAGAAGTATATATATATATATATATATATATATATATATATATATATATATATTGATGACTGATGAGTGTAATATAATGTTGTATTTTTATTTTCTTTTGGTTGCTTTAGGTTAAGTAAGCTATGTATTTATAGTCTGTTGCTAGAGAACTAAATTGGTATCAGAACTAAATTAATATCAGATTCACAGGAAATTTGTGGAAACATAAATAGCTCAATAGTCATTCCTCGCTCCAGTTTTTTTACTTCAATAGCAAAGAAACTATGATGAAGTAATCTTTATTTCTATTAAGTATTGCATTAAGAAAAGTTAAGACTTTCAAAATGTAAGTTGTTGCTTTTGTATATTGTCCGAAGGATGCGTTTCCAACTATGTACGTACTCATTATTATGCTTTTTCACATGCATGTTGTTAAAGTACAGGATATGGAGCAGGACAATGTCAACTGCAACGAGAACATTGCTTCAGGGGTAAATGTAAACAATGAGTTAGAAACAGAAGATCAAAATGACTATACTGATCTTAACAGTGAATCAGTTCGCCAAAGAAAGGTAATATGTGATCGCCACATGACATTCTCAGAAGCTAAAATACCAAAAGTAGGAATGGAGTTTGAGAGTGAAGAAGCAGCCTATCAGTTTTATAAAGCTTATTCACGTGAATGTGGTTTCGGCATTAGAAGACATGACAAGCACAAAGATGGAGAGAAAAAAATCTTAGACAGAACATTTTGTTGCTCGTGCCAAGGTGAACGGAAACCAGATAAACGGGATGTTAATACCAAAACACCTCGTCCTGAAACAAGGACAAATTGTGGTGCCTTTATGAAGATTAACGTTCGCTACACTGGTAAATACAAAGTTGTTAAATTTAACCCCAACCACAGCGGTCATGAATTGCTTCAACCTAGCGAAGTCCACCTACTGAGGTGTCACAGAAAGATTGATAGTATACAAGCCGCACAACTGGATGACATTCAAAATTCTGGTATAACGCCAAAGGCCGGTTTAGACTACATTTCGCATCAAGTAGGTGGGCGAGAAAATGTTGGATTTATCCTACAAAATATAAGAAATTACCTGCGCACAAAAAGAACTGTGCATATGAAGCAGGTGATGCAGGAGTAGTACTTTCTTATTTGCAGTCAAAGCATACAGAAGACCCAAATATTTTCTCTGCTGTTCAACTTGATGTGGTTGATCAAATAACCAATATGTTCTGGGCCGATGGACAGATGATGGCCGATTATACACATTTCGGAGACGTTGTGAGCTTTGACACAACATACAAGAAAAATAATGATGGGCGACCATTTGCTCTATTTGTAGGTGTTAACCATCATAAGCAAACCACTGTGTTTGGTGCGGCTTTATTATATGATCAGACTGCTCCATCGTTCTTGTGGCTTTTTGACACATTTGCAAAAGCTATGAATGAAAAGATGCCCACGACTATTCTTACAGATCAATGTAATGCGATGGAAAAGGCTTTGAGAGATTCTGGAAAGTGGAAAAATGTCTTCCACCGCTTATGTATATGGCACATTTATCAAAATGCAGCCATCCATCTCAGTGATACCTTCTCCAAATTCCCAAAATTCACGAAAGATTTCAGCTCTTGCATCTATTATCATGATGAGGAAGAAGATTTCTTAGATGCATGGAATAAAATGCTAGTGAAGTATGATCTTCAAGATAATGATTGGCTGGAGAAGTTATTCAGTAAGAAAGAAAAATGGGCACTAGTGTATGGGAAACAGAAATTTTGTGCAGACATCACAACAACTCAAAGAAGTGAAAGCATGCATAGTTCCCTGAAAAGATATGTCAACTACAAGTCCAATCTCTCACAATTTTTCCATCATTTTGACAGATT
This sequence comes from Plantago ovata, assembly GCA_028274465.1. Lineage (NCBI taxonomy): Eukaryota > Viridiplantae > Streptophyta > Magnoliopsida > Lamiales > Plantaginaceae > Plantago > Plantago ovata. The sequence continues at coordinate 50,312,893 of CM051458.1, forward strand.
GATTGCTGATCGTCGTTATGAAGAGAAGAAAGCAGGTGTTAGGACAAGTCAAAGTAAGCCAAAGCTTTCCTTCCCACTCCAACTTCTCATACATGCATGTAGTATTTATACACATGAAGTTTTTAAGCTATTTCAGATAGAGCTTTGCTTGGGAATTGATGCGAAATCAGATCCTATTGGTGAGTCGGCAGGATTGCAACATAAGTTTATAGTCAGGCTTCTGAACCACCGCCACTACCACACTGTCACATATGACCCTTCAGATATCAAGGTTTCATGTAGCTGCAGAAAATTTGAATTTTCTGGTATTTTGTGTTTCCATGCTTTGAAAGTTTTTCATTCACATGAAATTCTTAGAATACCAGAACCATATATACTGAAGAGGTGGACTAAGAAAGCAAAAAAGGGTGTAGTTGAATCCCTTTTACAATCATATGCATCATTACCTTCTTTGAGTGAGGAGGATAATGAAAAGATACGGATTGGAGAACGTTATAGGGAATTGTGCCGATTAGATACTCAACGTACTACACGAGCTGCCTTGAGTCAAGAGACGTTTGAGTTTGCGAGAAATAATTCTCGTAAAGAGATTGAAGAGATAGACCTGATGTTGGAACAACTAGCTCTTGTAAAATCAGTTCCTGCCCCTCATTTTGTACCTGACAAAATTGTAGTATCTAAAGTTAATGGGAAGCAAACTCCGCCATCTCGAGCTGGAGAAAGTCAAGGGCGTGAACCAACTGATCACAACATGGAATCTGGAGTCAATACAGTTGACATTGCATCTGATGAAATAAAAATAAAGGGGTGGAAGAAGAAGGAGTCCACGAAAGTGAAATCTGGAAAGTGACTAAAAAGTGGTCTTGAACAAGCTACAGGGAAGAGGAGAGCAAAGATGAATTCTTCTTCGCATAAGTCATCTTCTGCAATGGCATTAGAAAATAAGGACCAAGTAAATTTCATAACAGTTAATGTTATTTTCATCCTTACAATTTTTATGGCATGCTCACGTACATGTATATGCAGCATAATCCTAATCAAAATGGGCAGCAAGGCTCAGCTGGGGTATTTCAATTACCATCATTTCAAACATCATCCTACTCTCCACATCTTCCCCAGGTATTTTGCGTTACAGTTTATATATAATTTTCATGACCGTTTCTCTCATAATTTGAAGTGAAATTGTTACTAGTATCACCTGGTGTATTCTGCTCTTACAGTGTTGTATATCATTTTTTATTTTTTTTCATTTCAAGCTATCCCATGTCTTTGCAGAATTTAAATAATCATGGTAGCCGCCTAAGCGCTGGTTTCCCGGGTACATCGGCTTTCCTTCAGTCACCTGCATATCCACCAGTGCCTTCATTCTCACATCTTTCTCAGGTACTAGTACATTTCATTCTAAATACATAGTTTTATCACGTTCTGTCAAATAGCTTTTTTCTTTTTCTTTTTATACTTGCACTAACTGTATACTTGTGTTTTGAATTGAACTAGACTTATCATAGTGGTCCACCTAATTGGAATCCACCCCATACTATTATGGCAACACCATATTGCGTAGGAGAACAAAGTACTTCACTTGTACCAACATCTCAATTGATAGCGGTATAAATTTTTCATTAGCCTCTCTAGAATAATATCTCTGTACATTTTAAGTTACATTATTAATTATCTAACATATATACATTTCACTGTAGATGATGAAGTCAAATGTTCATCCCAAACTGAGTTGCTTGCCTCAGTATGTAGAGAAAGATCAGAGTACTGGGATGAGCATGGAATGGTTGTCACAGGTAACATGGATTATAATAACGACTATTGAAGCTTTTGTTGAGGTTGTAAATTTAATTTTAATTTATAATCTATTTGACCAGGTTTGCTAACTTAATATTCATACAACAGGCACAAATGCAAAAGCCACCTGAGTCTGGGAACCATCAATAACAGATTTGAACTTCTGAAATTAAACAGACCGAGTAATGAAGTTTTGACTGGAGTTCCTGAAACATATTAGATGTGTCTTATATTGGATTTGAATACATTGCATTGTTTTATATTTTATTGTGTACTTTGAATGCTATACATACATTTTATATTTTACACTTCACATAATGCTTTAAATTTCCTGTTAAATCGCCAAGTTACTCCTTCATTGTGATCATGTGAACTCGCCAAGTTCATTCTTACAGTTAAGAATGTTGTAAAGGCTTGAAAAATCAGGCAAGTTTTCTTTTGAAACGGTCAAAGTAATATTATATTATAATAAAAAGAGTATAAGAAATGCTCGACAAGGATTACAATGAAAGAAAAAAGACTGGTACAGACCAGACACAAACGAAACTAGAGACAGAGTACAAGAGCCTACTTAACTGAAAAAGTAAAAAACCTTCCAGGCAACTTTAAAAACCAGCCAAATCAAAGAAAAGGCTTCCAGGGAGGAACAACAAGCCTTGGCCCAAAACCTCCGGAGTATAATAAAGAGCTCGTTTGACAGTAATAATGGAAGCCAAAAAACGAAGCTAGAGTCCGATCCCAGCGACCAAAACCAAGGTACAAGCTTGAAATAATAACTATTAACATTGAACTACGGAAACTTTTGGATTCTGCAATTTATGAAAATCCTTTTAGATTTTTTTCCTCCCTCTCCCATTTACTAAATTTAGATTGAAATTCATCTCTCCTATCTCACGGAAATGAAGGAAGTTAAATTTGACCGTCAACTCATGTTATACACGTGTCGAAAATTCATTGGTGCCACGGAAGATGTCGCACCAAAATGCCGTAGAAAATCGCGAGTGCAAGTTTAGTGGTACAACGCATACAATACACTCAATTGGTTGTTTCTTCTTCGTGTTAAAGTTCAAGTGGTTTGACCTATTCAACCAATCGAACTAGTATTTTATAACGTATCCGGTTCAATGTTCTGACCGATTTTTTTACACCGACACATTAAAGTTAATCTTTTCACGGAAATCAGGTTATAATGTGAAAGTCAAAATATAACTGATACCAAATAAACCAAAATCAGGGCTTAGAATTAAAAATGCCAAGACAAATAGACAATAGTGTTGAAGTACCAACATAAATAAAGTCGTAATTCGTAAACGACAATTCGCTACTGAATGTACATTCTACATGGAATAAAATGAAATGTGGCATTGAATATATCATTAAGATTCCATTTCAATGATTCACAAAAGGGTCTTATGCTTATTGGTATTATTGAATATATCATTAAGATTCCATTTCAATGATTCACAAAAGGGTCTTATGCTTATTGGTATTGTCACTACATATATATAACCCAAGACACTAAACCCATTTCACTTGCTAAACATCTTGAACAACTTGTCCCCAACATATGCATGTAAAATAACTTCAGAAACAGACCATTTGGATTTCCAGCATCTAGGGATAAGTCACCATAGTGGTACACACGAAAAAAACACAACATAATATTTTAAGTCTTAAACCCCTTCTTGAGATAATTATCTACATAATAATAGGAGGAGGAGCACTTCTATTCCTCATTTGGACTTGCCCTGGATTCTCATTTTTCTGTTCCTTCAACGCCCTTGCGGTCGCCCTCCATTTAAAGAAACTCCCGAACAGAGTCTCCATTTCTTCTAGCGTCCGCCCTTGTGTTTCCGGGAACAAGGCGTAAAAGAACACAAAAGCCACACAAGCAATACTTGCGTACAAAAAGAAAGCCCCTCCAATGGTTATGCCCTCGTATAGGGATATAAAACTCATCGAGATAACTCCACTTGTGACCCGGTTCATTGCCACCCCTATACTGCATCCTTGGGCCCTGAGTCTCAGAGGGAAAATCTCGGAACTATAAACCCAAGTGATTGGGCCCATTCCAATGGAAAAGAACCCGACATAGGATAAAACAGTGACAATGCATAGAACAACGGCCCAAAGTAGCCTGTGGTCAGAGTGCTCAATGACAGTAAGCCCAATTGCTAAGCCCACTAAGGATAGGATCATTCCCGCCACACTTGAAAGAAGCAACGGCCTTCTCCCGACTCTGTCCAAGTAAAACGTCGCAATTAAGATAAAAACCGTCTTGGTGAAACCAACCCCCATCGTCGCGAGTAGCTTGTCGTTATCATTGGTAATGCCCGCCTTTTCAAAGATTTCGGGACTATACAAGACAACAGAGTCTATGCCACTCGCTTGTTGGAAGAAGTGTATCCCTACACCGCACATTAGTATGTGGCGAACAGCTGGCGTAGGGTGAAGAATTAGGTCCCGCCATACGCCTTGACCGCTATTCTTTTTTGAAACAGTTACAATGTCATCGTTGCAATCCTCTGGTATACCGGCGGCTTCTTTTATGTCTTGGAGTCTTTCATTGGCTTCTTCGACCGAGTCAGAGGTTTTGTCTAGGACTTTTCTAGCATCTCCGAGGCGGCCTTGTAGGACCAGCCAACGAGGGGACTCAGGCATTGCTAGGACACCCAGGGCGAGGAACACGGAGGGAATGGCACCTACCCCGAGCATAAATCTCCAGCTTAAATCCTCTCGGAGGTGGGAAAAGGCGTAGTTTGATACATAGCCAAGCAATATACCTGCACACGGACATAACAGTTTATTCTAAATTGTTCATTTCTACAATTATATTATAGGAGTTTATAATACAATGTGTACGCATATATAATATTGATGTCAAACTGACCTCATAATTAACAAAATCAAAATGAGTGAGACAACCAAATGAACACAAAAGTTCATTTGAACTAATTTGTCTGAACTTGTAGTACTAGGCAGCACGTTACTATGTTTTTGGACCCATGACGAAGATATCTTCCCCACCGTATCTCTATTTGGAGTACCTTTCTAGTCAACTCTCACAAGCTACTGTAGTTTTAATTATATTAAAAAGTAGTAACCAAATAACCAACACTATATCTTGTAGGAGTAATTGAGAATATGAGATCCTAGTCTGGTATGACCCGCTTTAAATATGGACGGGAACAGCCCAATCCGTAAATATTGTAGCAGGCTCCAACGGGCAAGCCCGGACCAAACGACTCATCTACATGTCACCAACATTTTGTATTAAAAGGTGTGGCACGTTCACTTACAATGTTAGGGGTGTAATCACAGTAGCATCCTCTAATACATAATGTGTACGTAGTTCACACAGAGCTCACTATCTCTATTATATGGCGTCACGTTGGTTACCCCCTATGAACCAAGTAATTTTTATTGTTTCAATTTATGGTAATAACCCATTAGTATATGCCTTTTAAGACAATATGATAGTCCTAAGCCTCGCTTGAAACTGTATAGTTGCTACTGTCATTTTTTCTTTACAAAAATGATGAAGATATTTTTTTTCTCCTAAACTAATTAAATTATAACTAGCTTATTCATTATTTTTATTCTAATAAAGAAAGTAAAGACAAAGTCATATATTTTCGAGTTTGATTTCAATTTCAAATCATTTTCTGAAGAACACTTATTGAGTAATTTCCCCTGTTGTAAGTGAGTGCATATAGTAGGATTTTTTTACCTTAAAGGAACATGATCATGATAATTAATCAATGTAATTTTCAGACAAACTAGATATAGTCAAGTTTATCTACTAGTCTAATCTTGAGGAGGGGTAAAACAATTAAAATATGTTTCTTGCTGTACACATGCCCGGACCACCCTATCGATGATTTTAAACTCCAACCAATCATGTTACTTTCTTGCAGGAGATCAATTTGAATTTTGACATCCAATGATACAGACAAAAATAACAACGTCAACAACAAAGACTAGAAATAATAATAAAAACTAAGCTGTAACCAAAAAACAAGAAGGAAAAAAAAAGAGCGCAAAATGGTGAAAGATCTATACCAAAATTGATGAACACCTCCGGGAAAGAAGTGAGAAATCCACGGGAGGCAGCCGGTGAAAGCTCGGCCGTGTACACCGGTGCAATCATGAGCGCGTATCCAACTCCAATTCCAGCTACGAAACGGCCTACCATGAGGAAAGCGTAGTTTGTCGCGAATCCCATAAGTAACGCGCCAACGAAGAATATAGCCCCGGCTAATACTATCGTATAACGCCGGCCTATCCAGTCAGATGTTCTGCCCGCTGCAGCTGACCCGAGGAGAGAGTAGACGTTGAGAATTCCCATTACAACTTCTTTTTGTACATTCGTGATGCCAAGGTCTCTTTGGATGAAGATTATGGCTCCACTCATCACTCCAATATCTATGGAAACAAAGAAAACAAAATCATTTTAGTCAAATGTTCTTAAATATGGTGTCCTCTCGTACGTTTATATTTCCTATACTGAAATCTATTTAAACATGTTGAGAATAACATGGTACAACACACTAAAACACCTAGGCACACTGTTGATCATATGTACGTAACTTTAAGTAGATTTTACGAGCTAGCTAGTGAAAACGTAAATTACTTCACTAGATGATAATTGGGAGTCTACAATATGTATTCATGAACAAAATCTATAGTGAAAGTTTATGTAAAAAGCATACCATATCCAAGTAGGATTGAGGTCATGGAAGCAAGGAAAGAACAAGCCAAAGCATACTTGTTCCGTTTCGGTTTCTTGGGTGTGTTGAAATCGGGTACAGTTAAAGCGGGTTGGCCCAATGGGAGACCGTTCCTTTCCGGCTTCTCGTCGGCCATGGCTGAGGAGAAGGAGGTGATGGGTAGAGCTAGCTAGAGGGTGGTTTGATGTGTTTATATATTCAGAGTTATTACATTAAGTGGTTAAGAGTGGAGTTGTATTGATGTTTGAGAAATGGCAAGAGTATATATAGAGTGGAGAGATATTAAATTAGGTGGAAAAAACAAGCTTGACAAGTTGAAGAGCATAGCTAGCTAGCAAATTATCATTGCCAGAACACATAGTTCAAAAGGGTGTTGGCATATTCACGTCATTTATTTATTAATTAATGGAAGTTAATTTAGTGTAAATCATGATGTATGGGGAAGAAAATATTGTGGGGGAGAGTGTTGTTTGTGGGTTCCAATTGGATTTATGTGAGATGTCACTAGTCATTGACTCATTGGACTTATAGTAAGAACAAACAATGCATATACTTTCTCCATCACTTGTACAAATTAATTAAATCAAATTAGAATTTTATGAATATAATTTTGATGAAATACGGAAGGTTGAGAATACACACTCCCTCACCCAAATCCCATTAATATTTATCCACTTTTACCTTTTTAGATCAATAGATTTTAAATATAACCACAATTTACTCTTAAACTATAGTAATGATCGATAAAATATTTATTAAAATTATATTGTGAAAATTTAAACTCTGAATTTTCAAAATATAATTTTTTAATCCTAAAGAATAATTAAAAATCAGTTATACTTTAAGGGTCCATTTCATTTAGACTCTATGTTAGATGTCACAATTACATTTGAGGAATCATTAAATTTTCAATCAAAAAAACTACATGTTAGACACATTAATTACATCCAACCAAAGAATTTGACTTCTGACGAATTAAAACGCAAAAATTATACTTTTGCCCCTGGTAAAAAATTAAAATTTTCCTTTGACCAAACAACTTCAATTTCTGTCCGCCCCAATTATTTTCTATTTTTCAAAATTGACACTAAATATTATACAATGAAGTCACATAGTTTCTCTAAATTTCCAATGAGCCTAGAAAGTTATTGTAAATTTGACCCCAATAAAATTATTTTTCAAACAACTCCCAAAATTATTATGTTTTAAATTATTTTTATATTATATACTGTATTGGGTCCATTACTTAAGACCCCTGATAGATTTCACTATCACGTCATAATACCTATTAGATCTAGTTTAATTACATTTGAACCAAAAACACATTTAATTTTGACTTGGACCAAACAACTTCAATTTTGCTATATTACTCAATTGTCTCAAATGTTTTCAAGTTTAGCAAATTAACACTAAATAATTATACATAATACATAATACAATACACGTAAGTTTTAAAAATTACAAAATAATATCAATTTATTATAAAGTCACCCAACACAAAATTTAAATTTTAAAATAATCTTAAAAATTTAAATTACAAAGCAATTAAGCTCATGGTTCCATCCCTGATGATATTTATAGCTTGTAGTAATGATGTCTTGGGATAAGAAGCGTTTAGAAAGTATTGCAGGTGTGATTTCCGATTTTCTGGGAACTTAAGAACCATGTATATAATTCGAAAATTGTTCCGTATATTTAAGTTGTAAGTTTGTTTTGGAGCATTCCTTATAGTGTCGGATTAATAAAAAAAATTTGCTTCTTAAAAAAAGTTACGTGTACAGTGTAAGTGATAGGCATGCAGTTACAAGCTTCTCTCTATAAAAAGAAATTTTAAATAATAAAAGAAAAGAAAAAACATTGATGAGAAATATACAAATTCAAAGTAACATTTAATTTACATTGCTCATCATCTTCAACTTCAATCAATCTTCATCTCACTGTGTGAACAACTCTCTGTGATCATGCTATACTTTTACATTAATACTTGAGTGGAATAAGCACAAATCATTCAATAGTTATACGTATTATTAATTAATGGCCGTGCGGGATGGGAACATTATATTGCGAATGCAATTCTAGTGTGAATATGGAACAACATCTATCATCGACTCTCCTTATCCGTAATTAATTTTGATCATGTGTTGTATCTCAGGTCAATACTTACTCCTTTTTTAAGAAAGTTTAGGTCTGTGAGATTATGTATTTAAAAAAATTACATTTGTATAACTTAGGATTCATGTTGCGTCAAATATAAGTACTCTTAACTAAATAGAAATTTTGTAAAAAAATGGAATAAGTATTTGATTTATATATACAGATTATTAGTATTAATTAAAGATTAAATAAAAGTTTTGATGTTAAAAAATAATTAAAGATTAAAGATAAAGATTACTATTAATTGTGTGATAGCGATTGATGTTATCGGATGAGGAACAAACCAAGGGGGTTACTAATATTGGCGGTCTATGGGTAAATGGTCAACAACGACGCTCATCCCGCCCGTTAAAATGGGACCCTACTTCCTATCCTTTTTAATTTTCCTGTGGTCAGAGTTGTGTTACTCAATTTGTCTACTTTCAGACCTTATACATCTCCCGAATTCTAGTTGGTGAGATTTGTCATACTTCCATTATTTTGCAATACAATTATAGTGATAAATAGATATACTTATTCCTGTTGTTGAATGGTATGAGCAGGAGAGTATCGAACAAGTAAATTGGAAAAAAAAAGTCTGCAGAGTTGAGTGATTGTACTCTTTTCCTTAAGACTTTATTCGTCCTGCGCTGGTGTTCACAGTATCTGACGAATGGTCTTCCAAGATAAAACTGCAGGTAGAGAACGTATACAAGCACTTGAAATACGAACTCCGGTTGGTACTACTGCAATATGAGAAGAGAAGCTTTTCTGGAGATATAGAGAAGAAGGAGAGATTGTGAATTGCTGTGTATCTTCTGCAATCCAAGAAGGGACTATAAATAGTGGCAAAGTGGTGTGACGAACAGGCACGAAAGAAAGGACACGATTTTTCAGAACGAAAAGACACAACTTTTCGTTTGAAACTCGCACCTGTTCGCTGAAGCGTTCAGGATAGAATTTTTTTAGCAAGGAAAATTATTTGCTCGCTTCTGGACCAGACCGGATCGCCCCATTGGGCTCTTCTAATTGGACCCAAAAACAACAAAGTTAGTATTTGACCCAAAAAGACAACATCCACCACTAGCTAGCCTTAGCCTTAGCCCAAGCCCAGACCCGCGAAGTCGTGCCCCAAGGCCCGGACCCCGTGTGCTTGGACGAACCGAGCAACCATCTAGCTCCTCCCCACTTCCAAAAGGAATTGACGGTATGACCTTGTAATCCTCAAACTCTTTGACTTCTCCAACCAATTCTCCCTTTTATTTTCTTTGCATGGCCTTCCTTCGCCTTTGAATGGGACTCGGCTTCTTGGACTTTCTTTTCGAGCGACGGACTGAATAGAAAGTATTAACAGTATGTCCTTTTTCATTTGGACCTGAGGACTTGACACTATTTTGCTGAAAGACTATAACATGCCCATGCTTCTTGGATCCATCCCCATCCTCTTGAGCGTCCCAATGAATATTAAGTTGGCGGAACTTCCTGTATCCACTAGGACTCGTCCAATTGTGAAGTTGGCAGTATCCAATGCCACTACCAGAGGAACACATGGGTCTCGGATTCCTCCTAATCCAGCTTTTTTCGAAGGTAATTCACTGTCATCAAATGATATCACATTGGATCCGGGAGGAACTACCTCACCATACTTGGGATCATAGGTCTGTAGGTCCTTCGCCGTTTGATCCCTTGCATTTCTTGAATCCCCTCCAGCTGGTCCTCCAGCAATTGTAAGTGCAAAAATTCTTCTATTCACTGGGAGGTTCTCATAGTCATAGCCTTGATCATCTTGATCCTCCCATGTATCCTTTGGAGGGAGCGGTGGCGGAAGTGAGGATTCAACTCTTTTTGCCTCGGTCCTCTCATGTCTAGAAGGCTCATCTTTCCTGACATAGTTTGCAAGCTGTCCTCTCCCAACTAGAGTTTCAATCTCAGTCTTGAGGTGCATACACTCCTCTGTTGTATGACCTTTTTCTTTGTGAAACTTGCAATACTTGTCAGAGTTCTTGTTTCTCCTTGTCTCTTGAATTGGAGGTGGCCATTCAACCTCAATGTTCTTTGACATAATAGTGTACAAAATGTCGGATCTTGGTCTTTTAAGCTCAGTGTACTTGTCATACCTTGTCACATGTCCTCCCCTTGGTGGAGTCCTTTGGTCTCTAAATTCATTTCTTTGAATGCTTCCCTTGAGCAAGTTATGTCTTGCATCTTGCTTCCTATTATTTTGCTGAGAATTTGCACTTTGCTTTTGATGATCTTTTTCTCTTTCCTTTTCCTTCTCTTTATGAAGGTTGGCTCTTACCGGGACCGATTTTTGAAATTCCTCCACCTTCAAGAAATCTTGCAAAATTTCTCAAATTCCTTATCGGTCTCTGTCCTTGAATATGAAAGTTGCTTTATGAATTCATCATTGGTTGTATTTGAATAAAGGTACTCTTTCCTCTGTGTCAGAGAATGAGTTTCCGCTTGGAGTGTTACCTGCCTCATTAAATCTATGAAGGAAGTCCCTTAATTCTTCCTTGGGTTTCTGAACTACCTCGGCCAAATATTTTACTCCCCTCGTCCTTCTTGCTACTTTTTCAAACCTTTTGATTAATTCTTGGCAAAGCTGCTTACTCTTGATTGAGCCATGCTCTAAATTGGTCCACCAAACCATTGCTTCCCGAGTAAGAGAGGCTGGGAAGATTACTGTCTTGGTCTTAAAGTCATGACCATATGCATCCATCTTGGTTTCATATCTTGTTAAATAGTTGATAGGACAACTTGTTCCATCATAGTTGTCCAAAGGAGGAAAGCCCCTTTCGGTCTTAACTTGATGATTTCTTATTTCATCTCATAGTGCGCTTGGCTCTTGGTCTCTTTCCTGTTCTTGCTCACGAACTGATACTTTAAGGACTTCTATCTGAGCTTCCAATGTTGTCCTCTACACCCTCAACTCTTCAAGTGTAGGCCTCCTCGGTTGGGGTGGGTCATTCCTTACTGACGGAGTAGGGAGTACCGCTGTACCAACAACCGGGTTTCGAGCATCACTTGGTTAATTATCTGATTTGGCTGAGCCACTTGAGTCTGGGGAGGATTGCCTTGAATTTGTGAAGCTCTTATCCTGCTGTCAATTATCTCCCTCAGATCATTTGGGGATCCTTGATATCCAAGTCTTGATTGCACTCTAGGAGGACCAACCCTTTAATGGATTGGGCGAGAATTTGCACGAGATTGTGCTCCACCCTCACGAGGTAGTATCCCTTGGTTATTTTGAACGAGGACCTGAGCTTGAGCCTGTGCTTGCACTTCCCTTTGAACCCCCGCTGCCTCATTAGGTCCTAGACAACCTAAAGGAACAAAGCATATTGGGATGCATCCATTCCATAATCACCAGGTCTTATTACTTGGCCATTTGGTAAGGTGAAGTTCATTGGAACCGAAACTTTTGGTTGAAGTGCTACTTGTGGAACAACTTGTGAAACCACTTGGGGGACTACTTGGTTGTGAGACCTTGGTTGAGAGGTTACCCTCAATGCCCCAAATCCGGTCCCTGCTGGAATTGCATAGGGATTGTGATTCCCAGAACCTTCATTGCCCACTATGATGCTTGTGTAAGAAAATACGATCAGAGTTACCCCTAGGGTACGCAGCGGAATTTCAAAATTTTTCTTAACATACAGGTTAATTGATTATGTATATGTCGTATATATATAAACACGTCAATTAGAAGACTAACCTTACTTCCAAAGCAGCTTCCAAGTCGTCGTAATAGTCCTGTGTATCTTCTCCTTCGTCGAAATCGAAGATATCTGCAATACTCTGATTATCTGCAAGACAATAAGAGTTAGTTTCCAGCTCCTTGAACCTCAACCTTGGTATCCACGGATGAACAGCCTATCGGAAGAATGCTAGGATATTCTTTGTGTGACCAAGAAGACGGGGCGGCGATTCCTCCGGTGAGGTGGCGCGCGCGTGTAGGCTTACAGAGGAGGGGAGAGCTTTTTATTTTCTCTAAGAAAACTGGGTAGTAAACTGTGTGTAAAACTATGTCCAAAGCTCTCTAATAGTCTACTATATATAGTAGTCAATAGAAGCCTAAAACATAAGCAATTAAACTTCGTAAAGGAATAAGAATCTAATTCTTATCGCACTAGGAAACCAATATCAAGTCTAGATTCATTCCCAATCAAATTAAAACTCAATCAGGAAAATCTAACTTATCCCTTGGACTTCTAATAGAGGAAGGAGTCGAACTCCTTCCCCTATCTCATCTATGCGTGCGCGCGCCTGTTCTACGGGAGATAGGTGGGTCCCAATTTTGGGACCCACTTATAGTTCTAAGACAATTCAAACTCCAAGTAGATTTTGTCCAAGTGCATATGTTAATTCTAAATTAACATATCCTTTCAAATCAAACCTCTATTATATTTCTAAAATATAATATTTAATTGTATTTATATAAAATACAATTAATTAGCCAATTCAATTAATAATTCCAAATCATTAATTGAGCCACCAAATATTATAATTAATTCCAAATCAATTATAATCCATCAATCACAATTAATTCAAAATTAATTGCGATTCCATCTTCAAGGATATTCTGATAAGCTAAATCACCACATAGTGTGACCCATAGGGCCTCATCGTATTAAGCAAGTCCTAGACTAGGCAACATGGAATTCCTAGACGGATCCATTTGCAATATTAATAAATGCGGACGTTTGAGAGGTTTCTCAAAGCAAACCCTTTCGTTGCGAAGCCTGTTGTGCTCAACGCGGCGATGGTAACGTCCCTTCATCTGACTTGCTCGAATGTATTTAGGATCGATGAAGTGTCTATCCCAATAATACATCCACGGGCGTCTCAGGGACTTGCTTGGTTACTAAGATATACTTATGACCATCATAATATATCATTTGCACTGGCCAGTGACTTTACCAACACAACTATGCAGACTATGAGCAGTACTCTCCTGTGCTACACTTGAGAGATGAATCCTTCACAGAATCACTTATCATCCCCATTTGTATGTAGCCATAATCCTGGATCGTGTCTTAGGTCAACTGTTTATTCAGAGCTGACATCGACGGGTCCACCAAGGATATGGGGCAACAAATGTGATGATAAAGTCCTGTAAGTTCAAAGGACGACTGGCATCACTTCGACAACTTACCGGTTCCCATAGACACTTCGATGTAGAGTATACATCGATGGGAGTGTCCGGTGGGTACTTCCATTGTTCGATAATCCTTCTTCGAACAACTATGCGCAGTTATGAGAACGTTTCTCGATTGTCCAACAATCTGTTCCGTGGCCGTGAGATCGGCTCACACTTGCTCCAACAAGTATAACCTCCACGCATACTAGTCTCGTCTGGTTCATTCAGACCCCTACATCCGAGATGAACCTCGACTAGGGAGAGTTTGGGATAGATGATAACTCACATAGCTCCCACTATCTGTGTGATCGGTCATCTATCCGAGGGGACATGTTTAATATCAATACAGACAGTAATAGAGATATGACATGCTGCATGTCTGGTGTAATATAAATATGAAAGCGATACTCAATAGTAAAAACAACAAACATATATTATATTACGTTGACCTGTGTAATAGTACATATATGCCCTCTATAAGGGCTCCATGCCCTTAATAAGGACTGTCTCTAGGACATATACACTATCAGCTTGCACTCACCCCATCTAAAAAATCAATATTATCATTTCTTTGTGTCCTAGCATCTGTTGTTCGTCTTCCTCTTCCTCTCACCCTTCTTCTTGTAGGGGGTCGACCCGGAGGATGAGTGGGTTGAGGATTTTGTGTCGCTTGGACAATTTTCGTATTTCTTCTGTTAACCATCTAGGAAGATCTGCTGGTGGAACTAGGGTAACCTTTTATTCGGTTCCCACAGACGACGCCAAATGTTGATGGGTAAAATATCAGTTCTTTCTAACTCGTGCTAATCCGTGAGCGTCCCTTGTACTTCAAGTTCCTTCCATGAGCTTCAGAGACCTAGCTTCTGAGACCTGAAATAAAACTTGGAGAGGGGGGGGGGGTGGGGTAGTAACGACTACCTGGTTTGTCTTAGATCAAACAGGTGGAACGACTTTACGTGTAGAGGATTGCTAGTCTCTCTAGTAAATAAGGTAGAGAGTGGATTTATATCTTGATTGATTGTAGATTCATTACCTTCAAATGATGGAGTGAGGAGGCTATTTATAGCTCTCATACTCAAGTAGTCTTCTCCAAGATCGTGCCAAGTGTCCGGCTAGGATGAAGCCACATGTGTGTAAAAGGCCTGTTAGCATTTGATGGGCTTGGGCCAATATGCAAGGAGACGGTCCATATCGAGCATTTGGTCACCTCTTGGGCTTGCTCTATTTTCCTTAGTGGATCATTTGGTGAGGACCAAAATTCTAGGAGATGGTCCATATCGAGCACTTGGTCGCCTCGACCCTAAATGTAGAGCGCCATTTGGAACGTCCAAATCCGTACTTCAAGGATTGACATAATTTTACATTAACAATAATGACTAACTTTAAATTTATGACTTCACAGACTTTTTTCGAACTTTATCCTATTCTAAACTATTTTTCGAAAATTATTCTCGCAATAGCAAACTGAAAACATTAAAGAACCGAGAGATTAACACAAAGTTTACATCACCATTCCGCACCGAATTACCTCGCGAAGTTAGAAAGTAATTTATTTACGAATGATTTAATTCTTCTGGTAGCTGATTCTCACCTCCGTTAGACGGAAACTCGGATTTGGGATCTGTTGGTCCCTTTAAACAACAAGAAAAGACTAGAGGGGGAGGGGGTGAATAGTCTTTTCAAACTTTCATCGTTTAAAAACTTTCTCAGCAAGTGCTTATTACTTTTCAGTAATGAGTTTGCTGGTACTTAACTTTCTCAGCAAGTACTAGTTACTTTTCAGTAACGAGTTTACTGGTTCTTTAAAAACAGAGTGCGAAAGTCTTTATACAATAAGTGCTTTTCAGAGAGTGCTAGTTTCAGCAAGTGACCAGAGTGGCAGTGTACAATAAGTAAAGCTTGCTGAAAACTAAATACGGTAAAGTAAATCACACAACCACTTTTATAGTGGTATCTGAGAGTGGCGTAATCTCTCAACTAATCCACTTTGTCCTTTCTAGGACTGAATCCACTAAGATACGATTGAAGTTCCTTACTCCTTTGTATAATAATTCTTCAAAACCAAAGCACACTTGCTTCGTTTCCAACCTAACTCGAGAACTGTAACCTTGTTCTCCACCAAACTTGGGACTTATAATCAGCAACACAATGCTTAATTAATTCCCCCTGAATTTCATGCAGGAACAAGGGTGTTTATCAGTTAGAGGGATGAGATGACTTGAGTATAACTTTTTCAGCTATAACAATTTATCTAAAGAAACACAACTTGTAATACTTTTCAGTAAGCAAGTTAAGTTGTTTCTGGTGTCAAGACTTGTTCTTGTTTAAAAGAAGAACACTAAGCTAATTTCTTAGCCGTGAATGTTCTACTTCTTCACAAGTAGCTTTTGTTTGAATCTTAAGTCTTGGAACGGATCAATAGGCAGTAAAGAGTATGGAAGATTGAGTGTTTAAGCACAAGTGAGAGTTTGATGACGTTGTTGACACACTTCAACTCTTTGCCAGATGACCTCTATTTATAGTGAATCAAGGGAGACGTTTGAATTTCAAATTCTAAGGCTCTGTTCATTAAGATATCACTATCTTGCTTTTGTACTTTCAACAGCGTCCTTCATTTGTCTTCTAGTCATCATGTTCTTCGCGTGCCTACTTTGCATTTAATGTTCATTTGAATCAAATTCAAATGTGAACGTTGGAGCCAAAATGCAAGTACTTTCAGAAAGGAGGTCACATATGTATTTCAGCAAGTGGTCAGTCTCAGTTTCAGCAAGCACAACCTACTCTGTCATATAGATTTTCACTTATGCGAGCTGTTGCTGAAAATTTCACTTTCAGAGCAACATGTGCCTTTGTAGATACCTTTCTCAGTATTCTTCTTAAGTCTTCAGTCTTCGAATCTTCAAGTTTTTGAGCGGTTTTAGTGCTTCAATATTTCATTTGTAAAAACAAAGTACATCATCAGCTAACTAAAGCACCTAACTAGTACCTACACTAAGTCTTCAGCAAACGTTCCTCTTTTACAATGTCCTTAAAATTCTAAATTCCTATGGACCTTAAGAGTACTGGTTACTGGACTTTCCTTATTTTAGCATGGTTAATAGCTCATCAAAATTACAAGTTTCCTAACAAATATCCCCTTTTTTGATGTTAGCAATCCATGGCTAAATTAATTGTTACCCTTTTAGAGGTTTCTGATGTTGAATAAATCAGTTGATTAATGCAAGCATACTTGAAAAATAAAACAGTAAGCATGAGTAGTTTGCATAATCAAAAACCAATAAGAGTCAAAAGTTTATTGCTGATAGTTATCTTTCAGTAAGTTGACAAGAAAGGTCATAGATAACTAAAGTAATCAGCAAGCAAAACAAACAAAGCTCTTACAAGGGACTAAACTATTCTAGCAGAAGATTTTCTAAGAATCTCCCTTACACTCTTCTCAGCAAGAGCAGAGAATTCAACACAGTCCTTCTCGTAATCTTCAAGTAGCTTACGGATTTCAAGTTGAATAATCCTTGCATTCTTGCAGGCAACATAGTGATGGTATTCACCATTCATATCTTTGTAGTGAATTACCCACAAGTGCATGCCCCAATTGCTAGCATGGAGAAGTTGAGTATCTGAAATGCCCTTGTTGGCATGAATCTTCCTTAACCAGAGAAGATCTTCTTCTTGATCCTTAGAAGTGAGATAAAAATACTCATAAGGAATCAAGCCATATTTCTTTTTGGACTTCTTGGTTATAGGATCACTATAGTAAGCAACATCAATCGGCTTGATTAAATCAGGCTCTTGCTTCATCTTCTTGCTGATTGAAGTTCTTCTTACCAAGTTTTCTAAGTTCAACCATTTTATAGCAATGTTCCTTGGGTAGGGAGGAGGATCCCTTTCTTTTCTTGCAACTTTTAATTCAATCCAAGTGTACATTTGATTCAGTACAGCAGTTGGAAAGAAATCATTGGCCAAAAGATCTTCCAGCTTTATGATCCAGCAACCATGTAGGTTAATGAACACATTCTGAGTGGTTTCCTCATTGCTGGTCTTTCAATGCCAGTGCCAATTGCAATGTTGGCTAGCCTTCTTTCTTCCTGTCTTTGAATTGGCCAGATGGAGTTAAGGTAGAAATAGGCTTAGCTCTTATAGCTTGAGCTATTATTTGGTCATCATCATTATCATCATCTTCATTCAGATCTTGATGACTCTCAGTGTGACAGTATTCTTGAGTTTCAGTACAAGTTCTTCTCCTTTTTGGATTTGCTGAACTTCTATCAAAATCTGTTTCAACTCTTTTCTTAGAACTTTGCTCTGTTTCAGCAAGAGGTTCTCTTGGAGGTGGACCAGGCAGTATTAATGGCGCTTCAGCAGAAGAGGGATTGGTTGATCTGTCTCTTGAAGACTTTCTTTTTCTATCTTCTCCCTTAGACATGGATTGCATCATAGGTCTGATGTGTAGAGAGAAAAACTCATTGCAATTTTCAGCAAGAGTGCTTAGGCTGTTGTATTTCAGAATCATGTCTTGCTGATCTGTGGTTAGCTTAGACAATTCTTCCTTAATAAAAGCCAAATTCTCCTCATGTCTGCACTCATTTTCGACTTTTTCTTCTAGAATAGCCTGACCCTTTTTCAATGCACTTTAAGCAAGCTTGAGTGCTTGACTGACATCGTCTTCATAGCTTTTGTGATGTAGACTGATGTCTTTCTGAGCTATAGTAAGTGTAGTAGTGTGTTTCAGCACGGTAGTCAGTATTTTGCCAATGTCAAGCGGACTCTCAACAAGCAAGGCATCATCCTCTTCTTGACATGCTTTGTGAACAGCCATTAGTGTCTTTATTCTAGGAGTAAACTCCTCAACGTTTGGAAACGACACTAGAGAGGGAGTAAGTGAATGAGCTTTGATTTCAGTAGCAAACTGATCATCATTTCTCAACAAACGACTTCTCTCAGCATCCCCTTCATCAGTTTGGAGAGATGGTGGAGGAATTTCAACCACTGTGGGTTCAAGTTTCTTTGTCTTTTCTTCTTCATTTGCTGAGAAGTTAGATAGATATTCTTCTTCATCAGATTCGTCAAGGCCAGCAACCTTGATTCCCAAATCTTTAGCTTCAGACACTTCTGGTTGAGTGGTTGTTGAGGGCAACTCTTTGGACTCAACGACTGGAGTTTCACCAGTAGTAGGTGGAAGGGAGGAGACTTCCGTGTTGTTCACTCCTGAAGATTGAGCAATATCCAGATTCTGTGTATGTCTAGCATGAATCTGTAGACTATTTTGTAAAGCTCTTTGGTAATCTTCATCCATTTCTTCTTCTTCTCCAAGGTTTGGATCGGTGACCTTAGCTTTGAGTAATGCTAACTCGGCATCAGAAAGCTTAGGTTTGCCTTTGTGCATTTCAGCACGCTTTCTGGCGTACTCTTCTTCAGTTTCAGCAACTTGTTCAGTTGCTGGAGTACTTGTCTCAGCAGGAGTGGGAGTAGATTCTTGATGTTGACTTGGAGGTTGGTCAGCTTGCTGATTCTCAGTGTTTTGATTTTCATTATCAGCAACTGTCATTTTTACTCCGCCAGCATCCGGACTAGGACCTTGATTATCATCATCATCGTCCTTGATGTCCTTAGAATCTTTGGCTTCATCATCACTTGTATGTTTAGGGATATTTTCATCCTCTTCTTCTTCATCATCGTCCATCAGTATGACTAACTCGAGATGTTTGTACATTGCAGCACTTGTAACTTCCTCTTCTTCATTGATTTTGTGGGGATCAGCCACCACGGGTACAAAGGAACCCTTGAGCATCACAGCTTGTTCAGCTGGAGAGGCACTCTTGAACTTTGCTTTCATATTCTCTCTGATTGTAGCGATCAGACTTGAACTCATTTGTTGAGAATATGTAAGTTCTTCTGGAAGTATTGAGTGTACAAATGTCTCAAGTTTTAGTAGAGATCTCTTTTTCTCATTGGACAGATGGATGTGAAGATCGGAAAAATCCATCCTTCTATACCTCTGCCAGTTGCTGACAGACTTAGCAACTCTGGTCAAGGTGTTCTTTTTGAAGTTTGAATAAAGTTCTTCAGAACTAACTTCAAGATCTTCTGTAATGTGAACCACTTCATCGTTCTCCTTTTGAGCCTGAATAAGAGAAAGTTAATTTCAGGAAAGTTTTGGAAAATAATTTTCTAGTCTAAAACTGTAACATGATTTACCTGCTGACTTTCAGCAAGCTCATGTTGCACACTAAGTTGTGCTGGTACTATTTCCATTGCTTCAGGAGCTGTGGCAGCATCCTTGAATCGTTCATCCTGAAATAACTTTATATTAGATACAAGTACTAAGTTTTCAAACTTAGTGGAAATACTAAAATTTTCATCTACCTTCTGAATAGGAGTTGTGGATTCTGGTGCAGAAGTTTCAGCAATCTTCTGACTTGTATCTTGAGAAGTCTGTAAAGAAATAATTATATTAGCTAAAGATAAAGTTTCAGATAGTGAAGTTTTGCTTAAATCTGAGTTAACTACCTGCTGAAGAAGGGCAGGTGGTGACTCAGTCCTTTCAGCAATGATAGCAGCTTCATGATCTGGGACTTGTTCTTCAGCAGACTTCTTTTCTTGCTCTAACTGAGAAGGCTATGCAGATTCAACAATCTCCCTTGTCTCTGAATTGACAAGTTGAGCAGAGACATCTTGACCTCTAAGTTCACTACTTGTTATGAACAAGTCTACTGACTTATTGGAGTTGTCATCAATCTCCAAGTCCATTTGTTGTCTTAGGTCAGTCAGCACCACTTGAACTTTGTCAATAGAAGTCATTGGTGAACTAGGTCTAATATTCTCAGCATCTTGAGATGCATCGTCGAATACTGTCTCTTGTTGTGTTTCAGCAACCTCTTGGACTTGAACCATTGCAGTTTCAGCAAGTGGTTCTTCAACAATTGCAGATTCAGCAAATTGATGGACCGGACTAGTTGCTTTTTCAGCAACTGTCTCTTCTGCAATATTTTCAGCAAGTGCAGCTCTTCTCAAATCTGCAGCGATGTCACTTTCTGGTTCCAGAGTGTTTTCATCAAGATTATCTACAATGTAGATATCTTCTAGGGGATCTTGGGCAGGATTTTCATTTCCACTGCCATGTGGTCTTGCTTCAGCAGATGAATCCAAGTTAATTGGATTGCTGAAGGCTTCTGCAAACATTTCAGCAACATCTACTACAGTGGCTTGCGTTTCAGCAACCACTGGAACATCGTCATCCTGAATGACATGGACAATTGAAACGGACTTGCATGCCGTTGTTTTATTTCTTGGGTAAGTCTTTGTCCGTGCCTTCTTAGGAATAGGATCAGCTGATGAAGCTGTAGTTTGAGTACGTCATCATCAGCTTTCCTCTTTTTCTTTTTAGATTTCTCACTGGGTGCATTAGTATCAGCAGTAACATCTGCAGCTGTTGCATTCTCAGCAACATTTGCAGTTGTTGTATACCTAGCTTGCTGATCAATATCTGCAACATTTGCAGCTGTTGCATTCATGGACTGGTTATCAATCTCAACAACATTTGCAGCTGTTGGCTTCTTTGACTTCTTGTCAGCAACCTTAGGTCCATTCAGCTTGTAAAAAACTCTTCCCACATTGCATACTGATTTCTTAATGGGCAACGGGTTTCTTAGCTGAATCCTAAAATGTTCAAGGATGTAGCATATTTTCAATCCATACATCACTGAAAAACAAGGTGAGGCTGTGTTGTCTTCAACCTTCACCCTGAACTTTGTAACACAATCAACAAGCCTGATGAAAATGTACTTAGCCCAGTTGATTTCAGTTTTGTTCTCATAGATATGCATCAGCAAAGGCCACCTTCTCAGGCCTACTTGGTCAATTTCTCCAACTTGGGAGTCTAAGACTTTGATGAGTAGCAGAGCTACTAGACCAAGTGAATGGCAGAGATGCTTCCTTTTTATGTGCTTTGTCCAAGTCATGGGAGCAATCTCGCCTTTCTTCATCCTTTCATTTCTGACATCACTGTAGAAGGCTTCAATTTCTTCATCAGTGACAGTGATGTCATCTTCAGTTCCAGTAGTTGGAATCTGAAAGATGTTTGCTAAATCAATCCATTTCAGGATGATTTGCACTCCTTGAACTGTGGTAGAAATCACTTTTTCAGTGACTCCTTGTCCATCAGTAAGGGTTTGGACTTCTGCATTATTGTAGAATTCCATGGTGTCCAACATGCTCACTTGTTTAGTGCGAGCAGTGATGAAGAAAAGTAGGCCTTGTTGATTAATCAAATTCAACGCCTCTTCGTTTTCTTCGTCCAGTTCTTATTCATAGAAGTATCTAATGTACTTCTCTTTGGAAAATCCGCCCCATTGCATCATCTGATCACACTTTGTAGTGTCGAGATATGCAGGAGGCATGGGTCTTTCAGTGATTCGGTTGTTAGACAACACGATTTTCACTGTATTTTTCACTGGAGTAGGAGGAGTGCTTTTTCCAGCACTGTCTGCCTTTGAGGATTTTGAGGTCTTGGAGGATTGTCTTTTGGGAGCCATCTCTTATATAGTAGTCTGAGGGTTTTAGAGTTGTACGAAAAAGAGATTTTCCTTTTTGACCGGAGGTACAGTAATTCAGAGCACAGGCTAGAGAAATTGCTGAGAAAGGAAATGTGAGTTAAAGAATTTTGTCTTTCTCTAACTCTTCATTTATATAGTATCTCTGTTATGTGAGAAGCTCAATGGTTTTGAGTTCTCAGCAAGGGTAAAACAAAGATTCATTGTGTTAGTGGAGCCTTTGCATTAAATGCGTAGTGGACCACTAACATAAAACCTTCAGAGCATACTTTCTCTTTGTAATATCAACCGTTGGATCAAAAACTGCTTTAAAATCAATGACCACGATTGTATTTCATGTCATGATTAACAACGAGTTTATCTGTGCCATGATTAACGTCACAAATTGATTTTACCTTGATTCACGGGATTTGATCTATTTTACTCCAACGCTAATTGCTTGCTGAAGTAAATAAGAATATTTTCAGCGATTTTATTCAATCTGACTTTAGCACTTACCTCTTCAAGTAACAAGCCTTGTATTTGCTGAAAATTCCCCCTTAATCAAATATCTCATATTTCTTTAAGGTAAAAGACATTTCTGAGTTCCCGTATCAGCAAATTCTTTTTATATTGAGATATCCTTAGGTAAATTTTGAGAAGTATTTTTGCTCTTTGCTGAGTTTCCGTCTCAGATCTTTCTTTTGATACTTGAATACTTGTTTCAGTATCCTTGATTGTCTGAATGCCAGTTTCAACCATCTTTAAAGTTTTTCTTTACTGAGTACCCGTCTCAGCAAGTGATCAAGTTTCCTAACAAATACACGGTTTGAATGAATTACTTGCTGAATGCATGTTTCAGCAAACATATAGTGTACAATCATTTCTTTTTAGAGAAGTCAGTGGAAGGGACTTTATAAGGAACACATATAAGCAATCATTGGCTTGCTGAATGCTTGTATCAGCAATCCACCAAATGTATCCCTTTTTATTGAGGTAGTTCAATCAATCCAAGGTTATACCTTAGCATTGCGAACCTATTATCTGGTAGGGGCTTGGTAAAGATGTCAGCAAGTTGATCATCAGTACCTACTTTTACAACCTCAATGTCTCCTTTTTCCACATGATCTCTAATGAAATGATGTCTAATATCAATGTGCTTTGTCCTTGAGTGGAACTTAGGATTTTGCGTGATAGCAATATCACTTGTATTATCACAAAATATTGGTGTTTTCTTTGCAGAAATACCATAATCTCTTAATTGTTGCTGAATCCATAGGATTTGAGATGTGCAACAACCAGCCGCAATGTATTCAGATTCAGTGGATGAATTGGCAACACAGGTTTGTTTCTTGCTGAACCATGATATTAATCTTGTACCTAGAAACTGACAAGTTCCAGAAGTACTTTTTCTATCAAGAGTTGATCCTCCATGATCAGCATCAGAATAACCAACCAATTCCAATCCAGAATCTTTTGGATACCATAATCCAACATTGACTGTACCTTTGACATATTTCAGTATCTTAAGTGCCTTTTTGTAGTGTGATTCTCTTGGATCAGATTGGAATCATGCACACACACAAACAGAATACTGAATGTCAGGTCTACTTGATGTTAAATACAACAAGGAACCAATGAGCTTCCTATACTTGTGTTCATCAACACTTTTATCTTGTTTAGTATATCCCAATTTGGTATCAAAACTCATAGGGATCTTTTCAGGTTTTTCTTCCTCTTTGATCCTAAACTTTATGAGCATTTCCTTTGCATACTTTGCTTGATTTATGAATATCCCATCTTTGAGTTGCTTGACTTGCAATCCTAGGAAATAATTCAATTTACCATCATAATCATTTCAAACTTGTTTGTCATGAGTTTGGCAAAATTATTACAAAGTTGTTTGTCCTTAGATCCAAATATTATGTCATCCACATAAATCTGGACTAAGAGTATTTTACCATCATGGTTCATGGTAAATAAGGTTTTGTCAACTTCACCTTTCTTGAAACCATTAACCAGCAAGAACTTAGATAAGGTATCAAACCAAGCTCTTGGTGCTTGCTTTAGACCATATACAGCTTTCTGAAGCTTGTATACCATCTTGGTTTCTGAGGGAAGTTCAAAGCCAGGGGGTTGTTCTAAGTAGACTTCTTCAGCAAGTTCACCATTTAGGAATGCACTTTTAACATCTATTTGATAAACAATGAAGTCATTGTGAGCAGCAAAGGCCAAAAAAAGTCTAATTGTATCCAATCTTGCAACTGGTGCATAAGACTCATCATAGTCCAATCCTTCAGTCTGGCAATAACCTTGAGCAACTAACCGTGCTTTGTTCCTTGTTACTTCTCCAGACTCACTCAGCTTGTTTTTGAACACCCACTTTGTACCAATTGCTTTCTTTCCTTCAGCAAGGGGTACAAGTTTCCAGACTTTGTTCCTTTCAATTGATCCAGTTCTTCTTGCATTGCCTTGATCCATTCAGAATTTTTAAAGCTTCTTCTATGGTCTTGGGTTCAATTTCTGAAACAAAGTAAGAGAACAAAGCTTCTACTTCAATAATGTTTGCTTCTTCAGCAAGTTCTTGAATAGTAGATACTTTGGATCTAATCACTTGGCGTTTGTCAATATCACCAATCATATCCGTAGAAGGATGATCTATAATCCATTTATTAACAGGTTTTCTGCTCTTTGGATCTGGATAAGTTTGCGTTTCAGCATGTGACTCTTCAGTATGTACTTGTTCTGTACTACTGGTATCTTGTTGTGTCTCTGCTGAAATTGGTTCATCAGCAACTGCTTGTTCAGCATTGCTGGTTTGAGGTAACTCGTCAGCAGACACCGGAAGTTGCATAGTTTTAGCAACATCCGGAGCAACCGCGTCTTTTGCTGGACATTCTTTATCATGAATTATATTTATCTTGTCATGACTTGGGGGAGGTGAGTCACTGTCAGAATCATCATTTAGTTCATTTGATTTGATATTCCTAGCATCAGATTCAGTTCTTTGCTCGTGTATGAGTAACTTCTTCATACGTTCTGATATTTCTTCTTCAGCAGGGACTCCTTGTGACTTTTCATAGAATACAACATGCACTGATTCTTCGATCTTTGTGCCTTTTTGTTGTAAACTCTATAAGCTTTACTATGCAAGGAGTAGCCAAGAAATATCACTTCATCTGCCTTTGGTTGAAACGTTCCTAAGTATTCTCTACCATTGTTAAGAACAACGCATTTGCAACCAAATACTCTTAGATGGGTGATGTTAGGAGGTCTTCCAACTAATAACTCATAGGGAGTTTTGTTGTATTCCTTAGTTATCAAACATCTATTTTGAGTATAACAGGCGTTATTAATCGCTTCAACCCAATAAGCTTCACTTATTTCAGTGTCAGCAAGCATCGTTCTAGCTGCTTCCTTATAAGGGTACGATTCTTCCTTTCAACAACACCATTTTGTTGAGGTGTCCTTATTGAGGATAACTGATGTTGTATGCCTTTTGAAGTGCAAT
This sequence comes from Plantago ovata, assembly GCA_028274465.1. Taxonomy (NCBI): domain Eukaryota; kingdom Viridiplantae; phylum Streptophyta; class Magnoliopsida; order Lamiales; family Plantaginaceae; genus Plantago; species Plantago ovata. Next base: position 50,338,732 of record CM051458.1, read on the forward strand.
ACTCAGTTATGTACTGGTTTACAAACTCAATACCATGGTCTGTCCTTATGACTTTTACCTTGTCATTTTTCATGACTTCAAGCTTATTCAGCAAGTTAGGTATTTCAGTCCTTGTTTCAGACTTGTGTTTGAAAAATACTACACAAGTGAATCTTGAATAGTCATCTACCACCACCAGACCATACTTCTTGCCAGCATAGCTTGTTGAAGAAGATTCAAACAAGTCCATGTGCAAGAGTTGTAAAGGTTTTGTAGTTGACGGTACTGCCTTGTTCTTGAAAGAAGATTTGGTTTGCTTTCCTTGCTGACATGCATTGCAAACACCATCCTTCTTAAAAGTAACTTTAGGTAATCCAACTACAAGAGCCTTTTTCGACAGCTTATTCAGCGTCTTGAAGTTTAGGTGACTTGTTCGTTTATGCCATAACCATGCTTTTTCAGCAAGGCAATCATGATCTGAGACAAGGCATTTTTCAACGATTGCTGAAGACCAATCTACAGTATACAAACCTCCTGATCTTCTTGCAACCATAATAACCTTCTTTGTCTCAAAGTCTATAAGTTTACATTCATCACTTTTGATTTTGATGAAATATCCTTTATCAGCGAATTGACTCATGCTGAAAAGGTTAAACTTAAGATTTTTGACATAAAGAACTCCCGAAATGGTAATGCATCCTAACTTCACGTCACCATAACCTTTTGTAGAACCAAAGCGTCCACCAACAAACCTTACTGTTGGACCTTTAGACCACGATCTATAGTTTATAAGGTTTTTCTTGTTGCCCGTGATGTGCTTTCCACAACCACTATCAAAGTGCCAAATTACATTGTTTGTCTCCGTGGCTGAAGTCTGCACAATCAAGAGCAAACAAATTAATTATTCAATATTGGATGTCCATTAACATGTTCAAGAAAGAGTCCAGTGGAAACCCAAGTCTTGAGATTTTCAACTTTGACTTGTTTTCTACTTGCTGAGGAACTAGAGGGCTTAGAACCGAAAGACTTTTGATCTTTACTAATCAAGTCCACTTTCTGATGTGGTGTCTTGCTTGGTTGACCCTTTTGCTGAACATACTTTTCAGTAAGTTCTTTTCTGGCAAGGTTCCTTCTAGTCCTAGCGTTTTGAGGTTTGTCAGAACTCTTAGGCTTGGTTTTGTTCATCTCTTTGAAATATCTTTGCTGACTTTGCTTATACTCATGAAAAAGTTGACTTTGCTTGGTTTGAATCCAAGTCCACTTTTCGGAGAATGCTGAGCTTTTGTCTCAGCAACCTTACTTGATTCAGGTTTGTCAGCAAAGGTCTTCTGATTACTTTTAGTAATCTTGCCTTTTGTCTTAACAAATTGCTTTTCAACAACTTGTTTGGCGGAATGCTTTACAACATCCTTTTTCTTAACAGTTTGCTTTTCAGCAACCTGTTTTCCTTTTAAAGTCTTGTTACTTTGAGTAGCAACAGCGGGCTTTATGGTCGTACGTACTTGATTGCATATTTTAGCAACCTTAGATTGACCAATCTGGTAGAGTTCTGGTTGACCACTATCAGTTGCACAAACAAAGGTAATTGGTGATTTGTCTTTACTCAAGATTATTACATCATCACGTTCATACGTTGCACCTAAACCTTCTTTTTGAGATGGGTCTCTCAGATAAGAGTTTAGTTCAATCAGCGTGTTACTCGCATCAGCATAAGATTTGAAATTGATTTTCATCTTTTTCATTTCTTGTTTTCAGCAAGTAACTTTAGAATTGAGAACTGATACTCTTCCAATTCTATTGCCATTTGAGAATTCTTCTCTGTAGCTTCAGCAATTAACTTCTTGAGATGCAATATTTCAGCATCCTTCTTTTCTGACTCATCTCTCAGCAATACATACTTTTCAGTGGTTTGCTTAGTCAGAGTTTCAACATTCTGTAGTTTCTCTTGCTGTTTGCTCAGAGTTTTCTCAAATCTTTCGATTTCTCCTTGAATTCTATCAAGGTCAATATCATCTTCACTTTCTGAATCAGAGTCAGAGGTAGGACAATTTACCTGACCGGCCATGAGGCAGAATTCGTAGTTTGACACATCTGGATAAGCTTCCATAGCTATTCCACAAACTTCCTTGCCAATCTCTTCATCAAGAGTGGTTTCTTCTTCTTCAGTGTCTGAGCTCTCTACCTCACTGTCTTCAGAGCTTGTATCAATGCAAAGCGCATCGATTTTTGCTTGAAGCTTTTTCTTTTCTTCAGCAATCAAAGCCCTTTTGAACTTTTTCTTCTTTTCAGCAGATTTGCCTTTCAGCAAAGGACAATTTACTTTGAAGTGTCCAGGATTTTTGCAATAAAAGAAGAGATCATTGCCCACTGCTGGTTCTTCAGATGAATTTGCTTGCTGAGCTTGCTTGTTCAGCGAGCTAGTTTCATTCTTGTATTTATGGTAGTTGTTACCAAGATGCTTTTTCAGCTTCTCTTTTGCTTTTCGCCTTTCAAGTTCCTTACTGATGAATTTCTTCATGTTTCTAACAACAAGAGCATTTTCATCAGCAGGCTCTTTATCATTCTTCTTTTCAGAAGATGATGGCTTTGCGGCAAGAGCAATGTTTTGTGATTTTTCAGCAAACACATTTTCTCTTTGCTATGTCTCGTAGTTGACAGTAGCAAGATGAGAGAACAACTCTGTTGGAGTGATATTTGGCATTCCTTGATTATAGTAGAAATTCTGAGTATGGATCCATTCTTGGTTCAGACTTCTAATAATGGTTTTCACCTTCTCAGAATCTGAATAGAAGTTTCCAACTCCTAAGGCAGCCATCTCACGCACTAGAGTTGTAAATCTGAAATCCAAGTCTACGAGTGACTCATTTGTACCTTGTTTAAAGTTTTGGAACTTTCACTTTAGCACTTCGAGTTTGTTTTCCTTGGTTTTGTCAGATCCAGCACAAAGATCTTGAACCATTTTCCAAGCTTCCTTAGTAGTTTTGGCACCCCACAGTTTGCACTGTATAGTATCTGGAGTTGATCGAATAATGATGTTTCTTGCTTGGCCATCAAGACGGAATCTTTTGGCTTCATCGGAAGTCCATTTCTCTCTTGGTTTTGGAACGGCAGTATCAACCGGTTCTCCTAAGATATTTTCCTTCCAGAAGTATCCGTGGTTTTGTGAGAAAAACTTCTCTCAAGTTTAGTGATCTTGATAGGTCCATCATTTATGACAGCAACCATCTCATCACTAACGGCCTCAAGATGTAGCATCATGTTGTTTTGCCATTTTTCATAGTTTTCCAGCTTCAGCAAGTGAGCGTCTCCTAGCGACATCCTGTCAGCAAAAGACTACCAAACTCATCAAGTGAAAGTGATTTATGGAAAGTACCTAAGGGGATCTAGGTTCAGTGTTGAAGGTTAAAGAACCTCCAGCTCTAATACCACTTGTTGGTCCCTTTAAACAACAAGAAAAGAATAGGGAGGGGGGTGAATAGTCTTTTCAAACTTTCGTCGTTTAAAAACTTTCTCAGCAAGTGCTTATTACTTTTCAATAATGAGTTTGCTGGTACTTAACTTTCTCAGCAAGTACTTGTTACTGAGTGCGGAAGTCTTTATACAATAAGTGCTTTTGAGAGAGTGCTAGTTTCGGCAAGTGAGCAGAGTGGCAGTGTACAATAAGTAAAGCTTGCTGAAAACTAAATACGGTAAAGTAAATCACACAAACACTTTTATAGTGGTATCTGAGAGTGGCGTAATCTCTCAACTAATCCACTTTGTATTTTCTAGGACTGAATCCACTAAGATACGATTGAGGTTCCTTACAACTCATTTCTATAATAATTCTTCAGAAAAACCAAAGCACACTTGCTTCGTTTCCAACCTAACTAGAGAACTGTAACCTTGTTCTCCACCAAACTTGGGACTTATAATAATCAGCAACAGAATGCTTAATTAATTCCCCCTGAATTTCACGCCTGAAAAAGGGTGTTTATCAGTTAGAGAGGTTTGGGATGAGATGACTTAAGTATAACTTTTTCAGCTATAACAAGTTATCTAAAGAAACACAACTTGTAATACTTTTAGTAAACAATTTAAGTTGTTTCTGGTGTCAAGACTTGTTCTTGTTTAAATGAAAGAACACTAAGCTAATTTCTTAGCCGTGAATGTTCTACTTCTTCACAAGTAGCTTTTGTTTCAAGCTTAAGTCTTGGAACGGATCAATAGGCAGTAAAGAGTATGGAAGATTGAGTGTTTAAGCACAAGTGAGAGTTTGATCACGTTGACACACTTCAACTCTTTGCCAGATGACCTCTATTTATAGTGAATCAAGGCAGCCGTTTGAATTTCAAATTCTAAGGCTTTGTTCCTTAAAATGTCACTATCTTTCTTTTGTACTTTCAGCAGCGTCCTTCATTTGTCTTCTAGTCATGTTCTTCGCGTGCCTACTTTGCATTTAATTTTCATTTCAATCAAATTCAAATGTGAACATTGGAGCCAAAATGCTAGTACTTTCAGCAAGGAGGTCACATATGTATTTCAGCAAGTGGTCAGTCTCAGTTTAAGCAAGCACAACCTACTCTGTCATATAGATTTTCACTTATGCGAGTTGTTGCTGAAAATTTCACTTTCTGAACAACTTGTGCCTTTGTAGATACCTTTCTCAGAATTCTTCTTAAGTCTTCAGTCTTCGAATCTTCAAGTTTCTGAGCGGCTCTAGTGCTTCAGTAGTTCATTTGTAAAAACAAAGTACATCATCAGCTAACTAAAGCACCTAACTAGTACCTACATTAAGTCTTCAGCAAACGTTCCTCTTTTACAATGTCCTTAAAATTCTAAATTCCTATGGATGTTAAGAGTACTGGTTACTGGACTTTCCTTAATTTAGCTTGGTTAATTGCTCATAAAAAATACAAGTTTCCTAACAGGCTCTTTTGCCCCTATGGCCATGAGAAAATAAATAAATAAAATTTACATCTCCATTCATAAATAATGGGGTAATGGGGTGTGTGTGTGTGTATATGTATGTATGTGTATATATATATATATATATATATATATATATATATATATATATATATATATATATATATATATATATATATATATATATACACATACATACATATACACACACACACACCCCATTACCCCATATGTATGTTTTAATTTCGAATAAAAAAATAGGGGTGATAACGTGATACATATGCATTATCAATTTATCATATGATGATTCATATAGCGTTCATTTGGCAGTGTGACTATTACACTCACGAATACAAAATCACTTGGCTCACATCAAGCATGAGACTCATAATTATATTTTTGAAAATTAGCCACACCACACAAACCACAAAGTCAACAAAACCAATCTCTAGACCCGTCCCAAAGTTTTTCATTTTTATTTTACATTTATTATCATTATTTTTTTAAACGTCAAATATTACACTATCTTACAACTCCACACCTAAACCATATGCACTAAGTGTGTATTTCAGCTGTAAGGCTTTGTTGTCTTCGTCTAAAAATTGATTATTTTAAGTTTAGTTCAGATCAGTTTATATGTACTAAGTTGAGTTCAGTTCAGATTCATTAAGTGGGTGTTTGCAACAGCTTAACTTATCCAACTTATCACTTATTTTAAGCAGAAGTAGCATTTTGAGTGTTTGCAACAGCTTATAAGCTGCTTAATTCTCTTAAATTAAGCCGGATAAGTTGAAGTTGGAGAAGTTGGGTTGTACCTCATTCAACAACTTATACTTAAATTAAGCTGGATTTTAGTTGTTTTTGTCCAAAAAGTTAGGTTTGCAAACACTACTTCTACAACTTATCTAACTTTTAAGTAGTAGTTTTTTGCAAACACCCATCAAATTCTCTAATAATCCAACTTTACCAACTTCTACTTAAATTAAACCACTTATTTTCACTTGAAGCTATTGCAAACATCCAGTTCAGATCAGTTCAGTTCATGTTAATTTTCACTCAAACTGATTTTTTTACATGACAAAAATAAATAAATTTAAATTGAAAGTGAATATAAAGATCGATTACTTCAGTTATTGAATCAAATATTGACCACAAATTACTACTTACTGAATTACAACATAATATTTTTAAGAATAGAATTACATAATGAAAGAAAATCAAGAATATGTCTCTAACATAACTTTATTAAATATATATATATACTAATCATGTGCAATTTAGAAATAATTTATGGTAAAAAAATGTCAACTTAGGAAATTTAAAATGAAACGGAGAGAGTATATTTTTTAAAAGTGTTATTATTATTATTATTTATTATTATTATTATTATTATTATTATTATTATTATTATTATTATTATTATTAAAAGGAATTCAATAAATCAAAAACAACGAATGTTTTACACAAAACTTGTGGGCAGCCGAGAAACAAGTTGTGCTCCCAACCCCTTAGCAATAGCAAAACTAACTCTAGAAAAAATAAAATGAGCAGCACGCGCCCCAGCATCATGAGCCAAAGTGAAACCCCAGATTCTAACAAGCAAATCCACAACATCAGCATCCAACTTCCCTTAGCCACACACAAGTCCCGATCCTTCGCACACTTGCGCTTGGCAACACCAGCAATCGCATGCCCAGGCACAAAGTCCACCAACCCAGACCGTGTCAAGGGGGAAGACCCGGTCAGATCCACACAAACATCCCGTCCCCTATCCCAAGCATAAAGGATCAAGTCTGCAGGACGGAGGGACCTGTCACTCCCATCGCTCAAATCAATATCCACCTCCTTACCAGTAGAGATGCTAGATCGAAAACGGACATCCAAGACAGGGTCGCGAACAAGATTATGTCGGTGCTTGATACCCACCACCCCAGCACACGACACCGCATGATCACCAAACAAATCCCCGTAAAAAACTCGAGAGCAAGCATAGCAAGGCATGGACACCGGAAAAAAAAGCAACACCAAGCTGATAACCCAGTACACACCTGTAAGTTCTCCCGTTCATAGTCGGCCCAGACCCGAAATAGGAACAACTCGCAACCAATCAGAACAATGGGCACCTCGCTAAGACTTGGCAGAAGCAGCAACCTTCGTGAAATATATATCTGCCAGTCTCTTCATAAGTCTGGGGGCAGCGATCTCACTTGAGTTTTTATTATGATTATTATTATTATTATTATTATTATTATTATTATTATTATTATTATTATTATTATTATTATTATTATTATTATTATTATGAAGTGAAATTCAATAAAATAAAAACAACGAAGGTTTGCACAAAATTAGTGGGCAATCGAGAAACAAGCTGTGCTCCCACTCCCTTAGCAATAACAAAACTAATTCTAGACAAAATAAAATGAGCACCGCACGCCCCAGTAACCTGAGCCAAAGAGAAACCCCGGACTCGAACCAACAAATCAACAACATCAGCATCCAACTCCCCAAGTGTCGAGAAACAGAAAGGAAGAAATCCATATCCCTTAGCCGCACACAAGTCCCGATACTTCGCACACTTGCGCTTGGTGGCATCAACAACCGCATGTCCAGGCACAACGTCCACCAACCCAGACCAGGTCAAGGGGAAGACCCCGTAAGATCCACACAAACATCCCTCCCCCTATCCCAAGCAAAGGAGCAAGTCTACAGGAAGGAGGGACATGTCACTCCCGTCGCTCAAACCAATATCCAACTCCTTACCAGCAGAGATGCCAGATCAGAAACAGACATCCAAGAGAGTGTCGCGAACAAGGTTATGTCGGTGCTTGATACCCACCACCCCAGCACATGACACCGCATGATCACCAAACATATCCCCGTAAAAACCGAAGAGCAAGCAGAGCAGGGCGTGGACTCTGGAAACAATGTAACACCAAGCCGATAACCCAATACACACATGTAAGTCCTCCTGTTCATAGTCTGCCCCAGACCAGAAATAGGAACAACTCGCAACCAATCAGAAGAATGGGCACCTCGCTGTGACTTCCAAATAGCTACCTGACGAGGTGATAAAGAGAAAATAGATTCTGCAGAAGCAGCAACCTTCGTGAAATATATATCTGCCAGTCTCTTCATATGTCTGGGTGCAGAGATCTCACTGGGGTTACTCAAAATATCAGAACCTGTGGTCTCAGCAAACAAAGACATGGCACCATCAAAAGCAGGTCCAAGAGAAGTGATACCAAAATGACACAAGGCCTTATCCTGCAAACCAGCAGACTGAAGGCGAGAAGCAATGAAAGCATAATGGCGAACATCCGTAGCAGTATAAACACCAAGCACCCCAAAAGAAAAGGGAAAAGTAGCAAGCCGCCACTGCCAATCACCAAAACCGGGACCCGAGGCCGTAACAATACGTTCCAAGGAGGATACTGCGGATCATTAATGTTTTCAATTCAGTTCAGACAGTTCAGAACGGTTATGTTATGTTGAGTTCAGCTCAGACAAAAGGAACAGAGGTTTAAGTTGTTCCAGAACATTTCTTATGCTCTTTTAATAATAAATGTTTTTTTTTTTTTGCCATTTCAAAAAATTAAATAAATAAAAATAAAGTTCTTTTTTTTGGAAATGATAAATTATATTAATAATGAAAAGTTTGAACAATTGCAAGATAGAGTTGCATAAGAGATGCACGAAAAAAGTACTCAAACCAAAACCGAGAATGATAATAGTATATACATGAGGAATCGTGTAACCGTTGCGATTTCAACAAAACTTGACCACCCGTCGTCTAATTTATCAACTCACTAGTGAGAAGCCAAGATTCGGGAGGTGGCAAATTCATAAACCAACTCTAGTCAAATCCATAACAGACGAATACCTTCCAAAGCAAGTTTAGCGAACTTAGCAAACGAAAGATGATGATCTCTAAGGGTTCCGAAATCGATCACGATTACTAGCTATACACCATGCATAAACTATACCTAAACCCAAAACTAAACCAAAAGAGATAAAGAACAACGCCCAGAAGAGTAGAAGACAGCATCACGGCAAAATGACAAACAGTGCAGAATAGTATTTACTCCATGCAGCAAAGAACAAAAACACAGAGCCGCCACATGAAAAAACTGAAGCCACCACAGCATACTTTAATTCCAGCAATGATCCGGTGTAGGGGTTATGTTTTAATTTATTTAGTAGTGGATTTGTATCTGTTGATGGGTAAATTACTAAGTCCTTCTAATCCGTTCTAGTACGCGGTCCTCTTGACTTTAGCCTCCTTCCATTGCAAGTAAAGTCCTGAAATAAACTTGAGGGGGAGGTTAGTAACGGTTTTTCCGGTTTGTCTAGTGATCAAATCGGATAATAGACTTTACGGTTAGAGGGTTAAAAGCCACTCTAGTGTATGTAGTATGAAAGTAGGTAAGATATTGATTACCTTTAGGGGTGAATGGTGTCCCCTATTTATAGTGTTTCCCAGATGGTGATAAAACTTCTGAGATTGCGCCAAGTGTAAGGCCATGATTGAATATCAAAGGCTAAAATCCCATTAGTTGGCTTAATGGGCCTGGCCCACGTACCAAATTAGGGTTTCCACCAGGCTAAGTTGGTAACTTTACGTTTTATGGAACATTCTTTGATTTTCGTCCCGTCTTTGTATCCGACATCCGGTCCGACTAGAATATCCGAGACCCACTGGTAATACGAACTATAAGTGACTTGTATAAGTCCTTCTCTCAGTTTGATACATTGGTGTCTCACTGGATTAGTCCGATACCAAGAAGTGTGTCGGACACTTTTTCTTGAGGTATCCTGACTTAACTGTTTCGCTTGGTACGTCTGATATGAAGAAGTGTGTCGGACACTTAAATTTTGACTGTGGTCCTTGGAAACATACTACTCGCGCAGTATGTCGGACCATGGTTCCGAGTGGAATTTGTCTGAGGGTGATCACATTAGTCGGACGAGGACTCATGTGTCGGACATATGCGCCCTATACGTCGGACTTGTGTCACGTTAAGTCGTCTCTTGGTTCGTACAGCGAATCGGACATATTTCAACATTAACATATGTCTCTCTAGTTTCCAAGTATCTTGGTACAAGATAGTTGTGTAACAATTAGTATAGTCCGAATTCCTTGTGAATTCGTACTATTTTTTGAGGTCGAAAATTTTTCTAAGTTCCGACCAAGTTCATAAATTCTCCAACCCTCCTCTTTCCATTCCATTCCCCCCTTCCTTTTTATAGTCCGAGTAACTTAATACTCGGGGTATAAAAAAGAGATATTTTGAATTTTGGAATGTCAAGATCCGGGTCTTAGTATTACTTCTTTCGTCCGACTTAGTATTTTTCCCTTGGTCCGACATTTCTATTTCTTGACGTAAGAAAAGAATGTCCCTCGTAATCTTCAAATCCGAGTGACGTAAAAACTTAACTTGATTTTGCAAGTTCTTCCTTGGTAGAGTAGTGTTTAGAGATTCTTCCGAGTAAATCAGCTTCTTGATCCGAGGTTTGCAGCTCTTGTGCTTCCGAGTTAGTCATATGAGTATTTGCGACACTCAATGGCGACGTTTTTTCTCGATTTTTGGGAAGTCTGGGGTTAAACTGTCTTTTCACCAGGTGTTTCGTTCTTGGCCGTTGATTCCGATTCATCTAACGGTTAAGATGAGTGTTGACGTCAGCGACGGTTCGTATTCCGGGGTTGTCCTTCTATAAATAGGGGTGAGATAACTCATTAGTTCACTTTTCGCAAACTGCAAAAATTCTCACTCTAGAATTTTGCTCTCGATCCGATATCAGCGTCCGACTTCTATCCGAGTTCAAGCACTCAAGTTCTTTAGTTCAAACTTTTTCCAAGTAAGTTGTTCTCGCTCGCTTCTATTTTTCCTTTGTATTTATTTCATGCACCCCCCCCCTTTTTTCCCCTTTCCTCACAATGTGCTTTAATTGGCGAAACTTCGCGGACTTAACGAAAATACGTAAAATAACCTCTCGGACGCAACCAACCACGCTTATCTTATAATTTGTTCCTCCCTCTTAGGATGTCCGAGAGAAGAAATGATGAGAGGTCTGAGAATATCGACATGTCGGACATTGACATGCTCGATTTATCATTCCTCGACGAAGGCCCCGTCGCGCCTCCGTCCTCAAGTGTTCCTTCTAGTTCGGCTCCAGTGTCCGAGTTCACTAAGCCGGATGGGCACGTGAGTGATGCTTTCGAGGACGATGATCTGGGTAATACTCCTCCAGATCATCGTTTGATTTTGAACAGAAGGAAGGAGCTTCCGATAAGATATCCTTCCCCGGGCCCAGCCCCCCCGACACGTATCCCTCATGACATCATAATGGGGGTTGCGCGAGTAGCTGGCTTCGAATATCGGACGTCACAGCGAGTTCCAGCGCCGCTCTCTCCCACTATCACGGAACTCTCCAGTGACTCGGAGGGTTCTCCGAAAGCCTTGGAGATACCAGGTTTGAATGACCCGACCACCGTTCAATCCGTGAAACCCGTCCGCAGTGTCCTTCCAAGAGGTTTTATATCTCATACCATCTTGGAGAGCGACGAAGATGATAACGTGCTTGTCAGCCGATCAAAATGGGCTCCAAGCTCATCTCGTGTCGGGCAATCGTCGGGGGCGGGTCCATCTGGCGGAGATGGTACCGTACCTCAAGATTTGATCGGACCGGATCTTGTTCCCGGCAACCCAGAAGAGGATGAAGAAGATGAAGAAGATGATGAAGACGAAGATGATGAGGCTGAGGCCGAAGAAGAGGATGAAGGTCCAAGTGGAAGTGGCCCTCCGGTAGGTGTAGAGCTCGACGCCAAAGGCTGAGTTATCAAAAGACCAAGCGTGGAGAACCGAAAGTTACAGAGGCGATACGGAATAAATTTCCTCAGACCGTCTCTTCCGTAACTCACCCGGATCCTGATGGTGAGCTCAATGAACTCGGGTCTACTCCAACATGTTTCTCGACTGTCCACGAATCAGAGCTTGGTCAAATCCGGTATGAGTACTCGATACCTGATTCCCTTGAAATAATGGCCCCTGATTCTAAGTACGCTTTCTACAACCCCCTGTCGGATACATGTCCGTTCACTTGATGTCGCTCGAACGGGGGTGGCGAGTACCATACCATGGAGGTTTTAACGACATCTTCAACAAACTCGGGTTCAGCCCATATCAGCTCATTCCAAGTGCCTTAGGCACTCTAATCTGTTTCGGAGTCTTCTGCCACATCCGAGGAGTGGAGATTAATTTCCGAAACTTCAATCAAATCTTCCGAGTCGCTATGAGACTGGGTAACGATGATTTTTACTTCTTTAAGGCTCGGGCTGGTTACGCTTTTATTTTGGACGCTCCTTCTTCGGCCGGTTGTAAATGGTAGAACAGGTTCATTTTCGTTAAGAAGTTGAGAATCGAGAATATGTTGGACTCGGAAGCGGCGTCTCTCTCGGATTGGGGTTTTCCCAAAAAGTTCTTCTGAGGCATGTACTCCGATTCTAGGCCTTTACTCAATCGACTGGACAATTAGGTAACAAACTTTAAGAAAGAAAACAAGGCTAAGAACATCCGATACTACTACTTCGGACTCATACTTCAGCCTTTACCGTATCTCGCTGGTCTTACTCCTCCGGTAAAAACTGGTGTTAGTACCAGTTTCGGTAAGTTTGTTTTTTTTTTTCGGAACTCTTTTTGTCTCGGAACTTATTTATGTATCGGACTAACTCTTCCAGATTTTTCGGCAATTTTTCGGACTAACTTTTTGCAGATTTTTGGCTAAGGTATATCATGGGTCGTATCGCTTCAGCTGCTCGGGCCAACAGAGACAAGCAAAAGCAGATGGTGGAGGAGAATCTGCTGAAACAACAAGTTCAAACTCCCGCTTTTTTGCCCGGACTGACCAATCCGAAGAATGCGGTCGACTACCATGAAATGGAGAAGGAGTGTGAAAAGGAGGGGACCTCTATGCCTGCAATTCTGACTCCCAGGCCCAATGTCGGCCAGGCCAAAGGTCAAAAGGCTCCGACTCATGCTGTTCATCCGGGCAAGAAAAGAGCTGATCCGAAGGGAAAGAGGGTCGCCTCAGACCCAGTTGATGTCGAGGATCAGAGTCCTCAGAGGAAAAAGGCCAGGGCCGACGAAGTAGAGTTTGTTGACTTGGCAACCAAGGAGGGCCGAGATGCTAAGGTCTCGCGCCTAATGTCCATGGATGAGTACGATCGTGCTCATGCTCTCGGACAGATCAGTCGACATGTAATTATCTTCTCTCAATTTTTTACAAGTTTTTCCCTTGTCTTTTGTTTTTTAACCTTTTTCTTTTCCTCTTTGTAGCTGAACACTTCGTCCGAGCTATCAATGATCTGGCCGACAAACGGCTAGTGTAACGACCCGACCAATCCGGCCGGCGTGGTTTCTCATGGGCGCTCTCCGGGGTGATATGCTGGCCCCAAAGACCAACACGGGTTCTAATCCGCGCACTTTGTCCTCACTCGTGCGCGCACCGGGAACTTCCCAGTGGGTCACCCTCCTAAAATTGCTCCAGAGCAAGCACGCTTAACTCTGAAGTTCTTCTAGGTGGATTCCCGAAAAGAAAGGTGCACCTTGATGGTATGAGTAGCGTTCTCAACCCTTTTAAGCTTCTGAAATCTGGGGCGTTACAGCTAGAGTCCGAGTCCAGGACTAAAGAGCTGGAGAAAAAGGCCGAGATGGCTGCCTCAAAGGTAGAGGCTCTGGAATCCGAGATCCGCATGCTGAGGAACAAAAACTCGGAGATGGCCAAGAAAGTGAGCACTGAGGCCTCCAAGAACCGATTGTTCAAAGACTCCTTCCACGCTATCGGGACCACCCTGCTGAGATTCAGGGATAAAACCATTGAGAAGCTGAGGTTTGCCCGAGTGGAGGCAGCCGAGGATTTCTATGCCTCGGTCTCCTGCCTCTTTGGGACAGATGGCCCGAGAAGAAAGTCGTGAGGAGGGTTTCAGAGCATGTCTCGGCCAAATGGTGCGTCTTGGGTACGTCAAGGAGGGTTGGAATTACAACCCTAATGATCTCGCGGCCTCCCAGCTTGTGGATACTCAAAGGGCCGACTTCTCCGCTTACCCGGATCGAACTATAACCGACGAGGAGATTGAGGAAGATGAGTTCGGGGCTATTGTTTCCAAAGATGATCCGGACTTCCCCGTAAGGCCTGGTTCTTATCCGAGTTGGTTTCCAGGAGTTCTGAGATCCGGAATTCTCGCTCCTTTCCAGGCGAATGAATCTTGGAACTGCGCCTTCCTTACTCTACCGGGCCCTGTTGTCGGGAGGGCTCCATCTTTTGTCGAGCCGGAAGTTTGCCAATATCGGGCTAGGCTTATCAAGGAAGCCGAGGCCTTGAAAGCCAATGGGGATCAACGTGAGCTAACTGCTATCGTCCAGGCGCTCGACACTAAGCTCTTTCCTCTGCAGACTCAGGTTGAGGTTCCGGGATCCAGTTCAGCCGCTCCTGTACCAGAATCTTGAAGGCCGGGTATGCCCGAGCAAAATTGTACCTGATACACTTGATAAATTTTGAAACAATCTTTCTTTTTATGTACTAAGTATTTTTCATTCGGCCCTTTGTGGCACTTGTAACTCGGATAATTCATACTTTCGCTTGCATGTACTCTTCATTTCGTTTAATAAGTTATGTCGGATAACTCGTGTTCTTTTATTAATAAAAATGGCTAAGTATTTTTATATCGGAGTTTTATACTTTCGTAATAGAAGCTTATCTCGGACAATCTGTGTCTCGAAATTTTTAACTTCGTCTTGTAAAAAAGTTTTCACAAGTTAGTGGTTTGTTCATTAAAAATAGTTCCGAGAGGATATCTCGGAACTGTCACGTGTTCTTGGGAACTTGAAATTTTATAAGTCAATGACTTTTTTCAAGTTAACGTGGATCCGAGGAAATTTTATCTCGGGGCTTGTCACGTGCTCTTATAAAGTTGAAATTTTACAAGTGTTAGTGACTTTATCCGCGAAACTCTATTCCGAAGAAATTTCATCTCGGAACTCGTCACGTGCTCTTGTAAAGTTGAAATTTTACAAGTTAGTAATTTTGTTCACTAAACTCTGTTCTGAGGAAATTTCATCTCGGAACTCGTCACGTGCTCTTGTAAAGTTGAAATTTTACAAGTTAGTGACTTTGTTCACTGAACTCTTCCGAGAGAATTATATCTCGGAACTGTTACGTGTTCACTTTGTAAATTTAAAATCTTTACATGTGTCAGTGACTCGCTCTTTTAGGAACTTTTTCTCGGAAGTTTTTGTATCGGACCACCCACATGCTCTTTTTCTCGAGCGAGCAAGTGACCAAAATTTTGTACTCGGACTGTCCCTGTCCGAGAACCAACTTTTGGTATTTTCCCAAACTTCCGAGATGTTTGTTTCTTGGAATAAAAAGTTGAGAACATTCGATTTTTTGAATTTATCTCGACTCTGAACTCTTGAGCGCGAGTTTTGTTGATTCAGGCTTTCCTTTCTCCCGGCTTTCTGCGTACTATTCTTCCTTTGCTGGTGTTCTCTCCTTTTCCTGATCTTTAATCCTTCTAAACCTTAGTGGTTGGTCGAGTCTTACAAGAATAATCAAAAAGAAATTATGCGAGACATTGAAAACCTAAATGAAATCTTAGCAAGCTTCATTGTATCGATTTGACGGAAATTCAAATACAATTGCGACAACGGGCTCTATAGCCAATTACAATAAAGACTGATGAATGTGTATTTTACACTTTCATTTGAGTCTTTTTCACCTATTTTAGCTATCCTCTATGTTAATTTAGCTATATTTTAGTGCATTTTATTAAAATAGTGTCACGTTTCTCTTTAGTTTTTATTTTACAGGTTTTGGTTGAAGAATGAGGTTTTCCGGGCAATTATATTGAAGTAGACAAGGAATTGGTGTTCCAGAAGCCTAATTGGAGTATCTGAAAGATTCCGGATAGGATTTGAAGTCTAGGGACCGAATCTGGAGGCTAGAAGGTCAATAGAAGGCAGAAACCGAGTTCGAAAAGGGGAAGAAATCCAAAAACGCGTCGAAAACGCGTTCTGGGCCGAAATTTACTCCCGGGCGAGTCGCCCAGGATGTGGGGCGAATCGCCCCACACCAGGCGAATCGCCCGGTGTGTGGGGCCCTTCGCCCCTCACAATTCGAAAGCCTATATATAGTTGCTGAGTTTTCTCCATTTTTCATACTTTTCCAGACCTTTTCTCTCACCTTTCTCTGTAGTTTTAGGTAGGAATTTCCCAAAGCCTGTTCTGGGGGTTCTTAGCTTAGGAGATACTTTTTCTTAGCAGTTTGGAGCTTGTAAGATTGCGATTTTTCGGAGATTGACAACCTTCGGTAACTTTGTATCTTACAGTTTTTCGACTTATTTTTATATATCTTTCATTATGTTTTCATTCATTCGTGGTATGATTTCTATTGATTGCATGACAACTATGAGTAGCTAAACTTCTCGTTGGTGATAGTATGTGATTTCTTAGCGAAGGGTTGATAATTATGCTAATGGCTATATCGCGCATTATACCTAGAGTTATTGCTTTATTTCTTTGATCTATCTAAATCTCTATCTTCGTATTGTTGAATGATTATTGAACACAATTGGACAATTCATTGATCTTTGATCTATCTAAATCTATATCTTCGTAGTGTTGAATAATTACAACTGGACAACTCATTGATCAAAGATCTCTATGCAAAACCGGGAAATTTATGCATGATTATTAACCTGCTATGCTTTGAATGACCATACTATCACCAATCTCCATTATTTGTTAAGAAAAACCTTTGCTAAGTCGTCTGCTATTTTATATTCTCAAGTTAAATTAGATAAAGCTAGTTATAGTTTGATGAATGTGTATTTTACACTTTCATTTGAGTCTTTTTCACCTATTTTAGCTATCCTCTATGTTAATTTAGCTATATTTTAGTACATTTTATTAGAATAGTGTCACGTTTCCCTTTAGATTTTATTTTACAGGTTTTGGTTGAAAATCGAGGATTTCTGGGCAATTATATTGAAGTTGACAAGGAATTGGTGTTCCAGAAGCCTATTTGGAGTATCTGAAGCTTTCCGGATAGGATTTGGAGTCTAGAGCCGAATCTGGAAGTTAGAAGGCCACTAGAAGACAGAAACCGAGTCTGAAAAGGGGAAGAAATCCAAAAACGCATCGAAAATGCGGAATTCCGCGAAAAAGTCTCCGGGGCGAACCGCCCCACACCGGGCGAACCGCCCGGTGAGTGGGGCGAACCGCCTCACACTTATTCGAGGCCTATATAGTTGCTCAGATTTTCTCCGAAATTCATACTTTTCCAAGCCTTCTCTCTCACCCTTCTCTGTAGTTTTAGGGAGGGACTTCCCAGAGCCTGTTCTGGGGGTCCGTAGCTTAGGAGACACTTTTTCATAGCAGTTTGGAGCTCGTAGGATCGCAAGTCTTCGGAGATTGACAACCTTCGGTAACATTGTATCTTACAGTTTATTCTACTTATTTTTATATATCTTTCAACATGTTTTCTTCTATGATTTCTGTTGATTGCATGCCGATTATGAGTAGCTAAACTTATCGTTGGTGGTAGTATGTGAATTCTTAGCGAAGGGAAGATAATCATGGTAATGGCTATATCGCGCATTATACTCCGTGTTATTGCTTTATTTCATTGATCAGGCTTAAGCCCAAAATTCTCGTATGTTGAATTAATTATTATGCACAATTGGACCCTCGTCGACCTGTACGCGAGTTTATCTTCGTAGTGTTGAATAATTACGGAACACAATAGGACAATAGTGCTTGACTTGTCAGAACCGTTATCTTCGTAGTGCTTAATAATTGCAACAGGACACTAGATTGATCAAAGATCTCCATGCAAGACCGAGGAATTTACGCATGATTATCGACCCATTATGCTTTGAAGGATCATACTATCACCAATCTCCATTATCTATTAGAAACCCCTTTGCTATTACGTCTGCTGTTTTATATTCTCTTGTTAAATAGATAAAGCTAGTTATAGTCCTGAGAGAACGACACTCGAGTCATTCTACTGCTACACTACGGTTTTTGTTGTAGTTGTGGATTGCCTTTGGCTAAATAACAAATATATTTGACTGAAACCGGGAACCGACAAACCCGCGTTCATCAAATTGGCGCCGTTGCCGGGGACTATACTCCTTTTTTCCGTTTAATTTGTTTATATTTTCAGCTTTCGATTCCTAATTCTATTAGTTTTAGTTTTCCTTTTTAATCTCTCTCTGATACTGCTTTCCTAGTCTGTTACAGATAGTGTATGCCGCATACACGATCTGCAGGAACACCGCTTGCTGATTCAATTGCTGAGATCGACAGAGTCTACCACCAAAGAAGGCGACTACTTCAAAGGCGTGCACTAGAGGAGATAGAGGATACCGATTTCTCTGAATCTCTACATAGTCTTTTCAAGGAAATCGACGGAATGGCAGAAGCTAGACCACTGAAAGCATGGGTTCAACCCACTAAGGATCGTATGAGGGGACCGGCGATTGTTCTTTCGTCTGCAACTCGAGATCTGGAAATCAAGAACCACGCATTCCAACAACTTCCGAGGTTCTATGGCTTAGCAAGGGAAGATGTGATGGGGTACTTGCACGATATCGATGATTTCGTCAACCAACTCCCACGACCCGGAGCTGAAGTAACAACGGACGAGTTGAGAATTAAGGTTTTTACTATGGGACATGGCGACAGAGCCAAGTCATAGGTTGAGTTCTCTTCCAGCAGACTCGCTGGACACTTGGGAGAAGGTTTTTTCAGCTTTCATGGAGAAATACTTCCCTCACACCTTGACTACCGCGCTAAAGGCGCAGATCACTGGATTCAAGCAGGACTATGATGAGACCATCTACACCGCGTTTGAGAGATTTCAAGACCTCACGAACAAGTGCCCTCATCATGGTTTTGAACTTTCTGACCTAGTCCAACACTTCTACAATGGACTAACCTTCGAGAACCAACAAGTGGTAGATTTCCAATGCCGAGGCAATATTTGGGAGGAAACCGTAGAAGCCGTCTGGGCAGTTTTCGAAAGGCTTGCTAAGGGTTCGCAGTTCAAGGACCCAAGAGCAATGGTTAGGAGACGTGGACCTGAAGCTCCACCGACTCATGAAGCCCCTATGTATAGGGGGAATGGGGATCAATTCGAGTGCTTTACCAACGAATTGAAGCAAGTCCTCAAGAGCGCCACGGAACAACTGTTTCGAACGAAGTATGCCGAATATGCAAGAACTATGGACATGGAGCTCATATGTGTAGATCGGAGCTTGCGTATGATGATGGCAACTGGGCTCGAGGAGGCGAAGAAGAAGCCTTTGCTACAGAGTTTGGTACTTAAGAAGTTAGCTACGGACAAGACGGTAGGAACCCTCGAAGTGGATTTTGGAGAAGAGGATTCCGAAACAATCAAGGATATGCACCAGCTAACCAAACTTATGGCCCTAACCAAGACCGTAGTAGGCTAAACTATGGTAATGATCACTGCGAAAACCCCGCTCCGAAAGAGCCACCGAAGTCGAAGACGGCTCAACTGATGGAGAACTTGCAAAAGATGGTTGATCACACCCAAAGTTTTCTCAAACGTTATGAAGAAGATTCTGAGAAGACTAGGCAAGGCTTGAAAGGTTGGAAGAGAGCACTAGGCTTGCCCATCAAAAGATGCAAGAGTTGATCGGCCGAGGAGCAAGTCGGGAGCAGGCAAGCTGCCTAGCAACACTGAGAAGTCGAATGCCATTACATTAGCTGGTGATCTACCTGACGAAATCACCATCAAGAAGGTTGCTAAGTGCGAGTGTTGCAAGAAGGAAGAACTTCACAGGAGGAAGAAGAGAAGGACCTTGGTTCTGACGAGAGTGAGGAGAGCAAGAGGATCCCGAGCCACTCCCTAAAAGTTTCGATGTTAAGGTAGGGATTGGTGAGCTTGAAAATGTCCGTGCCACACTAGACACGGGATCCTACTCAAACATACTCCCTTTTGAATGTATTTGAAAAGAGTAGCCTTGGAAAACTATCTGAGCATAGGGCTATTGTGCAACTGGCGGATGGATCCTTTATGAGACCCGAAGGCGTTTTGAAAAATGTGTTGGTCAAGATTGGTGAAGCTTCTGTATACACCAATTTTGTAGTTATGCCGCCGTCTGCACCTGGAACGGGGGATGTCATACTCTTAGGGCGAACGTTCTTGACTAAGCTACGCTCCGTGATGGACATTTACCAAAGAACTTGCACTATTGAAGTGGATGGCTAGCAACACGTATTGCAAGCCATATCTGATCCACCTGATCCGCCTGATATTTCTTTCACTACTCACTACTGTGGTCTTGCAGCCTATATTCTTTCTTATTCACAGGTTCGTGGCATGGAGAAGAAATCAATGAAGGGGAAGCCTAGTACCCGCAAAAAGAAGAGATAGGCGCAGACAGGAGTCGAGTCAAAGACTTTAAACAATGACGCTATCCGGGAGGCAACCCGGAATTTTTATCGCTTTCTTTACTGCTTTTTTGCATGCATTCATTCTTGAACTATTTGCTTCTCGTATGCGAATTTGTTCATTTCTGTGTTATATCTTATGTTTGAGTGATATTTTTCGAGTGGTTTTTGAAAAATTGTTTCCGGGATTAAACTGCATTTTCTGAGACAGGAACCGTCTCCCCCATCGGGAGCACGGGGCGAACCGCCCCACTGTGGGGCGATCGCCGTGTGGGCGACTCGCCCCGCACCAGGGGCGAATCGCCCCACGGCTCCAGTAAGTCAAAAACGCGGATTCTTCCTCTTTACTCATTTTCTTCATATTTCATCATTCTTCCTCCCAAAAAACGAAATGCGCCTTTTACATTCAAACTTCATAACTTCTTCATTTCTTGACCAAATTAGTGTTCTTTAGCTTAATCGAAGCCTATTACTGATCTATCTTTTCATCTGAAAGATTTCTCCTAATGCATTAGATTTTCAGATCTGAGGTATATCTTAGAACCCTAATTTTTGAATTTGGGGGTTTCTATTTGCGCTTCAATTCTTGCTATTTGTGCTTGGGTATGTTGTTTGTGTGATTAGAATGTTATTTACTATCA
>CM051458.1:50359841-50379354 GCA_028274465.1 Plantago ovata
GGTCCAGTGGTACTCCCTACTCCATTAGTAGGGAATGATCCGCCGCCAACAATGATGAATGTGTATTTTACACTTTCATTCGAGTCTTTTTCACCTATTTTAGCTATCCTCTATGTTAATTTAGCTATATTTTAGTACATTTTATTAGAATAGTGTCACGTTTCCCTTTAGATTTTATTTTACAGGTTTTGGTTGAAATTCAGGGATTTCTGGGAAATTATATTGAAGTTGACAAGGAATTGGTGTTCCAGAAGCCTATTTGGAGTATCTGAAGGTTTCCGGATAGGATTTGGAGTCTAGGGGTCGAATCTGGAGGTTAGAAGGCCACTAGAAGTCTGAAACCGAGTCCGAAAAGGTGAAGAAATCCAAATCCGCGTCGAAAAACGCGGAATTCCGCGAAAAAGATGGGGGGCGAACCGCCCCATCCTGCGGCGAACCGCCCCGAAGTTTTTTCGGGCCTATATATAGTGCTCAGTTTTCTCTCCGAAAATCATATCTTTCC
Source organism: Plantago ovata (assembly GCA_028274465.1). Taxonomy (NCBI): domain Eukaryota; kingdom Viridiplantae; phylum Streptophyta; class Magnoliopsida; order Lamiales; family Plantaginaceae; genus Plantago; species Plantago ovata. The sequence continues at coordinate 50,360,344 of CM051458.1, forward strand.
AGACCTTCTCTCTCACCTCTCTCTATAGTTTTAGGTAGGAACTTCCCAGGGCCTGTCCTTGGAGTTCCGTAGCTTAGGGGACACTTTTTCATAGCAGTTGGAGCTCGTAGGATCGCAATCATCCGGAGATTGACAACCTTCGGTAACTTTGTATCTTACAGTTTTATTCTACTTATTTTATTTATCTTTCAATATGTTTTCTTCTATGATTTCTGTTGATTGCATGCATAATATGAGTAGCTAAACTTATCATTGGTGGTAGTATGTGAGTTCTTAGCGAGGGAAGATAATCATGCTAATGGCTATATCGCGCATTATACTCCGTGTCATTGCTTTATTTTGTTGATCAGTTGTAACCAAAATTCTCGTATGTTGTATTGATTATTATGCACAATTGGACACTAGTCGACCATCAGACCAATTATCTTCGTAGTGTTGAATAATTACGGAACAAATTAGGACAATCGTGATTGACTAGTCAGACCAAATTATCTTCGTAGTGCTTAATACTTGCAACAGGACACTAGATTGATTCAAAGATCTCTATGCAAGACCGAGGAATTTATGCATGATTATCGACCCATTATGTTAAGAAGGACCATACTATCACCAATCTCCATTATCTGCTAGAAACCCCCTATTGCTATCTATCTGCTGTTTTATATTCTCTTGTTAAATAGATAAAGCAAGTTATAGTCCTGAGAGAATGACACTCGAATCATTCTGCTACTACACTACGGTTTTCGTTGTAGTTGTGGATTGCCTTTGGCTAATTACAAATTTATTTGATTGACCTTGACACGTTCATCAAATTGGCGCCGTTGCCGGGGACTATACTCCTTTTTCTGTTTAATTTGTTTACAGCTTTAGATTCCTAATTCTATTAGTTTTAGTTTTCCTTTTCAATCTCTCTCTAATACTGCTTTCCTAGTCTGTTTCTAATCACCTTTCCTAGTCTGTTACAGATAGTGTATGCCGCATACACGTTCTGCAGGAACACCGCTTGCTGATTCAATTGCTGAGATCGATAGAGTCTACCACCAAAGAAGGCGACTACTTGAAAGGCGCGCACTAGAGGAAATAGAGGAAACCGATTTCTCTGAATCTCTACTTAGTCTTTTCAAGGAAATCGACAGAATGGAAGAAGCTAGACCACTGAAGGCATGGGTACAACCCACCAAGGATCGTATGAGGGGACCGGCGATCGTTCTTTCGTCTGCAACCCGAGATCTGGAGATCAAGAACCACGCATTCCAACAACTTCCGAGGTTCTATGGCTTATCAAGGGAAGATGTGATGGGGTACTTGCACGATATCGATGATTTCGTCAACCAACTCCCACGACCCGGAGCTGACATAACTACGGATGAGTTAAGGATGAAGGTTTTTGCTATGGGACTTGGCGACAGAGCCAAGTCATGGCTGAGTTCTCTACCGGCCGGCTCGGTGGACACTTGGGAAAAGGTTTTTTCAGCTTTCATGGAAAAATACTTACCTCACACCTTGACTACCGCGCTAAAGGCGCAAATCACTGGATTCAAGCAGGACTATGATGAGACCATCTACACTACGTTCGAGAGGTTCCAAGATCTCACGAACAAGTGCCCTCACCATGGTTTTGAACTTTCTGACCTAGTCCAACACTTCTACAATGGACTAACCTTCGAGAACCAACAAGTGGTGGATTTCCAATGCCGAGGCAATATTTGGGAGGAAACTGCAGAAGCCGTCTGGGCTATTTTCGAAAGGCTTGCTAAGGGTTCGCAGTTCAAGGACCCAAGAGCAATGGTTAGGAGACAGGACCTGAAGCTCCACCGACTCAAGAAGCCCCTATGTACAGGGGGAATGGGGATCAATTCGAGTGCTTTACCAACGAATTGAAGCAAGTTCTCAAGAGCGCCACCGGAACAACTGTTTCGAACGAAGTATGCCGAATATGCAAGAACTATGGGCATGGGGCTCATATGTGTAGATCGGAGCTGGCATACGATGATGGCAACTGGGCTCGAGGAGGCGAAGAAGAAGCCTTTGCTACGGAGTTTGGTACTCAAGAAGTTAGCTACGGTCAAGACGGTAGGAATCCTCGAGGTGGATTCTGGAGAAGAGGATACCGCAACAATCAAGGCCTTGGTTCTGACACAAGCGATGAGGAACAAGAGGATCCCGAACCACTCCCTAAAAGTTTCGATGTAAAGGTAGGGATTGGTGAGCTTGAAGATGTCCGTGCCACGCTAGATACGGGATCCTACTCAAACATAATTCCTTTGAATGTGTTTGAAAAGAGCAACATTGGAAAATTATCTGAGCAAAGGGCTATTGTACAACTGGCAGATGGATCCTTTATGAGACCCGAGGGCGTTGTGAAAAATGTGTTGGTCAAGATTGGTGAAGCATCTATATACACCAATTTCGTAGTTATGCCGGCATCTGCACCTGGGACGGGGGATGTCATACTCTTAGGGCAAACATTCTTGACCAAGCTACGCTCCGTGATGGACATCTACCAAAGAACTTGCACCATCGAAGTGGATGGCAAGCGACACGTATTGCAAGCCATACCTGATCCACCGGAACCGCCAGATATTACTACTCACTACTGTGGTCTTGCAGCCTATATTCTTTCTTATTCACAGGTTCGTGATGGAGAGGAGATCAATGAAGGGGAAGCCTAGTACCCGCAAAAAGAAGAGATAGGCGCAGACAGGAGTCGAGTCAAAGACTTTAAACAATGACGCTATCCGGAAGACAACCCGGAATTTTTATCGCTTTCTTTATTGTTTTTCTGCATGCATTCGTTCTTGAACTATTTGTTTCTCGTATGCGAATTTGTTCTTGTGTGTGTCGTATGTGCTTTTGTCTAAGTGAGATTTTTCGAGTGGTTTTTTGAAAAAATTGATTTCGGGGATTAAACGCATTTTCTGACGACGGGAACCGTCTCCCCGCATTGGGGAGCACGGGGCGAATCGCCCCGTGTGGAGCGAACCGCCCCACGGTCCCAGAACTTCAAAAACGCGGATTTCATCCCCAAAACCTTATTTTCTTCATTCTTCTTCATCCATACTCCAAAAAAACCCGAAAAGTGCGATTTTGCTTCTAAATCTTCATAACTTCTTCATTTCTTGACCAAATTGAGTGTTCTTTAACTTAATCCGAAGCCTATTACATGATCTATCATCCTATCCGAACAGATTTCATCCTAATTCGTTAGATTTGCAGATCTGAGGTATCATCTTTAAGAACCCTAATTTTCGAATTTGGGGGTTTTCTATTTTGAGCTTCAATTATGCTTATTTGATGCATGGGTATGTTGTTTGAGTGATTAGACATGTTATTTACTATCAATTGCATGCTCAATTTTGCTTGAATTATTGATTTGGGTATATTGCTATTAGATGATATATCTTGTTATGCATTATGTCTTTATCTCTAGCATATGAATGTGTTAATTGATGTAATGTTGGTAGATTTGACGATAGAATGCTTAATTGTTGAGTATGAGGATTTATGATGATTGGATTTTTCGCTGCTATGGTATGAATTGAGCCTTGTTATCAAGGATATTGGTTGTCTAGTAAAAGCATGATGTGATGTATTACATGTAGTAGTTACGTTGGTATGTTGCATGATGAAGAAGCTAGGCTAGACATTGCGGTTTGGGGAGTTCGATTGTTGATTTTATCACTTGTATGTTTTGCTTTTACACTAGCATATATTTGAGTCTGTTTTGTTTCATACGAGGTGCTAACAGCTGTTTGTAGGTACCATACAAAGGGGAAGGAGCATTCACGTATGATTGCTGTGAAGAACCATGTCAAGGAAGGTGATCTCGCTAGATGTGCGTTCGAGCCAAGGGGTTTGGCAACAACGTCGTGGATTATCCAAGAGGAGGAGCTAGAGTACACCTGGAGTAAGGACTCATATGCCTATTCATGCACCACCGAAGGGTCAGAAACCACTATTACGAGGACTGCGAGTTCGAGTGAACTAGGAAGGCACCGGGACAGTCTTGCCACGACGGATTCGATCTTGAGTCCGAAGTTGCTCGAAGGTTCTGAAGCGCTAGCTTGGTTCCAAAACGTAAAGACATGGGTACCCAGTCCCTCGTTGGGGCGCCCCTTACCTGCCTCTAAAGGGAGCATCATATAGACATCGGTCGCATCAACCGTAGAGAATGTGGTCGAAATTGGAAAAAATGGTAGAAGACTTCCGAGTATCCGAGCAGCTCACTGAAACCTTCTCGTGGTGTAAAACGTTGGAGGGGGAGGTCCTGATACCACTGCCCTTTCCCCTTCAACAGTTCACATCCTATTGGAGGGCTTCAGGATGGAGGATTCCATAACAGCGGCGGCTAATCTTGAGGATTCAACTCGACAATGCAACTCTACTGGCGATGATGATGGTGACAGTAGTGACAATGAAGGCCATACGGGCAATGATGATTCCAATGGAGGAGTTGTTCCTGTCCGGCCTAAAAACGGAACTACCGCACCTACCAGAAGACCTGATGACCACCTATAAAGCTCCCAGAGGAGGCCCAATAAATCACAAGCAGCATACTCAGCCGACCAAGGCCAAACCATGGGGTAACATCTAGTATCACATCTTATTTCCTCATTTTCTTACTGCTAGGGACTAGCGTTAATTTCATGAGGGGGGATGGGATTTAAGTGATCTGATGTTGTTAGTTTGGAGCTTGGTATTGGTAGGATGAGTATAGTACCTCGCATGCTTTATCCGTCTGCATTTGCATTTGCACGTTTACTGCTTTCTTAGATTTTTTAGGTTGCATTTCACTACATTCATCCTAGGATAGTTTTGCCTGTTTTACATGGAGTTTATTGCCGAATTTTTTGAACTTTTTTGTTGGGTAGATCAACTAGCTATGCCATTAATCGTATGCTTCATCTCTATGAATTTGTTTGAGGTTTTTCTCGCTTGGCTTGTCACATTATGTATTGCATTTAGTTAAGCTAGGTAGTCTCGACATCACTTAGTGGTGTTTTCTCTACTACGGTTCACGAAGGCCTTTATAATAGGATGATGCATGTTAGGGTCTTATGGTTGTTTTCCCGAGTAATTATGTACCTAAGAGGCAACAAGTCTTCACCATGCTTTGAGATTGCTAAATGCCTAGGAAGGAGGTAGTGTGAGGTTGTGTGATCCTTTGTTTATAACCTATTCTTCCGAATAGGTTTGGGGAGGGGGTTACACAATCATTAGACTTGTTTCTGTTTTTCATTTTCGTATCGTGAGTTTATTTTCCTTTTCCGTAAATTTTGTACTCCAACCTATTCTTTCGAATAGGATTGGGGAAGTCGTGTGAGTCATTTTGTTTCTCTCTTCCGAATAGGTTTGGGGAGGGGGTTACACCATCACTAGACCACCCTCGTCCTGCCATTCAGGAAGTGGTGAATAGCTTAAGACTTTACTTGAGAGATGGGTAGAATAGGGGAGTGTTATCTTTTATAGGGAACCCTCGTTCGTTTGATGAGAGCCAGTACTGGTTCGACCTCTTTTGAGGAAAAGTCTTAACATGGTGGAACAGCAGTATGTCCTCAGTTTCATAGGCACGGGGCAACCATTCGTATCTTAACATGCATCATTACGTCGTCACTGACTAGGTCCAGGTAGAGAATGTTACGAGAGACTATCTTGTCTTGACATAAGTGCTTATGTGGATGTGTATAAGTCAATCGAGGTATTCTTCAACCTATATTCATGCTTTGATTTATGATGGTTTTTGTTCATATGTTATTTGTTAGATTCAGTAGATTAGTTCATTTTATTTGGCATGAGACTCCATTTTGTGTCTTGCATGTTTTTTGTATTAGAGTCTAGCTTAGTTGCTTGAGGACAAGCAAAGGTTCGGTTTGGAGAGTTTGATGAATGTGTATTTTACACTTTCATTCGAGTCTTTTTCACCTATTTTAGCTATCCTCTATGTTAATTTAGCTATATTTTAGTACATTTTATTAGAATAGTGTCACGTTTCCCTTTAGATGTTATTTTACAGGTTTTGGTTGAAATTCGGGGATTTCTGGGCAATTATATTGAAGTTGACAAGGAATTGGTGTTCCAGAAGCCTATTTGGAGTATCTGAAGGTTTCCGGATAGAATTTGGAGTCTAGGGGTCGAATCTGGAGGTTAGAAGGCCACTAGAAGTCTGAAACCGAGTCCGAAAAGGTGAAGAAATCCAAATCCGCATTGAAAAACGCGGAATTCCGCGAAAAAGACGGGGGGCGAACCGCCCCATCCTGCGGCGAACCGCCCCGGAGTTTTTTCGGGCCTATATATAGTGCTCAGTTTTCTCTCCGAAAATCATATCTTTCCAGACCTTCTCTGTCACCTATCTCTATAGTTTTAGGTAGGAACTTCCCAGGGCCTGTCCTAGGAGTTCCGTAGCTTAGGGGACACTTTTTCATAGCAGTTTGGAGCTCGTAGGATCGCAATCATCCGGAGATTGACAACCTTCGGTAACTTTGTATCTTACAGTTTTATTCTACTTATTTTATTTATCTTTCAATATGTTTTCTTCTATGATTTCTGTTGATTGCATGCATAATATGAGTAGCTAAACTTATCATTGGTGGTAGTATGTGAATTCTTAGCGAGGGAAGATAATCATGCTAATGGCTATATCGCGCATTATACTCCGTGTCATTGCTTTATTTCGTTGATCAGTTGTAACCAAAATTCTCGTATGTTGTATTGATTATTATGCACAATTGGACACTAGTCAACCATCAGACCAATTATCTTCGTAGTGTTGAATAATTACGGAACACATTAGGACAATCGTGATTGACTAGTCAGACCAAATTATCTTCGTAGTGCTTAATACTTGCAACAAGACACTAGATTGATTCAAAGATCTCTATGCAAGACCGAGGAATTTATGCATGATTATCGACCCATTATGTTAAGAAGGACCATACTATCACCAATCTCCATTATCTGCTAGAAACCCCCTATTGCTATCTATCTGCTGTTTTATATTCTCTTGTTAAATAGATAAAGCAAGTTATAGTCCTGAGAGAACGACACTCGAGTCATTCTGCTACTACACTACGATTTTCGTTGTAGTTGTGGATTGCCTTTGGCTAATTACAAATTTATTTGATTGACCTTGACACGTTCATCAAACAGCGACACTCACTTTGGGGGAAATGAGGGCTCAAGAAGCTGAACTCAAGGCACGAATAGAGGCTTTGAGAGCATCTGTGAAAGAAAAAGAGCAAGAGATAGACCAAGAACCTAGTGCCTTGTGTGAAGAAATCTGTAACCATCGAGTTAATACCGAGGATTTCCCTCTCTGGATACCTATGATGGAACTACTTGCCCCACCAATTACCTGATTAAGTTTGGAACCAAAATGGATGCATATGGGCATGATTCCAAAACCAAAGCGTTAATTTTCCCTGCTACTCTTTCGGGAGACGCCATGGTGTGGTGGACAGGTTTAGAGAATGGGTCCATCAAGAATTACAAACAACTCAGCCAAGAATTCACCAAGAGATTCGAAAAAGCAATTAGAAGGAGGAGAGGAGTAACGTACTTGGCGGAGATAGTACAGAAGCCCAAAGAAGACTTAAGAACTTTCTTGGATAGATTCCATGAGGCATGTTGCCAGGTAGAAGATCACACCATAAAAGAGAGAAAAGAATACCTGCATGGAAATACTACCAACGAAGAGTTCAGGAAACAACTTTCATATTCCCGAACAGAGAATTACAAAGAGCTCCAACAATTTTGCCAGGACTTTTTGAAGGCCGAAGAATTTCAGAAGACGGTCCAAGTGAGAGCGAACTCTTCTAGAGAAAGGGAAAAAGATCACCAGAAACCAGAAAGGGACCATCAGAAACAAGCTCAGAATCATAATCACTCTAAGGGAAAGAAACCGGAACAGAGGCACAACTTACTCAAAGGGAGTATCCAGAGGAGTGAATTCAGGGATCAGAAAACTCCCCCGAGAGGAGGACCACCTACAAGGTACGACAAATATACTGATCTTAATAGGCCAAGATCCGACATCTTGCATACTATTATGACCAGAAATATTGATATTGAATGGCCTCCTCCCATCCAAGAGACAAGGAGAAACAAGAACTCTGATAAATTTTGCAAGTTCTACAAAGGAAAGGGTCATACAACGGAAGAATGTTTCACTCTAAAAACCGAAATTGAGACCTTAGTTCGCAGAGGACAGCTTGCAAACTATGTTGCGAAAGATGAACTGTCAAGGCATGAGAGGACAGAGGCAAAAAGAGGTGAGGCCTCTGTACCTCCTACACCTCCCATCCAAGGAGGAGGATGGAAAGATCAAGATGATCATGACCAAGACTTTGAGAACTTGCCAGTGAATGGCAGAATTTTTGCCCTCGCCATAGCGGGAGGACCGGCCGTAGGAGACTCAAGAAGTGCAAGGGACAAAACGGCTAGGGACCTTCTGGCGTACAACTCGAAGTACGGGGAAGTCGCTTCTCCAGGATCAAACATAATATCTTTTGACGATAGTGAGCTACCACTGAGAAGTGCTGGAGTAGGAGGTATTCATGACCCTTGTGTCCCTTTAGTTGTTGCTCTTGACATTGCGAAGTTCACCATCGGACGAGTTCTAATGGATACGGGGAGTTCCGCCAACCTAATATTCACAGGAACTTTGAAAAGAATGGGAATAAATCAAATCAAAGAGGGAATCAGAGAAGTTGCAAGCGCACTAGTTGGCTTCGGAGGACAACCGGTCATTCCAATGGGGAGTCTAACTTTGCAAGTGTCAATGGGGAAAAAACCTCAGAGAATTACAAAGAATGTTCCCTTTCTGGTGGTGGACATGCCTTTCGATTATTTCGTGGTATTGGGAAGACCGGCATTGTCTCAATTCAAAGCGGTAGTGTCAACTGTTCATAACAGGATGAAGTTTCCCACAAAGAGAGGGATTGGTCAAGAGATAGGGAACATTAAAGAAGCTTGGGCATGCTATAGCCTCTCAGCAAAGGCTGTCTCAAGCCCCCACATGAGAAGGGAAAATGCAACAAGGTTGGCCCACCTATGGACACTTTCTTTTCAGTCCGTCACTCGAGAAGAAAATCAAAGAAACCAAGCCCCATTCAAAGAAGAAGGAAAGCCTTGTAGAAAAAAGCAAAAGAACAGTTGGTAGGAGAGGTCAAAGAGCTCGAAGACTACAAAGTCATACCTCCAATATCTCCAGTTTTCAAAAGAAGAAATTCTTTGACGAAAATAAGATAGAAGCAAAGGAGACTTTAAAAGAAATCCAAGTGGTAGAAGGAGACCACGAGAAGGTCACCAAAATTGGGACAAAAATGACGTTGGAGGTTGAGATGAAACTTATTGAGTGTCTCAAGAGGAACAATGATATCTTCGCATGGAGTACTGAAGATCTCAAAGGAGTCGACCCAAGGATCGCAGTTCACCGTCTGAACGTTGATCCATCCATTACTCATATTTGAGAGAAGCGAAGAAACTTCAGTGCAGAGGACAATGCCATCATTGAGGCAGAAGTACAAAGATTGCTTAAGGCCGGTCATATTAAAGAAGTAAGATATTATGATTGGGTTTGCAATGTAGTCCTTGTGGAGAAAGGACCTGGCAAGTGGAGGATGTGCAACAATTTCACAAGACTCAACAAATATTGCCCGAAGGATCCTTACCCACTTCCACGGATCGACCAGTTGGTCGATTCCACCGCGGGATGTGCTCCATTGAGTTTCATGGATGCCTACCAAGGATTCTACCAAGTAAAAATGGCCAAAGAAGATGTTCCAAAAATCGCCTTTTTTGCAAATGGAAATTTGTATTGCTTCAATGTGATGCCTTTTGGCCTCAAAATGCTGGGGCAACCTACCAAAGGTTGGTTAACAAAATGTTCAAAGAGGAGCTTGGAAAGACAATGGAGGTATACGTTGATGACATGCTTGTGAAAAGCAAGACAGAAGATCAACACATTGCTCATTTGGACAAATGTTTCTCCATCTTGAGGAAGTACGGAATGAAGTTGAACCCTGCCAAATGCACATTTGGAGTCAAAGGAGGAAAGTTCTTAGGTTACATGGTAACTGAGAGAGGCATTGAGGCAAATCCGGAAAAAATCAAAGCTATTCTAGAGCTCCCACAACCTAAGACACTGAATGAAGTCCAAATGTTGGTAGGAAAATCAATTTCCTTGAGTCGATTCATTTCGAGAACAGCTGAAAAGAATCTCCCCTTCTTCAAAGTGCTGAGGAACAGTAGTCAATTTGAATGGACTAAGAAATGTGAGGAAGCATTTGAAAAGCTCAAAGAATACTTGATGACGCCACCTTTGCTGTCCAAACCGCAAGATGGTGAATCCTTATATCTCTACTTAGCAGCGGTTCCGGAAGCCATCAGCTCCGTGCTAGTGAGGATTCAAGGAAATGAACACTTGCCTATTTATTACTTGAGTAAAGCGCTGAGCGGAGCCGAGACTCGCTACATGGACATTGAGAAACTAGCCTTCGCACTAGTTTATATAGTTAGAAGGCTCAAACCATACTTTGGATCTCATAAAGTCATTGTTCTCACAAGTCAACCACTCAAGCAAGTTCTAGGAAGGCCAGAACTATCAGGGAGACTAGCAAGGTGGGCAATTGAACTTAGTGAGTTCGAGATTGATTACCAAGCTCCAGCGGCCAAGAAAGCTCAAGTGATAGCCGACTTTTTAGTCGAGTATCCAAGGAAAGAATCTCCGGAGGAAAATCCCAAGATATCAGAATAGGTCAACCTAGTAACGAGTGAGAACCAAGAATCACTAGTCAGCCAGCGTTTCAAAGACCTAGAACTTGCTCTAGAGGCCTTCAGAAAGGCAACAAAGGATACGGTGGGAGGAAATGCTACAGAAAGCAGCCTTCAAAGACCGGGAAAAGCACAGAGAAGAGAGGAGCCCAATCAAGAGGAAATGATCCTACATGCTGAGGAAATTTTAAAAGAAAAAGAACCTAGTCCAGTTCCCAAATAATTAACTATTCAAGGGGAAGCATGGATTCTAGAAGTGGATGGGTCATCCCCTGGGACAAATGGAGGGATAGGGATATCTATCCGGAGCCCGGGAGGAGCTGAACTTGAATACGCAGTTACCTTGGGGTTTAGTGTTTCCAACAACGAAGCCGAATACGAAGCCATTCTCATAGGACTTCGCATGGCAAAAGCCCTCCAGGTGAAAAGGATAAAGGTCTTTACTGATTCTCAGTTAGCAGAAAAGAAAATTTCAGGAAAATGAAGCACAAAGAAGGATGCACTATCTAGTTATAAGTCTAAAATCCAAGAGGAGATGGCTCTGTTCGAAAAATGTGAGATCGAAAAATTTTCTAGGGACCTCAATGGAAGGGCAGATGCCTTGTCAAAATATGCATCTGCCTCAGGAGGAATAGACACTAGAAACGTTATCTTGATGAGAATCGAAAGTTCATCCGTCATGACCCAAGGACTCAAAACCCTTCCAATCTTTTCAATCTCAACAACTCTTGGAACCAGTTGGATGCACCCATTGACGGATTATCTCTTGAAAGGAAGACTTCCGCAAGATCGGGTCGAAGCAAATAGAGTCAAAGCCAGATCATTGAAATACTTCATCCAAGGAGATTATCTATATAAGTGGTCTTTCAAAGGGGCACACTTGAGATGTGCTAATGAGGAAGAAGCAAAGGCAATCTTGGATGAAGTACACAAAGGGAGTTGCAGGAATCATTCAGGAGGGAGAGCACTAGGTCAGAAAATATACCGCCAAGGATACTATTGGCCAACCTTGAGAGAGGATGCAATATCCTATGTAAAGAAGTGTGAAGATTGTCAATACTTCGCTAGGACTTCTCATGCCCCAGCAAGACCACTCATCCCAGCTACAATTACTTGTCCTTTTGATCAGTGGGGAATTGACATAGTGGGACCTTTCCCGAAAGGATCAGGACAGAAAAATTCATAATAGTGGTTGTGGAATATTTTAGCAAATGGGCAGAAGCTGAAGCAGTAGCAACAATCTCTGAGAACAAAGTCATGGACTTCGTCTGGAGAAATATTGTTTGCCGTTTCGGGCTACCGAGGATCTTGATCTCTGATAATGGCGCACAATTTTCAGGAGCCAAGTTCAAGGCGTGGTGTGAAACCATGAAGATAGAGAGAAGATTCACTTCAGTAGGCTATCCACAAGCCAATGGACAAACTGAAACTGTCAACAAGACACTCGTCGACCTCTTGAAGAGGAGGTTTGAGGCATGCAGGGGAGATTGGGTGGACGAGTTAGAAGGAGTCCTATGGGCTTATAGAACCACTTCAAAGGTTGCTACAAGGGAGACTCCTTTCTCCTTAGTATATGGCTCTGAAGCCGTAATACCAGCTGAGATCGCTGTGGAAACTATAAGGATCCAAGGATATGAACCGGAAGATAACCATGAAGCAAGGATGTATGATCTTGAGATGTTGGAAGAATCAAGAACTACATCCTTAGAAAATATTCTCCGATATCAAGCTATCATTGCAAAAGCATATAACAAGCATGTGAGGAACAAGGAGTTCCAGGTAGGTGATCTGGTTCTGAGGAAAGCTGATATCTTAGTGTTAGGAAACTTGTAATTTTGATGAGCAATTAACCATGCTAAATTAAGAACAGTCCAGTAACTAGTACTCTTAAGGTCCATAGGAATTTAGAATTTTAAGGACATTGTAAAAGAGGAACGTTTGCTGATGACTTAGATAGGTGTTAGATAAGTTATTTCTTCTGTGGATGACGTACTTTAATTTCTGTGAAGAAATTAATTTATTGACACTTTAGCGTATGATGTATTTTATTTTCTGAAAAGAAAATATCTTATTGATGCTTAGCTTTAATTAATCTTATTTTCTGAAAAGAAAATGACCTATTGAAGCATTTGCTGAAGATGTATTTTGTTTATTACAAACAAATTATTGAAGCAAATAAGAAAACGGTCAGAATCTTGAAGACTTTTGAAGAGCTGAAGACTTGAAGACTTGAAGACTTGAAGACTTGAAGATTGCTGAAGACTGGTAAGGCAAGTGTTGCTCAGAAAGTGAAATTTTCAGCAACAGCATTGCATAAGTGAAAATCGGAAAGACAGAGTAGGTTGTGCTTGCTGAAACTGAGAACGAACACTTGCTGATGAACATATGTGACCTCTTGCTGAATGTACGTGATTTTGCGCTCCAACGTTACTGTTTGAATTCTATTCAAAAGTGCATTTAATGCAAAGCTTACACGCGAAGGACATGAAGACTAGAAGATAAACAAAGGTTGCTGCTGAAAGTACAAAAGCAAGATAGTGACATGTTAAGGAACAAAAGCCTTAGGATTTGAAATTCAAACGGCTCCTTACTTGCACTATAAATAGAGGTCATCCGGCAAAGAGTTGAAGTGTGTCAACAACGTGATCAAACTCTCACTTGTGCTTAAAGTTCACAAACCTTCAAACACTCTTACTGCCATTGATCCGTTCCAAGACTTAAAGCTTGAAAAAGCTACTTGTGAAGAAGTAGAACAAACTCGGCTAAGAAATTAGTTAAGTGTTCTTTCTTTCGAACAAGAACAAGTCTTGACACCAGAAACAATCAAACTTGTTTACTGCAAAGTATTCCAAGTTGTGTTTCTTAGATTACTTGTTGTAACTGAATAAGTTATAATTAAGTTATCTCACCCCAAAACTCTCTAACTGAAAATACACCCTTTCAGGCGTGATATTCAGGGGGAACTTAATCGAGCAAGCTTTTGCTGATTAAAAGTACCAAGTTTGGTGGAGAACAAGGTTGAGTTCTCTAGTTTAGGTTGGAGACAAAGCAAGTGTGCTTTGGTTTCTGTTGAATCGCTTTAGATAGGAGATTGTAAGGAACCTCAATCATATCTTAGTGGATTCAGTCCTAGAAAGGACGAAGTGGATTAGTTGGGAGATTACGCCACTCTCAGATACCACTCTAAAAGTGTTTGTGTGATTTACTTACTGCATTTAGCTTTCAGCAAATTATATCTGTTTGTACACAGTCACTCACATCACTTACAGAAACTCTTTACTTGCTGAAAAAGCACTTATCATTCCAAAGACTTCCGCTCTCTGATTTAAGTATCAGCAAACCAAGCTACTGTAAAGTAACTTACGCTTGCTGAGAAAGTTAAGTATCAGCAACCTCATTACTGTAAAGTAATAAGTACTTGCTGAGAAAGTTTTAAACGACAAAAGTTTGAAAAGACTATTCACCCCCCCCCCTCTAGTCTTTTCTTGTTGTTTAAAGGGACCAACAAGTGGTATCAGAGCAGGAGGTTCTTTAGCCTTCTGCACTGAACCTAGATCCCCTTAAGTGCTTTCCGTAAATCTCTTTCACTTGATCAGTTTGGTAGTGCTTTGCTGACAGGATGTCTTAAGGAGATGCTCCCTTGCTGAAGCTAGAAAATTACGAGAAATGGCAAAACAACATGGGTTACATCTTGAGGCCATTAGTGATGAGATGGTCACCGTCATTAATGATGGACCTATCAAGATCACCAAGGTTGAAAGGATTTTCCCTCATAGAACCACTGAAGCTGGAAAGGAAACCATCCAAGGCGAACCATCAGATACGGTTGTGCCAAAACCAAGAGAGGAATGGACTTCTGACGAAGCCAAGAGATTCCGTCTTGATGGCCAGGCAAGAAATATCATCATCAGATCAACTCCGGATACCATACAGTGCAAACTGTGGGGTGCTAAGACTGCTAAGGATGCTTGGAAAATGGTTCAAGATCTTTGTGCTGGATCTGACAAGACCAAGGAAAACAAACTTGAAGTACTTAAGCTAAGGTTTCAAAACTTTAAGCAAGGTGCTAACGAGTCACTGGAAGACTTGGACTTCAGATTCACAACTCTTGTTAGTGAAATGGCAGCGCTGGGTGTTGGAAATCTTTATTCAGATTCTGAGAAAGTGAAAACTATCATCAGAAGTTTGAATCAAGAATGGATCCATACTCAGAATTTCTATTATAATCAAGGAATGCCTGACATTACACCAACTGAGTTGTTCTCTCATCTTGCTACTGTCAATTATGAGACAAAGCAAAGAGAAAATGTGTTTGCTAAAAAATCGCAAAACATTGCTCTTGCTGCAAAGCCGTCATCTTCTGAAAGAAGAATGATAAAGAGCCTGCTGATGAAAATGCTTTAGTTGTTAAAAACATGAAGAAATTCATCAGTAAGGAACTTGAAAGGCGAAAAGCAAAGAGAAGCTGAAAAAGCATCTTGGTAATAACTACCATAAGTACAAGAATGATACTAGCTCGCTGAACAAGCAAGCTCAGCAAGCTACATCATCAGAAGAACCAGCAGTTGGAAATGATCTATGTTTTTACTGCAAAAATCCTGGACACTTCAAAGCTAATTGCCCTTTGCTGAAAGGCAAATCTGCTGAAAAGAAGAAGAAGTTCAAAAGAGCTTTCATTGCTGAAGAAAAGAAGAAGCTTCAAGCAAAAATCGATGCATTGTGCATTGAGACAATCTCCGAAGACAGTGAGGATGAAAGTTCAGACACCGACGATGAAGAAGCCACTCTAGACGTGGAGATTGGCAAAGAAGTGTGTGGGATAGCTATGGAAGCTTATCCAGATGTGTCGAACTACGAATTCTGCCTCATGGCCGGTCAGGTAAATAATTCTACCTCTGACTCTGATTCAGAAAGTGAAGACGAGATTGATCTTGACAAGAATCAAGGAGAAATCGAAAGATTTGAGAAAACTCTCAGCAAACAGCAAGAAAAACTTCAATTTGCTGAAACTCTGACCAAGCAAACTACTGAAAAGTACGCTTTGCTGAAGGAAGAGACAGAAGAAAAGGATGCTGAAATAAGGCGTCTTAAGAAATTGATTGCTGAGGCTGCAGAGAAAAATTCTCAAATGGCATTAGAGTTGGAAGAGTATCAGTCCTCAATTCTAAAGTTACTTGCTGAAATTCAAGAAATGAAAAGATGAAAATCAGTTTCAAATCCTATGTGGAAGCAAGTAATACGCTGACTGAACTAAACTCTTATTTGAGAGATCCATCTCAGAAAGAAGGTTTAGGAGCAACGTGTGAAGGTGATAACGTAGAAATCTTGAGAAAAGATAAATCACCGATCTCCTTTGTACGTGCTACTGATAGTAGTCCACCAGTGATCTATCAGTTTGGTCAAACTAAGATTGCTGAAACATGCAATCAAGTACCTATGACCATAAAGCCCGCTGTTGCTACTCAAAGTAACAAGACTTTAAAACGAAAACAGGTTGCTGTGAAGCAAACTGGAAAGAAAAAGAATGTCGTGAAGCATTCCGTCAAACAAGTTGCTGAAAAGCAAGTTGTTAAGTCTAAAGGCAAGATTACCAAAAGTAATCAGAAGTCCTTTGCTGACAAACCTGAATCAAGTAAGGTTGCTGATGTTAAAGCTCAGCATTCTCCAAAGAGTGGACTCGGTTTCAAAACCAAGCAAAGTCAACTCTTTCATGAGTATAAGCAAAGTCAGCAAAGATACTTCAAAGAGATAAAGAAAACCAAGCCTAAGAGTTTTGAAAAGACTCCCAATGCTAGGACTAGAAGGAACCTTGCTAGAAAAGAACTTACTGAAAAGTATGTTCAGCAAAAAGGTCAACAGAGCAAGACACCACATCAGAAAGTAGATTTGACCAGCACGAGTCAAAAGTCTTTTCAGCTCAAAACCTCCTAGTTCCTCAGCAAGTAGAAAACAAGTCAAAGTTGAAAAACTTCAGACTTGGGTTTCCACTGGACGCATTCTTGAACATGTTAATGGACATCCATCATTGGATAATTAACTTGTTTGCTCTTGATTGTGCAGACTGCAGCCACGGAGACAAACGATGCAATCTGGCACTTTGATAGTGGTTGTGGAAAGCACATGACGGGCAACAAGAATAACCTTATAAACTATAGACGGTGGTCTAAAGGTCCAACAATAAGGTTTGCTGGTGGAGATCTACAAAAGGCTATGGTGATGTGAAGTTGGGATGCATAACCATTTCTGGAGTTCTTTATGTCAAAAATCTTAAGTTTAACCTTTTCAGCATGAGTCAATTTGCTGACAAAGGATACTTCATCGAAATTAAAAGTGATGAATGTAAACTTGTAGATTTTGAGACTAAAAGGTTATAATGATTGCAAGAAGATCAGGAGGCTTGTACACCGTGATTGGTCTTCAGCAAACGTTGAAAAATGCCTTGTCTCAGATCATGATTGCCTTGCTGAAAAAGCATGGTTATGGCATAAACGAACAAGTCATCTAAACTTCAAGACGCTGAATAAGCTGTCTAAAAGGCACTTGTAGTTGGATTACCTAGGGTTACTTTTAAGAAGGATGGTGTTTGCAATGCATGTCAGCAAGGAAAGCAAACCAAATCTTCTTTCAAGAACAAGGCAGTACCGTCAACTACAAAACCTTTACAACTCTTACACATGGACTTGTTTGAATCTTCTTCAACAAGCTATGCTGGTAAGAAGTATGGTCTAGTCGTGGTAGATGACTATTCAAGATTCACTTGGGTAGTATTCATCAAGCACAAATCTGAAACCAAGACTGAAATACCTAACTTGCTGAATAAGCTTGAAGTCATGAAAATGACAAGGTAAGAGTCATAAGGACAGACCATGGTACTGAGTTTGTAAACCAGTACATAACTGAATATTGTACCTCCAAAGGTATTCAACATCAGTTATCCTCAGTAAGGACACCACAGCAAAATGGTGTTGCTGAACGGAAGAATCGTACCCTGAAAGAAGCCGCAAGAACAATGCTTGCTGACACTGAGATAAGTGAGGCTTACTGGGTTGAAGCGATTAATACCGCCTATACTCAAAATAGATGTTTGATTACTAAGGAATACAACAAAACTCCTTAAATTGTTTGTTGGAAGACCTCCTAACATCACTCATCTAAGAGTATTTGGTTGCAAGTGTTTCGTTCTTAACAATGGTAGAGAATACCTAAGAACATTTCAACCAAAGGCAGACGAAGCGATATTTCTTGGCTACTCCTTGCATAGTAAAGCTTACAGAGTTTACAACAAAAAGGCACAAAAGATTGAAGAATCTGTGCATGTTGTATTCTACGAAAAGACCAAGGTGTGCCTGCTGAAGAAGAAATATCAGAATGTATGAAAAAGCTAATCATACATGAGCAAAGAACTGAATCTGATGCTAGGCAAATCAAGTCAATTGAACTAAATGATGATTCTGACAATGATTCTCCTTCCCGAGTCATGACAAGATAAATATAGTTCACGACAAAGAATTTCCAGCAAAGATGCGGTTGCTCCGGAAGTTGCTGAAATTACGCAATCTCCAGTGCCTGCTGATGAAATATCTCAACCCAGCAATGCTGAACAAGCAGTTGCTGACGATCAAATCTCAGCAGAGACACAAATTCCCAGTAGTACTGAACAAGTACATATGAAGAGTCACATGCTGATGAGCAAACATATCCTGATCCAACAAACAGAACCTGTTAATAAATGGATTAGAGATCATCCCTCTACGGATATGATTGGCGATATTAATAAACGCCAAGTGACTAGATCCAAAGCTACTCAAGGACTTGCTGAAGAAGCAACTGTCGTAGAAGTAGAATCTTTATTCTCTTGCTTTGTTTCAGAAATTGAACCTAAAACCATAGAAGAAGCTTTGAAGCATTCTGAATGGATAAAGGCAATGCAAGAAGAATTGGATCAATTTGAAAGAAACAAGTCTGGAAACTTGTGCCACTTGCTGAAAATAAGAAAGCTATTGGTACAAAGTGGGTGTTCAGAAACAAGCTGAGCGAGTCTGGTGAAGTAACAAGAAACAAAGCACGCTTAGTTGCTCAAGGTTACTGTCAGACTGAAGGATTGGACTATGATGAGTCTTACGCTCCAGTTGCAAGATTGGATGCATTAGGCTTTTCTTGGCCTTTGCTGCTCACAATGACTTCATTGTTTACCAAATGGATGTTAAAGTGCATTCTTAAATGGTGAACTTGCTGAAGAAG
>CM051458.1:50379454-50519152 GCA_028274465.1 Plantago ovata
AAGATCATAATAAAATGGAATTAATAAAGAAGAAAAGAAAAGCGTTAGAACGAATCAACCGTGTAGAAGCAACTCAAAAGAGAAGGAAGCTCTAACCACAAATCAGCAACACACGCTAATCAAAACCCTACAACAATATCAGCCGCCTACTGATGGTATATGTGCATAAACGCATAATCTATTTTACAGGCCTGGCCCAGTCGGCTGGATACTAGTCAATGAGCTGGAGGTTTGGGTTCGAAACCACTACTATCAATCCTTTTCTTTTGGCTTTAACACTTGAACCTCATTCTAAATGGTTCAAATGCATATTCACTTTAATTAATTAAATCCAATTTAATCTAATTATTCTTTTCTTCTTTTATTATTTAAATCTAATTTAATTAATTTACTTTCTAAAAGTATAAATTAATTAAGACATTGAATTCAATTCAACTTAATTAATTAATTCTATCAAATAGAACATTTCAACAATATAAATTAATATTTATCAATCCAATTGATATCTTATTTAATATAGTAATTAAGTCATAAATCAATTTTAACTTAATAATGATTTCCATCAAATTAAATGTCATGACAATAGTAAATCAAATCTTATCAATCCAATTGACATTTATTTTACCCTAATGCTTAATCGGGAGAATCGTCACCTAGTTGTATATGACCCATAGGCCCTCACATATTAGGCAATGATCAAATCAAGGTCTCAGTGATATTTCCTAGACAATCGTCACTAGACAATACTAATATGTAAGAACGTTTGTTGAGGAGATACAAACTGCCTGTGATGTAGAGTACTTTGATGATACGGTCCTTTCATTCTCGAATACTCGAATGAGTCTAGAATATGGATTAGTGTCTATTCCAATAACTCATCATTGTCTCTCAATCTTCTCAGTCGATCTAGATGATTATGTCCAAACACCATTTTGACATATATCTTTGCAGTGGCCACTGACTATGATCGCACTAAATATGAGATGTAGAGTATTCTCTCCTGAATCTATTCGGAGGAATGAATCCTGATCTTGGTCCAATCACTCACACCATATGCTTCCTAATATACCCAACGCATGCCGTATCTACCCTACTTTAAGAGTGCAAGCGTTGCGCATGGTCAAAGTATATTATTCCACATATGATGTAGTATATTGACCTCAAGTCTGAGGACTATTACATCACCCTACAATCCGATACTCCCATAGACACTTAAATAGAATTTACCAAATGGTTCTCGGCTGGTATGCCAACACTCTCCAAAGTGTCCATGTGTTCATCATGAATAACCAAGCTATTCGCAGCAGTGAGAACTACTACATCCTCGAAGGATCTGATGCAACACATGCTAGTCTCTATCGCATCATTGATATCCCATATCTCAATGACCATCAACTAGTGGCTAATTTTAGGACTTAAGTTCTGACACGCAAGCTCCACTAACTTGGTGATTATCTTTAGTCCTTGGGAACATCTTACAGAATAATTCAAACAACCAAATAATCTATCCAGTAATGTAATGCCATTGTATTTATGTATGCTTAAATAATGTAACATAAATAAATACCAATAAGCTGAATGCGGTAAAGTACATATCGTCCTTAATGTTGGTTGTCTCTAGGACATATATACTTTCAATCTCCCACTTGGCCTAGAGTCAATCACTCATGTGTGTCCAACATTTAGATTCCTGGAATGGCTAACTTGTCTCTCCAAAGACAAGGTTTTGTGAAAGAATCAGCGTAGTGTCCTCACGGAGAAATTACTTTATTTGTTTATGTTGCAATCTATCAGTGGTTTCCAAACCAATGATAGTGTCTCAGTAGATCATGCTAGTATCATAAGATCTTGGTTCCTTTGCATGTGCAGTCGCATTAGTATAATCGCAAGTTCACAATTCGATTACTAACACTTGGAACTACCCCTTGTTCTTCTAAGAACTTCTAGCATAATCATACGTACATAGGTTGTTGAATCTATACATCATTAGATCTAATCTAATATGATACTATACTAAGATGAATACAAAATTATAATTGTGATGAGTCCAATCATCATATTTATAATGAAGCTTACTACTCATATATCTAATATATATCTAAGCTAAGCTCCCACTGTCCACGAGATCCGTTCATAATCATTAGTCACCTTGACTGTTTCATGGATCACATTGTACATTTTAGGCGACAGTTGTACATACAACATCATGTATATGTACGAAGTTCATACTTCAATAAGGCAATTTAATATTGACAGTATAACCATGTGATAATAATAACAATAATAGATTCTCCTAGAATTCGATTATTGTTCACCAACGCATTATTTATTCAAAATAGCGAACAGTGTGTAGAGTTTTAATATTCTCTCAAACCTATACAACAAGGTTTCAATATGAGAATATTCTAAATACTTTCATTCAAGCCTCTCACAATGAAATTCTTGGATGACCAATACCTTGACTGTTAATGTGAAAGCCATCTCATATGAGTTGGTGTCAAACATTTTTTTTTTAATCATATAGATAAGAGCTTCTCACAAACACTTCTAAAGATGTACATATGATTTATCTACTTTTGAAATAAGTTAAACTAATTTACTTATTTCAAATGTAAATGATCAAACTCCTAGAGGCTTGCATAAGTCCACAATGGTCCTATTTGATTTTGCATATCCATACATGATTTGAATTCGACACTAAGGCCTATAACTCTGTCAAACACACTTTGCAATAAAGTTTCTCCTCAGAAAGTAGTATAGGCTTGTTATCGAATATATCATGCAATTATTAGATGCTCATGCAAGTAAAATCTTATAGGACTGGTCTATAATCCAACCAATAGATAATATATAGTATGTCTCCCAGACTCAACTATATAATTCTGATTGTCCTACACTATGTAGGCATAGACTCCGTTGTTGATATAATACTTTCCTCAAAGAAACTACTACTATGTAATAATAAAATATCAATTTACTTGAGTTCTAAACTTAAGTAATCTCTAGTCCATCTCTTAAGATCCTATGGCTTTAAACCACCTCTCAAAATCGATATCAAATATCATTTTGTTAGCTATAGGTTATAAACTCATCCCTGCGGTATGACAGTAAATAATCGTGATCCTTCTAAAGGATTTCATACAATTCAATTTGTCACGACAATTTACTTAACCTAGGAGTTTGTTCATTTGCGTTCGAATTCGTTTAATAATCCTGAATGTTATGAGGCACTCTAATATTGGGACACCCATAAATTATAGTGATCAAGGTAACACTCAAATGCTATCCTTGCTACGAAGAATGTGCAACCTTTAAGTTGCACTGTTTCAACTTATGGGAATAACTTATTCATAAAAAGATTACTCTCCAAATGCTTTCATTAGCTTATGGGCATTACCAAGTAACTTACTCCCACTAACCTCAAGCAACGTTGACTCTTCCTCTAAATCTTTGTCATAGTTAAGTGACAAGTTATCAGCCTCATTAGTTAATTTGTACTTTTGAAACCATTTCAAACTTTGTACTTCTATCCAGTTTATTCCTTGTAAACTCCAAGTCCTAAAAGAATAGCATGTGTCAAGGAACAACATCCAATTTGTCTCTTATAAAGATAGAGATAAAGTTTCATAAATTAACACATTCCAAAATCATATTAATCATGAAGAACTTTAATACATATATGGGACAACCCCATATTCAGCTATGTAATAAAGAATCTTACAACATAACTATTATGTGTCTCTAAGACTGATTTTGTAAGGATATAATTAGGATACATATTGAGCTTCAATTGCACGTGTAACAAAGTATATGGGTTAATCTATGTCGAACATAGCATTTCCATTTCAATGGAACCCATCATGGGAGATTAACCATGTCTAACAAGGTTTAATTAATTCCACTCTATTAGAACCCATGACCTTTTATAACAATCCATAACCACGTTGTAAGTACTATTCAATTGACCCAATCAAATAATAAAATACTCCATATAACATGTTTATATTCTATTCAGCATTGTGACTTTGTACTTCTCAAGGGCAATGAACTTGCATCTTCTCAAGCGCAAGTGGTTAGACCAAGGAAAATATAAAGCACATGGTGAATTAGGACATTTCCCAATTTGAATGCTCACACATGCCTTGCAATGTGTGTCATCTCAAATTGTTATTTGGTATTCATCCCTTTCCAAAAAGATCTAGTGAATACCATTTAATTATAAGATAAGACTTACAATCCATATGTTTCAAAACAAATGGTGTTAAGTAGTCTAACTTACTTAACACTTGTCATTCTTATCTCACAAGTTCAACCAAGTTGACATATAACATAATTTTGGGAAATTGGTTTGTTATGTTGGTCTTCTTATCGTGTATTGAGAAAGTCATGTCTTATGGTTAAGAACTTTTGATCCATGTTCTTGAAGACGTCTACCTCTATACTATTAGTGTAACTAAAGTAGGTAAATCCATTATCGTCTTAACAAGTACGGGAACAATGTTCTTAACATATGAAATTAATAGTCAAATAATTTCATTTGTAATTAGTATCCAACACTAAAATTACTTCATAGACATAACCAACTTTCAATACGCAATAATGTGCTTGAATCTCTAAGCAATAATTGATTTAAGTTCAAGGAATCAAACTTTGCTACCCATACTCTCATTGAATTACTATAATTTCAATAGAGTGAATTATTCGTTAGACATTTACTCTTTCTTCCAAGGCATTTTAAGATAAATGGATATATACTTAGAGCAACTCTTAGTATATTTATTCTACTTTCCATTCCTTGCGGATTGGTTTAATAGAACCGCTCACTATGAGCACCATTACCCATGGATGATGTTCTTGCAAAAGACTATGAGTAGTAAGCAGCTTTAGTCAATCTCACTTCTATTGTAATTAATATTCACTATGAAAATTAATACAAATCATGAAGTGACTTAATAACAAATTAATTGAAGAAATGTTAAGCAATATTCTCTAAGAATTTCAACATCCTCAATTGACTTTCTTATTCCAAATAATATGAGAGCTTGTGAGGAGAAATCAAATTTCAACATTTAAAGACAATACACATTGACTATCATAAGAACTTGTACTCCCACTGAGTTAGCCAAACTCTATAATAGAGGTTGACCAAAGTCATTGTTCATCATACATGTTCTAAGAGGTATCTTCTATAATGTCTTCATATTCTCATGTTGTGTAAGCTACTTGTGTACCATACACGCCTAAGTCGAATATGTTACGTAGTTGTCCTTGTCTTTAATATAAGTATTCTTGTCCAACTCGAAATACTCAAATTCAAACACAAGACAATCTTGGGTACGTGCATGTCCAAGACAAACTCAATTAAATCAAACGCAAATCACAGTACAGTCAAAATGTCATTGGTAAATAAATTAAACTAATAGTATTCATCAATGCCATTCTACAACAACCTTATAAAACATAATGTAAATAAAGCGTGAATTAAATTTAACTCAACTTAAATAACAATTCTCAATATCCTAATTCAGCGACTAAATAATCAAGGCCTTTTGACTTATTTAGTTCCATTAATTTTATCATATTCACCGACCCCATTGGAAGAATACGGATTCATTTCTAATATGAATCTTAATGACCAAGATCCAAATCTGCACTACTACAGCCCCTGCTATGGCTGATCACTGTAATAGCCAAATAAGGTAGGTATCTAAACCAATTGTACAATACAACTCTTGGTTGACCAAAGCTACTTTGATCGACGTCCTATAGATTATGCCTGACGCTATGGCGACTCGACATAGCCCAAGTAAGTCACAACCATCACACAGTACCAACTATGGACCTATGAAAGAGACTTTCCACCGGCAAACAGAGTAAGCACTATGGTGCATATTACTCATGAGATTAGATGGTTCCATTCATCATTCAATTATGATGGGTGACGTCGTGCGATCAAATCGAGACTTAAATTTTAGATGGGGAACATTTATGTCGGGGTATTTAATCGCTTAAACAAGATCTTAGATAACTATCAAACATAGGGCGCCGCCTACCCACACATACAATTCACGGGCAAACAAACAATGAGTGCCGCCTACTCATGCATACAATATGCGAACAAGCAAGTAATGGGTGCCGCCTACCCATGCATATGACAGATGCGGTCCGGAAACTAGTGGGTGCCGCCTACCCATACATAGCGGACATAAAGTGCTATACTGATTTAAAGTAAATCATATAGGCAATCAAACATATGTGAACAAGTACTTGTGAGTTTAAAGTTTGCAAGAAAATATAATTTGTCTCATCTTTATACTTCTAAAGTATTTATAAATGTTTTCTTTCAAAATAAAACATTTATTAATTTCCAAGAAATTAGAATAAATTATAAATCCAATTTATAATAATTTATAAGTCATAAATCTCATTTATGAATTATCCAGAAATTCATAAATATTTAAAACAAGATTTCTATAATAATATAGTCTTCTAAAGAATATATTAATATTTAAACATAGTTTATAAACTATTTATAAACTAACCATCAAGTTTTAAATATTATAAACATCAAGTATGCCACCAAACATTAATATAAGCCTCCAAATGTTATATTAGGATACAAATCTAATTTATAAACTATTTATAAATCAAATATTGAGTTTCTAAAACTCTAGGGGTCCAATTTAAATTTTCAGAGGACTTATACGAATTTACTAAAACGTATCAGGGTTAAATTGAACATACCAAGTATTAAAGGGCTAATGTACAATTTCTAGAAGTACAAATCTAATTTAATTGGACTGAATTGAAGTTTTAAATAATCAGGGACTGAAATTAGTAGTTTCAACAGTGCAGGGGCCTCAGCCACAATAAGACAGAAGAATCTGTAGAATTGTAACAGAGGTCCCTGATCTTCTACATTCTTTCAAACCAACCCCAATATTTTCATAACATTCAACTCAATCCCTGGTCTTCTGAAAACTTGTAATTGAGTCCCTGTACTTTCCAAAAGCTTGCACCCATGTCCAACAATGGTGCTTCGATCTTAAATTCGATTGCCCAATCAATCCTAGAGTTCCAAACACAAATCCAACAATCAATCCATTGCTAAACATCATCCATCCATATGAATCATCAACAGATCGGATCAAAAGGCATCAAGAATCAAAATCCCCAATTCGAATCGCCATTCCCGTTCGCGATTCCTTATTCGGAACAATTCCGATCGATATCAAACATCTTCGAATCTCAACTCCATTAATTCAGATTGATTCGAGTTTAAAGGTTGCGGAGCTTTCATGGACGCCATCGATGGCGGCTCGAGCTCTTTAACTCTTAAACTAAAATCGAATCTTGAAACTGAAGGGACGTTGGAGGAGAGGAAGAAAAACGGAGAAGAATGATATCTTCGGTTCGACGAACGTAGGTCAAACGGAGCTGAGCTCCGGCGAAGCTCCAAGCTTCGGTCATGGCGGATGAACTAAGCAGGAAACCCACAGGAAGATGATGATGATGTCATGATGATGATTGAACCCAACAATAACAAATTGATAATAATTAATCAATCATCAATTAATCTAATCTAATCAGATCTAATCTGATTGTTAATACAAAATTGAACCCAGATCGTAAAATAAAACTTTGAGAAGCAATCAAATTTCTTAATAACAAAACCCAGTTCGTGACCATTTAAATTTTATAACGAGTACAAATTATAATTCTTCAAATTTAAAACTCACGATAAACATAAAATAACATGTAAATAATTCATTCAATCAAACCTAGCTTTGATACCACTGTTAGTAATTGTAGGAAATTACCTCTAAGGTTAATGCAGCGGAATTCAAAAGTTTTCCTACATGGATCGTTGATTGAATGATTATTTAACATGCTTCATATAAATGACTTACCCGTTATCCAGCTTCCAGCTTCCATTAATGAATGATCTAATCATGAATTTGTTCTTCAAAGAACAATTGATGATCTTCTAACGATTCTGACTGAACTCAGAACAATTCTAAGCTGCCTACGTACCCTCAGGATCAAGTCAAACGTAGTTCAATTAATGGTTGATGAATTCTCCATGGATGCTAGGAAATCCATATTCATAATCTACATTAAGCAACACAATAAATCTCAAGATCATAATAAAATGAGAATTAATCAAAGAAGAAAAGAAAAGAGTTAGAACGAATACAACCGTGTAGAAGAAACTCAAAAGAGAAGGAGAGCTCTAAGCCACAAATCAGCAACAACACGTATCAAACCCTACTAACCAATATCAGCCGCCTACTGATGGATATATGTGCATAAAACGCATAATCTATTTACATGGGCCTAGCCCAGTCGGCTGGTATACTAGTCAATGAGCTGGAGGTCTTGGGTTCGAAACCCACTACTATCAATCCTTTTCTTTTGGGCTTTTAACACTTGAACCTCATTCTAAATTGGTTCAAATGCATATTCTAACTTTAATTAATTAAATCCAATTTAATCTAATTATTCTTTTCTTCTTTTATTAATTAAATCTAATTTAATTAATTTACTTTCTACAAGTATAAATTAATTAAGTACTTTGAATTCAATTCAACTTAATTAATTAATTCTATCAAATAGAACATTCTCAACAATATTAAATTAAATATTTATCAATCCAATTGATATCTTATTTAATATAGTAATTAAGTCATAAATCCAATTTTAACTTAATTAATGATTTCCATCAAATTAAATGTCATTGACAATAGTAAATCAAATCTTATCAATCCAATTGACATTTATTTTACCCTAATGCTTAATCGGGAGAATCGTCACCTAGTTGTATATGACCCATAGGCCCTCACATATTAGGCAATGATCAAATCAAGGTCTCAGTGAATATTCCTAGACAATCGTCACTAGACAATACTAATATGTAAGAAACGTTTGTTGAGGAGATACAAACTGCCTGTGATGTAGAGTACTTTGATGATACGGTCCTTTCATTCTCGAATACTCGAATGAGTCTAGAATATGGATTAGTGTCTATTCCAATAACTCATTCATTGTCTCTCAATCTTCTCAGTCGATCTAGATGATTATGTCCAAACACCATTTTGACATATATCTTTGCAGTGGCCACTGACTAATGATCGCACTAAATATGAGATGTAGAGTATTCTCTCCTTGAATCTATTCGGAGGAATGAATCCTGATCTTGGTCCAATCACTCACACCATATGCTTCCTAATATACCCAACGCATGCCGTATCTACCCTACTTTAAGAGTGCAAGCGTTGCGCATGGTCAAAGTATATTATCCCACATATGATGTAGTATTGACCTCAAGTCTGAGGACTATTACATCACCCTACAATCCGATACTCCCATAGACACTTAAATAGAATTTACCAAATGGTTTCTCGGCTGGGTATGCCAACACTCTCCAAAGTGTCCATGTGTTCATCATGAATAACCAAGCTATTCGCAGCAGTGAGAACTACTACATCCTCGAAGGATCTGATGCAACACATGCTAGTCTCTATCGCATCATTGATATCCCATATCTCAATGACCATCAACTAGTGGCTAATTTTAGGACTTAAGTTCTGACACGCAAGCTCCCACTAACTTGGTGATTATCTTTAGTCCTTGGGAATATCTTACAGAATAATTCAGACAACCAAATAATCTATCCAGTAAATGTAATGCCAATTGTATTTATGTATGCTTAAATAAACGTAACATAAATAAATACCAATAAGCTGAATGCGGTAAAGTACATATCGTCCTTAATGTTGGTTGTTTTTAGGACATATATACTTTCATTTAATAGTAGCTTTGCCATATATATCTTTCTTTCTTATACCTTCCTATTTCATTCTCCACTTTCTGTTTGTTTCTTGGGCCTTGTTTCTTTCCTAGTCTTCTCTTTTGTTTTTTTATTGTTCTTTTATTTTCATTAACTCACGATTTGGATTGGATTTTTTTTTATTTCTTTCTTTGGTTGAAATTGAATGTAAATCCTTGGGTATGATGGAAAGAGTCTACTTGAGTAAGATAGAAAGAGTCTGTTCAATTCAATTTAATTCGTTCAATTATTTTTGGACATTTTGGACAAAGTTATTAAGTTAGCTTAATTGTAGTTGGATAATGTGATCAGATCCACACTTGGCCTGTAGTTTGTGTGTAACAAGGAAACATAATGTTGTGTAAACTAAATCAAGCATTAAAGTTATGTTAAAAAATTTATAAGGAAAGTTAAAACACCAATTGGAATTGTCTACTTTTTTTGTGTTCAAAATGTAATAAAAATGCGTTTACAACTCATAATCTATCGGCCAGCCCCTTTGTTCTGAATTCTAATACTGCGAGGAGGATCTATTCTGTATTGCAAAGTGCTTGCGTGTTGACAAACTGTAATTGGTAATTGCTAGCTGCGGCACAATGATTTGAATAAATGACTAGAAATGCACAGGACTATTCTTCAGTTCGAAAGATGTGTTCCAAAGTGGGTGTAGATCCGACCTAAGGAACTGTGAACCAAACTCTATTGACGGTTCTACTTCTAGAACTGAAACTGGCAGTTCACGGTAAAATCAAACTTCGCGGTAAAACCGAAATTATATGTTCATGATTCTGGAACGAGGACCGTATTGTGTACTTATTGTTCTGTTTCATCATTTATGGAATCGAGGAACCGTAAGGAACTGGATGGTTCTATGGTTTCATAAACCGTAGATTCTAAAACTGTAAACGCCAGCCGGTTATATAGCTAATTATAATTGTTAAGCTCTATAATTTGAGCTTAAAAAAATCCTATATAGACAAATTAGTACATTCAAGTCATTAGGGATGATTAGTAATTAGAGTTAAACGGTAATCCCGTTGTGTTAAAAATAAAATTGAGACTGATGAAGGTTTGAGACTGAAAACAGAGAAGGATTCAATTAACATTGGAGAAGACCTAGAAGCTAAATGCGTCACCATACAGTTCGGTGATTTCCTCAGCAGAATCCGTCTTGATACGTGGGAGCACAACGCTGCGTCACATCAAAAGCGGAATAGAGAAGGGTCAAAACAGAGCAGCCCTTTTT
Organism: Plantago ovata; assembly: GCA_028274465.1. Lineage (NCBI taxonomy): Eukaryota > Viridiplantae > Streptophyta > Magnoliopsida > Lamiales > Plantaginaceae > Plantago > Plantago ovata. The sequence goes on from CM051458.1 coordinate 50,390,530, forward strand.
TCGTAACAAACCGTGCTGCAAAAATTTGTCCTTATTATCAGTAGTGAACCGAGTCTTCAATCCAAAGATAGAAAAAGTTTGTTAGGATTTTTCTCTACATATTTTACGGCTCTTTTAGTTTTTCTGATTTTGCGGACTAGGTCTCTCTTTCCTCATTATGAATAGCTGATGTAATTTTCAGATTCATAATCATCCAAAAAACTCTCTGTATTTCATTACTTGAGAAATAAATCAACATTCAATCTCAAATATCTTTATTTTAATTCTTTTAATATGGTATCTCGAGATTAGGTCATACCTAGGACTCTCTTGATTTTATCTTGGCTCATACACTCAGTTTCTCATGAAATCAAAAGTACAATTTTATATTGTAACACAGCCAAAGATGCATCGGAGATATGCATAACAAAATGATGTGAAAATTTATTCACTAGAACAAAGCTTGAACAATCTGAGTCAAGGAAACAAAACTGTTGCTGAATATTTTAACAATCTATCGGCTATATGGGAGGAGCTATCAAACTATGAGCCTTTACCAGCCTGTGAATGTGGTCTGTGTGAATGCAAGTTGAACGAACAAGCTTAGAAACTGAATGATAGGAGAAAGCTTTTTAAGTTTCTCATGGGTTTGAACGACTCATATGAACTGGTCAGAAGTCAACTTATCTCTGCTGATCCAAAGCCTTATCTGGCATATTACTTGGTTTTGCAAGAAGAGAAACAAAAACAAGTTAGAGTTTCATTACCACACAACATGGAAATCTCTGCACTTGTTGCTGGTTACAAAGGAAAAGGTGCCAAGAAAGAATTATGGTGCACTAACTGCCACATGAGCAATCATAACAATGAGAATTGCTTCAACATCATTGGATATCCACCATCTTATGCTCCCAAGAAACAGAACTATGAGCAAGGAAATAGGAGTGGTTACTACAACAAAGGAGGTAGAGTAGCTCCTGGAGAAAGAGGGAGATCTGATGCACGCTACATGAATGAAAGAATGCATGATTCATGCCCCGTCAATGTTAACAATGCTACTGGGAATTCCAGTCATCAGACCACCCTCACCAATGAACAAGTCCAATAGCTCCTAGCACTTGCGGAAAGGCAGAAAAATGCTGAGAACAAGGCAATTGTCCCTGCACCAACTGTGAACTCCACTGCAGGTATTTTTTCAAAATTTCCTATAAAACCTTGGATTATTGATTATGGCACATCACATAATATTATATCTGATGCATCTCTTCTCTCTACTAATATTCAACAAGTAAATAGTAAGGTACAATTACCTAATAGTTTATATGCTCCTGTCACACATATAGGTGATATATGCTTTAAGAATAATCTGGTTTTGAAAAATACTTTATGTGTGCCCTCATTCAAAGTAAAATTATTATCTATTAGTAGAATGAGAAAAGATAATCCCATTGAACGTTATTTTCTCTAAACAAAAATATTTTCTATCTCATAGGACCAATACAAGAATTTGGACCAAATATGCAACGATGGATGGGCAGATTGAACACAAGAATGGTCTCTACTACTTGAAGAATGAAGAAGATGAAGTTATTTGTGATTCCCAGAAGGCATATGCCATCAATAAAGTCTCTGAAGCTGATATTCCTAATCACTTGTGGCACTATAGATTAGTACATCCCTCCCAAGAGAGACTTAGACTAGTTAGCTTAGAATTTCCATCTATTTCATGTAAGGATTTCTCTTTCTGTACTGTTTGTTATCAATCCAAGCAGAAAAGAACAAGTTTTGAATCTAGCATTTCAATATCTAATGAATGTTTTGATCTTATTCATTGTGACCTATGGGGTCCCTTCTCTGAGAAAACAATACATGGTCACAGCTACTTTCTCACCATAGTAGATGATAAAAGTAGAGTTACTTGGGTACATTTACTCAAGAACAAATCTGACACACAGGAAAACTCTACAAAACTTTATTACTATGAAAGAAACAGAATACAAAACAAAGGTTAAAAAATTGTGAACTGATAATGGAATGGAATTCCACATGCTTGACTTTTATAAAAGCAAAGGAATAATTCATCAAAAGACTTTTCTCTACACGCATCAACAAAATGCAGTCATAGAACGCAAGCACCAACATATTCTGAATGTTGCAAGATCACTAATGTTTCAAGGAAAATTGCATTACAAGTTTTGGGGAGAAGCTGTACTCACAGCAGTTTATCTAATCAATCGAATACCAACACCACTTCTACAAAACAAAACACCTTATGAAGTTCTTAAGGGGGAGAAATCTAACTACAAGAACATTAAGGTGTTTGGTTGTCTCTGTTTTACGTCTAGCTTACTAGTTCCAAGGAACAAATTCGATGCTAGATCAAGAAAAAGCATGTTTCTGGGATATGTTTCTAATGTAAAAGGTTACAAATGTTATGATTTAGAAACTAAGAAAGTATTTGTATCAAGAGATGTATTTTTTTGTTGAAAATATATTTCCCTTTCATAATAAGATACAAAACAACTTGTGATCTACTCACTCGGATTAGTCCCAGAATATACAAGAAAAGAATGGGAAACACCAAATCTAAGTAATAGATCAGACTCACCTGATTCATATCAATTCTTCAATGATGACATTGAAGACTATTCATCAAGGTTGACATATATCTTAAGCATTGAACTGTAAGAAAATATGGTCAGAATAACCCCTAGGGTTGGCGCAGCGGAATTTTAAAAAATTTCTTAACAAGCATACTGATTAATCATGCATATAAAGTATATTAAACACATCAGAGAAGAAGACTTACAACACTTCGAATGCTAGAACAACAATCGATTTTGGTGCAGGATTCTAGTCAATCAAATCCTCGTAGTAATTAGCAAAATCTTCGCCTTCGGTGAAGTCGAAGATGTTTAATTCGTCTTCTAGAATTCCTGCAAAATAAAGGTTAGTATCGAGCTTCGATTTTCCTCAACCTTGGTATCCACGGATGAACGAACAACTTATCGAGAGAATGCTAGGATATTCTCGAGTCAAACTGGGGGTTTGAATTTGGTCAAGGGGGCGGCGTCGCGCGCGTCTAAGGAGAGGAAGGAGGAGAGCTTTTTCTTGAGAGAATTGTGTAGTAGAATGAATGAATAAAGCTCTCTACTATCTTTCTTATATAGTAGTCAATAGAAGCCTAAATAAGGTTCTATTAGATTTCTGAAACAATTAAGAAACCAATTCTTAATGCACAAGTAAAACCTTTACCTAATTAGTTCCAAACTCCAAATAGGTAAAGCCTTTCCCATCTCCTAATTAATTCAAAACTCAATTAGGAAGTCTTCTACAAACTTGTTTAATTGGGAGAGGGAGTCAAACTCCTCCCCCCTTGCTCAAACGCAGCCGAAGCCACAAGGGAGGTGGGTCCCACGTTTTGAGACCCACATTTAAATGTGGTGGCAATTTTAAATCTAATTTAAATCTTGCCCAAGTGCACATATTAATCTAATTAATATATTTTTTCAATTACTCCTTTAATTATATTTCTAAAATATAATTACCATTAAATTGTTTTTATAAATTCAATTAATATTCTTATAATATTAATTGCGCCATAACTAATTATAATTAGCCATGCTAATTATAATTCCTTTCCAACAGACATGCAGATAAGCTGGTTGACCACATAGTGTGACCCATAGGGGCTCATTGTATTAAGCTAGACAAGACACTAGGCATATTATGGAATTCCTAGACAATTCCATTTGCAATATTAATACATGCGGGCGTTTGAGAGGAATCTCAAAACTACCTTTCGTTGTGAAGCCTGTTGCACTCAATGCGACGATGGTAAGGTCCTTTCATCTGACTGACTCGTAGGATCGATGATGTGTCTATCCCATTAATGCACTCATGGCGTCTCAGGGAGTTTTTTTGTTGGGTAGACATATTTATGACCATCATAAATATTATGTATGCTGGCCAGCGGTTTTACCATCACAACTATGACGACTATGAGTAGTTCTCTCCTATGCTACACATGAGAGATGAATCCTCTCCAAAGTTCACTTACCATCCACATTTGTATTATTGCCATGACCCCAGAAGGGCCGTATCTACCACGTATTTCAGGGTGCAAGCATTGGTTCCAACCAAAGGGAATGGCGCAACAAATGTGATGGTAAAGCCCTGAGAGTCTAAGGATGAATGACATCACTTCCACAGCTCCAGTTCCCATAGACACCTACATTGTAGTTTACACATCGATGGGATATCTGGTGGGTACTAAGAATGTTCAGATAATCTTCTCGGACAACTATGCGCAGTTATGGGAACATTATGGACTCGCTCCAACGATCCGTTCCGTGGTCGTGGGATCGACCACACTTTCTCCAACAAATATAACCTCCACGCATACTAGTCTCAAATGCCTCATTCAGACCCCTTCACCTGGAAAGAAATATGTCTGTGTTGGTCCCTTTAAACAACAAGAAAATACTAGGGGGGGGGGTGAATAGTCTTTTCAAACTTTCGTCGTTTAAAAACTTTCTCAGCAAGGGCTTATTACTTTTCAGTAATGAGTTTGCTGATACTTCTTTCTCAGCAAGCACTAGTTACTTTTCAGTAACGAGTTTTACTGATACTTAAATTCAGAGCGCGGAAGTCTTTGTACAATAAGTGCTTTGTCAGTAAGTGAACAGAGTGAGATTGTACAGAAAGATATGCTTTGCTGAAAACTAAATGCAGTAAGTAAATCACACAAACACTTTTATAGTCTTATCTGAGAGTGGCGTAATCTCTCAACTAATCCACTTTGTCCTTTCTAGGACTGAATCCACTAAGATAAGTTTGAGGTTCCTTACAACACCTATCTAGAGCGACTCAACAGAAACCAAAGCACACTTGCTTCGTTTCCAACCTAACTAGAGAACAAAACCTTGTTCTCCACCAAACTTGGGACTTATAATCAGCAACACTATGCTCGATTAAGTTCCCCCTGAATTTCACGCCTGAAAGGGTGTTTTTCAATTAGAGAGGTTTGGGATGAGATAACTTGATTATAACTTATTCAGCTACAACAAGTAATCTAAGAAACAAAACTTTGAATACTTTCCAGTAAACAAGTTTGATTGTTTCTGGTGTCAAGACTTTTCTTGTTCGAAAGAAAGAACACTTAACTAATTTCTTAGCCGTGTATGTTCTACTTCTTCACAAGTAGCTTTTTCAAGCTTTAAGTCTTGGAACGGATCAATGGCAGTAAAAAGTATTGAACGGTATGCGAGTTTAAGCCCAAGGTGAGAGTTTGATCACGTTGTTGACACACTTCAACTCTTTGCCGGATGACCTCTATTTATAGTGAATCAAGGGAGCCGTTTGAATTTCAAATTCTAAGGCTTTGTTCCTTAAGATGTCACTGTCTTGATTTTGTACTTTCAGCAGTATCCTTTATTTGTCTTCTAGTCTTCATGTTCTTCGCGTGCTTACTTTGCACTTAATGTTCATTTGAATGAAATTCAAATATGAACGTTGGAGCGCAAATGCAAGTACTTTCAGCAAGGAGGTCACATATGTTTTTCAGCAAGTGGTTAGTCACAGTTTCAGCAAGCACAACCTACTATGTCGTTTAGATTTTCACTTATGCAAGTTGTGGCTGAAGTTTCCACTTTTTGAGCAACATGTGCCTTTGTAGATACCTTATTTATAAATCTTCTTTAGTCTTCAGTCTTCGAATTCTTCAAGTTTCTGAACGGTTCTAATGCTTCAATAGTTTGTTTGTGTAAACAAAGTACATCATCAACAAATGCTTCAATAGGTTGTTTTTCTTTTCAGAAAACAAGATACATCATAAGCTAATAAAAACACACCTATCTAGCACCTACACTAAGTCTTCAGCAAACGTTCCTCTTTTACAAAGTCCTTTAAAATTCTAAATTCCTATGGACCTTAAGAGTACTAGTTACTGGACTTTCCTTAATTTAGCATGGTTAATTACTCATCAAAATTACAAGTTTCCTAACAAATTTCCCCATTTTTTATGTTAGCAATCCATGGCTAAATTAATTGTTACCCTTTTAGAGGTTTCTAATGTTGAATAAATCAGTTGATTAATACAAACATACTTGAATAATAAAACAGTAAGCATAAGTAGATTGCATAATCGAAAACCAATAAGAGTCAAAAGCTTTATTGCTGATAGTTATCTTTCAGTAAGTTTACAAGAAAGTTCAGAGATAACTACACAATTCAACAAACAAAACAACAAAGCTTTTTACAAGGGACTTAAGCTATTCCAGCAGAAGATTTCCTCAGAATCTCCCTTACACTTTTCTCAGCAAGCGCAAAAACTTCAACACAGTCCTTTTCGTAATCTTCAAGTAGCTTACGGACTTCGAGCTGAATGATCCTTGCATTCTTGCAGGCGGTGTAATGATGGTTTTCACCATTCATTTCTTTGTAGTGCAACACCCACAAGTGCATGCCCCAATTGCTGGCATGGAGAAGTTGTGTATCTGAAATTCCCTTGTTAGCATGAATCTTCCTTAACTAGAGAAGATCTTCTTCTTGATCCTTGGCAATGAGATAGAAATACTCATAATGAATCAAGCCATATTTCTTCTTTGACTTCTTGGTTAAAGGGTCAGAGTAGTAAGCAACATCAATTGGTTTGATTAAATCTATCTCTTGCTTCATTTGCTTGCCAATAGATGTTCTTCTTACCAAGACTTCCAGATTAAGCCATCTTGCAGCAATGTTTCTTGGGTAGGGAGGAGGATCCCTTTCGTTCCTTTTCATCTTTAATTCAATCCAAGTGTACATTTGATTCAGTACATCAGTTGGAAAGAAATCATTTGCCAACACATCTTCCAGCTTTAAGATCCAACAACCATGAAAATTTATGATCACATTTTGAGTTGTTTCCTCATTGTTGGTCTTGTATAATCAATGTCGGAGCCAATGGCAATGCTGGCTAGCCTCTTTTCTTCCTGTCTTTGCCTTCTTCTTCTTGACTTTGCATTTTCTTGATCTCTTGCTGAAGATCTTGAGTCAGAAGAGAAATATTTTGAATGGCCAGACGGAGTTAGGGCTGTGATTGGTCTTTCTCTTATAGCTTGAGCTATTGTTTGATTGTCATCATCATCATCATCTTCATTCAGATCTTGATGACTCTCAGTGTGACAGTATTCATGAGTTTCAGCAGATGTTCTTCTCCTTTTCGGATTTGCTGAATTCAACTCAGAATCTGTTTCAGCTTGTCTTTTAGAACTTTGTTCTCTTTCAGCAAGAGGTTCTATTGTCAATGGCGCTTCAACAGGGGTTTTCTTTCTTGAAGATTTTCTCTGTTTATCTTCCCCCTTAGACATGGATTGCATCATTGGAGTAATGTGCAGAGAGAAAAACTCATTGCAATTTTCAGCAAGAGTACTTAGGCTATTGTACTTAAGAATAATTGCTTGCTGATCAGTGGTCAGCTTGGACAATTCTTGTTTTATACTCACCAAGTTCTCCTCATGTCTGCGCTCATTTTCGACTTTTTCTTCAATGAAAGTCTGAGCCTTTTTCAATGCGGTCTTTGCCAGTTTGAGTGCTTGATTGACATCTTCTTCATAGCTTTTGTGATGTAGACTGATGTCTTTCTGAGCTATGGTAAGAGAAGTAGTGCGTTTCAGCACAATTGCCAGTATTTTGCCTATGTCAAGCGGACTCTCAGCAAGCAGTGCATTGTCCTCTTCTTTGCAGGCTTTGTGGACTTCCATTAGTGCTTTAAATCTTGGAGTAAAATCCTCCACACTAGGGAACGACACTAAACAAGGTGTTACGGAATGAACTTTAAGCTCAGTAGCGAATTGATCATCTTGGGTCAGCAAATGGCATCTTATATCATCTCCTACATCATTTTCATCATCAGGAGGAGGAATTGTAACCACTGCGGGTTCAACTTTCTTTGTTAGATCTTCTTCATTTGCTGAGAGATCTTCTTCGTCATCAGATTCATCAAGGCTAGCAACCTTGGTTCCTAAATCTGTAGCTTCATTCCCTTTCGGTTGAGTGGTTGCTGAGGGCAACTCTTGAGACTCAACAACTGGAGTTTCACCAGTAGTAACTTTTGATTGAGTGGGTGCTGAGGGCAACTCTTGAGACTCAACAACTGGAGTTTCACCAGTAGTAATTGGAAGGGAGGAGACTTCCGTATGCTTTACTCCTGAAGATTGAGCAATGTCTAGATTCTGCGTATGCCTTGCATGAATCTGTAGACTGTTTTGAAGTGCTCTTTGATAATCTTCATCCATTTCTTCATCATCAAGGTTTGGTTCAGTGACCTTGGCATCGAGTGAATTTAACTCGGCATCAGAAAGCTTACTTTTGCCTAATTTCATTTCAGCACGCTTTCTGGCGTACTCTTCTTCAGTTTCAGCAACTTGTTCAGTTGCTTGAGTACTTGTCTTAGCAGGACCAGGATTGGATTCTTGTTGCTGACTTGGTGTGTGATCAGCTTGCTGATTTTCAGTATCATGACGTTCAGTCTCAGCAACTGTCAGTTTAAGTCCACCAGCATCAGGACTAGGACATTGATTATCATCATCATCATCCTTTTTGTCCTTAGAATCTTTTCCTTCATCATCACTTGGATCTTTGGGAATGTTCTCATCCTCTTCTTCTTCATCATCGTTCGTCAGTATGACCAACTCAAAATGTTTGTACATTGCGACACTTGTTACTTCCTCTTCTTCATTGATTTTGTGTGGATCAGCCACCACGGGTACAAAGGAACCCTTGAGCATCACAGCTTGTTCAGCTGGAGAGGCACTCTTGAATTTGACTTTCATATTCTCTCTAGTTAGAGCAATCAGGCTTGAGCTCATGAGCTGAGAATATGTCAATTCTTCTGGAAGTATGGAGTGCACAAACGTCTTGAGTTTCAACAGAGAAAGTCTCTCTTTCTCGTTGGACACATGAAGGTGAAGATCAGAAAAGTCCATCCTTCTGTACCTTTGCCAGTTGCTGACAGATTTAGTAACTCTGGTCAAGGTATTTTTCTTGAAGTCCGAGTAAAGTTCCTCAGAATTTACTTTCAGATCTTCAGTGATGTGAACCACTTCAGTGGTCTCCTTTTGAGCCTGAAAAAGAATAAAATTAAGTTCAGGAAAGTTTTGGAGAATAGTTTTAGAGTCAAAAGCTGGAACATGATTTACCTGCTGAGATTCAGCAAGCTCATGTTGCACACTTGTTTGTGCTGGTACTATTTCATTGCTTCAGGAGCTTGAGAAGCATCCTTGAATTGTTCATCCTGAAATAATTTAAGTTAGATACAAGCACCAAGTTTTCAAACTTAGTTGAATTACCAAAAACTTCATCTACCTGCTGAACAGGAGGTGTGGATTCTGGTGCAAAAGTTTCAGCAACCTTCTGACTTGTATCTTGAGAAGTCTGTAAAGAAATCATTATATTAGCAAAAGAATGAGTTTCAGATAGTGAAGTTTTGCTTATGGTTGAGTTAACTACCTACTGAAGAAGGGCAGGTGGTGACTCAGTCCTTTCAGCAATGACAACTTCTTCAATATCTGGGACTTGTTCTGCAGCAGACTGTAAGAAAATACGGTCAGAGTTACCATCAGGGTACGCAGCGGAATTTCAAAAAAATTTCTTAACATGCAGGTTAATTGATTATGTATATGCCGTATATATTTAAACACGTCAATTAGAAGACTAACCGTACTCCAAAGCAAGCACAGCTTCCAAGTCTTCGTAATAATCCGGTGAATCTTCTCCTTCGTCAAAGTCGAAGATATCTGCAATTCTTTGATTATCTGCAAGACAATAAAAGTTAGTTTCCAGCTCCTAGAACCTCAACCATGGTATCCACGGATGAACAGCCTATCGGAAAGAATGCTAGGATATTCTTTGTGTGACCAAGAAGATGGGGCGACAGTTTTCCTCCGGTGAGAGGGGTGGCGCGTGTGGCTAGTATGGAGAGGTAGGGGAGAGCTTTTTATTTTCTCTAAGAAAACTGGGTATTCAACTGTGTGAAAAACTATCTGTTGAATCAACCATGATAAAAGCTCTCTAATAGTCTACTATATATAGTAGTCAATAGAAGTCTAAAGCATAAGCAATTAGACTTCGTAAAGGAATAAGAATTTAATTCTTATCGCACTAGGAAACCAATTTCAAGTCTAGATTCATTCCCAATCAAATTAAAACTCAATCAGGAAAATCTAACTTATCCCTTGGACTTCTAATAGAGGAAGGAGTCGAACTTCTTCCCCTACTCAGCTCCCGCGCGCGCGTGTCCTATGGGAGATAGGTGGGTCCCGATTTTGGGACCCACTTATAGTTCTAAGGCAATTCAAACTCCAAGTAGATTTTGCCCATGTGCATATGTTAATTCTAAATTAACATATCCTTTCAAATCAAACCTCTATTATATTTCTAAAATATAATCTTTAATTGTATTTACATAAAATACAATTAATTAGCCAATTCAATTAATAATTCCAAATCATTAATTGAGCCACTAAATATTATAATTAATTCCAAATCAATTATAATCCATCAATCACAATTAATTCCAAATCAATTGCGATTCCATCTTCAAGGATATTCTGATAAGCTGAATCACCACATAGTGTGACCCATAGGGCCTCATTGTATTAAGCAAGTCCTAGACTAGGCAAAATGAATTCTTAGACGGTTCCATTTGCAATATTAATACATGAGGACGTTTGAGTGGTTTCTCAAAGCAAACCCTTTCGTTGCGAAGTCTGTTGGCGATGGTAACGTCCCTTCATGTGACTGACTCGAATGTATCTAGGATCGATGAAGTGTCTATCCCAATAATACATCCACGGGCGTCTTCAGTGAGTTGCATGGTGAATCCAATATCTATTATGACCATCATAATAATATTGATACGCTGGCCAGCGGTTTTACCAATCACAACTATGAACGACTATGAGCAGTGCTCTCCTGTGCTACACATGAGAGATGAATCCTTCACAGAGTCACTTATCATCCCCATTTGTATGTAGCCATAATCCTGGATCGTGTCTTAGGTCAGCTACTTATTCACAGCTGACATCGACGGGTCCACCAAGGATATGGGGCAACAAATGTGATGATAAAGTCCTGTAAGTCCAAAGGACGACTGGCATCACTTCGACAACTTACCGGTTCCCATAGACACTTCGGTGTAGAGTATACATCGATGGGAGTGTCCGGTGGGTACTTCCATTGTTCGGTAATCATCCTTCGAACAACTATGCGCAGTTATGGGAACGTTTCTTGATTGTCCAACAATCCGTTCCGTGGCCGTGGGATCGGCTCACACTTGCTCCAACAAGTATAATCTCCACGCATACTAGTCTCAGCTGGTTCATTCAGACCCCTACATCCGAGATGAACCTCGACTAGGGAGAGTTTGGGATAGATGATAACTCACATAGCTCCCACTATCTTTGTGATCGGTCATCTATCCGAGGGGACATGTTTAATATCAATGCAGACAGAAATAGAGATATGACATGCTGCATGTCTGGTGTAATATAAATATGAAAGCGATACTCCATAGTCAAACAACAAACATATATTATATTACGTTGACCTGTGTAATAGTACATATATGCCCTTTATAAGGGCTGCATGCCCTTAATAAGGACTGTCTCTAGGACATATACACTATCAATCTCCCACTTGGACTAGAGCCAGTCACCTTTATGCTTAATACCCAGATTAGCATAATGTCTTAAGTGGACTTCCACTGATAAGACCTTGGTGAAAGGATCTGCCACGTTGTCCGTGGTAGAGACACGTTCTATACTAACTTCTCCTCTATCAATAATCTCACGTATAACGTGATACTTTCTAAGTACATGTTTGTTCTTGTTTGTAGATATAGGCTCCTTAGCTTGAGCGACGGCGCCCGTATTGTCACAATAAATCGTTATTGGACTAGGAGCAGGAACAACCCTCAATTCCTTCAAGAACTCTGACATCCAGACAGCTTCTTACGATGCTTCTGATGAAGCAATGTACTCGGCTTCTATGGATGAGTCAGCAACCGTGGCTTGCTTAGAACTCTTCCAACAGATAGCTCCTCCGTTCAATTTGAATACGTATCCTGTCTATGACTTAAAGTCATCAGGATCTGATTCAAATCCAGCGTCGACATAACCAGACATCTTTAATTCTGGTTCTCCACCAAACACCAAGAACATCTCTTTAGTCCGTCGAAGGTACTTAAGAATGTTCTTTACAGCAGTCCAGTGAGGTACTCCTGGATTCTGTTAGTGTCGACAAGTGACACTAAGCGCATATGCCACATCGGGCCTTGTGCAATTCATTGCATACATTATAGACCCTACTGCCGAGGCATAGGGCACACGACTCATTGCATTTCTTTCTTCATCAGTTTTAGGACCATCCTTAACTGATAAGACAATTCCATGCCTAACTTGGAGAAAGCCTCTCTTCGAGTCGTCCATCTTATAATGCTTCAGTATTTTGTCGATGTAGGTGGACTGTGTCAATCCTAACATCCTCTTGGATCTATCTCTATAGATCTTGATCCCTAGGATGTAGTTCGCTTCACCCAAGTCCTTCATTGAGAAGGTACTTGATAACCAGACTTTAGTCTCTTCTAGCATAGAGACATTGTTTCCCATGATCAAAATGTCATCAACATAGATGATCATGAAAACGACTCCCTTGTCGCTGTGCCTAGTGTAAACACAGGGATCTTCCTTGCTTCTGATGAAGTCAAACGATTTGACAGCTTCATCAAAGCGGATATTCCAGCTCCTAGACGCTTACTTTAGCCCATAGATGGATCTTTGTAATTTGCATACAACAGTCGACCTGGTTTTACTAATAAAACCTTCCAGCTGTACCATATAGACCTCTTCCTCAAGGTTGCCATTGAGGAAGGCAGTCTTTACATCCATCTGCCAGATCTCATAATCATAGTAGGCAGCTATCGCAAGTAGAATTCGAATGGACTTCAATTTTGCTACCGGTGAAAAGGTTTCATCGTAATCGATGCCATACCTTTGCGTGTAGCCTTTCGCCACAAGTCTAGCCTTGTGCGTTTGTACCTTGCCATCGGCATCTGTCTTTCGCTTAAAGACCCATTTGCACCCAATAGGTCTAACCCCTTGGGGCAAGTCTACCAAGTTCCAAACTTGGTTCAGGTACATGGAGTCCATTTCCAATTCCATGGCCTCTTGCCATTTGTCTGAGTCAATATCAATTATTGCCTCTTTGTAGGTCTCGGGATCTTCCCGATCTGATAAGCCGACATCAAGTTCACTGATGTCTTCTATCATAAAGCTTTGCTTCTGAGGTCCTTTTAGGATCCTCTTCGACCTACGGAGCTCGACTGGTTCTGGTGCTTTTCTTTTCTGGCTTCGTGTAACACGAACATTATCAGTGGGCACTGATGCAGCTGGTCGCGCCCCGCGACCCTGTTCCCTAGCGGGAGGCTGCTCTTGTGCAACTTGTTGCACAGGTTGGTTGACAACGGGTTCTATTGGTGTGGTTTCAACTGTTGATCTAATCACAGGACTCCCACTGACTATGACATGCCTAGCAAGTGTCATATCATTACCCTTGTCTGCTTCGAAAGCTCCCACTGAACTTGAGTCCAAATCAGAAGATTTAGAGAACTCATGTTCGCGCGTGTCAAAGTCTTGAATTTCTTCAAGTTCTATCATGTCATCTAACCTCTCTTCTTCGAGGTATTCTGCTTCTAAAAACTTGACGTTTCTAGATACTATCACCTTGTGATCTTCAGCATGATAGAATTCATAGCCTCTCGTCTGACGAGGATAGCCTATGAAATATACTTTGACACCCTTGGCATCTAACTTATCAGTGAGCATCAGTTTGACTATCGTAGGACAGCCCCAAGGTCTAAGATAGCCCAGTGAGGGCTTCTTTCCCTTCCATAACTCATAAGGAGTCTTCTCCACTGATTTAGATGGTACACGGTTCAGAATGTAGATTGCAGTTTGTAGTGCATATCCCCATAGATATTTTGGAAGAGTCGAGAATCCAATCATTGATCTCACCATGTCTAACAGGGTTCGATTCCTTCTCCCAGACACACCATTTAACTGTGGTGTTCCAGGAGGAGTCCATTGCGATTGAATTCCATTTTTCTTCAAGTAGTCAAAAAATTCTTCACTAAGGTATTCACCTCCTCGATCTGATCGAAGAGTGACTATCCTTAGGTTCAATTCATTCTCGACCTCATTCCTAAACTTCTTGAATTTCCAAAGGTCTTGGATTTATTCTTCATAAGATAAATATATCCATACCTTGAGAAATCGTCAGTAAAGGTAACGAAGTAAGGATAACCTCCACGTGCTTGGACTTTAGAAGGTCCACATACATCGGTGTGTATGAGCTCTAAGCAGCGAGTGGCACGAACACCTAGTCCAACAAAAGGTTTGTTCGTCATCTTACCCTTAACACATGATTCGCATGTACCATATGATTCAAAATCAAATGGTTCTAAGTAGTCCAACTTCCTTAGTCTTTGAATCCGTGTTTCATTGATATGGCCTAGCCGACAATGCCATAGATAAGATGGATTATTCTTCCTACTTGAAGACGGTTGTTTGTTATGTATTTGAAATAAAGGTAGACTACTTTGCAAAATATATAAACCATTCACTAAGCGAGCTTTTCCATAATACTGGTCATTTAACGAAAAATGACAAGTATTATTCGCAAATCGAAAGGAAAAACCCAAATTGTCTAACAATGGAATGGAAATAATATTTCTGACAATGGATGGAACAAAATAAACGTTATCAAGTTCCAAACATTGTCCTGATGGTAAATCTATCTTGCAGCGTCCAACGCGTTTGGCTTCAACTGGATTGTTTTTCCCAATATGCAAGTCTGATGGTCACGAATTTGTCAGACTCGATTAATCAAATAAATTTGTTATTTAGCCAAAGGCAATTCACAACTACAACGAAAACCATAGTGTAGCAGTAGAATAACCTCGAGTGTCGATCTCTAAGGACTATAACTAGCTTTATCAAATCTAATTTAGAATATAAAAACAACAGACAGTATAGCAAAGGTTTTTCTTAACAGATAATGGAGATTGGTGATAGTATGGTCCTTCAAAGCATAACGGGTTAATAATCATGCGTAAATTCCTCGGTTTTGCATGGAGATCTTTGATCAATAAATTGTCCTGTTGTAATTATCAAACACTATGAAGATATAGATTCTGATGGGTCAAAAACCAAAGAGTTGTCCAATTGTCTTCCGTAATTATTCAACACTACGAAGATATAGATTTAATTAGGTCAAAGACCAAAGAATTTTCCAATTGTGTGCAATAATTAATCAACAATGTGAAGATAAATATTTTGCAAGATCAAAGAAATAAAGCAATAACACGGAGTATAATGCGCGATATAGCCATTAGCATAATTATCAACCCTTCGCTAAGAATTCACATACTATCACCAACGATAAGTTTAGCTACTCATAGTTGTCATGCAATCAACAGAAATCATAGAAGAAAACATATTGAGAGATATATAAAAATAAGTAGAAAAACTGTAAGATACAATGTTACCGAAGGTTGTCAGTCTCCGAAGAATCGCGATCTTACAAGCTCCAAACTGCTATGAAAAAGTATCTCCTAAGCTATGAACCCCCAGAATAGGCTCTGGGAAGTTCCTACCTAAAACTACAGAGAAATGTGAGAGAATAGGTCTGGAAAAGTATGAAAAACGGAGAAAAACTGAGCAACTATATATAGTGTTCGAATTAGTGTGGGGCGAAGGGCCCCACACACCGGGCGAGTCGCCTGGTGTGGGGCGATTCGCCCCACATCCCGGGCGATTCGCCCGGGAGAAAAACTCAGGATTTTGCGCGTTTTCGACGCGTTTTTGGATTTCTTCCCCTTTTCGGACTCGGTTTCTGACTTCTAGTGGCCTTCTAACCTCCAGATTCGACCCCTAGACTTCAAATCCTATCCGGAAACCTTCAGATTCTCCAAATAGGCTTCTGAAACACCAATTCCTTTTCAACTTCAATATAATTGCCCGGAAAACCTCGTTTTTCAACCAAAACCTGTAAAATAAAAACTAAAGGGAAACGTGACACTATTCTAATAAAATGCCCTAAAATATAGCTAAATTAACATAGAGGATAGCTAAAATAGGTGAAAAAGACCTAAATGAAAGTGTAAAATACACATTCATCAAAGTCGATTTCACCTCGCTTGACTAGCTTGTGTTCAATGAGCCCCTGCACATTATTACAAATGTGTGAGCCACAGGCTGTATCTAATACCCAACCATTGGAGTCAAAAGTAGTCATGTTCATTTCAATAACAAACATACCTGAGCTAGAAGCCAACGGCTTCTTAGCTTGATCTGCCCTTAGTTTAGGACAATCTTTCTTCCAATGCCCTTTCTGCTTACAGAAAAGACATTTATATGTGTGTACCGTTCCGCTCCTCTTGAACTTCCTTTTCTGGTTCAGACGCTTAGGCTTATCACTCGAAGTGTTAGCCTTGGCTCCCGACTTTCCCTTACCCTTAGCACCTTTGTTTCTCGGGTTTAGGTTAGACGGTTGCCCAACATACATGATCGACCTTTCCTTCTTAGGAAGAGTTTGATCATATGTCTTCAGCAGATTATGGAGTTCGGGCAGTGTTACGTCCTTCGCGTTCATGGTGGTTAACGATGAACTGCGAATACGAACTCGGCAATGATTGAAGGACAGATATCACCATGATCTTATTCTCATCTTGAGAACATGTTCAGACATGTTCCCTCCTTCATTGAGCTTGCATCCGTGTATCTCTTTGATCAAATCAAATTCAACACTTCTGGCTATCGTCTTAAAGAGCGACTCAAGATGCTTCAGCATCTCATACGGCAACATGCTATCATGTTGTCTCTGCAGCTCATTGCTCATTGCCGCCAGCATAATACACTGCGCGGATCTAGCATCCTCATGATGCTTATCAGACTTTGCCTTGTTGGCTTGATTCCAAATCAGCAACTTGATCGGCAGTCTGATTCTCGGGACACACGGGATTAGCCTCGTCCAAGACGTACTCAATCCTTTCGTACCTCAGCACCAAACGTATATTCCTGATCCAATCTAGGAAGTTTGGTCCGGTCAAAATTTGCTTCTCTAAGACAGCACGGAGCGAGATACTCGCCATTTCGGTTTTTCTTAGGAGAAATAGTATAAAACGAAAATAATAAATCAACTATTGAAATATTATTTCTAAATACACAGTCAACATAACTAAACAACAAGGTCCTTTAGCTGTTTAGCTCCCACTATTTTCACATATGCTTGCCCCCAAAACAAACATACGGGTAATGTCCAACATGTTACCGTAGTGGCCAAGATCCAAATCCATACTATGCTATACTCCAACGGGGGCTGGTCGCATAGCATAATATGACCGGTAGGACTATCCAATTGCGTCACGCAACTCTTGGTTGTTAAATCTAATTTAACCCGATGCTCTACATATTGTACCTATCGAGGTCGCTAGATACAATATGCAGTAAGTTATAACCATAGGCTTACTCTAATCTGACGATCACCGCGAGTCTGTAAGACGAGGTCGCCAATATAGGAAAACGCAATGAAAGTTCAGAATTAAAGCACCCTATGAAAGCATCTCAGAAATACATACATATATATATTTCTGCACTTATATTGGTTGGGGCTTGTAGCTTGAGGGTTGTTATCAGTCATCTACAAACAAATAAGGGCGCCGCCTACCCATCATGCATGAGCGGTCTACATGTAATGGATGCCGCCTATCCATTCTAGTTCTAAACGCGGTCAAGCACATAATGGGCGCCGCCTACTGATGAATGTGTATTTTACACTTTCATTCGAGTCTTTTTCACCTATTTTATCTATCCTCTATGTTAATTTAGCTATATTTTAGTACATTTTATTAGAATAGTGTCACGTTTCCCTTTAGATTTTATTTTACAGGTTTTGGTTGAAATTCGAAGATTTCTGGGCAATTATATTAAAGTTGACAAGGAATTGGTGTTCCAGAAGCCTATTTGGAGTATCTGAAGGTTTTCGGATAGGATTTGAAGTCTAGGGGCCGAATCTGGAGGTTAGAAGGCTACTAGAAGTCAGAAACCGAGTTCGAAAAGGGGAAGAAATCCAAAAACGCGTCGAAAACGCGGAATTCCGCGAAAAACCCGCCGGGCGAACCGCCGCAAATGTGGGGCGAACCGCCCCACAGTATTTCGGGGCCTATATATAGTTGCTCAGTTTTCTCCGAAAATCATATCTTTCCAGACCTACTTTCTCATCTCTCTCTGTAGTTTTAGGTAGGAACTTCCCTGGGCCTGTCCTGGGAGTTTCATAGCTTAGTGGACACTTTTTCATAGAGGATTGGAGCTCGTAGGATCGCAATTCTTCGGAGATTGACAACCTTCGGTAACTTGTATCTTACACTTTAATCTACTTATTTTATATATCTTTCAATATGTTTTCTTCTATGATTTCTGTTGATTGCATGCCTATTATGAGTAGCTAAACTTATCGTTGGTGGTAGTATGTGAATTCTTAGCGAAGGGAAGATAATCATGCTAATGGCTATATCGCGCATTATACTCCGTTTCATTGCTTTATTTCGTTGATCAGGCACAACCTAAATTCTCGTATGTTGTATTAATTATTATGCACAATTGGACACTTGTCGACCTGTGTGCGAGTTTATCTTCGTAGTGTTGAATAATAACGGAACACAATAGGACAATAGTGATTGACTTGTCAGACCAATTATCTTCGTAGTGCTTAATATTTGTAACAGGACACTAGATTGATTCAAAGATCTCTATGCAAGACCGAGGAATTTATGCATGATTATCGACCCGTTATGCTTTGAAGGATCATACTATCACCAATCTCCATTATCTGTTAGAAAAACCCCTTGCTATCTGTTTGCTGTTTTTATATTCCAAATTAGATTTGATAAAGCTAGTTATAGTCCTAAGAGAACGACACTCGAGTCATTCTACTGCTACACTACGGTTTTCGTTGTAGTTGTGGATTGCCTTTGGATAATTACAAATATTATTTGCTTGAATTCGGAGCACGACATCCGCATCAAATTGGCGCCGCTGCTGGGGACTATACTCCTTTTTCTGTTTAATTTGTTTATATTTACAGCCTTAGACTCCTAATTCTATTAGTTTTAGTTTTCCTTTTTAATCTCTCTCTGATACTGCTTCCCTAGTCTGTTTCTAATTCTCCTTTCCTAGCCTTAGTAGTATTCGATATCTAGAAATATTCTCGATTTTCGAAATTTCTAACGAGGCTAATTTTTAGTTTTGAGTTACTCCTGATACAGATTTCCAGGTATGACGACCTTAAAAGCCCGCTTGACATCGACGTTCTCGCAAGTCAGGAGGGGGTCAGCTATATACTTGGAAGAAGAGTTATCGGGGTACGAGGTAACAAGCACCATAGTGAGAAGGATACCAAGGTTCGAAGAAGGAGAGGATATGAATCCAATAAGCTTCATCAGATCCTATGAAGAGGAGATAGCAAAAGTTCCAGCAAAGGGGTTCACCGAGGATCAATTATGTAGGAAATTATTTCCTTTTGCTTTGGGATATGAACCGAGGATATGGATAGCAAGGTTAGCACCAGGATCACTGAAGACCTGGAGCCAAGTAGTAGAGGAGTTCTTGGCACGTTTCATGCCTTACCATGAGACGATTGCACTATGGAATCGGATCGAATACTTCAAGCAAGGAGATTACGAGCGGTTCTGTGACACCTATGAACGTTTTGAGCTGTATAAACGTGAGTGCCCCCACCACCGTTTCGACGATGGGGAGCTGATTTGGTTTTTTGTTGGAGGACTACGAGATGAAGTTAGGCTTCAAATAGATGGGATATGTGGAGGTATAGAAGAATGTACAGTTGAAGAGGCAGTGAAGGTCTTTCAAACGTACGCCAATGGATCCGCACAATCCGAGAAAATAATGTCGAATGAAGTCGCCAACATATACTCAAATCAAGACGACACTGACGGGTTATACAAAGACTATTCTGAGGACGAAGACATCAGTGAGGAGGAGGAACTTGCGTTTTACGCAGGGATTAAGGCTATTGAGAGTGTCTTCGAGGTAGCACACGCAGGGCAAGCTGAGAACAATCTTCGCATCGAGAAGGCTTTTGAAGCGATCGAAGTAACTGAGCAACTTATCAAAGAACTTAGCCTACTGAAGTGTGGAAGGTGCGGTAAAGAAGTCGAGGATACCCCACAGGAAGTAGTGAGCAAACCATCCGAGGTGAGGAGCGAATCACCCCCCAACTCCAGGGAACCGATCAGTCCTAGTCTTGCCGATGAGACATCTAAAGCTGATCCCGAGCAACCTCCAGCTATTGCTACTGAGGAGAATGAGTGCGAAGAGGTGAATCTACTGCTCCGAGGAGGCAAGATGACCAAAATTCCAAACTTCGTACGTCCTAAGCGGGTGGAACCTACTGAGATCGATAATAGAGGGCCAAGCACAGAACAAGAGGTTAGCGGAAGTTCCAAAGAACCTCAAGAAGTTCCAGAATGGAATGATGAACCAAGACCATCTGTAATAGACATAGATGATGACGAAGTCGAAGTTGGAACTAGTATACCAGGAGAACTTCACAAATCTTCCAATCCATATGTGCCTCCGAAGCCACATGTGCCATACCCGAGTCGGATCAAACCAGCCAAGAAGGATATTCAAGATTCACCCTTATTCCAACGCCTGTCAAAAGTGGAAGTCAATGTACCTCTCTTAGAGTTAATCCAGAACATCCCAGCTTATACGAAATTCTTTCGTGAGATCAAGAACAAAAGGATTATTTCAGGAAAGGAAGTGAATGGGGTTGAAACAGTCAACTCAATTGCCGGATTGCCCATGAAGAAAAAGGATCCTGGAAGCTTCATCATCGACATTGCCTTAGGGAATGGACGCACTACAAAAGCAATGCTCGACTTAGGAGCTAGCATTAACTTAATGCCGTATTCAGTATACAAGGCCCTGGAACTCGGAGAATTAACACCAACTGATATGGTCGTCCAAATGGCAGACCAAAGTGTGAAGCGACCAATCGGGATAATAGAGGACATCCTTGTGAAAGTGGACAAATTGATAATCCCAGCTGATTTTGTAGTAATGAAGTCCGCGGACGAGGGAGAGAGCCACATCCGTGAGCACGTAGTACTACTTGGGAGACCATTCATGGCAACCACCAACACATGCCTTAAACTAAAGGGCAAGAAAATAACCATGGAGGTAATGGGAGAGAAGATTGAGTTGGTAGGATGTAGCATTAGAGATAAGGAAGCTACGGAGGAGTTAAAATTTGTCGATTGCTACGAATCCATAATTCCCGAATTTCATCATTGCCATGGTGAGCGCGAACCACTTGAGGAGGCACTAACAACGCAAGCTGAGACGTGCTACATGACCGAAGAGGCAAGGGAACTAGTTGAAATAATGGATAGCACCCCAGAAATTCCTGCAGGAGAAGAGGTACTTGAACCTTTAGATGATGAAGAAGAAGAAAGAGGGTTTCCTGAAGAACCTAGCTTAGAATTGAAACCACTTCCTGCGCATCTCAAGTATGTGTACTTGGGGGAAAATCAGAAGAAGCCTGTAATTGTCTCCTCACATCTCCCCGACAATGAAGAAAGTAAGCTGATTGAAGTATTGAAGGAAAATTCCGCAGCTATAGGATGGGGAATCAGTGATATCAAAGGAATTAGCCCTACAAGATGCGTGCACAACATCACTCTAGAACAAGATGCCAAACCCGTTAGGCAACCTCAGCGAAGAATAAATCCAGCCATGCAAGAGGTGGTAAAAAAGGAAGTGATCAAGTTGCTAGATGCTGATATGATTTACCCCATTCCTGATAGTCGATGGGTGAGCCCGGTGCATGTAGTTCCTAAGAAATCGAGAGTCACGGTAGAAGAGAATGAGAAGGGAGAATTGGTACCGGTTAGGAAGACCACTGGATGGCGGATGTGCATTGACTATAGAAGATTGAATGCCGCCACTAAAAAAGATCACTTCCCTTTACCATTTATAGATGATATGCTAAACCGCCTTGCAGGGCGGAAGTTTTATTGTTTTCTTGATGGTTTATCAGGTTTCTACCAGATTCCGATTGCACCAGAGGATCAGGAGAAGACAACATTCACTTGCCCATTCGGAACATTTGCCTATAGGAGGATGCCATTTGGACTATGCAATGCTCCCGCCACTTTTCAAAGGTGCATGCTTTCTGTTTTCTCTGACATGGTAACTAAATTTGTTGAAGTTTTCATGGATGATTTTTCCCTTTTTGGTGATTCCTTTGATGAATGCTTACAAAGATTAGATCTAGTTTTGAAAAGGTGCATCGAATGCAACTTGACCTTAAGCTGGGAAAAGAGTCATTATATGGTTAGAGAAGGCATTGTTCTAGGACATATAGTTTCTGAAAGGGGTATTGAGGTAGACAAGGCTAAGATTGAAATCATTGAAAAACTTCCGCCGCCTACTTGTGTGAAAGAATTGCAGTCTTTTCTTGGCCATGTAGGTTTTCATAGGAGGTTTATTAAAGATTTTTCGAAGATTGCCAAACCTTTAAGTAGCTTTCTTGCTAAAGATGTGGTTTTCCATTTCTCTAATGATTGCTTAGTTGCTTTTAATACCCTTAAGGAAAAGCTTGTTTCTGCTCCCATTGTTGTGCCACCTGACTGGAATCTTCCTTTCGAAATTATGTGTGATGCTTCGAATTTTGCTATGGGAGTTGTTTTATGCCAAAAAGTTGATAAGCAGTATCGTGTGATTTATTATGTTAGTAAGACCCTAGACTCTGCGCAGGTTAATTATACAACTACTGAAAAGGAATTTTTAGATGTTGTCTTTGCTTTACAAAAGTTTAGGTCTTATTTAATTGACCATCCTGTGAATGTCCATACTGATCATGCTGCTTTGAGACATTTGATAGCTAAGCATGATTCTAATCCTAGATTAATCCGTTGGGTCCTTTTGCTGCAAGACTTTGATTTGAACATAGTGGATAGAGCCGGTAGGGAGAATTTAGTAGCAGATCATTTATCAAGAATACCTAATATCCCTGTTGATCCAATACCCATTAATGAAGACCTTCCCGATGAGCACTTGATGAAGGCTCATGAAGAGCCATGGTATGCAGATATGGTAAACTATTTGGCTATGAATGTTTGCCCTACTAACTTTTCAGCCTCGGACAAGAGAGCTCTTGCTAAGCAATGCAGGACTTACATATGGGATGACCCGCACCTATTCAAGGAAGGAGCTGATGGGATTCTAAGGAGGTGCGTGCCACAAGAAGAGCAACAAAGTGTACTGAGCCATTGCCATGAGCTTAATTGTGGGGGGCACTACAGTGGATTGAAGACAGCACGCAAGGTACTGCAAGCAGGATTTTTCTGGCCAACAATATACAAAGATGCACGAAATTTTGTGAAGAATTGTGACCCATGTCAACGAGGTGGAGGTATTGGCAAGAAAGATGAAATGCCCCTTCAAGGGAATCTAGTGGTAGAACCTTTCGATGTATGGGGCATTGATTTTATGGGACCATTTCCAAATAGTGGAGGCTATGAATACATTCTTGTTGCAGTGGACTATGTGACTAAATGGGTGGAGGCAATTCCTACAAAAACAAATGACGGCGCAGTGGTTATGAAGTTCTTGAAGGAAGTAATATTCTCGAGATTTGGGTGCCCTAGGACAATCATTAGCGATGGTGGGTCACACTTCGTCAATAGAACGTTTGCCTCCCTTCTTAAGAGATACAATGTCCACCATAGCATAGCCACACCTTATCACCCACAGACGTCGGGACAAGTCGAAGTCATCAACCGTCAAATCAAGAAGATCCTGGAGCGAGTAGTGAAAATTGAATGATGCACTTTGGGCATATAGGACTAGCTACAAGACGGTGATCAGGACCACTCCGTACAGACTTGTGTATGGGAAAGCATGCCATCTTCCCGTAGAACTGGAGCACAAGGCATATTGGGCCATTAAAGCACTCAATCTTGATATAGGAAAAGCTGGCGAGGAACGATTGTTGCAACTAGATGAGCTCGATGAATTACGACTAGGTGCTTATGAAAATGCCAAAATCTACAAGGAACGTACTAAGAAGTATCATGATCGTGGAATAGTACGTAAGGAATTGATTCCTGGACAAAAAGCCTTGGTATTTAGTTCTCGCCTTCGACTATTTCCTGGAAAGCTCCGTACTCGTTGGGATGGACCGTACGAAATTATCGAAGTTGCTCCACATGGAGCTGTAAAACTGTTCGATCCAAAGACGGGGAATACCTTCAAGGTGAATGGCCAGCGAGTGAAGCCGTACTTCGAGATATCTAGTGATCAAAGGGAGGTTGATCACCTTGAGCTTACCCTTACCACCTCCACTGAAGGTTAGTGTGTTTTCTCACGAGTTTGATTGAGTATTATAGGTCACTGATACAAGCATTAGCTTTCACCTTGGATCCACTTTCGACGTTCGGGACGAGCGACGACGTTCAGGTTTGGGGAGGAGGTTATCACTGGTTATCTCTATACTTATCTTGCTTATGATTACTCGTGAAATTTTTTGCATTTGCACGTTTACTGCTTTCCTAGGATAGTCTTGCATGTTTTATATGGAGTTTATTGCCGAATTTTTTGAACTTTTTTTATTGGGTAGATCAACTAACTATGCCATTAATCGTATGCTTCATCTCTATGAATTTGTTTGAGGTTTTTCTCGCTTGGCTTGTCACATTTATGTATTGCACTTAGTTAAGCATGGTAGTCTCGACATCACTTAGTGGTGTTTTCTCTACTGCGGTTCACGAAGGCCTTTATAATAGGATGATGCATGTTAGGGTCTTATGGTTGTTTTCCCGAGTAATTATGTACCTAAGAGGCAACAAGTCTTCACCATGCTTTGAGATTGCTAAATGCCTAGGAAGGAGGTAGTGCGAGGTTGTGTGATTCTTTGTTTATAACCTATTCTTCCGAATAGGTTTGGGGAGGGGGTTACACCATCATTAGACTTGTTTCTGTTTTTCATTTTCGTATCGTGAGTTTATTTTTCTTTTTCCGTAAATTTTGTGCTCCAACCTATTCTTTCGAATAGGTTTGGGGAAGTCGTGTGAGTCATTTTGTTTCTCTCTTTGTTACTACTCCTGGCTAGAAAAAATCAAAAAAAAAGAAAGAAAAGATTTCCAGAAAAAATAAAAAAAGAGAAAAAGAAAAAAGAATCTGGAAAGAAAAAAAGGAAAAAAGAAAGACCCCAAAAAAGCAAAGAAGGGTCAAAAAAAGAAAGTCAAATAGCAGTTTAGCAAAGTGTTGAGTCTTATTTTCCATTTTTGTAATGTTCGTAACCGTGTTTTTTATCTTTTATCTTTTTTGTCTTGAGTGTCATCTGTTCTAGACCACCCTCGTCCTGCCATTCAGGAAGTGGTGAATAGTTTAAGACTTTACTTGAGAGATGGTAGAATAGGGAAGTGTTATCTTTTATAGGGAACCCTCCTTCATTTGATGAGAGCCAGTACAGGTTCGACCTCTTTTGAGGAAAAGTCTTAACATGGTGGAACAGCAGTAAGTCCTCAGTTTCATAGGCACGGGACAACCATTCGTATCTTAGCATGCTTCATTACGTCGTCACTGACTAGGTCCAGGTAGAGAATGTTACGAGAGACTATCTTGTCTTGACATAAGTGCTTATGTGGATGTGTATAAGTCAATCGAGGTATTCTTCAACCTATATTCATGCTTTGATTTATATGGTTTTTCTTCAAATGTTATTTGGTAGATTCAGTAGATTAGTTCATTTTATTTGGCATGAAACTCCATTTTGTGTCTTGCATGTTTTTTGTATTAGAGTCTAGCTTAGTTGCTTGAGGACAAGCAAAGGTTCGGTTTGGGGAGTTTGATGAATGTGTATTTTACACTTTCATTCGAGTCTTTTTCACCTATTTTAGCTATCCTCTATGTTAATTTAGCTATATTTTAGTACATTTTATTAGAATAGTGTCACGTTTCCCTTTAGATTTTATTTTACAGGTTTTGGTTGAAATTCGAAGATTTCCGGGAAATTATATTGAAGTTTACAAGGAATTGGTGTTCCAGAAGCCTATTTGGAGTATCTGAAAGTTTTCGGATAGGATTTGAAGTCTAGGGGCCGAATCAGGAGGTTAGAAGGCTACTAGAAGTCAGAAACCGAGTCCGAAAAGGGGAAGAAATCCAAAAACGCGTCGAAAACGCGGAATTCCGCGAAAAACCCGCCGGGCGAACCGCCGTAAATGTGGGGCGAACCGCCCCACAGTATTTCGGGGCCTATATATAGTTGCTCAGTTTTCTCCGAAAATCATATCTTTCCAGACCAACTTTCTCACCTCTCTCTGTAGTTTTAGGTAGGAACTTCCCGGGGCCTGTCCTGGGAGTCTCATAGCTTAGGGGACACTTTTTCATAGCGGATTGGAGCTCGTAGGATCGCAATTCTTCGGAGATTGACGACCTTCGGTAACTTGTATCTTACAGTTTAATCTACTTATTTTATATATCTTTCAATATGTTTTCTTCTATGATTTCTGTTGATTGCATGCCTATTATGAGTAGCTAAACTTATCGTTGGTGGTAGTATGTGAATTCTTAGCGAAGGGAAGATAATCATGCTAATGGCTATATCGCGCATTATACTCCGTGTCATTGCTTTATTTCGTTGATCAGGCACAGCCTAAATTCTCGTATGTTGTATTAATTATTATGCACAATTGGACACTTGTTGACCTGTGTGCGAGTTTATCTTCGTAGTGTTGAATAATTACGGAACACAATAGGACAATAGTGATTGACTTGTCAGACCAATTATCTTCGTAGTGCTTAATATTTGCAACAGGACACTAGAATGATTCAAAGATCTCTATGCAAGACCGAGGAATTTATGCATGATTATCGACCCGTTATGCTTTGAAGGATCATACTATCACCAATCTCCATTATCTGTTAGAAAAACCCCTTGCTATCTGTTTGCTGTTTTTATATTCCAAATTAGATTTGATAAAGCTAGTTATAGTCCTGAGAGAACGACACTCGAGTCATTCTACTGCTACACAACGATTTTCGTTGTAGTTGTGGATTGCCTTTGGCTAATTACAAATATTATTTGCTTGAATTCGGAGCACGACATCCGCGTTCATCACCTACCCATACATAAAATATGTGGTCCGACAAACAAGAGGGCGCCGCCTACCCTCGCATGCATAGCGGTC
The DNA here is from genome assembly GCA_028274465.1 of Plantago ovata. Taxonomy (NCBI): domain Eukaryota; kingdom Viridiplantae; phylum Streptophyta; class Magnoliopsida; order Lamiales; family Plantaginaceae; genus Plantago; species Plantago ovata. Next base: position 50,417,822 of record CM051458.1, read on the forward strand.
GAACGGAAAGTAAAATACGTGGTATTTAAACATGTATTGTCAAACAATAGCATATCGAGCAAACAAACAAGTAGTAGCATATGTGGATGCCAAATGACTTCATAATTTCATTATGAAAATTATAATCCCATACTTATAATCTCTATGAAATAATTAAAAATTTGGACTAGATTGAAAAAATCGAAAATTCTATTGACGAGGTAGCAATTTTCGAAAACCCGAAGGACTTAATTGTAATTTTCGAAACCTTGGAGGTATTAAATCTAAAATTCAAAAGTAGAAGGACTAATTTTCAAAAAACAATAAATTGATAAATTACAAATAAGCCCTTTAACTTTATACTAATTAAATTTAACCCCTCTAGTTAAAAACAATTACAATTAAATCATATTTATATTCCAAATATAAAATTCAATCCTCAAAATTTTCAAAAATTCGATTTTGGGTCCAACTCGGAAAAATATATATATATTAAAATACGGGACGGGACCAAGTCCCGTCCCCTACCGTGCCTGCGGCCGCGGGCGCCCGGCGCCTGAGGCGCACGGGCGCCTGCGGGCAATTTGAAGACATAATTCTATCCATGGTCAAACCGGAGTTACTAGAATCCTTAAAGACTAACTTCACCCCCGAGCGAAAAATAGGGAATCCTTAGTCGCTGAAAAATTTCCCATGAACGAAAGGAGCGCCTGCGCCTGCCACCTGCGTCGCGCAGGCAGCCGGTCGATATATATATATATATTTAATTTTTTTTTTTTGAAAAATTATAAATTCTAAATTTATATAAAAAACAAAACTTTTGAAAATCGAATTAATCATAGAATCAATTGCATCCACATAAACTACAAAATCATACAACATATATACGTATATACGTAATCAATTAACCTGGCTCCGATACCACTGTAAGAAAATACGGTCAGAGTTACCATCAGGGTACGCAGCGGAATTTCAAAAAATTTTCTTAACATGCAGGTTAATTGATTATGTATATGCCGTATATATTTAAACACGTTAATTAGAAGACTAACCGTACTCCAAAGCAAGCACAGCTTCCAAGTCTTCGTAATAATTCTGTGAATCTTCTCCTTCGTCGAAGTCGAAGATATCTGCAATTCTTTGATTATCTGCAAGACAATAAAAGTTAGTTTCCAGCTCCTAGAACCTCAACCTTGGTATCCACGGATGAACAGCCTATCGGAAAGAATGCTAGGATATTCTTTGTGTGACCAAGAAGATGGGGCGGCAGTTTTCCTCCGGTGAGAGGGGTGGCGCGTGTGGCTAGTATGGAGAGGTAGGGGAGAGCTTTTTATTTTCTCTTAGAAAACTGGGTATTCAACTGTGTGAAAAACTATCTGTCGAATCAACCATGATAAAAGCTCTCTAATAGTCTACTATATATAGTAGTCAATAGAAGCCTAAAGCATAAGCAATTAAACTTCGTAAAAGAATAAGAATCTAATTCTTATCGCTCTAGGAAACCAATTTCAAGTCTAGATTCATTCCCAATCAAATTAAAACTCAATCAGGAAAATCTAACTTATCCCTTGGACTTCTAATAGAGGAAGGAGTCGAACTCCTTCCCCTACTCAGCTCGCGCGCGCGCGTGTCCTGTAGGAGATAGGTGGGTCCCGATTTTGGGACCCACTTATAGTTCTAAGGCAATTCAAACTCCAAGTAGATTTTTCCCATGTGCATATGTTAATTCTAAATTAACATATCTTTTCAAATCAAACCTCTATTATATTTCTAATATATAATCTTTTAATTGTATTTACATAAAATACAATTAATTAGCCAATTCAATTAATAATTCCAAATCATTAATTGAGCCACTAAATATTATAATTAATTCCAAATCAATTATAATCCATCAATCACAATTAATTCCAAATCAATTGCGATTCCATCTTCAAGGATATTCTGATAAGTTGAATCACCACATAGTGTGACCCATATGACCTCATTGTATTAAGCAAGTCCTAGACTAGGAAAAATGGAATTCCTAGACGGTTCCATTTGCAATATTAATACATGAGGACGTTTGAGAGGTTTCTCAAAGCAAACCCTTTCGTTGCGAAGTCTGTTGCGCTCAACGCGGCGATGGTAACATCCCTTCATCTGACTGACTCGAATGTATCTAGGATCGATGAAGTGTCTATCCCAATAATACATCCACGGGCGTCTTCAGTGAGTTGCATGGTGAATCCAATATCTATTATGACCATCATAATAATATTGACACGCTGGCCAGCGGTTTTACCAATCACAACTATGAACGACTATGAGCAGTTCTCTCCTGTGCTACACATGAGAGATGAATCCTTCACAGAATCACTTATCATCCCCATTTGTATGTAGCCATAATCCTGGATCGTGTCTTAGGTCAGCTGCTTATTCAGAGCTGACATCGACGGGTCCACCAAGGATATGGGGCAACAAATGTGATGATAAAGTCCTGTAAGTCCAAAGGACGACTGGCATCACTTCGACAACTTACCGGTTCCCATAGACACTTCGGTGTAGAGTATACATCGATGGGAGTTTCCGGTGGGTACTTCCATTGTTCGGTAATCATCCTTCGAACAACTATGCGTAGTTATGGGAACGTTTCTTGATTGTCCAACAATCCGTTCCGTGGCCGTGGGATCGGCTCACACTTGCTCCAACAAGTATAACCTCCACGCATACTAGTCTCAGCTGGTTCATTCGGACCCCTACATCCGAGATGAACCTCGACTAGGGAGAGTTTGGGATAGATGATAACTCACATAGCTCCCACTATCTGTGTGATCGGTCATCTATCCGAGGGGACATGTTTAATATCAATACAGACAGAAATAGAGATATGACATGCTGCATGCCTGATGTAATATAAATATGAAAGCGATACTCCATAGTCAAACAACAAACATATATTATATTACGTTGACCTGTGTAATAGTACATATATGCCCTTTATAAGGGCTGCATGCCCTTAATAAGGACTGTCTCTAGGACATATACATTATCACAGACTTCTTCTCTTGCTCTAATTGAGAAAGCTGTGCAGATTCAGCAATCTCCCTTGTCTCTGAAATGACAAGTTGAGCAGAGACATCTTGACCTTTGAGTTCACTGCTGGTCATGAAAACATCTACTGATTTGTTGGAGGTGTCTTCAATCTCCAATTCCATTTGCTGACTCAGTTCGTCAGCACCAGCTCAACTTTGTCAATGGATGTTTTCGGTGAACTAGGTCCAGTATTCTCAGCATCACGAGATGCGTCGTCGAATAGTGTCTCTTGTGGTGTTTCAGCAATTTCTGGGACTTGAACCATTGCATTCTCAGCAACTGGTTCTTCAGCAATCACAGTCTCAGTAACTGCGATTTCAACAACTTGATAAATTGCTTGTTCAGCAACCATCCTTTCAGCATCTAGATTATCTACAATGTAGATATCTAGCATTGGGGAAGGAATTTCGTTTCCACTGCCTTGTGGTCTTATCTCAGCAGATGTATCAACATTAAGTTGATGGTTGAAGGCTTCTGCAAACACTTCAACATTGCTGAAGTAGGCTTCCGTAAGCACTTCATCAACATCTACTGGAGCTTGTGTTTCAGCAACTCCTGGAGCATCATCCGAAAGATCATGGACAATTGAAACTGACTTGCGAGCCAGTATTTTCTTTCTTGGGTTATTTGTCCGTTTCCTCTTAGGGATGGGGTTAGGTGATGACGCTGCAGTTTGAGTGTCATCATCAGCTTTCCTCTTTTTCTTCTTAGATTTTTCCAGTTTCTCTCCAGTAGCAGCATCTGCAGTAGTTGCATTTTCAGCAACGGTTGTTGTACACGTACCTTGTTGATCACCATCTATAGCAGTTTCATCAACAACTTTTTCAGCTGTTGGAATCTTATCTTGCTGACTAGTGGTGACAACATCTGCAGCTGTTGTATACCTTTCTTGCTGACTTGTGCTGACAACATTTGCAGCTGTTGTCTTCTTTGATTTCTTGTCAGCAAGCTTAGGTCCATTTTGCTTGTAGAAGGCTCTTCCCACATTGCATACTGATTTCTTAATCGGCAATGGGTTTCTCAGCTGAATCCTGAAGTGTTCAAGGATATAGCATATTTTTAGTCCATACATGACTGGGAAGGTACGTGAGACCTTGTTGTCTTCAACCTTGACCTTAAATTTAGTAACACAATCAACAAGTCTGTTGAAAATGTACTTTGCCCAGTTGAGCTCAGTTTTGTTCTCATGTATATGCATCAGCAGCGGCCACCTTCTCAAGCCTACTTGGTCAATTCCTTCAACTTGGGAGTCTAAGACTTTGATGAGTAGCAGAGCTACTAGACCAAGTGAATGGCAGAGATGCTTCCTCTTAACGTACTTTGTCCAAGTCACGGGAGAAATCTCTCCTTTCTTCATTTTCTCGTTTCTGACATGACTGTAGAAGGCTTCAATTTCTTCATCAGTGGCAGTGATGTCATCTTCAGTTCCAGTGGTTGGAATCTGAAAGATGTTGGCTAAATCAATCCATTTCAGGACGATTTGCACACCTTGAACTGTGGTGGAAATCACTTTTTCAGTGACTCCTTGTCCATCAGTCAGAGTCTGGATTTCTGCATTGTTGTAGAATTCCATTGTGTCTAACATACTCACTTTCTTAGGGCGAGCAGTTATGAAGAAAGTAAGGCTTTGTTGTTTTATCAACTCAAGTGCCCCTTCATTTTCTCCATCTAGTTCTTGTTCATAGAAGTATCTTATATACTTCTCTTTGGCAAATCCGCCCCATTGCATCATCATTTCACACTTTGCAGTGTCAAGATATGCAGGCGGCATGGGTCTCTCCATTATACGGTCGTTCTTCAACATAATTTTCACTGTGTTGGTTGCCGGAGTTATAACCGGAGTAGTGCTTTTTCCAGCACTGTCAACCTTTGATGACTTTGAGGTCTTAGAGGACTGTCTCTTTGGGGCCATTTCTTATATAGTGTGAGAAATGTACGAAAAAGATTACTTTGCTTTTTGACCGGAGGTATAGTGAATTCAGGCACAGGCTATAAAAATTTGCAGAGAAAGGAAATGTGAGTTAGAGAATTTTGTCTTTCTCTAACTCTTTGTTTATATAGTATCTCTGGTGTGCAAGAAGCTCAATCGTTTTTGAGTTCTCAGCAAGGGTAAATCAGAGATTCAACAGTGTTAGTGGAGCCTTTGCAGTAAATGCGTAGTGGTCCACTAAAAAAACCATCAGAGCACTCTTTCTCTTTGCAATATTAACCGTCAGATAAAAAACTACTTTAAATCAATGGTCACGATTATATTTCATGTCATGATTATTAGCGAGTTTATCTGTGCCCGATTAACGTCACAAATTGATTTTACCTAGATTTATGGGATTTGATTGCTTGCTGAAGTAAACAAGAATCTTTTCAGCGAATTTGTGTAACAAACTTTGTTATTTGCTGAAAGTTCCCCCTTAATCAAATATCTCATATTTCCTTAAGTTAAAAGACATTTCTGAGTTCCCATCTCAGTAAATTCTTTTTGTCTTGAGATATCTTTTGGTAAAATCTGAGAAGTGAGTTTGCTCTTTGATGAATTCCCGTCTCAGAATTTTTCTTTGATACTTGAATACCTGTTTCAGTATCTTTGATTGTCTGAATGCCCGTTTCAGCAATCCTTAAGGTTTTTCTCTTACTGAGTGCCCGTCTCAGCAAGTGATCAAGTTTCCTAACAAATACCCGTTTTGAAGGAAATACTTGCTGAATGCCTGTTTCAGCAATCATGTAGTGAACTATCATTTCTTTTTAGAAGAAATCAGTGGAAGGAGCTTTTATTCAAGTAAGCATACTTTGGCTTGCTGAATGCCTGTTTCAGCAATCTGTCAATTGTATCCCTTACTATTGAGGTAATTCAATCAATCCAAGGTTATACCTTAGCATTGCGAATCTATTATCTGGTAGGGGCTTGGTAAAGATGTCAGCAAGTTGATCATCAGTACCTACTTTCACAACCTCAATGTCTCCCTTTTCTACATGATCTCTAATGAAATGATGTCTAATATCAATGTGCTTTGTCCTTGAGTGGAACTTAGGATTTTGCGTGATAGCAATAGCACTTGTATTGTCACAAAAGATTGGTGTTTTCTTTGCAGAAATACCATAATCTCTTAATTGTTGCTGAATCCATAGGATTTGAGCTGTGCAACAACCAGCCGCAATGTATTCAGATTCAGTAGATGAATTGGCAACACAGGTTTGCTTCTTGCTGAACCATGATATTAATCTAGAACCTAGAAACTGACAAGTTCCAGAAGTACTTTTTCTATCAAGAGTTGATCCTCCATGATCATCATCATAATAACCACCAATTCAAGTCCAGAATCTTTAGGATACCATAATCCAACATTGATTGTACCTTTGACATATTTCAGTATCTTAAGTGCCTTTTGTAGTGTGATTCTCTTGGATCAGATTGGAATCTTGCACACACACAAACAGCATACTGAATGTCAGGTCTACTTGCTGTTAAATACAACAAGGAACCAATGAGCTTCCTATACTTGTGTTCTTCAACACATTTATCTTCTTTAGTATAGCCCAATTTCGTACCAACACTCATAGGGATCTTTTCAGGTTTTTCTTCCTCTTTGATCCTAAACTTTATGAGCATTTCTTTCGCATACTTTGCTTGATTTATGAATATTCCATCCTTGAGTTGCTTGACTTGCAATCCTAGGAAATAATTCAATTTTCCCATCATATTCATTTCAAATTTGTTTGTCATGAGTTTGGCAAAATCATCACAAAGTTGCTTGTCCTTAGATCCAAAATTATGTCATCCACATAAATCTGAACTAAGAGTATTTTACCATCATGGTTCATGGTAAACAAGGTTTTGTCAACTTCACCTTTCTTGAAACCATTATCCAGCAAGAACTTAGCTAAGGTATCATACCAAGCTCTAGGTGCTTGCTTTAGACCATATACAGCTTTCTGAAGCTTGTATACCATCTTGGTTTCTGAGGGAAGTTCAAAGCCAGGGGGTTGTTCCAAGTAGACTTCTTCAGCAAGTTCACCATTCAAGAATGCACTTTTAACATCCATTTGATAAACATGAAGTCATTGTGAGCAGCAAAGGCCAAGAAAAGTCTAATTGCATCCAATCTTGCAACTGGTTCATAAGACTCATCATAGTCCAATCCTTCAGTCTGACAGTAACCTTGAGCAACCAAACGTGCTTTGTTCCTTGTTACTTCACCAGACTCACTCAGCTTGTTTCTGAACACTCACTTTGTACCAATAGCTTTCTTGCCTTCAGCAAGAGGTACAAGTTTCCAGACTTTGTTCCTTTCAAATTGATCCAGTTCTTCTTGCATTGCCTTGATCCTTTCAGAATGCTTTAGAGCTTCTTCTATGGTCATGGGTTCAATTTCTGAAACAAGGCAAGAGAACAAAGCTTCTACTTCTACGACATTTGCTTCTTCAGCAAGTCCATGAGTAGCAGATACTTTGGATCTAGTCACTTGGCGTTTGTCAATATCACCAATCCTATCCGTAGAGGGATGATCTCTAATCCATTTGTTAACAGGTTTTCTGCTCTTTGCATCTGGATAAGTTTGCTCATCAGCATGTGACTCTTCAGCATGTACTTGTTCAGTACTACTGGTATTTAGTTGTGTCTCTGCTGAGATCGGTTCATCAGCAACTGCTTGTTCAGCATTGCTAGATTGTGGTAACTCATCAGCAGGCACAGGAAGTTGCATAGTTTCAGCAACATCCGGAGCAACTGCGTCTTTTGCTGGAAATTCTTTGTCATGAACTATATTTATCTTGTCATGACTTGGGGGAGGAGAGTCATTGTCAGAATCATCATTTAGTTCAATTGACTTGATTTTCCTAGCATCAGATTCAGTTCTTTGCTCGTGTATGAGTAGCTTCTTCATACATTCTGATATTTCTTCTTCAGCAGGCACTCCTTGTGACTTTTCGTAGAATATAACATGCACTGATTCTTCGATCTTTTGTGCCTTTTTGTTGTAAACTCTATAAGCTTTACTGTGCAAGGAGTAACCAAGAAATATCGCTTCGTCTACCTTTGGTTGAAATGTTCTTAGGTATTCTCTACCATTGTTAAGAACGAAACACTTACAACCAAATACTCTTAGATGGGTGATGTTAGGAGGTCTTCCAACAAATAACTCATAAGAAGTTTTGTTGTATTCCTTAGTAATCAGACATCTGTTTTGAGTGTAACAGGCGGTATTAATCGCTTCAACCCAGTAAGCCTCACTTATTTCAGTGTCAGCAAGCATTGTTCTTGCGGCTTCTTTTAGGGTGCGATTCTTCCTTTCAGCAACACCATTTTGTTGTGGTGTCCTTACTGAGGATAACTGATGTTGTATGCCTTTTGAAGTGCAATACTCAGTTATGTACTGGTTTACAAACTCAACACCATGGTCTGTCCTTATGACTTTTACCTTGTCATTTTTCATGACTTCAAGCTTATTCAGCAAGTTAGGTATTTCAGTCCTTGTTTCAGATTTGTGTTTGATAAATACTACCCAAGTGAATCTTGAATAGTCATCTACCACCACCAGACCATACTTCTTACCAGCATAGCTTGTTGAAGAAGATTCAAACAAGTGCATGTGCAAGAGTTGTAAAGGTTTTGTAGTTGACGGTAATGCTTTGTTCTTAAAAGAAGATTTGGTTTGCTTTCCTTGCTGACATGCATTGCAAACACCATCCTTCTTGAAAGTAATCTTAGGTAATCCAACTACAAGTGCCTTTTCAGACAGTTGATGAATGTGTATTTTACACTTTCATTTAAGTCTTTTTCACCTATTTTAGCTATCCTCTATATTAATTTAGCTATATTTTAGTGCATTTTATTAGAATAGTGTCACGTTTCCCTTTAGTCTTTATTTTACAGGTTTTGGTTGAAAAACGAGGATTTCCGGGCAAATATATTGAAGTAGACAAGGAATTGGTGTTCCGGAAGCCTAAGTGGAGTATCTGAAGGTTTCCGGAAAGGATTTGAAGTCTAGGGGTCGAATCTGGAGGTTAGCAGGCCATTAGAAGTCAGAAACCGAGTTCGAAAAGGGGAAGAAATCCAAAAACGCATCGAGAACGCGTATTTTCCCGAGTTTTACTCCCGGGCGAATTCGCTGGGATGTGGGGCGAATCGCCCCACACCAGGCGAGTCGCCCGGTGTGTGGGGCCCTTCGTCCCACACAACCTTGTAAGATCGCGATTCTTCGGAGACTGACAACCTTCGGTAACATTGTATCTTACAGTTTTTCTACTTATTTTTATATATCTTTCAACATGTTTTCTTCTATGATTTCTGTTGATTGCATGACAACTATGAGTAGCTAAACTTCTCGTTGGTGGTAGTATGTGAATTCTTGGCGAAGGGTTAATAATTATGCTAATGGCTATATCGCGCATTATACTCTGAGTTATTGCTTTATTTCTTTGATCTATCTAAATCTATATCTTCGTATTGTTGATTATTTACTGAACACAATTGGACAATTCATTGGTCTTTGACCTATCTAAATCTATATCTTCGTAGTGTTTAGTAATTACAACTGGACAATTCATTGATCAAGGATCTCCATGCAAAACCGAGAATTTATGCATGATTATTAACCCGTTATGCTTTGAAGGACCATACTATCACCAATCTCCATTATTTGTTAAGAAAAACCTTTGCTAATTCGTCTGTTGTTTTATATTCTAAATTAGATTAGATAAAGCTAGTTATAGTCCTTAGAGATCGACACTCGAGGTTATTCTACTGCTACACTACGGTTTTCGTTGTAGTTGTGAATTGCCTTTGGCTAAATAACAAATTTATTTGATTAATCGAGTCTGACAAATTCGCGTTCATCAAATTGGCGCCGCTGCCGGGGACTATACTCCTTTTTTTTGTTTAATTTGTTTATATTTTCAGCATTCAATTCCTAGTTCTAGTAGTTTTAGTTTTCCTTTTTAATCTCTATCTGATACTCCTTTCCTAGTTTGTTACAGATAGTGTATGCCACATACACGATCTAGAGGAACACCGCTTGCTGATTCAATTGCTGAGATCGACAGAGTCTACCACCAAAGAAGGCGACTACTTCAAAGGCGTGAACTAGAGGAAATAGAGGATACCGATTTCTCTGAATCTCTACACAATCTTTTCAAGGAAATCGACGGAATGGCAGAAGCTAGACCATTGAAAGCATGGGTTCAACCCTCCAAGGATCGTATGAGGGGACCGACGATTGTTCTTTCGTCCGCAACTCGAGATCTGGAAATCAGGAACCACGCATTCCAACAACTTCGAGGTTCTATGGCTTAGCAAGGGAAGATGTGATGGGGTACTTGCACGATATCGATGATTTCGTCAACCAACTCCCACGACCCGGAGCTGAAATAACAACGGATGAGTTGAGGATGAAGGTTTTTGCTATGGGGCTTGGCGACAGAGCCAAGTCATGGTTGAGTTCTCTACCAGCAGGCTCGCTGGACACTTGGGAGAAGGTTTTTTTCAGCTTTCATGGAAAAATACTTCCCTCACACCTTGACTACCGCGCTGAAGGTGCAAATCACTGGATTCAAACAGGACTATGACGAGACCATCTACACCGCGTTTGAGAGGTTCCAAGGTCTCACGAACAAGTGCCCTTACCATGGTTTTGAGCTTTCTGACCTAGTCCAACACTTCTACAACGGACTAACCTTCGAGAACCAACAAGTGGTGGATTTCCAATGCCGTGGCAATATTTGGGAGGAACCGCAGAAGCCGTCTGGGCAGTTTTCGAAAGGCTTGCTAAGGGTTCGCAGTTCAAGGACCCAAGAGCGATGGTTAGGAGACGTGGACCTGAAGCTCCACCGACTCAAGAAGCCCCTATGTATAGGGGGAATGGGGATCAATTCGAGTGCTTTACCAACGAATTGAAACAACTGTTTTAGAGCGCCACTGGAACAACTGTTTCGAACGAAGTTTGCCGAATATGCAAGAACTATGGGCATGGGGCTCATATGTGTAGATCGGAGCTTGCGTATGATGATGGCAACTGGGCTCAAGGAGGCGAAGAGGAAGCCTTTGCTACGGAGTTTGGTACTCAAGAAGCTAGCTACGGACAAGATGGTAGGAATCCTCGATGTGGATTTTGGAGAAGAGGGTTCCGAAACAATCAAGGATATGCACCGGCTAGCCAAACTTATGGCCCTAACCAAGATCGTAGTAGGATAAACTATGGTAATGATCACTGCGAAAACCCCGCTCCAAAGAGCAACCGAAGTCGAAGTCGGCTCAACTGATGGAGAACTTGCAAAAGATGGTTGATCACACTCAAAGTTTTCTCAAACGTTATGAAGAAGATTCTGAGAAGACTAGGACAAGGCTTGATAGGTTGGAAGAGAGCACTAGGCTTTCCCAACAAAAGATGCAAGAGTTGATCGACCGAGGAGCAAGTAGGGAGCAAGGCAAGCTGCCTAGCAACACTGAGAAGTCGATGTCCATTACCTTGGCTGGTGATCTGCCTGTCGAAATCACCATCAAGAAGGTTGCTAAGTGCGAGTGTTGCAAGAAGGAAGAACCTCCACAGGCTAAGGAAGAAGAGAAGGACCTTGGTTCTGACGAGAGTGAAGAGGAGCAAGAGGATCCCGAGCCACTCCCTCAAAGTTTCGATATTAAGGTCGGGATTGGTGAGCTTGAAGATGTCCGTGCCACACTGATAGTGTATATGTCCGAGAGACAGCCTTTACTAAGGGCATGGTGCCCTTATAGAGGGCATATATGTACTATTACACAGGTCAACATAATATAATATATGTTTGTTGCATTTTACTATTGAGTATCGCTTTCATATTTATATTACACCAGGCTGCAGCATGTCATATCTTTATTACTGTCTGTATTGATATTAAACATGTCCCCTCGATAGATGACCGATCACACAGTTAGTGGGAGCTATGTGAGTTATCATCTATCCCAAACTCTCCCTAGTCGTGGTTCATCTCGGATGTGGGGGTCTGAATGAACCTGACAAGACTAGTATGCGTGGAGGTTATACTTGTTGGAGCAAGTGTGAGCCGATCCCACGGCCACGGAACGGATTGTTGGACAATCAAGGAACGTTCCCATAACTGCGCATAGTTGTTCGAAGAAGCTTTATCGAACAATGGAAGTACCCACCGGACACTCCCATCGATGTATACTCTACACCGACGTGTCTATGGGAACCGGTGAGTTGTCGAAGTGATGCCATTCGTCCTTTATACTTACAGGACTTTATCATCACATTTGTTGCCCCATATCCTTGGTGGACCCGTCGATGTCAGCTCTGAATAAGCAGCTGACCTAAGACACGATCCAGGATTATGGCTAAATACAAATGGGGGTGATAAGTGATTCTGTGAAGGATTCATCTCTCAAGTGTAGCACAGGAGAGCACTGCTCATAGTCTGCATAGTTGTGTTGGTAAAGTCACTGGCCAGTGCAAATGATATATTATGATGGTCATAAGTATATCTTAACCAAGCAACTCCCTGAGACGCCCGTGGATATATTATTGGGATAGACACTTCATCGATCCTAGATACATTCGAGCAAGTCAGATGAAGGGACGTTACCATCGCCGCGTTGAGCGCGACAGGCTTCGCAACGAAAGGGTTAAGTTTTGAGAAACCTCTCAAACGTCCTCACGTATTAATATTGCAAATGGAACCGTCTAGGAATTCCATGTTGCCTAGTCTAGGACTTGCTTAATACGGTGAGGCCCTATGGGTCACACTATGTGATGATTCAGTCTATCAGAAATCCTTGAAGATGGAATCGCAATTATTTGGAATTAATTGTGACTGATGGATTATAATTAATTTGGAATTAATTATAATATTTGGTGGCTCAATTAATGATTTGGAATTATTAATTGAATTGGCTAATTAATTGTATTTTATGTAAATACAATTGAAGATTATATTTTGGAAATATAATGGAGGTTTGATTAGAAAGGATATGTTAATTTAGAATTAACATATGCACTTGGGCAAAATCTACTTGGAGTTTGGATTGCCTTAGAAATATAAGTGGGTCCCAAAAGTGGGACCCACCTCCCGTAGGACTAGGCGCGCGTGGCTGGGTAGGGGAAGGAGTTCGACTCCTTCCTCTATTAGAAGTCCAAGGGATAAGTTAGATTTTCCTGATTGAGTTTTAATTTGATTGGGAATGAATCTAGACTTGATATTGGTTTCCTTGTGCGATAAGAATTAGATTCTTATTCCTTTACGAAGTCTAATTGCTTATGCTTTAGGCTTCTATAGACTACTATATATAGTGGACTATTAGAGAGCTTTACACACAGTTTCAGACACAGTTTTGAACACAGTTATTCTACCCAGTTTTCTTAGAGAAAATAAAAGCTCTCCCCTCCTCCATAAGCCACCCACGCGCGCGCACCACCGCCGGAGGAATTGCCGCCCCGTCTTCTTGGTCACATAAAGAGTATCCTAGCATTCTTCCGATAGGCTATTCATCCGTGGATACAAAGGTTGAGGTTCTAGGAGCTGGAAACTAACTCTTATTGTCTTGCAGATATAAGGAGCATTGTAGATATCTTCAATTTCGACGAAGGAGAAGATACATCGGATTATTACGAAGACTTGGAAGCTGCTTTGGAAGTAAGGTTAGTCTTCTAATTGACGTGTTTATATATATATGACATATGCATAATCAATTAACCTGTATGTTAAGAAATGTTTTGAAATTCCGCTGCGTACCCTAGGGGTAACTCTGACCGTATTTTCTTACAGTGGTGTCGGAGCCAAGTAATTGATTACGTATATACGTATATATATTGTATGATTTTGTAGATATGTGGATGCAATTGATTTTATGATAAATTCGATTTTCAAAAGTTTTGTTTTTTATATAAATTTTGAATTTATATTTTTCAAAAAAAATAAAAATTAAATATATATATATTTTTTCGACCGGACCGCTTGCGCGACGCAGGCGGCGGCGGCGCCTGCGGCAGCAGGAGCCCGGGACGCCTGCGTGCCGCAGGCGCCCGGGGGCCTGCGTGCCGCAGGCGCTCAGGAGCCTGCGGCACCGCAGGCGCCGTGCCGCGTGATGAATGATTATTTTACACTTTCATTCGAGTCTTTTTCACCTAATTTAGCTATCCTCTATGTTAATTTAGCTATATTTTAGTACATTTTATTAGAATAGTGTCACGTTTCCCTTTAGATTTTATTTTACAGGTTTTGGTTGAAATTCGGAGATTTACGGGCATTTATATTGAAGTCTACAAGGAATTGGTGTTCCAGAAGCCTATTTGGAGTATCTGAAGGTTTCCGGATAGGATTTGGAGTTTAAGGGTCGAATCTGGAGGTTAGAAGGCCATTAGAAGTCTGAAACCGAGTCCGAAAAGGTGAAGAAATCCAAATCCGCGTCGAAAAACACGGAAATTCCGTGAAATACTGGGGGGCGAACCGCCCAAGCACTCGGGCGAACCGCCCCAGAAGTTTTTCGGGCCTATATATAGTTGCGAGTTTTCTCTACGAAAATCATATCTTTCCAAGCCTACTTTCTCACCTCTCTCTATAGTTTTAGGTAGGAACTTCCCGGGGCCTGTCCTGGGAGTTCCATAGCTTAGGGGATACTTTTCATAGCAGATTGGAGCGCGTAGGATCGCAATCATCCGGAGATTGACAACTTTCGGTAACTTTGTATCTTACAACTTTTATCTACTTATTTTATATTCTTTCAATATGTTTTCTTCTATGATTGCTATTGATTGCATGCCTATGAGTAGCTAAATTTATCGTTGGTGGTAGTATGTGAATTCTTAGCGAGGGAAGATAATCATGCTAATGGCTATATCGCGCATTATACTCCGTGTCATTGCTTTATTTCGTTGATGAGTTGAAACCAAAATTCTCGTATGCTGTATTGATCATTATGCACACTTGGACACTTGTCGACCAATCAGACCAAATTATCTTCGTAGTGTTGAATGATTACGGAACACAATAGGATGTTAGTTGTTGACGAGTCAAACCCATATTATCTTCGTGGTGCTTAATACTTGCAATAGGACACAAGATTCATTCAAAGATCTCTATGCAAGACCGAGGAATTTATGCATGATTATCGACCCATTATGTTAAGAAGGACCATACTATCACCAACCTCCATTATCTGCTTGAAAACCCCTATTGCTTTCTATCTGCTGTTTTATATTCTCTTGTTAAATAGAGAAAGCTAGTTATAGTCCTGAGAGAACGACACTCGAGTCATTCTACTACTACACTACGATTTTCGTTGTAGTTGTGGATTGCCTTTGGCTAAATAACAAATTTTATTTGCTTGAATCGGAACCCGACAAATTCCCGTTCATCAAATTGGCGCCGTTGCCGGGGACTATACTCCTTTTTTCTGTTTAATTTGTTTATATTTACAGCTTTAGATTCCTAATTCTTTTAGTTTTAGTTTTCCTTTTTAATCTCTTTCTGCTTTCCTAGTCTGTTTCTAATTCTCCTTTCCTAGCCTTAGTAGTATTCTCGATTTTCGAAATTTCTAACTAGGCTAATTTTTAGTTTTGAGTTACTCTTACTACAGACATACAGGTATGATGTCTATGTGCGCTCGCATGACACCCCAATTCTCGCAGGTGAGGAGAGGATCATCCATATACCTGGAAGACGAGTTAAGGAGGTATGAGGTGACGGAGTCCATGGTGAGGTACTTACCGAGGTACGAAGATGGAGTAGGGATGGACCCATGGAGTTTCATTCGATCCTATGAGGAGGAAATAGAAAGAATTCCAGCAGAAGGGTTTACTAAGGACCAATTGTGCAAAAAACTATTTTCTTTTGCTCTTGGGTATGAGCCGAGGCGTTGGATTGCAAGGTTTGAACCAGGATCGCTGAAAACTTGGGGCCAAGTAGTAGAGGAGTTCTTGGCGCGGTTCATGCCTTATCATGAGACGATTGCCTTACGTGATAGGATCCAATATTTCGAGCAAGGAGAGTATGAGCAGTTTTGTTACGCCTACGAACGTTTTGAGATGTATAAACGTGAGTGCCCCCATCACCGTTTCGAAGATGGGGAGTTGATTTGGTGCTTCGTTGGTGGACTTCGTGAAGAGGAACGACTTAGAGTGGATCAGTTGAGCGGCGGTCTGGGAGAATGTACGGTCGACGAGGCAGAAGAAGTCCTCCGTAAGTACGCCAGAGGATCAACACAATCCGATGAGGTCATACAAATTCACATCACCACAAAGGAAGTAGATCGAGGTGAAGCAGGAACCTCATCCGAGGAATATTTTGAAACCGAAGAAATCAGTGAGGAAGATGCACATGCCGAGCAAGTTGAAGATGACCTTCGTATAGCAAAAGTTGTTGAAGAAGTTGAAGTAACCGAGCATCTTACGGAAGAATTCAGCTTGTTGAATTGTGCTGAAGTAGAAGAGGTTCGAGAACTTGAAGAGGAGAAAGGATTGGAAGGCAACGCCCCCTGGAGGTGGGGGGCGAGTTGCCCAGCATGAGGGGAGAACCGCCTCCCATGACCAGTGAGCTGGACGACCCCAGCTCCCCTGTTACTTTACTCCCAGACATTCGCATCAACCCAAAACCACTTCCTTCCGTTACTACTGAGGTTCTTAAGTACAAATAGGTGAATCTACTTCTCCGAGGTGGAAAGCTTGACAAGCAAGATACACAGGAGCCACCACTAAACAAGCACCTCGAAGAAGTCAAAGTGAATGTTCTCCTATTGATGAAGTCCTTATTGGATATGCCTGCAAAGCAAACCAGTCCATTAACCATGGTGAGATCTTTGAAGCTTCCTAGGTCTCTTTGCTACATCGGACCAAGAGAATGGCGGCCACCGTGGGGAGGTACTCTTGAGTCTATTCTTGAATACTCAGCCGACCGAGGCCAAACCGTTCGGTAACATCTAGTATCACTTTTTATTTACTCATTCTCTTTTGCTAGGGACTAGCTTAAGTTTCATGAGGGGGATGGGATATGAACCATGATGTTAAGTATTGTTTGGCTTTGTGATGTTGAGTAGGATAGTCTTGTTTTCTTTTTTTTTTTTTAATTGCATTTGCACGTTTACTGCTTTCCTAGGATAGTCTTGCATGTTTTATATGGAGTTTTACTGCCGAACTTTTTGAACTTTTTTATTGGGTAGATCAACTAACTATGCCATTAATCGTATACTTCATCTCTATGAATTTGTTTGAGGTTTTTTCTCGCTTGGCTTGTCACATTTATGTATTGCACTTAGTTAAGCATGGTAGTATCGACATCACTTAGTGGTGTTTTCTCTACTGCGGTTCACGAAGGCCTTTATAATAGGATGATGCATGTTAGGGTCTTATGGTTGTTTTCCCGAGTAATTATGTACCTAAGAGGCAACAAGTTTTCACCATGCTTTGAGATTGCTAAATGCCTAGGAAGGAGGTAGTGTGAGGTTGTGTGATCCTTTGTTTATAACCTATTCTTCCGAATAGGTTTGGGGAGGGGGTTACACCATCATAGACTTGTTTCTGTTTTTCATTTTTCGTATCGTGAGGTTATTTTTCCTTTTCTGTGAATTTTGTACTCCAACCTATTCTTTCGAATAGGTTTGGGGAAGTCGTGTGAGTAATTTTTGTTTCTCTTTTTGTTATGCTACTGCTGGCTAGGAAAAATCGAAAAACAAAAGAAAGAAAAAATTCCAGAAAAAAGAGAAAAAGAAAAAAAGAATCTGGAAAGAAAAAAAGAAAAAAGAGAAGACCCCAAAAAAGCAAAGAAGGGTCCAAAAAATAAAGCCAAATAGCAGTTTAGCAAAGTTTGAGTCTTTTCCATTTTTCGTATTGTTCGTAATCGTGTTTTTCTATTTTTTATCTTTTTTGTCTTAAGTGTCATCTGTTCTAGACCACCCTCGTCCTGCCATTCAGGAAGTGGTGAATAGCTTAAGACTTTACTTGAGAGATGGGTAGAATAGGGGAGTGTTATCTTTTATAGGGAACCCTCCTTCGTTTGATGAGAGCCAGTACTGGTTCGACCTGTTTTGAGGAAAAGTCTTAACATGGTGGAACAGCAGTAAGTCCTCAGTTTCATAGGCACGGGGCAACCATTCGTATCTTAGCATGCATCATTACGTCGTCACTGACTAGGTCCAGGTAGAGAATGTTACGAGAGACTATCTTGTCTTGACATAAGTGCTTATGTTGATGTGTATAAGTCAATCGAGGTATTCTTCAACATATATTCATGCTTTGATTTATATGGTTTTTGTTCATATGTTATTTGGTAGATTCAGTAATTTAGTTCATTTTATTTGACATGAAACTCCATTTTTGAGTCTTGCATGTTTTTTGTATTAGAGTCTAGCTTAGTTGCTTGAGGACAAGCAAAGGTTCGGTTTGGGGAGTTTGATGAATGTGTATTTTACACTTTCATTCGAGTCTTTTTCACCTAATTTAGCTATCCTCTATGTTAATTTAGCTATATTTTAGTACATTTTATTAGAATAGTGTCACGTTTCCTTTTAGATTTTATTTTACAGGTTTTGGTTGAAATTCGGAGATTTACGGGCATTTATATTGAAGTCTACAAGGAATTGGTGTTCCAGAAGCCTATTTGGAGTATCTGAAGGTTTCCGGATAGGATTTGGAGTCTAAGGGTCGAATCTGGAGGTTAGAAGGCCATTAGAAGTCTGAAATCGAGTCCGAAAAGGTGAAGAAATCCAAATCCGTGTCGAAAAACGCGGAAATTCCGCGAAATACTGGGGGGCGAACCGCCCCAGCACTCGGGCGAACCGCCCCAGAAGTTTTTCGGGCCTATATATAGTTGCGAGTTTTCTCTCCGAAAATCATATCTTTCCAAGCCTACTTTCTCACCTCTCTCTATAGTTTTAGGTAGGAACTTTCGGGGCCTGTCCTGGGAGTTCCATAGCTTAGGGGATACTTTTTCATAGCAGATTGGAGCGCGTAGGATCGCAATCATCCGGAGATTGACAACCTTCGGTAACTTTGTATCTTACAACTTTTATCTACTTATTTTATATTCTTTCAATATGTTTTCTTCTATGATTGCTATTGATTGCATGCCTATAAGTAGCTAAATTTATCGTTGGTGGTAGTATGTGAATTCTTAGCGAGGGAAGATAATCATGCTAATGGCTATATCGCGCATTATACTCCGTGTCATTGCTTTATTTCGTTGATGAGTTGAAACCAAAATTCTCGTATGCTGTATTGATCATTATGCACACTTGGACACTTGTCGACCAATCAGACCAAATTATCTTCGTAGTGTTGAATGATTACGGAACACAATAGGATGTTAGTTGTTGACGAGTCAGACCCATATTATCTTCGTAGTGCTTAATACTTGCAACAGGACACAAGATTCATTCAAAGATCTCTATGCAAGACCGAGGAATTTATGCATGATTATCGACCCATTATGTTAAGAAGGACCATACTATCACCAACCTCCATTATCTGCTTGAAAACCCCTATTGCTTTCTATCTGCTGTTTTATATTCTCTTGTTAAATAGATAAAGCTAGTTATAGTCCTGAGAGAACGACACTCGAGTCATTCTACTACTACACTACTGTTGTGGATTGCCTTTGGCTAAATAACAAATTTTATTTGCTTGAATCGGAACCCGACAAATTCCCGTTCATCACCGCGGGCGCCCGGCGCCTGGTGCCCGCGGCGTGCCGCGGGCACCGGGGGGACGGGCCCACGTTTTCAAAAAAAAATATATATATATATATATATTTTCAGGTTGGACCCAAAATCGAATTTTGATAGTTTTGAGGATTGAATTTTATATTTGGAATATAAATATGATTTAATTGTAATTGTTTTAAACTAGAGGCGTTAAATTTAATTAGTATAAAGTTAAAGGGCTTATTTGTAATTTATCAATTTATTGTTTATTGCAAATTAGTCCTTCTACTTTTGAATTTTAGATTTAACACCTCCAAGGTTTTTAAAATTACAATTAAGTCCTTCGGGTTTTCGAAAATTGCTACTTGGTCAATAGAATTTTCGAATATTCAATCTAGTCCAAATTTTCAATTATTTCATAGATATTATAAGTATGGGATTATAATTTTCATAATGAAATTATGAAGTCATTTGTCATCCACAAAGGCTACTACTTGTTTCATATGCTCAATATTCTATTGTTTGACAATGCATGTTTAAATACCATGTTTTTACATTCCGTTCGACCGCTATGCATGCGAGGGTAGGCGGTGCCCTCTTATATGTCGGACCGCGTATTTATGTATGGGTAGGCGGCACCCATTATGTGCTTGACCGCGTTTAGAACTAGAATGGATAGGCGGCATCCATTACGTGTAGACCGTTCATGCATGATGGGTAGGCGGCGCCCTTATTTGTTTGTAGATGACTGATAACAACCCTCAAGCTACAAGCCCCAACCAATATAAGTACAGAAATATATATATATGTATGTATTTCTGAGATGCTTTCCATAGGGTGCTTTAATTCTGAACTTTCATTGCGTTTCCTTGTATTGGCGACCTCGTCTTACAGACTCGCAGTAATCGTCAGATTAGAGTAAGCCTATGGTTATGACTTACTGCATATTGTATCTAGCGACCTCGATAGGTACAATATGTAGGGCATCGAGATAAATTAGATTTAACAACCAAGAGTTGCGTGACGCAATTGGATAGTCTTACTAGTCCTACCGGTCATATTATGCTATGCGATCAGCCTCCGTTGGAGTATGGCATAATATGGATTTGGATCTTGGCCACTACGGTAACTTGTTGGACATTAACCGTATGTTTGTTGTGGGGGCAAGCATATGTGAAAATAGTGGGAGCTAAACAGCTAAAGGACCTTGTTGTTTAGTTATGTTGACTGTGTATTTAGAAATGATATTTCAATAGTTGATTTATTGTTTTTGTTCTATATTATTTCTCCTTAGGATATTAGATATGGCGAGTATCTCGCTCCGTGCTGTCTTGGAGAAGCAAATTTTAACCGGACCAAACTTCCTAGATTGGATCAGGAATATACGTTTGGTGCTGAGGTACGAAAAGATTGAGTACGTCTTGGACGAGGTCATTCCCGTGTGCCCCGAAAATCAGACTGCCGATGAGGTTGCTGCTTGGAATCAAGCCAACAAGGCAAGGTCTGATAAGCATCTTGAGGATGCTAAGTCCGCCCAGTGTATTATGCTGGCGGCAATGAGCAATGAGCTGCAGAGGCAACATGAAAGCATGTTGCCGTATGAGATGTTGAAACATCTTGAGTCGCTCTTTAAGACGACAGCTAGAAGTGTTGAATTTGATTTGATCAAAGACATACACAGATGCAAGCTCAGTGAAGGAGGGAACATGTCTGAGCATGTTCTCAAAATGATTGGTCTCTTTGAAAAGCTTGCCGATGCCGGCGTTAAGCTAGAGAACAAAATCATGGTGATCTTTGTCCTTCAATCATTGCCGAGTTCGTATTCGCAGTTCATCATTAATTACACGATGAATGCGAAGGACGTAACACTGCCTGAACTTCATAATCTGCTGAAGACATATGATCAAACTCTTCCTAAGAAGGAAAAGTCGATCATGCTTGTTGGGCAACCGTCTAACTCAAACCCGAAAAGCAAAGGTGCTAAGGGTAAGGGAAAGTCGGGAGCCAAGGCTAACACTTGGAGTGATAAGCCGAAGCGTCCGAACCAGAAAAGGAAGTTCAAGAAAAGCGGAACGGTGCGCACAGAAGAATGTCTTTTCTGTAAGCAGAAAGGACATTGGAAGAAAGATTGCCCAAAGCTTAGGGAAGATCAAGCCAAGAAGTCATCAACTTCTGGCTCAGGTATGTTTGTTATTGAAATGAACATGACTACTTTTGACTCCAATGGTTGGGTATTAGATACAGCCTGTGGCTCACACATTTGTAATAATGTGCAGGGGCTAATTGATCACAGGCTAGTCAAGCAAGGTGAAATCGACTTGCATGTTGGGAACGACAATCCAGTTGAAGCCAAACGCGTTGGACGCAGCAAGATAGATTTACCTTCGGGACAATGTTTAGAACTTGATAATGTTTATTTTGTTCCATCCATTGTCAGAAATATTATTTTCATTCCATTGTTAGACAATATGGGTTTTTCCTTTCGATTTGCGAATAATACTTGTTATTTTTCATTAAATGATCAGTATTATGGAAAGGCTCGCTTGGTGAATGGTTTATATATTTTGCAAAGTAGTCTACCTTTATTTCAAATACATAACAAACAACCGTCTTCAAGTAAGAAGAATAATCCATCTTATCTATGGCATTGTCGGCTAGGCCATATCAATGAAACACGGATTCAAAGACTAAGGAAGTTGGACTACTTAGAACCATTTGATTTTGAATCATATGGTACATGTGAATCTTGTGTTAAGGGTAAGATGACGAACAAACCTTTTGTTGGACAAGGTGTTCGTGCCACTCGCTGCTTAGAGCTCATACATACCGATGTATGTGGACCGTTTAAAGTCCATGCGCGTGGGGGTTATCCTTACTTCGTTACCTTTACTGACGATTTCTCAAGGTATGGATATATTTATCTTATGAAGAATAAATCCGAGACCTTTGGGAAATTCAAGGAGTTTAGGAATGAGGCCGAGAATGAATTGAACCTAAGGATAGTCACTCTTCGATCAGATCGAGGAGGTGAATACCTTAGTGAAGAATTTATCGATTACTTGAAGGAAAATGGGATTCAATCGCAATGGACTCCTCCTGGAACACCACAGTTAAGCGGTGTGTCTGAGAGGAGGAATCGAACCCTGTTAGACATGGTAAGATCAATGATTGGATTCTCGACTCTTCCAAAGTATCTGTGGGGATATGCACTACAAACTGCAATCTACATTCTGAACCGTGTAACATCTAAATCAGTGGAGAAAACTCCTTATGAGTTATGGAAGGGAAAGAAGCCTTCTCTAGGCTATCTTAGACCTTGGGGTTGTCCTGCGATAGTCAAGCTGATGCTCACTGATAAGTTAGATGCCAATGGTGTCAAAGTATATTTCATAGGCTATCCTCGTCAGACGAGAGGCTATGAATTCTATCATGCTGAAGATCACAAGGTGATCGTGTCTAGAAACGTGAAGTTTTAGAAGCTGAATACCTCGAAGAAGAGAGGTTAGATGATATGATAGAACTTGAAGAAATTCAAGACTTTGACACACGCGAACATGAGGTCTCAAAATCTTCTGATTTGGACTCAAGTTCAGTGGGAGCTTTCGAAGCAGACAAGGGTGATGATATGACACTTGCTAGGCATGTCATAGTCAGTGGGAGTCCTGTGATTAGATCAACAGTTGAAACCACACCTATAAAATCCGTTGTCAACCAACCTGTGCAACAAGTTGCACAAGAGCAGCCTCCCGCAAGGGAACAGGGTCGCGCCCAACGACCAGCTGCATCAGTAGCCACTGATAATGTTCGTGTTACACGAAGCCAGAAAAGAAAAGCACCAGAACAAGTCGAGCTCCGTAGGTCGAAGAGGATCCTAAGAGGACCTCAGAAGCAAAGCCTTATGATAGAAGACATCAGTGAACTTGATGTCGGTTTATCAGATCGGGAAGATCCCGAGACCTATAAAGAGGCAATAAATGATATTGACTCAGACAAATGGCAAGAGGCCATGGAATTAGAAATGGATTCAATGTACCAGAACCAAGTTTGGAACTTGGTAGACTTGCCCCAAGGGGTTAGACCAATTGGGTGCAAATGGGTCTTTAAACGAAAGACAGATGCCGATGGCAAGGTACAAACGCACAAAGCTAGGCTTGTGACGAAAGGCTACACGCAAAGGTATTGCATCGATTATGATGAAACCTTTTCACCGGTAGCAAAATTGAAGTCCATTCGAATTCTACTTGCGATAGCTGCCTACTATGATTATGAGATCTGGCAGATGGATGTAAAGACATCCTTCCTCAATGGCAACCTTGAGGAAGAAGTCTATATGGTACAACCGGAAGGTTTTATTAGTAAAACCAGGCCAACTACTGTATGCAAATTACAAAGATCCATCTATGGGCTAAAGCAAGCGTCGAGGAGCTGGAATATCCGCTTTGATGAAGCTGTCAAATCGTTTGACTTCATCAGAAGCAAGGAAGATCCCTGTGTCTACGCGAGACACAGCGACAAAGGAGTTGTTTTCATGATCATTTATGTAGATGACATTTGATCATGGGAAACAATGTCTCTATGCTAGAAGAGACTAAAGTTTGGTTATCAAGTACCTTCTCAATGAAGGACTTGGGTGAAGCGAACTACATCCTAGGGATCAAGATCTTTAGAGATAGATCCAAGAGGATGTTGGGAATGACACAGTCCACCTACATCGACAAAATACTTAAGCGTTATAAGATGGACGACTCAAAGAGAGGCTTTCTCCCAGCTAGGCATGGGATTGTCTTATCAGTTAAGGATGGTCCTAAAACTGATGAAGAAAGAAATGCAATGAGTCGTGTGCCCTATGCTTCGGCAGTAGGGTCTATAATGTATGCAATGAATTGCACAAGGCCCGATGTGGCATATGCGCTTAGTGTCACTTGTCGGCACCAACAGAATCCAGGAGTACCTCACTGGACTGCTGTGAAGAACATTCTTAAGTACCTTAGACGGACTAAAGAGATGTTCTTGGTGTTTGGTGGAGAACCAGAATTAAAGATGTCTGGATATGTCGACGTTGGATTTGAATCAGATCCTGATGACTTTAAATCAAAAACAGGATACGTATTCAAATTGAACGGAGGAGCTGTCTGTTGGAAGAGTTCTAAGCAAGCCACGGTTGCTGACTCATCCACAGAGGCCGAGTACATTGCTGCATCAGAAGCATCGAAAGAAGCTGTCTGGATTTCAGAGTTCTTGAAGGAATTGAGGGTTGTTCCTGCTCCCAGTCCAATAACGATTTATTGTGACAATACGGGCGCCGTCGCTCAAGCTAGGGAGCCTAGATCTACAAACAAGAACAAACATGTACTTAGAAAATATCACGTTATACATGAGATTATAGATAGAGGAGAAGTTAGTATAGAACGTGTCTCTACCACGGACAACGTGGCAGATCCTTTCACCAAGGTCTTATCAGTGGAAGTCCACTTAAGACATTATGCTAATCTGGGCATTAGGCATAAAGGTGACTGGCTCTAGTCCAAGTGGGAGATTGATAGTGTATATGTCCTAGAGACAGCCTTTACTAAGGGTATGGTGCCCTTATAGAGGGCATATATGTACTATTACACAAGTCAACGTAATATAATATATGTTTGTTGCATTTTACTATTGAGTATCGCTTTCATATTTATATTACACCAGGCTGCAGCATGTCATATCTTTATTACTGTCTGTATTGATATTAAACATGTCCCCTCGGATAGATGACCGATCACACAGTTAGTGGGAGCTATGTGAGTTATCATCTATCCCAAACTCTCCCTAGTCGTGGTTCATCTCGGATGTGGAGGTCTGAATGAACCTGACAAGACTAGTATGCGTGGAGGTTATACTTGTTGGAGCAAGTGTGAGCCGATCCCACGGCCACGGAACGGATTGTTGGACAATCAAGGAACGTTCCCGTAACTGCGCATAGTTGTTCGAAGAAGCTTTATCGAAGAATGGAAGTACCCACCGGACACTCCCATCGATGTATACTCTACACCGACGTGTCTATGGGAACCGGTGAGTTGTCGAAGTGATGCCATTCGTCCTTTGTACTTACAGGACTTTATCATCACATTTGTTGCCCCATATCCTTGGTGGACCCGTCGATATCAGCTCTGAATAAGCAGCTGACCTAAGACACGATCCAGGATTATGGCTAAATACAAATGGGGGTGATAAGTGATTCTGTGAAGGATTCATCTCTCAAGTGTAGCACAGGAGAGCACTGCTCATAGTCTGCATAGTTGTGTTGGTAAAGTCACTGGCCAGTGCAAATGATATATTATGATGGTCATAAGTATATCTTAACCAAACAACTCCCTGAGACGCCCGTGGATGTATTATTGGGATAGACACTTCATCGATCCTAGATACATTCGAGCAAGTCAGATGAAGGGACGTTACCATCGCCGCGTTGAGCGCGACAGGCTTCGCAACGAAAGGGTTAAGCTTTGTGAAACCTCTCAAACGTCGTCACGTATTAATATTGCAAATGGAACCGTCTAGGAATTCCATGTTGCCTAGTCTAGGACTTTCTTAATACGGTGAGGCCCTATGGGTCACACTATGTGATGATTCAGTCTATCAGAAATCCTTGAAGATGGAATCGCAATTAATTTGGAATTAATTGTGATTGATGGATTATAATTAATTTGGAATTAATTATAATATTTGGTGGCTCAATTAATGATTTGGAATTATTAATTGAATTGGCTAATTAATTGTATTTTATGTAAATACAATTGAAGATTATATTTTGGAAATATAATGGAGGTTTGATTAGAAAGGATATGTAATTTAGAATTAACATATGCACTTGGGCAAAATCTACTTGGAGTTTGGATTGCCTTAGAAATATAAGTGGGTCCCAAAAGTGGGACCCACCTCCCGTAGGACTAGGCGCGCGCGCGCGTGGCTGGGTAGGGGAAGGAGTTCGACTCCTTCCTCTATTAGAAGTCCAAAGGATAAGTTAGATTTTCCTGATTCAGTTTTAATTTGATTGGGAATGAATCTAGACTTGATATTGGTTTCCTTGTGCGATAAGAATTAGATTCTTATTCCTTTACGAAGTCTAATTGCTTATGTTTTAGGCTTCTATAGACTACTATATATAGTGGACTATTAGAGAGCTTTACACACAGTTTTGAACACAGTTATTCTACCCAGTTTTCTTAGAAAAAATAAAAGCTCTCCCCTCCTCCCTTAGCCACCCACGCTCGCGCACCACCACCGGAGGAATTGCCGCCCTGTCTTCTTGGTCACATAAAGAGTATCCTAGCATTCTTCTGATAGGCTGTTCATCTGTGGATACCAAGGTTGAGGTTCTAGGAGCTGGAAACTAACTCTTATTGTCTTGCAGATATAAGGAGCATTGTAGATATCTTCGACTTCGACGAAGGAGAAGATACACCGGATTATTACGAAGACTTGGAAGCTGCTTTGGAAGTAAGGTTAGTCTTCTAATTGACGTGTTTATATATATATATGACATATGCATAATCAATTAACCTGTATGTTAAGAAATTTTTTGAAATTCCGCTGCGTACCCTAGGGGTAACTCTGACCGTATTTTCTTACACACACTAGACACGGGATCCTACTCTAATGTACTCCCTATGAATGTGTTCGAGAAGAGTAGCCTTGAAAAACTATCTGAGCATAAGGCTATTGTGCAACTGGCGGATGGATCCTTAATGAGACCCGGAGGCGTTGTGAAGAATATATTGGTCAAGATTGGTGAAGCTTCTGTATACACCAATTTTGTAGTTATGCCGGCGTCTACACCTGGGACGGGGGATGTCATTCTCTTGGGACGAACGTTCTTGAATAAGCTACGCTCCGTGATAGACATCTACCGAAGGACTTCCACTATTGAAGTGGATGGCAAGCGACATGTGTTGCGAGCCATATCTGATCCACCTGATACTTCTCACACTATTAACTACTGTGGTCTTGCTGTCTATGTTCATTCATATTCACAGGTTCGTGGCATGAGGAGAAGATCCATGAAGGGGAAGTCTAATACCCTCAAGAAGAAGAGCTAGGCGCAAGGAGTCGAGTCAAAGACTATAAACAATGGCGCTATCCGGGAGGCAACCCGGAATTTTTATCGCTTTCTTGCATTGCATGCATATCATTGTGTTTTATTTTATATTTTAGTACGTTTTTTGTTTCTCATGAGTTTCTTTGAGTACTATAGGTTACAGGTACAAGTTTAGCTCTCACCTTAAATCCACTTTCGACGTTCGGGACGAGCGACGACGTTCAGGTTTGGGGAGGGGGTTATCGCTGGTTATCTCTATACATGTCTTGCTTATGATAAACTTGTCTTGCTTATGATAAACTCGTGAAATTTTTTGCATTTGCATTTGCACGTTTACCGCTTTCTTAGTTTTTTAGATTGCATTCACTACATTCATCCTAGGATAGTCTTGCATGTTTTATATGGAGTTTATTGCCGAATTTTTTGAACTTTTTTATTGGGTAGATTAACTAACTATGCCATTAATCATATGCTTCATCTCTATGAATTTGTTTGAGGTTTTTCTCGCTTGGCTCGTCACATTTATGTATTTCTCTTAGTTAAGCTTGGTAGTCTCGACATCACTTAGTGGTGTTTTCTCTACTGCGGTTCACGAAGGCCTTTATAATAGGATGATGCATGTTAGGATCTTATGGTTGTTTTCCCGAGTAATTATGTACCTAAGAGGCAACGAGTCTTCACCATGCTTTGAGATTGCTAAATGCCTAGGAAGGAGGTAGTGTGAGGTTGTGTGATCCTTTGTTTGCAACCTATTCTTTCGAATAGGTTTGGGGACGGGGTTACACTATCATTAGACTTGTTTTTCGTTTTTCATTTCTGTGTTGTGAGTTTATTTTTCCTTTCTCTTAAATTTTGTACTCCAACCTATTCTTTCGAATAGGTTTGGGGAAGTCGTTTGTGAGTCATTTTGTTTCTTTTTCGTTGTGCTACTGCTGGCTAAAAAAATCGAAAAAAAGAGAAAGAAAAATTCCAGGAAAAAAGAAAAAAAGAAAAAAGAAACTGGAAAAGAAAAAAAAGAAAAATAAAAAAAGAGAAAAAGACCCCAAAAAAGCAAAGAAGGGTCCAAAAAAGAAAAGTCAAATAGCAGTTTAGCAAAGTGTTGTGTCTCATTTTCCAATTCTTGTAATGTTCGTAATCGTGTTGTAATTTTCTATTTTTTGTCTTTTGTGTTTGAGTGTCATCTGTTCTAGACCACCCTCGTCCTGCTATTCAGGAAGTGGTGAAAATCTTAAGGCTTTGCTTGAGAGATGGGTAGAATAGGGGAGTGTTATCTTTTATAGGGAACCCTCATTCGTTTGATGAGAGCCAGTACTGGTTCGACCTCTTTGAGGAAAAGTCTTAACTTGGTGAACAGCAGTAAGTCCTCAGTTTCATAGGCACGGGACAACCATTCGTATCTTAACATGTTTCATTACGTCGTCACTAACTAGGTCCAGGTAGAGAATGTTACGAGAGACTATCTTGTCTTAACATAAGTGCTTATGTGGATGTGTATGAGTCAATCGAGGCATTCTTCAACCTATATTCATGTTTTGATTTATATGGTTTTTGTTCATATGTTTTTTGATAGATTCAGTAGATTAGTTCATTTATTTGGCATGGAACTCCATTTTATTTGTGCATTGTTTTTGCATTAGAGTCTAGCTTAGTTGCTTGAGGACAAGCAAAGGTTCGGTTTGGGGAGTTTGATGAATGTGTATTTTACACTTTCATTTAAGTCTTTTTCACCTATTTTAGCTATCATCTATGTTAATTTAGCTATATTTTAGTGCATTTTATTAGAATAGTGTCACGTTTCCCTTTAGTCTTTATTTTACAGGTTTTGGTTGAAAAACGAGGATTTCCGGGCAAATATATTGAAGTAGACAAGGAATTGGATTTCCGGGCAAATATATTGAAGTAGCCAGAAGAATATATCAACCCGGGGTCGAATCTGGAGGTTAGAAGGCAATTAGAAGTCAGAAACCGAGTCCGAAAAGGGGAAGAAATCCAAAAACGCGTCGAAAATGCGTATTTTCCCGAGTTTTACTCCCGGGCGAATCGCCCGGGATGTGGGGTGAATCGCCCCACACCAGGCGAGTCGCCCGGTGTGTGGGGCCCTTCGGTCCACACAATTCGTAGCCTATATATAGTTGCTCAGTTTTTCTCCGTTTTTCATACTTTTCCAGACCTTTTCTATCACCTTTCTCTGTAGTTTTAGGTAGGAACTTCCCAGAGCCTGTTCTGGGGGTTCGTAGCATAGGAGATACTTTTTCATAGCAGTTTGGAGCTTGTAAGATCGCGATTATTCGGAGACTGACAACCTTCGGTAACATTGTATCTTACAGTTTTTCTACTTATTTTTATATATCTTTCAACATGTTTTCTTCTATGATTTCTGTTGATTGCATGACAACTATGAGTAGCTAACTTCTCGTTGGTGATAGTATGTGAATTCTTGGCGAAGGGTTAATAATTATGCTAATGGCTATATCGCGCATTATACTCTGAGTTATTGCTTTATTTCTTTGATCTATCTAAATCTATATCTTCGTATTGTTGATTATTTACTGAACACAATTGGACAATTCATTGGTCTTTGACCTATCTAAATCTATATCTTCGTAGTGTTCAGTAATTACAACTGGACAATTCATTGATCAAGGATCTCCATGCAAAACCCAGGAATTTATGCATGATTATTAACCCGTTATGCTTTGAAGGACCATACTATCACCAATCTCCATTATCTGTTAAGAAAAACCTTTGCTAATTCGTCTGCTGTTTTATATTCTAAATTAGATTAGATAAAGCTAGTTATAGTCCTTAGAGATCGACACTCGAGGTTATTCTACTGCTACACTACGGTTTTCGTTGTAGTTGTGAATTGCCTTTGGCTAAATAACAAATTTATTTGATTAATTGAGTCTGACAAATTCGCGTTCATCAACAGTTTATTCAGCGTCTTGAAGTTTAGGTGACTTGTTCGTTGATGCCATAACCATGCTTTTTCAGCAAGGCAATCGTGATCTGAGACAAGACATTTTTCAACGATTGCTGAAGACCAATCTACGTTGTACAAGCCTCATGATCTTCTAACAACCATAATAACCTTCTTTGTCTCAAAGTCTATAAGTTTACATTCATCACTTTTAATTTTTATGAAGTGTCCTTTATCAGCAAATTGACTCATGCTGAAAAGGTTAAACTTAAGATTTTTGACATAAAGAACTCTCGAAATGGTAATGCATCCTAACTTCACGTCACCGTAGCCTTTTGTAGAACCAGAGTCTCCACCAGAAAACGTTATTGTTGGACCTTTAGACCACCGTCTATAGTTTATAAGGTTATTCTTGTTGCCGTCATGTGCTTTCCACAACCACTGTCAAAGTGCCAGATTGCATCGTTTGTCTCCGTGGCTGAAGTCTGCACAATCAAGAGCAAACAAGTTAATTATCCAATATTGGATGTCCATTAACATGTTCAAGAATGCGTCCAGTGGAAACCCAAGTATTAAGTTTTTCAACTTTGACTTGTTTTCTACTTGCTGGGGAACTAGGAGGTTTTGAGCCGAAAGACTTTTGATTCGTGTTGATCAAATCCACTTTCTGATGTGGTGTCTTGCTCGGTTGACCTTTTTGCTGAACATACTTTTCAGTAAGTTCTTTTCTAGCAAGGTTCCTTCTAGCCCTAGCGTTTTTGTTTTGTCAGAACTCTTAGGCTTGGTTTTGTTCATCTCTTTGAAGTATCTTTGCTGACTTTGCTTATACTCATAAAAAAGTTGACTTTGCTTGGTTTTGAAACCGAGTCCACTTTTTGGAGAATGCTGAGCTTTTGTCTCAGCAACCTTACTTGATTCAGGTTTGTCAGCAAAGGTCTTCTGATTACTTTTAGTAATCTTGCCTTTTGACTTAACAAATTGCTTTTCAGCAACTTGTTTGGCAGAATGCTTTACATCATCCTTTTTCTTTACAGTTTGCTTTTCAGCAACCTGTTTTCCTTTTAAAGTCTTGTTACTTTGAGTAGCAACAACGGGCTTTACGGTCGTAGGTACTTGATTGCATTTTTCAGCAACCTTAGATTGACCAATCTGATAGAGTTCTGGTTGACCACTATCAGTAGCACGTACAAAGGTAATTGGTGATTTGTCTTTACTCAAGATTATTACGTCATCACCTTCATACGTTGCTCCTAAACCTTCTTTCTGAGATGGATCTCTCAGATAAGAGTTTAGTTCAGTCAGCGTATTACTCGCATCAGCATAAGATTTGAAATTGATTTTCATCTTTTTCATCTCTTGTATTTCAGCAAGTAACTTTAGAATTGAGGACTGATATTCTTCCAATTCTATTGCCATCTGAGAATTCTTCTCTGTAGCTTCAGCAATCAACTTCTTGAGATGCACTATTTCAGCATCTTTCTTTTTTGTCTCTTCCTTCAGCAATACATACTTTTCAGTAGCCTGCTTGGTCAGAGTTTCAGCATTCTGTAGTTTCTCTTGTTGTTTGCTCAGAGTTTTCTCAAATCTTTCGATTTCTCCTTGAATCTTGTCAAGGTCAATCTCGTCTTCACTTTCTGAGTCTGAGTCAGAGGTAGGACTGTTTACCTGACCGGCCATGAGGCAGAATTCGTAGTTTGACACATCTGGATAAGCTTCCATAGCTATTCCACAAACTTCCTTGCCAATCTCTACGTCAAGAGTGGCTTCTTCATCATCAGTGTCTGAGCTTTCTTCCTCACTGTCTTCGGAGCTAGTATCAATGCACAAGGCATCAATTTTTTCTTGAAGCTTCTTCTTTTCTTCAGCAATAAAAGCTCTTTTGAACTTCTTCTTCTTCTCAGCAGATTTGCCTTTCAGCAAAGGACAATTTGCTTTGAAGTGTCCAGGCTTTTTGCAGTAAAAGCAGAGATCATTTCCAACTGCTGGTTCTTCAGAGGAATTTGCTTGTTGAGCTTCCTTGTTCAGCGAGCTAGCCTCATTCTTGTATTTATGGTAGTTGTTACCAAGATGCTTTTTCAGCTTCTCTTTTGCTTTTCGCCTTTCAAGTTCCTTACTGATGAATGTCTTCATGTTTTTAACAACTAAAGCATTTTCATCAGCGGGCTCTTTATCATTCTTCTTTTCAGAAGATGACGGCTTTGCAGCAAGAGCAATGTTTCGCGATTTTTCAGCAAACACATTTTCTCTTTGCTTAGTCTCGTAGTTGACAGTAGCAAGATGAGAGAACAAATCTGTAGGTGTGATGTTTGGCATTCCTTGATTGTAGTAGAAGTTCTGAGTATGGATCCATTCTTGGTTCAGACTTCTGATGATGGTTTTCACCTTCTCAGAATCTGAGTAAAGATTTCCAACTCCGAAGGCGGCCATCTCACTAACTAGAGTTGTGAATATGAAGTCCAAGTCTTCCAGTGACTCATTTGTACCTTGTTTAAAGTTCTGGAACTTTAACTTCAGCACTTCGAGTTTGTTTTCCTTGGTTTTGACAGATCCAACACAAAGATCTTGAACCATTTTCCAAGCTTCCTTAGAAGTTTTGGCACCCTACAGTTTGCACTGTATAGTATCCGGAGTTGATCGAATGATGATGTTTCTTGCTTGGCCATCAAGACGGAATCTCTTGGCTTCGTCGGAAGTCCATTCCTCTCTTGGTTTTGGAACGACAGTATTAACTGGTTCACCTAGGATAGTTTCCTTTCCAGCTTCTGTGGTTTTGTGAGGAAAACTTCTCTCAACCTTAGTGATCTTGATAGGTCCATCATTAATGACAGTAACCATCTCATCACTAATGGCCTCAAGATGTAGCATAATATTGTTTCGCCATTTTTCATAGTTTTCCAGCCTTCAGCAAGGGAGCGTCTCCTAAAGACATCCTGTCAGCAAAAGACTACCAAACTGATCAAGTGAGAGTGATTTACGGAAAGCACCTAAGGGGATCTAGGTTCAGTGTTGAAGGTTAAAGAACCTCCAGCTCTGATACCACTTGTTGGTCCCTTTAAACAACAAGAAAAGACTAGGGGGGGAGGTGAATAGTCTTTTCAAACTTTCGTCGTTTAAAAACTTTCTCAGCAAGGGCTTATTTATTACTTTTCAGTAATGAGTTTGCTGATACTTAACTTTCTCAGCAAGCACTAGTTACTTTTCAGTAACGAGTTTTACTGATACTTAAATTCAGAGCGCGGAAGTCTTTGTACAATAAGTGCTTTGTCAGTAAGTGATAGTTTCAGCAAGTGAAAAGAGTGACAGTGTACAGAAAGATATGCTTTGCTGAAAATTAAATGCAGTAAGTAAATCACACAAACACTTTTATAGTGGTATCTGAGAGTGGTGTAATCTCTCAACTAATCCACTTTGTCCTTTCTAGGACTGAATCCACTAAGATAAGTTTGAGGTTCCTTACAACACCTATCTAGAGCGACTCAACAGAAACCAAAGCACACTTGCTTCGTTTCCAACCTAACTAGAGAACGAAACCTTGTTCTCCACCAAACTTGGGACTTATAATCAGCAACACTATGCTCGATTAAGTTCCCCCTGAATTTCACGCCTGAAAGGGTGTTTTTCAGTTAGAGAGGTTTGGGATGAGATAACGTGATTATAACTTATTCAGCTACAACAAGTAATCTAAGAAACAAAACTTTGAATACTTTCCAGTAAACAAGTTTGATTGTTTCTGGTGTCAAGACTTGTTCTTGTTCGTAAGAAAGAACACTCAACTAATTTCTTAGCCGTGTATGTTCTACTTCTTCACAAGTAGCTTTTTCAAGCTTTAAGTCTTGGAACGGATCAATGGCAGTAAAGAGTATTGAAGGGTATGCGAGTTTAAGCACAAGTGAGAGTTTGATTACGTTGTTGACACACTTCAACTCTTTGCCGGATGACCCCTATTTATAGTGAATCAAGGGAGCCGTTTGAATTTCAAATTCTAAGGCTTTGTTCCTTAAGATGTCACTGTCTTGCTTTTGTACTTTCAGCAGCGTCCTTTATTTGTCTTCTAGTCTTCATGTTCTTCGCGTGCTTACTTTGCATTTAATGTTCATTTGAATGAAATTTAAATATGAACGTTGGAGCGCAAATGCAAGTACTTTCAGCAAGGAGGTCACATATGTTTTTCAGCAAGTGGTTAGTCTCAGTTTCAGCAAGCACAACCTACTCTGTCGTTTAGATTTTCACTTATACAAGTTGTGGCTGAAGTTTCCACTTTCTGAGCAACATGTGCCTTTGTAGATACCTTCTTCAGAAATCTTCTTTAGTCTTCAAGTTTCTGAACGGTTCTAATGCTTCAATAGTTTGTTTGTGTAAACAAAGTACATCATCAGCAAATGCTTCAATAGGTTGTTTTTCTTTTCAGAAAACAAGATACATCATAAGCGAATAAAAACACACCTATCTAGCACCTACACTAAGTCTTCAGCAAACGTTCCTCTTTTACAATATCCTTTAAAATTCTAAATTCCTATGGACCTTAAGAGTACTAGTTACTGGACTTTCC
This sequence comes from Plantago ovata, assembly GCA_028274465.1. Classification (NCBI taxonomy): domain Eukaryota; kingdom Viridiplantae; phylum Streptophyta; class Magnoliopsida; order Lamiales; family Plantaginaceae; genus Plantago; species Plantago ovata. The sequence goes on from CM051458.1 coordinate 50,453,031, forward strand.
TTAATTTATCATGGTTAATTGCTCATCAAAATTACAAGTTTCCTAACAGTCTGCAAGCTTAAAAAATCACTATGTGGGCGAAAACAACAATGGAACCACAAATTTACTAAATTCCTTGTTTCAATAGGATTCAAACAATCAAGGAATGAGTATTCTCTTTTCACAAAGAAAAACAACAACAAAATGATATTTATGTTGATCTATGTATATGACATTATACTAGGAGGAGATGACCAAGAACAAATCGACTTGGTTAAGAAACAGTTGAAGAACAAATTCAAAATTAGAGACCTTGGAACCTTAAAATATTATTTAGGACTAGAGATAGTGAAGTCCAAGAAAGGAATTCATTTGTCCCGGAGGAAGTATTGCTCTGAAATAATAGAACAAGCAGGTCTATTGGGCTGCAAACCCGCAGTGACACCTATAATTCAAAATCATAAACTCAAGAAGTATGAAGAAGGATCAAAAGAACCATTACTTAGAGATCCAACTATCTACATAATAATGATTGGTAAATTGATTTACCTAACAATTACAAGACCGGATATATCGTATGCCGTGGGAATTTTAAGCCAATTTATGGATCAACCCACGAAGCAGCACATGACTGCAGTAATAAGAATAGTTAGGTACCTAAAGAATGATGTTGGAAATGGCCTATTTATGAACTCTGAATCAAACATGAATATGAAAGTTTTATGTGATTCAGATTATGCTGGACGTCCCTTTACAAGAAGATCCATCCCAGGCTATTGTGTAATGTTTAGAGGCTCCTTAATCAGTTGGAAGTCAAAAAAGCAACAAACGGTTAGTCGTTCCTCTGCTGAAGCAGAATATAGAGATATGGCCTACACAAGTTGCGAGATAACTTGGCTAATTGCTATCGTTGATAACTTGGGAATCAAAATCAAGCAACCGGTTAACTTGTTTTGTGACAATAAATCAACAATATTCCTTACGAAGAATCTAGTTTTTCATGAACGTACCAAGCATATCGAAGTGGACTGCCACTTTATAATAGACAAAGTTACAGAAGGAACAATTTCAGTTAAATATGTTCCAACCAAATTTCAAATGGCTGATGTGTTTACAAAAGCTGTTTCTGGAGATGATCTGCACAGAATGTTCTGCAATATGGGATTAAAAAATATTTTCACTCCCATCTTGAGGGAGAATGTTAAAAATAAAATTGAGATTGATGAAGGTTTGAGGCTGAAAACAGAGAAGGATTCAATTAACATTGGAGAAGACCTAGAAGCTAAATGCGTCAACATACAGTTCGGTGATTTCCCCAGCAGAATCCGTCTTGATACGTTGGAGCACAATGCTGCGTCACATCAAAAGCGGAATAGAGAAGAGTCAAAATAGAGCTGCCCTCTTTCCGTAACAAACCGTGCTGTAGAAATCTGTCCTTATTATTAGCAGTGAACCGAGTCTTCAACTAGAGATAGGAAAAGTTTGTTAGGATTTTTCTCTACATATTTTACGGCTCTTTTAGTTTTTCTGATTTCACAGACTAGGTCTCTCTTTCCTCATTATAAATAGCTGAGGTAATTTTCAGATTCTTAATCATCCAAAAAACTCTTTGTATTTCATTACTTGAGAAATAAATCAACATTCAGTCTCAAATATCTTTGTTTTAATTCTTTTAATACCTTGTTGGGAACAAAATACAATTAAGCAAATCTAATGAGTCAACTTAAATATTCTTCGACCAAGAAACTCGTGATTCAGTCTGCCCGAACACTTGCCGCCTGACATTTGGAAATAGTGTTGTAAGCGTGAAGGTCTGGAGCAAGAGTATGAGATAAGAACAAGTAGAAGTAGAACTGGCAGAAGTAGATATTAGCTCCCTATATTAATGATTTTTTTTTACCAAATGGTCAAACAAATTGGACCTACCTACCAAGTAAATCACTCCACAAAATATTTTACAATTCATTCTAATTAGTTACCATTTGGTCTCACTTTCAGATTGATTGGTAAAAAAAAAAAAGTACCTAGGTACTAATACTAATGAGATACTAAGTGTCAGGTACTAAAACAGTAAAACTTAAGTACCCGTACCAAAATTAGGGGATACTAAATGTTAGGTACTTAAATGTAAGTATTTACCTACGATGATTAGCGGGGTACTAAAATTAAGACTAAATGGTTGTGCTTCCATATATTAATATACAAATAACAAAGAGCTTTCAAAATATACTGCCCTCAATGTTGATTCAAACACTAAGTCGGTCCTTTGTACACTTCAGGAACGAAACAAATCACGTTCGGGATTGCAACAATCTCTGATCTTCCAGCAACACCAAAGAGGAACAAACAACAAGGATACACAAGGCGAGTAGAGTCGATAGTTTGATTTTATCTCCTTAAGACAAGATTTCCATGCTCATGGTATTTTTACGGGATTATGGCAATAGTCTCCCAGGATAAAACTACTCTTAAGACGGCTAAACAGCAGCTGAATCTATCGAAATTACTTTGAATATGAATAGTACAGAAGAGCAAAGAGGGAGAAGGATATGAGTTTGCAAGTATTTTGGAAGAAATGACTTCTTCTCCTATTTATAGATCAAATGCACTCTCTCCGAAGTGCCTTCCAAATTGTGTCTAAGTCATCATCCAGACGTTATAAGACAAATGGATGTGTCCCATCACAATTTAAGAGATGTATTGTTAGGAAACTTGTAATTTTGATGAGCAATTAACAATGTTAAATTAAGTAAAGTCCAATAACTAGTACTCTTAAGGTCCATAGGAATTTAGAATTTAAAGTACATTGTAAAAGAGGAACGTTTGCTGAAAGACTTAGTGTAGGTAGTAGTTAGGTTCTTAAGCTTGCTGATGATGTACTTTGTTTGCAAAAACAATCTATTGAAGGCCTAGAACCGCTCAGAAAGTTGAAGACTTAGAAGATTTCTGAGAAAGGTATCTACAAAGGCACAAATTGGTCAGAAAGCAATAGAGCTCAGCAACCAGTTAGTTTAAGTGAAAATCTATATGACATAGTAGGTTGAGCTTGTTGAACTGAGTTTGAATGCTGACTGCCAATACATGTGACCTGCCTTGCTGAATCACTTTGCATTTTGGCTCCAACGTTCAAATTTGAATTTGAAAAGCATTAAATGCTAAGCATGTCGTTCTGAAGACTTGAAGACAAAGGAAGACGCTGCTGATAGTAACATCTCATGGCTAAGTCCTAGAATTCAAATTCAAACGGTACCATTGCGAATTATAAATACAAGGCCTTAGGCTGAGTAGAAGGGTGTGTCAACAACGTGATCAAACTCTCACTTGTGCTTAAACACTCAAGCCTTCTCTACTCTTAAACTGCCTTGATCCGTTCCAAAACTTAAGCTTGAAACCAAAGCTACTTGTAAAGAAGTAGAATACAAAGACTAAGAAATTAGTTAAGTGTTCTTTCCTCTAAACAAGAACAAGTCTTGACACCAAGAAACAACATACTTGCTTACGCCACCCTCGGATACCAATATAAAAGTGTTTGTGTGATTTAGTTTACTGCAATTTACCTTCATCAAGTTATTTTGTTTACACTGCTTTATTTGTTTATTTGCTGACTTTGGTTTCTGACAAAGCACTTATTGTATAAGACTTCCGCACTCTGAATTTTAAGTATCAGTCATTATTGAAAAGTAATAAGTCTTTGTTGAGAAAGTTAAGTACCAGCAACCTCATTACTAAAAAGTAATAAGTACTTGCTGAGAAAGTTTTTAGGGGCCTTCTATTCTCAGGTCGGTTCCGTACCGACCTAAACTCAGGTCTTCATTCAATAGTTGTCATGTGGCACTTAATTTAATCTCATCCATTCATTTCGGTTCAAAGTCATTTTTGGTATGATGGATTATAATTAATTTTCTTTAACATTAAAAATCACCACAAAAATACAAATTAACTATAATGCCCTTAATTTCAATTTATATGATTACATATACACGTAAACCTTATTAATTAATCTTAATCACAAACCAAAGTTAATTGATCACAATTAATTTATCCATTTTAATGATACATAAACTATCGAACACTTCTAAATAATATACTTCGTAGCTAAAAAAATAAGCCTCCGTTATTGTCCTCTACAAATGTTGATAGCTAGTGCAATTAGATTATGGAAAACGAATATCCATTGAATTGTTGTTGAAATTAATTTGATATATATTGATTAATTTTAACTTAGTTAAAATAAATTTTTATTTTTAATTTAATACTTATAAAATAGTAAGAACTTATTTAAATTATTTAAATGAATTTTTTGAAAGTAGGGGTATAACTGCACATTTATATATTTTTATCAAAATTTAATAATTAAAATGAAATATATAATAAAGACCTACGTTTAGGTCGGTACGAAGCCGACCTGAGAATAGAAGACCCCAAGTTTTTAGACACCAAAAAGTTTTAAAGACTAGTCACCCCCTTTAGTCTATACTTGTTGTCTAAAGGGACCAATATGTATACTCTTGAAAATCCGCCAATAGTGAACAGGTGCATATTTATTCGTAATGCTGCAGCATTGTATTAGTTTAAACATCATTAATTGTTGGATATATTCTCCCTTCTTTTTATGCCAGAAACAAAAAATAAAAAAGGAAATGCCAATAGAAGAGCCTATAAATCAAACTATTCAAAACATCATCCATTGAAGTTTAAACAAAGGCGGCTAGACATATCACAAAATGATCATTCGATCAACATGACGATATAAAAAGGCTTACAGAAATTGAACCATACAATACAACGAAAAATAAATCACACGCAATTAAATCATCAAACAACAATTAATACAAAAGTTACCAAATCATAAAGTGAACAATTTGGTTAATACTAATTAGCGCCGCAGGCAACTGGCTTGGGAGGCAGAGTCGTAGGGTCAGTACACAAGCTAGGGAGCTCCATTGCACGAGTAGCATTGATGCCAAGAAGTGGTATGTACGCGTTGTTCTTGAACGAACAAAGGCACTTCAAATCCGCGTGCCCCAGAGCCTTGCAACAGCCCTGCGTAGGTGCAGGCGGGACTGCTGTTCCAGACGCAGCAGCTTCCTTGCACGACATCAGCTCCTCTTGGCTCATGCCACATATGCCTTTACCGGAAACCACAGATACGGCTGCCAAGAGCACGGTAAGTGCTGCCACTAGGGCTAGAGTTGTGGTGGTGAACTTCATCTTACGACTTAAGTACACAGAGAATGTTACTTTTTGTGATAGAAAAATTATACGAGTTGTGTGATCTACTATAGTGGATATATAGCTAACTTTTTATAGACAGATCCATTGAGCTAGCAAGCTAAGCCAATACATTATTTGTCTGCCATTCCCGTGACATGTTAACTATACAATTCTTAGCTTAGTTAATTCATGAAATTGTACTCTTTTTACACCAATCATAGGGGCACGTTCATGATTTGTTTGAAAGACTAACGTTATATGATCCGAGCCAGAGCAATTATCATTTTAACATTTTATAAATTACATCATTTCATCCTACTCAGTTATTAATCACTTATCCAAACTGAAACCGTATGGGATCGAACATTACAAAGATTACAAAGAGTATGAGAAATACTCTTACATATAATATTAATAATAATCCTCCAAACAAAGGAACCAAAAGCCAAACTAAAACACTGAAAACACATCCAAAACACACAAAAACACCAAATGAACCATGATTCATCCAAAAACATCCATCGCCCAAACTTTTAAATTCGCCACTAACTTCAAACAAAACGGAGCCTAGCCAAGTAATCAAGTTACCAACCAAACCAACTTTATCAACCTCTCAATAAATTAATTTAATTAATTTACTTATACTGAAACTATTACAAACATGAAACATCCCCTACTTCTAATAGAAAAAGGTTGTTATATGAATAAGATTATGCGCTGTCACACGCTAATAATAATCAACCGTCCGCGACGGCTAAACAAAATGTTCACCCGTTGCGATTAATAATTATTTAACTTACCTGTCATAAATGGACCGATTTGAATTAAAAAAAAAACACTACTTGTACACCCCTATTAAATACTACTAACAGTAATATGAGCCCGTGAGTTACTTGCGGTTGGGCAAGATTCGCCGTATCATATCACGGACCTGTTAATTAATAGTACTAATAGTCTTGTTTAATTAATGATGTTCCGTTGTCCTACCTAAGTACCTATTGTTTTATCTCTAATTAATTCGTTATCACTGGATGTGAACCTGCTCCATGCATGTGAAAGGAAAAAGCTATTAGGAGTTATGGGGTGGTGGTGTAAGGAGAGGTCGAGAGTTCAAACTCCGATAAGGTTGTTTATGATATTTGAAGATATAAAGTGGTTAAGCATTAATGTAGGACTAAGGATAGAGTAGTTAAGATTGACCGTTAAAAATAAAATACTAAAAAAAAGTTCAAAAGTAAATCCCAAACCTTTGACAACTTCATTTGAAATTATGGATGGCAATTTGGGCTACCCGGGCCGGGCACGATATACATGGCCCAGGCCCGGCCGTTAGTAGCCCATGGGCCGAGATTGGGCTTATATCTAGGCCCATGGGCCCGTGATTATATATAGAATTTATATTTTTTATATATAAATATGTATATATAACTATTGAATTTATAATATTTATACACTTGTATTATTAAATGATGTTGTATTTTATACATTTGTAATACTTTTCTATACGTATAAGATTTGCATGTTATATACTATATTTGTAGTATATTTATATAATTTATTAAGTAATTTAATATTAACTTATTTCAATATGTCAAATATGAAAGTTCATGATAAATTGCAAATGATATAAAGTTATATCAAAATATTTGATCTAAAACAAAAAGATATAAATTAAATAGATTCACCATTCTACTAATACTACACTATATAACTAAAAAAAACATTTTGATTACTAAATAATTGAAAAAATAAAATAAAATTTTAAAAACCTTATGCCCGGCCCGTCCCATGAAGGGCCCTGGCTTGGGCCTAATGTCCATCCCGGGGCATGGGCTGGGTCTGGGTTGGTGCTAGTCTTCCCGGTCCCGAATGGGCCTCTGAAAGCCCGTCCCATTGTCGTCCCTATTTGGAATGGATTTCTTTTTGAATTTTTATGTTGAAATTTCATAATTAAGCCAAACCATAAGGAGTGCACACTGTCTCTTATTCTTTGTTGTTTAATGGAGTTCAGTTAGACCCTACTGTATCTGAAAGAGCAATTCGACAAGGAGACCCCTTTCCCCTTATTTATTTCACTTTATTACTAAAACTTTTAGTGCCTTAATTCATGAGACAGAGAGGGTACATATGATTCAGGGTGGTGTTGTTGCTCCTGGAGCTCCCAAAGTCTCTCATCTTCTTTTTGATGATGGTAATTTTATCTTTTATCAAGCTACTTCTCGTGCAACTACACAGATAAAGTGATATTTTATATAAGTATAATTTAGCATCAGGACAAGAGATTAATTTGGAAAAATCTATTGTGGTAGTAGAAATATTAGTGATGAAAGGATAACTGAGATACATAATTGTCTGCCTGTTCGGGTTATAGATAAGCACGAGAAGTATTTAGGGCGTCCCAAAGCTGTTATGGGTAGGTTTAAGCGGGAGATTTTCAATTGGCTTCAGGATCGAGTTTAGAGCAAAGTCCAAGGTTATGAGTCTAAATGTTTATTTCAGTCTGGAAATTAAAAGAAGTCCTTATTAAATCTGTTCTTCATACTATTCCAACCTATGTTATGAGCTTCTTTAAGTTGCCAGATACTCTTTTGCAGGAAATTGATTCCATTATTGCGAGGTTTTGGTAGGGTGAAGGCGATTCTAAGAATATTCCTTGGGTGGCAGACTCTTTGTGATTCTAAGCGAGATGGTGGTATGGGGTTCCGGGACCTTTGTGTAAGAAAATACGGTCAGAATTACCCCTAGGGTACGCAGCGGTATTTCAAAAATTTTCTTAACATACATGTTAATTGATTATGTATATGCCGTATATATTTAAACACGTCAATTAGAATACTAACCGAACTCCAAAAGCAAGCACAACTTCCAAGTCTTCGTAATAATCCGGTGAATCTTCTCCTTCGTCGAAGTCGAAGATATCTGCAATACTTTGATTCTCTGCAAGACAATAAAAGTCAGTTTCCAGCTCCTAGAACCTCAACCTTGGTATCCACGAATGAACAGCCTATCGGAAAGAATGCTAGGATATTCTTTGTGTGACCAAGAAGATGGGGCGGTGGTTTTCCTCCGGTGAGAGGGGTGGCGCGCGTGGCTTAGTATGGAGAGGTAGGGGAGAGCTTTTATTTTCTCTAAGAAAACTGGGTATTCAACTGTGTGAAAATCTATGTCAAAAGCTCTCTAATGGTCTACTATATATAGTAGTCAATAGAAGCCTAAAGCATAAGCAATTAGACTTCGTAAAAGAATAAGAATCTAATTCTTATCGCACTAGGAAACCAATTTCAAGTCTAGATTCATTCCCAATCAAATCAAAACTCAATCAGAAAAATCTAACTTATCCCTTGGACTTCTAATAGAGGAAGGATTCGAACTCCTTTCCCTACTCCAGCTCGCGTGCGCGCGCGTGTCCCAAGGGAGATAGGTGGGTCCCGATTTTGGGATCCACTTATAGTTCTAAGGCAATTCAAACTCCAAGTAGATTTTGCCCATGTGCATATGTTAATTCTAAATTAACATATCCTTTCAAATCAAACCTCTATTATATTTCTAAAATATAATCTTTAATTATATTTACATAAAATACAATTAATTAGCCAATTCAATTAATAATTCCAAATCATTAATTGAGCCAATAAAGATTATAATTAATTCCAAATCAATTATAATACATCAATCACAATTAATTCCAAATCAATTGCGATTCCATCTTCAAGGATATTCGGATAAGCTGAATCACCACATAGTGTGACCCATAGGGCCTCATTGTATTAAGCAAGTCCTAGACTAGGCAAAATGGAATTCCTAGACGGTTCCATTTGCAATATTAATACATGAGGACGTTTGAGAGGTTTCTTAAAGCAAACCCTTTCGTTGCGAAGTCTGTTGCGCTCAACGCGGCGATGGTAACGTCTCTTCATCTGACTGACTCGAATGCATCTAGGATCGATGATGTGTCTATCCCAATAATACATCCACGGGCGTCTCAGGGAGTTGCTTGGTTACGAAGATATACTTATGACTATCATAATATATCGATGCACTGGCCAGTGACTTTACCAACACAACTATGATGACTATGAGCAGTACTCTCCTGTGCTACACATGAGAGATGAATCCTTCACAGAAACACTTATCATCCCCATTTGTATTATCCATAATCCTGGATCGTGTCTTCGGTCAACTGCTTATTCAGAGCTGACATCGACGGGTCCACCAAGGATATGGGGCAACAAATGTGATGATAAAGTCCTGTAAGTCCAAAGGACGACTGACATCACTTCGACAACTTACCGGTTCCCATAGACACTTCGGTGTAGAGTATACATCGATGAGAGTGTCCGGTGGGTACTTTCATTTTTCGGTAATCATCCTTCGAACAACTATGCGAAGTTATGGGAACGTTTCTTGATTGTCCAACAATCCGTTCCGTGGTCGTGGGATCGGCTCACACTTGCTCTAACAAGTATAACCTCCACGCATACTAGTCTCAACTGGTTCATTCAGACCCCTACATCCGAGATGAACCTTGACTAGGGAGAGTTTGGGATAGATGATAACTCACATAGCTCCCACTATCTGTGTGATCGATCATCTATCCGAGGGGACATGTTTAATATCAATACAGACAGAAATAGAGATATGACATGCTGCATTCCTGGTGTAATATAAATATGAAAGTGATACTCAATAGTCAAACAACAAACATATATTATATTACATTGACCTGTGTAATAGTACATATATGCCCTCTATAAGGGTTGCATGCCCTTAATAAGGACTGTCTCTAGGACATATACACTATCAATCTCCCACTTGGACTAGATCCAGTCACCTTTATGGTTAATACCCAGATTAGCATAATGTCTTAAGTGGACTTCCACTGATAAGACTTTGGTGAAAGGATCTGTCACGTTGTCCGTGGTAGAGACACGTTCTATACTAACTTCTCCTCTAGCAATAATCTCACGTATAACGTGATATTTTCTAAGTACATGTTTGTTCTTGTTTGTAGATCTAGGCTCCTTAGCTTGAGCGACGGCGCCCGTATTGTCACAATAAATCGTTATTGGACTAGGAGCAGGAACAACCCTCAATTCCTTCAAGAACTTTGAAATCCAGACAGCTTCTTTCGATGCTTCTGATGCAGCAATGTACTCGGCTTCTGTGGATGAGTCAGCAACCGTGGCTTGCTTAGAACTCTTCCAACAGATAGCTCCTCCGTTCAATTTGAATACGTATCCTGTCTGTGACTTAAAGTCATCAGGATCTGATTCAAATCCAGCGTCTACATAACCAGACATCTTTAATTCTGGTTCTCCACCAAACACCAAGAACATCTCTTTAGTCCGTCGAGGTACTTAAGAATGTTCTTTACAGCAGTCCAGTGAGGTACTCCTGGATTCTATTGGTGTCGACAAGTGACACTAAACGCATAGCCACATCGGGCCTTGTGCAATTCATTGCATACATTATAGACCCTACTGCCGAAGCATAGGGCATACGACTCATTGCATTTCTTTCTTCATCAGTTTTAGGACCATCCTTAACTGATAAGACAATCCCATGCCTAGCTGGGAGAAAGCCTCTCTTTGAGTCGTCCATCTTATAACGCTTCAGTATTTTGTCGATGTAGGTGGACTGTGTCAATCCTAACATCCTCTTGGATCTATCTCTATAGATCTTGATCCCTAGGATGTAGTTCGCTTCACCCAAATCCTTCATTGAGAAGGTACTTGATAACCAAACTTTAGTCTCTTCTAGCATAGATACATTGTTTCCCATGATCAAAATGTCATCAACATAGATGATCATGAAAGCGACTCCCTTGTCGCTGTGCCTAGTGTAGACACAGGGATCTTCCTTGCTTCTGATGAAGTGAAACGATTTGACAGCTTCATCAAAGCGGATATTCCAGCTCCTTGACGCTTGCTTTAGCCCATAGATGGATATTTGTAATTTGCATACAGCTGTTGACCTGGTTTTACTAATAAAACCTTCCGGCTGTACCATATAGACCTCTTCCTCAAGGTTGCCATTGAGGAAGGCAGTCTTTATATCCATCTGCCAGATCTCATAATCATAGTAGGCAGCTATCGCAAGTAGAATTCGAATGGACTTCAATTTTGCTACCGGTGAAAAGGTTTCATCGTAATCGATGCCATACCTTTGCGTGTAGCCTTTCGCCACAAGTCTAGCCTTGTGAGTTTGTACCTTGCCATCGACATCTGTCTTTCGTTTAAAGACCCATTTGCACCCAATAGGTCTAACCCCTTGGGGCAAGTCTACCAAGTTCCAAACTTGCCATTTGTCTGAGTCAATATCAATTATTGCCTCTTTGTAGGTCTCGGGATCTTCCCGATCTGATAAATTTGACATCAAGTTCACTGATGTCTTCTATCATAAGGCTTTGCTTCTGAGGTCCTTTTAGGATCCTCTTCGACCTACGGAGCTCGACTGGTTCTGGAGCTTTTCTTTTCTGGCTTCGTGTAACACGAACATTATCAGTGGGTACTGATGCAGCTGGTCGCGCCCCGCGACCCTGTTCCCTTGCGGGAGGTGATGAACGCGTTGGATGTCGTGTTCCAACGAAAATCAAATAAATTTTTATTTAGCCAAAGGCAATTCACAACTACAACGAAAACCATAGTGTAGCAATAGAATAACCTCGAGTGTCGATCTCTAAGGACTATAACTAGCTTTATCTAATCTAATTTAGAATATAAAACAGCAGACGATTTAGCAAAGGTTTTTCTTAACAGATAATGGAGATTGGTGATAGTATGGTCCTTCAAAGCATAACGGGTTAATAATCATGCATAAATTCCTCGGTTTTGCATAGAGATCTTTGATCAATGAATTGTCCAGTTGTAATTATCAAACACTACGAAGATATATATTTAGATAGGTCAAAGACCAATGAATTGTCCGGTTGTGTGCAATAATTAATGAACAATACGAAGATAGAGATTTAGATAGATCAAAGAAATAAAGCAATTACTCAGAGTATAATGCGCGATATAGCCATTAGCATAATTATTAACCCTTCGCTAAGAATTCACATACTATCACCAACGAGAAGTTTTAGCTACTCATAGTTGTCATGCAATCAACAGAAATCATAGAAGAAAACATGTTGAAAGATATATAAAAATAAGTAGAAAAACTCTAAGATACAATGTTACCGAAGGTTGTCAATCTTCGAAGAATCGCGATCTTACAAGCTCCAAACTGCTAAAAAAAGGTATCTCCTAAGCTAAGAACCCCCAGAACAGGCTCTGGGGAATTCCTACCTAAAACTACAGAGAAAGGTGAGAGAAAAGGTCTGGAAAAGTATGAAAAACGGAGAAAAACTGAGCAACTATATATAGGCTTCGAATTGTGTGGGGCGAAGGGCCCCACGTCCCGGGCGACTAGCCCGGGAGTATTTTTCGTCCAGAACGCGTTTTCGACGCGTTTTTGGATTTCGTCCCTTTTCAGACTCGGTTTCTACCTTCTAGTGACCTTCTAGCCTCCATATTCGGTCTATAGACTTCAAATCCTATCTGAAATCTTTCAGATACTCCAATTAGGCTTCTGGAACACCAATTCCTTGTCTACTTCAATATTATTGCCCGGAAAACCTCGTTTTTCAACCAAAACCTGTAAAATAAAAACTAAAGGGAAACGTGACACTATTCTAATAAAATGCACTAAAATATAGCTAAATTAACATAGAGGATAGCTAAAATAGGTGAAAAAGACTCAAATGAAAGTTTAAAATACACATTCATCAAACTCCCCGAACCGAACCTTTGTTTGTCCTCAAGCAACTAAGCTAGACTCTAATGCAAAAAACAATGCAACACACAAAATGGAGTCTCATGCCAAATGAAATGAACTAATCTACTGAATCTATCAAAAAACATATGAACAAGAACCATATAAATCAAAACATGAATATAGGTTGAAGAATGCCTCGATTGACTCATACACATCCACATAAGCACTTATGTTAAGACAAGATAGTCTCTAGTAACATTCTTGATGAATGTGTATTTTGCACTTTCATTTGAGTCTTTTTCACCTATTTTAGCTATCCTCTATGTTAATTTAGCTATATTTTAGTGCATTTTATTATAATAGTGTCACGTTTCCCTTTAGATTATATTTTACAGGTTTTGGTTGAAAAACGAGGATTTCCGGGCAATTATATTGAAGTTGACAAGGAATTGGTGTTCCAGAAGCCTATTTGGAGTATCTAAAGGTTTCCGGATAGGATTTGGAGTCTAGGGGTCGAATCTGGAGGTTAGAAGGCCACTAGAAGTCAGAAACCGAGTCTGAAAAGGGGAAGAAATCCAAAAACGCGTCGAAAACGCGGAATTCCGTGAAATTTACTCCCGGGCGAATCGCCCGGGACGTGGGGCGAATCGCCCGGTGTGTGGGGCCCTTCGCCCCACACTATTTCGAAGCCTATATATAGTTGCTTAGTTTTTCTCCGATTTTCATACTTTTCCAGACCTATTCTCTCACCTTTCTCTGTAGTTTTAGGTAGGAACTTCCCAGAGCCTGTTCTGGGGGTTCGTAGCTTAGGAGACACTTTTTCATAGCAGTTTGGAGCTTGTAAGATCGCGATTCTTCGGAGACTGACAACCTTCGGTAACATTGTATCTTACTGTTTATTCTACTTATTTTATATATCTTTCAACATGTTTTCTTCTATGATTTCTGTTGATTGCATGACAACTATGAGTAGCTAAACTTATCGTTGATGGTAGTATGTGAATTCTTAGCGAATGGTAGATAATCATGCTAATGGCTATATCGCGCATTATACTCCGTGTTATTGCTTTATTTCGTTGATCAGGCTCAGCCTATATCCTCGTATGTTGATTAATTATTATGCACAATTGGACCCTCGTCGACCTATGCATATCTTTATCTTCGTAGTGTTGAATAATTACGGAACACAATTGGACAATAGTGATTGACTTGTCAGTATCTTTATCTTCGTAGTGCTTAATAATTACAACAGGACAATTGATTGATCAAAGATCTCCATGCAAGACCGAGGAATTTACGCATTATTATTAACCCGCTATGCTTTGAAGGATCATACTATCACCAATCTCCATTATCTGTTAGAAACACCTTTGCTTTTCCATCTGCTGTTTTTATATTCTAAATTAGATTTGATAAAGCTAGTTATAGTCCTTAGAGATCGACACTCGAGATCATTCTACTGCTACACTACGGTTTTCGTTGTAGTTGTGCATTGCCTTTGGCTAAATAACAAATTTATTTGATTCGTTCGCGTTGGAACACGACACCAGCGCGTGCATCAAATTGGCGCCGTTGCCGGGGACTATACTCCTTTTTTCTATTTAATTTGTTTATATTTTCAGCATTCAACCCCCAGAACAGCTCTTGGATTGTCTCTCAAAAATTTCACCTTCTTACCCTATTTCTTTCCTCCTATCTTTTTTTCAGTAAATTCATCTAATCTGATCTTGGTTACCTTGCGTGTTTGTACTCTCGGAATTTTTGGTGATATTGTGTTTGGTTACGCTAATAGAACTAATATTTAGTTTTGAGTTGCTCTTACTACAGAAATACAGATATGATGTCCATGCGCGCTCGCATGACACCCCAATTCTCGCAGGTGAGGAGAGGATCTTCCGTATACCTGGAAGATGAGTTAAGGAGGTATGAGGTGACGGAGTCCACGGTGAGGTACTTACCAAGGTACGAAGATGGAGTAGGGATGGACCCATGGAGTTTCATTCAATCCTATGAGAAGGAAATAGAAAGAATTCCAGCAGAAGGGTTTACTAAGGACCAATTGTGCAGGAAATTATTTTCTTTTACTCTAAGGTATGAGCCGAGGCGTTGGATTGCAAGGTTAGAACCAGGATCGCTGAAAACTTGGGGCCAAGTAGTAGAGGAGTTCTTGGCGCGGTTCATGCCCTATCATGAGACAATTGCCTTACGTGATAGGATCCAATATTTCGAGCAAGGAGAGTATGAGCAGTTTTGTGACGCCTACGAACGTTTTGAGCTGTATAAACGTGAGTGCCCCCATCACCATTTCGAAGATGGGGAGTTGATTTGGTGCTTCGTTGGTGGACTTCGTGAAGAGGAACGACTTAGAGTGGATCGGTTGAGCGGCGGTCTGGGAGAATATACGCTCGACGAGGCAGAAGAAGTCCTCTGTAAGTATGCCAGAAGTTCAACACAATCCCATGAGGTCATACCAATTCACATCACCGCAAAGGAAGTAGATCGAGGTGAAGCAGGAAGCTCTCCGAGGAGTATTTTGAAGCCGAAGAAATCAGTGAGGAAGATGCACATGCGGAGCAAGTTGAAGATGACCTTCGTATAGCAAAAGTTGTTGAAGAAGTTGAAGTAACTGAGCATCTTACGGAAGAATTCAGCTTGTTGAATTGTGCTGGAGTAGAAGAGGTTCGAGAACTTGAAGAGGAGAAAGGATTGGAAGGCGACGCCCCCTGGATGTGGGGGGCGAGTCGCCCAGCATGGGGGGAGAACCGCCTCCCATGACCAGTGAGCTGGATAACCCCTGCTCCCCTATTTCTTTACTCGCAGACATTCTCATCAATCCAAAGCCACTTCCTTCCGTTACTACTGAGGTTCTTAAGTACAAAGAAGTGAATCTACTCCTCCGAGGTGGAAAGCTTGACAAGCAAGATACACAGGAGCCACCACTAAACAAGCACCTCGATGAAGTTAAAGTGAATGTCCTCCTATTGATGAAGTCCTTATTGGATATGCCTGCAAAGCAAACCAGTCCATTCACCATGGTGAGATCTTTGAAGCTTCCTAGGTCTCTTTGCTACATCGGACCAAGAGAATGGCGGCCACCGTGGGGAGGTACTCTTGAGTCCATTCTTGAATACTCAGCCGACCGAGGTCAAACCGTTCGGTAACATCTAGTATCAATTCTTATTTCCTCATTTTCATACTGCTAGGGACTAGCGTTAATTTCATGAGGGGGGATGGGATTTAAGTGATCTAATGTTGTTAGTTTGGAGCTTGACATTGGTAGGCTGAGTATAGTACCTCGCATATTTTATCCGTCTGCATTCGCATTTGCACGTTTACTGCTTTCTTAGATTTTTTAGGTTGCATTCACTACATTCATCCTAGGATTGTCTTGCATGTTTTATATGGAGTTTATTGCCGAATTTTTTGAACTTTTTTATTGGGTAGATCAACTAACTATGCCTTTAATCATATGCTTCATCACTATGAATTTGTTTGAAGTTTTTCTCGCTTAGCTTGTCACATTTATGTATTGCACTTAGTTAAGCTTGGTAGTCTCGACATCACTTAGTGGTGTTTTATCTACTGCGGTTCACGAAGGCCTTTATAATAGGATGATGCATGTTAGGGTCTTATGGTTGTTTTCCCGAGTAATTATGTACCTAAGAGGCAACAAGTCTTCACCATGCTTTGAGATTGCTAAATGCCTAGGAAGGAGGTAGTGTGAGGTTGTGTGATCCTTTGTTTATAACCTATTCTTCCGAATAGATTTGGGGAGGGGGTTACACCATCATTAGACTTGTTTTCGTTTTTCATTTCCGTATCGTGAGTTTATTTTTCCTTTTCTGTAAATTTTGTACTCCAACCTATTCTTTCGAATAGGTTTGGGGAAGTCGTGTGAGTCATTTTCTCTCTTTTTGTTATACTACTGCTGGCTAAAAAAAAAATCGAAAAAAAAAAAGAAAGAAAAATTCCAGGAAAAAAGAAAAAAAAGAAAAAAAGAAACTGGAAAGAAAAAAAAAGGAAAAAAAGAAAAGACCCCAAAAAAGCAAAGAAGGGTCCAAAAAGAAAGCCAAATAGCAGTTTAGCAAAGTGTTGTGTCTCATTTCCCAATTCTTGTAATGTTCGTAATCGTGTTGTAATTTTCTATTTTTTGTCTTTTGCTTTTGAGTGTCTTCTGTTCTAGACCACCCTCGTCCTGCCATTCAGGAAGTGGTGAATAGCTTAAGACTTTGCTTGAGAGATGGGTAGAATAGGGGAGTGTTATCTTTTATAGGGAACCCTCCTTCGTTTGAGAGCCAGTACTGGTTCGACCTCTTTTGAGGAAAAGTCTTAACATGGTGGAACAGCAGTAAGTCCTCAGTTTCATAGGCACGGGACAACCATTCGTATCTTAGCATGCTTCATTACGTCGTCACTGACTAGGTCCAGGTAGAGAATGTTACGAGAGACTATCTTGTCTTGACATAAGTGCATATGTGGATGTGTATAAGTCAATCGAGGTATTTTTCAACCTATATTCATGCTTTGATTTATATGGTTTTTGTTCATATGTTTTTTGATAGATTCAGTAGATTGGTTCATTTTATTTGGCATGAGACTCCATTTTGTGTCTTGCATTGTTTTTTGCATTAGAGTCTAGCCTAGTTGCTTGAGGACAAGCAAAGGTTCGGTTTGGGGAGTTTGATGAAGGTGTATTTTACACTTTCATTTGAGTCTTTTTCACCTATTTTAGCTATCCTCTATGTTAATTTAGCTATATTTTAGTGCATTTTATTAGAATAGTGTCATGTTTCCCTTTAGATTTTATTTTACAGGTTTTTGTTGAAAAATGAGGATTTCCGGGCAATTATTTTGAAGTTGACAAGGAATTGGTGTTCCAGAAGCCTATTGGAGTATCTGAAGGTTTTCGGATAGGATTTGGAGTCTAGGGGTCGAATCTGGAGGTTAGAAGGCCACTAGAAGTCAGAAACCGAGTCCGAAAAGGGGAAGAAATCCAAACACGGCTCTGGGAAATTCCTACCTAAAACTACAGAGAAAGGTGAGAGAAAAGGTCTGGAAAAGTATGAAAAACGGAGAAAAACTGAGCAACTATATATAGGCTTCGAATTGTGTGGGGCGAAGGGCCCCACGTCCCGGGCGACTAGCCCGGGAGTATTTTTCAGCCAGAACGCATTTTCGACGCGTTTTTAGATTTCTTCCCCTTTTCGGACTCGGTTTCTGCCTTCTAGTGACCTTCTAGCCTCCAGATTCGGTCCCTAGACTTCAAATCCTATCCGGAATCTTTCAGATACTCCAATTAGGCTTCTGGAACACCAATTCCTTGTCTACTTCAATATAATTGCCCGGAAAACCTTGTTTTTCAACCCAAACCTGTAAAATGAAAACTAAAGGGAAACGTGACACTATTCTAATAAAATGCACTAAAATATAGCTAAATTAACATAGATGATAGCTAAAATAGGTTAAAAAGACTCAAATGAAAGTGTAAAATACACATTCATCAGGAGGCTGCTCTTGTGCAACTTGTTGCACATGTTGGTTGACAACGGGTTTTATTGGTGTGGTTTCAACTGTTGATCTAATCACAGGACTCCCACTGACTATGACATGCCTAGAAAGTGTCATATCATTACCCTTGTCTTCATCGAAAGCTCCCACTGAACTTGAGTCCAAATCAGAAGATTTACAGAACTCATGTTCGCGCGTGTCAAAGTCATGAATTTCTTGAAGTTCTATCATGTCACCTAACCTCTCTTCTTCGAGGTATTCTGCTTCTAAAAACTTGACGTTTCTAGATACTATCACCTTGTGATCTTCAGTATGATAGAATTCATAGCCTCTCGTCTGACGAGGATAGCCTATGAAATATACTTTGACACCCTTGGCATCTAACTTATCAGTGAGCATCAGTTTGACTATCGCAGGACAACCCCAAGGTCTAAGATAGCCCATTGAGGGCTTCTTTCCTTTCCATAACTCATAAGGAGTTTTCTCCACTCATTTAGATCGTACACGGTTCAGAACGTAGATTGCAGTTTGTAGGGCATATCCCCACAAATATTTTGGAAGAGTCGAGAATCCAATCATTGATCTCACCATGTCTAACAGGGTTCTATTTCTTCTCTCAGACACACCATTTAACTGTGGTGTTCCAGGAGGAGTCCATTGCGATTGAATTTCATTTTCCTTCAAGTAGTCGATAAATTCTTCACTAAGGTATTCACCTCCTCGATCTGATCGAAGAGTGACTATCCTTAGGTTCAATTCATTCTCGACCTCATTCCTAAACTCCTTGAATTTCACAAAGGTCTCGGATTTATTCTCATAAGATAAATATATCCATACCTTGAGAAATCGTCAGTAAAGGTAACGAAGTAAGGATAACCCCCACGCGCATGGACTTTAAAAGGTCCACATACATCGGTATGTATGAGCTCTAAGCAGCGAGTGGCACGAACACCTTGTCCAACAAAAGGTTTGTTCGTCATCTTACCCTTAACACATGATTCGCATGTACCATATGATTCAAAATCAAATGGTTCTAAGTAGTCCAACTTCCTTAGTCTTTGAATCCGTGTTTCATTGATATGGCCTAGCCGACAATGCCATAGATAAGATGGATTATTCTTCCTACTTGAAGACGGTTGTTTGTTATGTATTTGAAATAAAGGTAGACTACTTTGCAAAATATATAAACCATTCACTAAGCGAGCCTTTCCATAATACTGGTCATTCAATGAAAAATAACAAGTATTATTCGCAAATCGAAAGGAAAAACCCATATTGTCTAACAATGGAATGGAAATAATATTTCTAACAATGGATGGAGCAAAATAAACATTATCAAGTTCTAAACATTGTCCTGAAGGTAAATCTATCTTGCAGCGTCCAACGCGTTTGGCTTCAACTGGATTGCCGTTCCCAACATGCAAGTCTGTTGGTCCCTTTAAACAACAAGAAAAGACTAGAGGGGGGGGGGTGAATAGTCTTTTCAAACTTTCGTCGTTTAAAACTTTCTCAGCAAGTGCTTATTACTTTTCAGTAATGAGTTTACTGATACTTAACTTTCTCAGCAAGCGTAAGTTACTTTTCAGTAGCTTGGTTTGCTGATACTTAAAATTAGAGAGCGGAAGTCTTTGATACAATAAGTGCTTTTTCAGTAAGTAAAGGTTTCAGCAAGTGATGTGAGTGACTGTGTACAGACAGATATGATTTGCTGAAAACTAAGTACAGTAAGTAAATCACACAAACACTTTTATAGTGGTATCTGAGAGTGGCGTAATCTCTCAACTAATCCACTTTGTCCTTTCTAGGACTGAATCCACTAAGATATGATTGAGGTTCCTTACAATCTCCTATCTAGAGCGATTCAACAGAAACCAAAGCACACTTGCTTTGTCTCCAACCTAATCTAGAGAACGTAACCTTGTTCTCCACCAAACTTGGTACTTTTAATCAGCAAAACTATGCTCGATTAAGTTCCCCCTGAATATCACGCCTGAAAGGGTGTATTTTCAGTTAGAGAGTTTTGGGGTGAGATAACTTAATTATAACTTATTCAGTTACAACAAGTAATCTAAGAAACACAACTTTGAATACTTTGCAGTAAACAAGTTTGATTGTTTCTGGTGTCAAGACTTGTTTTTGTTCGAAAGAAAGAATACTTAACTAATTTCTTAGCCGAGTTTGTTCTACTTCTTCACAAGTAGCTTTTTCAAGCTTTAAGTCTTGGAACGGATCAATGGCAGTATAGAGAGTTTGAAGGTATGTGAGTTTAAGCACAAGTGAGAGTTTGATCACGTTGTTGACACACTTCAACTCTTCGCCGGATGACCTCTATTTATAGTGAAAGTAAGGAGCCGTTTGAATTTTAAATTCCAAGGCTTTTGATCCTTAAGATGTCACTAGCTTGCTTTTGTACTTTCAGCAGCGTCCTTGTTTGTCTTCTAGTCTTCATGTCCTTCGCGTGTAAGCTTTGCATTTAATGCATATTTGAATAGAATTCAAACAGTAACATTGGAGCGCAAACACAAGTACTTTCAGCAAGAGGTCACATATGTTCCATCAGCAAGTGGTCAGTCTCAGTTTTAGCAAGCACAACCTACTCTGTCTTTCAGATTTTCACTTATGCAATGTTGTTGCTGAAGTTTCCACTTTCTGAGCAACACGTGCCTTTGTAGATACCAGTCTTCAGCAATGTTCAAGTCTTCAGATCTTCGAATTCTTCAAGTCTTCAGATCTTCAATAATCTTCAAGATTCTGAGCAGGTTTCTAAATGCTTCAATAGTTTGTTTGTAAAAGCAAAGTACATTGTCAGCAAATGCTTCAATAGGTTATTTTCTTTTCAGAAAATAAGATACATCATAAGCTACAGCATCAATAAGTTATTTTCTTTTCAGAAAATAAAATACATCATACGCGGTAAAAACCGACTTAACTAACACCTAATCTAAGTCTTTTCAGCAAACGTTCCTCTTTTACAATGTCCTTAAAATTCTAAATTCCTATGGAACTTAAGAGTACTAGTTACTGGACTTTCCTTAATTTAGCATGGTTAATTGCTCATCAAAATTACAAGTTTCCTAACAAATTTCCCCCTTTTTGATGTTAGCAATCCATGGCTAAATTAATTGTTACCCTTTTAGAGGTTTCTGATGTTGAAAAAATCAGTTGATTAATGCAAGCATACTTGAATAATTAAACAGTAAGCATAAGTAAATTGCATAATCAAAAACCAATAAGAGTCAAAAGTTTCATTGCTGATAGTTATCTTTCAGAAGTTTACACGAAATAGCATAGATAACTTAAACAGAATCAGCAAACAAAAACTTTAACAAAAAGTATTACAGGGACTTAAGCTCTTCCAGAAGATTTTCTCAAAATCTCTCTTACACTCTTCTCAGCAAGTGCAGTAAATTCAACACAGTCCTTTTCGTAGTTTCCAGAAGCCTACGGACTTGTAGTTGAAGAATTCTTGCATTTTTGCAGGCGGTATGATGATGCTTTTCAGCATTCATTTCCATGTAATTAGTCACCCACAAATACATGCCCCAATTGCTGGCATGGAGAAGCTGTGTATCTGAAATGCTTTTCGGATGAATCTTTCTTAGCCAGAGAAGATCTTCTTCTTGATCCTTAGCAGTGAGATAGAAGTACTCATAAGGAATCAATCCAAGTCTCTTCTTTGTTTTCTTTGTTACTGGGTCAGAGTAGTAAGCAATGCCAGGTGGTTTGATCAGATTTGGTTCTTGTTTGTAAGTCTTACCAATGGCGATTCTTCTTACTGAGACCTCAAGATTCAACCATCTCCCAACAATATTTCATGGGAGGGATTCTTCCCTTTGATTTCTTTCGACTTTGAGTTCAATCCATTTGAACATTTGATTCAAAATGGCTGTAGGAAAGAACTCATTTACCAGCAAGTCTTCCAGCTTTAAAATCCAGCAACCATGAATGTTTCTGATTACATTCTGAGTGGTTTCTTCATTGCTGGTCTTTGTGTATTCAATGCCGGAGCCAATATCAATGCTGGCCAGCCTCTTTTCTTCCTGTCTTTGCCTTCTTCTTCTTGTCTTAGCATTGTCTTGATCTCTTGTTGAAGAGTCAGACGAGAAATGCTTTGAGTGGCCAGACGGAGTCAAGGCTGTTAAGGGTCTAGCTCTTATGGCTTGAGCTATTGTTTGATTGTCATCATCTTCATCATCTTCATTCAGATTGTGATGACTTTCAGTATGGCAAAAATCTTGAGTTTCAGCAGCAGTTTTTCTCTTTTTGGTACTTGCTGAATTCAACTCAGATTCTGCTTGCCTTTTAGAACTTTGCTCTTTTTCAGCAAGCGGTTCTATGGGCAGTGGCACATCAACAACAGGAGGGGTTTGGTTTCTTTTTCTGGTACTTTTCTTTCCCCCTTAGACATGGATTGCAACATCGGAGTGGTGTGCAGAGAATAAAACTCATTGCAATTTTCAGCAAGAGTGCTTAAACTGTTATACTTCATGATGATTTGTTGTTGGTCAGAAGTCATTTTTGACAACTCTTTTTGAATACTCATCATGTTCTCTTCATGTCTTTTCTCTGTTGCGGCCTTCTCATCCATGAAAGTCTGAGCCTTCACGAGAGCGGTCTTTGCTAGCTTTAGAGCTTGACTTACATCTTCTTCATAGCTTTTGTGATAAAGACTGATGTCTTTCTGAGCTATGGTCAAAGTAGTAGTGCGTCTCAGCACTGTAGCCAATATCTTTCCAAAGTCAAGTGGGCTCTCAGCAAGCAATGCCTCATCTTCAGCTTTGCAGGCATTATGGACTTCCTTTAGTGCTAAAATTCTAGGAGTAAACTCTTCAACTCTTGGGAACGACACTAAATGAGGTGTCAAGGAATGAACCTTAAGTTCGGAAGAAAACTGATCATCACGCGTCAGCAATTCTGCTCTTAGACCATCGTCTAAATCATTGATGTAATCAGGAGGAGGAATCTGAACAACTTTTGGGTCTCGCTTGGATTGTTCATCCTCATTTCCTGACAAGTCGTCATCATCCTCAGATTCATCAAGTTGAGCTACTTTTGATCCTTTATCAGTAGCTTCACTTCCTTTTTGTTGAGTGGTTGCTTATGGCAACGCTTCAGACTCAACAACTGGAGTTTCACCAGTAGTTAGTTTTAATTGAGTTTGAGACTCAATTACTGGAGTTTCGCCAGTAGTTAGTTTTAATTGAGTTTGAGACTCAATTACTGGAGTTTCGCCAGTGGTTAAAGGAAGGGAGGGGACTTCCGTTGATCTTACTCCTGAAGATTGACCAATTTCGAGATCCTGCGTATGCCTTGCATGGATCAAGAGACTGTTCTTGAGAGCGCGTTGGTAATCTTCATCTTGTTCTTCATCATCCTCAAGGTTTTCTTTAGTAACCTTGGCATCAGAAACTGGACTTTTGCCATTTTTCAAGGCAGCCCTTTTTCTGGAATATTCTTCTTCAGTATCAGCACCTTGCACAGGTGCTTGATTTTCAGCAGCAGCAGGAGGAGGTTGAGATTCTTGCTGAGGTTGTTGTTGTTCAGCTTGCTGATTTTCAGGTTGAGCATTTTCAGCAACTGTCAACTTAACTCCTCCAGCATCGACCTTGATTGTCATCATCATCGTCTTTCTTGTCCTTGGAATCTTTTCCTTCATCATCACTGGGATCAGTGGGAATGTTCTCATCTTCTTCTTCTTCATCATCGTCTGTCAGAATGACTAGCTCAACATGCTTATACAAAGAAACACTTGTCACTTCCTCTTCCACATTGATTTTGTGGGGATCAGCCACCACAGGTACAAATGAACCTTTGAGCATCACAGCTTGTTCAGCTGGAGAGGCACTCTTGAATTTTTCCTTCATACTCTCTCTGATTTGAGCAATCAGATTTGAGCTCATTTGCTGAGAATATGACATTTCTTCAGGAAGGATGGAGTGGACAAATGTTTCGAGCTTCAGCAGAGAAGATCTTTTTTTCTCGTTTGAAAGATGAAGGTGAAGATCAGAGAAGTCCATTCGCCTGTACCTTTGCCAGTTGCTGACGGACTTAGCAACTCTTGACAAAGTTGTCCTTTTGAAGTTCAAGTACAGTTCCTCAGAACTTACTTGATGATCTTCAGTGATGAGTACCACTTCAGTGGTCTCCTTTTGAGCCTGAAAAAGAACGTTATTTAGATCAGGATTGGTTTGGAGAATTGTTTTAGAGTTCATATCTGAATCATGATTTACCTGCTGAGAGTCAGCAAGCTCATGTAGTACAATTTCCATTCCATGAGGAGCTTGAGTAGCATCCTCCATTTGTTCATCCTGAAATAAATTAGAGTTAGACACAAGTACTAAGTTGTCAAACTTAGTTTTAATACAAAAATTATTAACTACCTGCTGAGCAGGGAGTGTTGGTTCTGGTGCAGAGGCTTTAGCAACCATCTGACTTGCATCTTGAGAAGTCTGTAGAGATAATATAATATTAGCAAAAGAACAATTTTCAGAAATTGAAGTTTTACTGATTGTTGAATTAACTACCTGCTGAAGAAGGACAGGTTGTGGCTCAGTCCTTTCAGCATTAACAGTTTCCTCACCTTCTTGGACTGTTTCTTCAGCAGACTTCTGGTTTTGCTCTAGTTGAGAAAGCTGTGCGGTTTCAGCAATATCCCTTGTCTCTGAAATGACAAGTTGAGCAGAAGCATCTTGACCCTTGAGCTGACTGCTTGTCATGAAGATATCAATTGATTTGTTGGATGATTCTTCAATCTCCAACTCCATTTGTTTGCTTATTTCTTCCAGTACAAGCTGGACTTTGTCAATTGATATCTTGGGTGAACTTGGGCCAGTATTCTCAGCATCACGAGATGCGTCGTTGAATAATGCTTCTTTTGTTTCAGCAACTTCTTGAACCGGAACCATTGCTATCTCAGCAACTGGTTCTTCAGCAAGCGGGGTTTTAGCAACCTGATGAGTTGCTTGTTCAACAACCATCTTTTCAGCAGCATCAGCAAGTGCCGCTCTTTGTAGATCAGTAGCAATGTCACTTGCTGGTCTCAAAGTTGGATCATCTAAATTATCTACAATGTAGATATCTGGGACTTGGGCAGGAATTTCATTTCCACTGCCTTGTGGTCTATTCTCAGTAGAAGTATCAACGTTAAGTCGATTGATTGTTGAAGGCTTCCGCAAACACTTCAACATTGCTGACATAGATTTCAGTAATCACCTCAGCAACATCTACTGGCAAATGCGTTTCAACATTTGTCTGGGAATTGTCTGAGAGGTCTTGGACAGCAGGGACTGACTTGCGAGCCAGTGTTTTCTTTCTTTTGTTGCTGGTCCGTTTCCTCTTAGGTACGGGGTTTGCTGATGACGCTGCAGTCTGAGTGTCATCATCAGCTTTCCGCTTTTTCTTGTTAGATTTCTCCAGTTTCCCAGAGTCATCTATAGTTGCATTTTCAGCAACGGCTCGTGTACACGTACCTTGTTGATTTTCTACAGCAGTTTCTTTTGTGTTACCACCACCAACAACAGTTTCATCTCTAAGTTGCTGATTGATGAATGTGTATTTTACACTTTCATTCGAGTCTTTTTCACCTATTTTAGCTATCCTCTATGTTAATTTAGCTATATTTTAGTACATTTTATTAGAATAGTGTCACGTTTCCCTTTAGATTTTATTTTACAGGTTTTGGTTGAAATCCGAAGATTTCTGGGCAATTATATTGAAGTTGACAAGGAATTGGTGTTCCAGAAGCCTATTTGGAGTATCTGAAGGTTTCCGGATAGGATTTGAAGTCTAGGGGCCGAATCTGGAGGTTAGAAGGCTACTAGAAGTCAGAAACCGGGTCCGAAAAGGTGAAGAAATCCAAAAACGCGTCGAAATGCGGAATTCCGCGAGAAATCTTCTGGGGCGAACCGCCCCGTAGTTTTCGGGGCCTATATATAGTGCTCAGTTTTTCTCCGAAAACCATATC
The DNA here is from genome assembly GCA_028274465.1 of Plantago ovata. Taxonomy (NCBI): domain Eukaryota; kingdom Viridiplantae; phylum Streptophyta; class Magnoliopsida; order Lamiales; family Plantaginaceae; genus Plantago; species Plantago ovata. Next base: position 50,479,453 of record CM051458.1, read on the forward strand.
TTTCCAGACCTACTTTCTCACCTCTCTCTATAGTTTTAGGTAGGAACTTCCCGGGGCTTGTCCTGGGAGTTCTGTAGCTTAGGGGATACTTTTTCATAGCAGATTGGAGCTCGTAGGATCGCAATTCTTCGGAGATTGACAACCTTCGGTAACTTGTATCTTACAGTTTAATCTACTTATTTTATATATCTTTCAATATGTTTTCTTTTATGATTTCTGTTGATTGCTTGCCTATTATGAGTAGCTAAAGTTATCGTTGGTGGTAGTATGTGAATTGTAACGCCCCCAGATTTCAGAGGCTTAAAAGGGTTGAGAACGCGACTCATACCATCAAGGTGCACCTTTCTTTTCGGGAATCCACCTAGAAGAACTTCAGAGTTAAGCGTGCTTGCTCTGGAGCAATTCTAGGATGGGTGACCCACTGGGAAGTTCCCGGTGCGCGCACGAGTGAGGACAAAGTGCGCGGATTAGAACCCGTGTTGGTCTGTGAGGCCAGCATATCACCCCGGAGAGCACCCATGAGTAACCTTGCCGGCCCGTTGGGCTGGGTCTCGGCCCGTTAGTGGGCCGGGTCGTTACAAGTGGTATCAGAGCGGGACTATCCGGAACTGCAGGAACTAAGCGCCATCCGGGGCAAAGTGCTACACCGTATCGACGGTGGGAGCCACCTCTTGAGCCTGGAGGGGCCACCTCTAGGATCCTGCACGTATGGTTGGTCTCCGGACAGCGCGCAACGAGGACGTTGCGCAATTTAAGAGGGGGTGATTGTAACGCCCCCAGATTTCAGAGGCTTAAAAGGGTTGAGAACGCGACTCATACCATCAAGGTGCACCTTTCTTTTCGGGAATCCACCTAGAAGAACTTCAGAGTTAAGCGTGCTTGCTCTGGAGCAATTCTAGGATGGGTGACCCACTGGGAAGTTCTCGGTGCGCGCACGAGTGAGGACAAATTGCGCTGATTAGAACCCGTGTTGGTCTGTGGGGCCAGCATATCACCCCGGAGAGCGCCCATGAGTAACCACGCCGACCAGATTGGTCGGGTCGTTACAAATTTGTAACGCCCCAAATTTCAGAGGCTTAAAAGGGTTGAGAACGCTTTTCGGGAATCCACCTAGAAGAACTTCAGAGTTAAGCGTGCTTGCTCTGGAGCAATTCTAGGATGGGTGACCCACTGGGAAGTTCTCGGTGCGCGCACGAGTGAGGACAAATTGCGCTGATTAGAACCCGTGTTGGTCTGTGGGGCCAGCATATCACCCCGGAGAGCGCCCATGAGTAACCACGCCGACCAGATTGGTCGGGTCGTTACAAATTTGTAACGCCCCAAATTTCAGAGGCTTAAAAGGGTTGAGAACGCTACTCATACCATCAAGGTGCACCTTTCTTTTCGGCAATCCACCTAGAAGAACTTCAGAGTTAAGCGTGCTTGCTCTGGAGCAATTCTAGGATGGGTTACCCACTGGGAAGTTCCCAGTGCGTGCACGATTGAGGACAAAGTGCGCGGATTAGAACCCGTGTTGGTCTGTGGGGCCAGCATATCACCCCGGAGAGCGCCCATGAGTAACCACGCCGGCCGTATTGGTCGGGTCGTTACAAGTGGTATCAGAGCGGGACTATCCAGAACTGCAGGAACTAAGTGCCATACGGGGCAAAGTGCTACATCGTATCGATGGTGGGAGCCACCTCTTGAGCCCGTAGGGGCCACCTCTAGAATCCTGCACGGATGGTTGGTCTCGGGACAACGCGCAACGAGGACGTTGCGCAATTTAAGAGGGGGTGATTGCAACGCCCCAAATTTCAGAGGCTTAAAAGGGTTGAGAACGCTACTCATACCATCAAGGTGCACCTTTCTTTTCGGCAATCCACCTAGAAGAACTTCAGAGTTAAGCGTGCTTGCTCTGGAGCAATTCTACGATGGGTGACCCACTGGGAAGTTCCCAGTGCGCGCACGAGTGAGGACAAAGTGCGCGGATTAGAACCCGTGTTGGTCTGTGGGGCCAGCATATCACCCCGGAGAGCGCCCATGAGTAACCACGCCTGGCCGTATTGGTCGGGTCGTTACATGAATTCTTAGCGAAGGGAAGATAATCATGCTAATGGCTATATCGCGCATTATACTCCGTGTCATTGCTTTATTTCGTTGATCAGTTGTAACCTAAATTCTCGTATGTTGTATTGATTATTATGAACAATTGGACACTTGTCGACCATCAGACCAATTATCTTCGTAGTGTTGAGTAATTACGGAACACATTAGTACAATCGTCAGACCAATTATCTTCGTAGTGTTCAGTAATTACGAAACACAATAGGACAATAGTGATTGACTTGTCAGACCAATTATCTTCGTAGTGCTTAATATTTGCAACAGGACACTAGATTGATTCAAAGATCTCTATGTAAGACCGAGGAATTTATGCATGATTATCGACCAGTTATGCTAAGAAGGACCATACTATCACCAATCTCCATTATCTGCTAGAAACCCCCTATTGCTATCTGTCTGTTGTTTTATATTCTCTTGTTAAATAGATAAAGCTAGTTATAGTCCTGAGAGAACGACACTCGAGTCATTCTACTGCTACACTACGGTTTTCGTTGTAGTTGTGGATTGCCTTTGGCTAATTACAAATTTATTTGCTGAATCGAGACCCGAAAAATCTCCGTTCATCAAATTGGCGCCGTTGCCGGGGACTATACTCCTTTTTTCTGTTTAATTTGTTTATATTTGCAGCTTTAGATTCCTAATTCTTTTAGTTTTAGTTTTCCTTTTTAATCTCTCTCTAATACTGCATTCCTAGTCTGTTTCTAATCACCTTTCCAAGTCTGTTTCAGATTGTGTATGCCGCATACACGTTCTGCAGGAACACTGCTTGCTGATTCAATTGCTGAGATCGATAGAGTCTACCACCAAAGAAGGCGACTACTTGAAAGGCGCGCACTAGAGGAAATAGAGGAAACCGATTTCTCTGAATCTCTACTTAGTCTCTTCAAGGAAATCGACGGAATGGCAGAAGCTAGACCACTGAAGGCATGGGTTCAACCCACCAAGGATCGTATGAGGGGACCGGCGATTGTTCTTTCGTCTGCAACCCGAGATCTGGAGATCAAGAACCACACATTCCAACAACTTCCGAGGTTCTATGGCTTATCAAGGGAAGATGTGATGGGGTACTTGCACGATATCGATGATTTCGTCAACCAACTCCCACGACCCGGAGCTGACATAACAACGGATGAGTTGAGGATGAAGGTTTTTGCTACGGGACTTGGCGACAGAGCCAAGTCATGGCTGAGTTCTCTTCCAGCAGGCTCGCTGGACACTTGGGAGAAGGTTTTTTCAGCTTTCATGGAGAAATACTTCCCTCACACCTTGACTGCCGCGCTAAAGGCGCAGATCACTGGATTCAAACAGGACAATGATGAGACCATCTACACCGCGTTCGAGAGGTTCCAAGATCTCACGAACAAGTGCCCTCACCATGGTTTTGAACTCTCCGACCTAGTCCAGCACTTCTACAATGGACTAACCTTCGAGAACCAACAAGTGGTGGATTTCCAATGCCGAGGCAATATTTGGGAGGAAACCGCAGAAGCCGTCTGGGCAGTTTTCGAAAGGCTTGCTAAGGGTTCGCAGTTCAAGGACCCAAGAGCAATGGTTAGGAGACGTGGACCTGAAGCTCCACCGACTCAAGAAGCCCCTATGTATAGGGGGAATGGGGATCAATTCGAGTGCTTTACCAACGAATTGAAGCAAGTCCTCAAGAGCGCCACCGGAACAACTGTTTCGAATGAAGTATGCCGAATATGCAAGAACTATGGGCACGGGGCTCATATGTGTAGATCGGAGCTGGCATACGATGATGGCAACTGGGCTCGAGGAGGCGAAGAAGAAGCCTTTGCTACGGAGTTTGGTACTCAAGAAGTTAGCTACGGACAAGACGGTAGGAATCCTCGAGGTGGATTTTGGAGAAGAGGATACCGTAAAAATCAAGGATATGCACCGGCTAAGCAAACTTATGGACCTAACCAAGACCGTAGTAGGCTAAACTATGGTAATGACCACTGCGAAAACCCCGCTCCGAAAGAGCCACCGAAGTCGAAGTCGGCTAAACTGATGGAGAACTTGCAGAAGATGGTCGATCACACACAAAGTTTTCTCAAACGTTATGAAGAAGACTCCGAGAAGACTAGGGCAAGGCTCGATAGGTTGGAAGAGAGCACTAGGCTTGCCCATCAAAAGATGCAAGAGTTGATCGACCGAGGAGCAAGTAGGGAACAAGGCAAGTTGCCTAGCAGCACTGTGAAGTCGAATGCCATTACATTGGCTGGTGATGTACCTGACGAAATCACCATCAGGAAGGTTGTTAGGTGCGAGTGTTGCATGAAGGAAGAACTTCTACAGGCTGAGGAAGAAGAGAAGGACCTTGGTTCTGAAGCAAGTGATGAGGAGCAAGAGGATCCCGAACCACTCCCTAAAAGTTTCGATGTTAAGGTAGGGATTGGTGAGCTTGAAGATGTCCGTGCCACACTAGACACGGGATCCTACTCAAACATAATTCCTCTGAATGTGTTTGAAAAGAGCAACATTGGGAAACTATCTGAGCAAAGGGCTATTGTGCAACTGGCGGATGGATCCTTTATGAGACCCGAGGGCGTTGTGAAAAATGTGTTGGTCAAGATTGGTGAAGCATCTGTATACACCAATTTCGTAGTTATGCCGGCATCTACACCTGGGACGGGGGATGTCATACTCTTAGGGCAAACATTCTTGACAAAACTACGCTCCGTGATGGACATTTACCAAAGAACTTGCACTATTGAAGTGGATGGCAAGCAACACGTGTTGCAAGCCATACCTGATCTGTAACGGTACCGGTTTTGAAAACAAAAATAATTTCTTGAAAAGAAGATCAAAATAACTTTAATAGCAACGGTCGGCAATTAATGCCAAAATAATCCTTGACGCTAATAGAAATGAACAATAACCAACGACAACTCAAGTTCAAAAGAAGGACGAATGAAGACAGTAAAAGTTTATCTCCTTATTTTACAAAAGAAACCCAAGACACCCTAGACCCTTCTCTCAGTCGCTGGCATCCTAATCACGCACATCCTCAGCAGCATCTGGAAGGAAGGAATTTTGAAAAACAAAAGAGTGTGAGATAAAGGATCTCAGTGAGGTTCTAAATTTTAAAACAGAAAATAAACAATTTTGAAATCAAACTCCTTTTCAGAAAACAAACAAACAGAACAGGTCACATATAACAGAATATCAGAACAGATAAGTTGTAGACCGTTGGTGCAGCCCGCCTTATTGCTCCTACTCCCAGAATGCCCTTATAACTCCCTCCAGAGGGTGCACAACTCCGGACAGAAACAGAAACCCCCGTGTACTTTGGGGAAACAGATCCTACGACCCTAATAAACCTCAGCGACTTCTGCCTCGCGTCTAAAAGGGAATAGACTAGGCCACGATCAAGCAAACCCGATAGTCCTCTACTACCCAAGCCTACCTGACCATAACCTAATCGACCGGTCACACAGAAACAGATCAGAACAGAACAAACAGATACAGATAGTTAACACCGAGAGGTGTTCCTGCAGAAAAGTCAGTCCAGAACAGAGTAGTAATAACCGAAATGCAAAAAGTCATACTTAGGACTTATACTTTTACGCGGTAGCATACAGTAAATAGTATACAGTAATAGGTACAAACAGTCACATAGCCTTCCAGTTTTCGCTAATAATAGCTTTAGGGGTGAACACTCACCTTAGCTTGCGAGCAAACGACCTTCAACAAGAAATGAGCTTACGGGTTTACGGACAACGGAGAACCTAACAAGAAAGTACTAACACAACTTAGGAGTCGAACAGACGGACAGAAAAAGGTTGAAAAAGGGAATGGTAAAGTCGGGGTTCGAACTCGGGACCTCTAAGTTAGTCAAGCAAGAACCTAACCAACTAGGCTAGCAAGTCAAGTCTTTTCTAACTTACAAAACCAGAAACTAAGTTTAAAACATTTTCAAAAACTCTTTCGATTTTCAGATTCTGGAAATTACCAAAATACCCTCAGGTGGTAAATTGCAAGAAAAACCCTTTTCGAAACCGACAGAATAAACTAAACAGAAATTCCAACACTTAACAGTCTTCTCAAAACAACAAGGTTTACGAAACAAGCCTACTGTCAGTCAACTACGGTCAAAAGTAAAACTGCAAAAAGGTCCTTTAGGTTTTTAAGTTTCCCAAATCAGTCCACAAAGTTTCAAATAATACCAACAGTGTCCAATAATCCTTTCGAGGTCAAACAGGAAATCAAAGTCAATATTCGAGGTCAAAAGTCACAAGTCCAGCAAACAAAAACTACAATCTAACAACCTAAGTCCCGGTTCTCGGTTCGAAATAAACAACACAGTCAGATCGTTCAAGGGCAAAACCGTCCAAGGGTAAAAGGTCCAAAACAGAATACGAGTACGAGTTAAAAACGAGAGCAGTAGCAAGGAAACGAAATTTACCTTCGGATCGAATTACAAGTTGAACAAATCTGCAATCGAACAATCGAAAGAAAAAGGGGATTAAACCAAGATTCGAATCGAATTCGAAAGCAAAACCGAACCCGAACAGAAAGGTTGAACCGACTTACCGACCGAGATCGGTATCAACGGACTCGGACAGGATGAACCGGCGGCGCGATCGGAGCGGCGCGGACGGAATCGACCGGAGTTGACGCGGCGGAACGGAACAGATCAGAGCGGCGGGACGAATCGGCAAGAGCGGCGCGGACGGAGCGGTGAATGGCGGCAAACGGACACGGCGAGCGGCGGCAAACGGAACAGATCGATCGAACGGCGGCGGCGCGGCACGCGGACCGGCGCGGCGAGAAACAAACACGGCGGCGCGCGGTCGATTCGACGGACGGATCGATCGATCGACAGGGGATCGACACGGCGGCGAACAGAACAGGATGCGCGGCGGCGGCGGCGCGGCGAACGGAGACAAGACGGCGGCGACCGGAGCAATCAGCGGCGGCGGTGATGAAGAAGATGGTGAAGCCGTGAAGATGAGGATGGGTGAAGGTGATGATTGAGCGGTTTGAGAGAGAGAAAGAGAGAGAGAAGGAGAGAGAGAAGGAGTTTCTTTTTCTTTCTTACTGAATGGCAAAAACGGCTAGCAAGGTTGAGGAGGAGTATACTGATTAGGTTTAGGGTTAAATTGCTGATGGGCCGGTCAAAGGGCCTTGACTGGCTAAACGAGACGGCCCAAAAGCTCAGCTTTGCGGGCATTGGGTGCCCCATCGAACCTGTCGGGATGGAAACGGGCGAAACGTTCCGCAGCCTGATCGATCGTTTGAGTCGGTGGCGGTGGCGGCGGAGCTGGCTGAACAAGTGGTAGCTCAACGTTGCGTACGCTCTCACTGAAGTTGCCCAAAGCTGCAATGATCCGCTCCACTTGGTCCTGATTGCCAGCGTTGTGGTTGTTGCCATTGTTGTTGTGGTTGTCGTTGTCATTGGTGTTGCCATTGCCATTGTTGTTGTGGTTATCGTTACTTTTTTTTTTAATTTATGTCTGCCTTGCATGCTAGGTTAGACACACTCGAGGATTTACTTACTGATTAGTTGCTATCTTCGTTTGACTCCCTAATTTGATTTTGACCTTAGCACTTTTTGGTTATCTTTTTCGCGTCTCTTGCTCATTCACTAGGATGACTTAAGATAGTGCCTTAGATTACGTCTACGCCTGAAGATAGACTCACTCAAGATGGTTAATTACGTTACTGACCTTAGACTAATTGCGATAGGATGGCTCCAAGGAACACCACCCGCAACGGCAATGGCAATGGCAACACCAATGACAACGACAACCACAACAACAATGGCAACAACAACAACGCTGGCAATCAGGACCAAGTGGAGCGGATCATTGCAGCTTTGGGAAACTTCAGTGAGAGCGTCCGCAACGTTGAGCTACCACCTGTTCAGCCAGCTCCGCCGCCACCGCCACCGACTCAAACGATCGATCAGGCTGCGGAACGTTTCGCTCGTTTCCATCCCGACAGGTTCGATGGGGCACCCAATGCCCGCAAAGCTGAGCTTTGGCTGGAGAGCATGGAGAATCTATTCTCGATCTTGCACTACCCTGATGAAAGGATGATTGAGCTCGCGGCTTTCCAATTTGAAGGAGCAGCAAGAAATTGGTGGAGGACCGTAGATGCAAGGTGGAGACAAGCAGTAGTTGTCCGCACTTGGGAGAACTTTGAGAAGGAGTTCATGGATAAGTTTGTGCCTCGCCTAGTTCGCGAGAACAGGAGAGATGAATTCCAAGCCTTGGTGCAAGGAAATATGAATGTCGCCGAATATGACTCCGAGTTCACTCGACTGTTGAAGTACGTACCACACTTTCAAAACGACGAGAGGGAGAAGGTGCGCCATTTTGTGAAGGGTCTGAACTCAGAGATCCGTTACAGCCTGTTCGGGACCGACATGCCCACCTACATTAAAGCAGTGGAGTTAGCTGCTGAGGTAGAGAGTGGTCTGGTAGAACTCGAGAACTATGAACCTCGACGGTCTCGAAAGAGGAGTTTCGATCACAGAAGTAGCAAGGATCGTCATTCTCCATCCAAGTATTCTCGCACCGAGCAGAAAAGTCGATCTCGTCATGTGGCCGAAAGTGCTGAACAACCATCTCGAAGGAATTGCAATTTCTGCGGAGGCGCAACTCATGAGGAGAGGAACTGTTGGAGGAAGCAAGGTGTATGCCTGGCATGTGGAAGCAAGGAGCATAAGATCAATGATTGTCCGCGACGCAACTCCCTGATGGAAGAAGGAAGATCTGGAGGCACCGCTTCAAGGAATCAAGGAAGTAGTGCGAAGGCCAAACCAAGAGTCTATAGCATGGTTGGACGTGAGACTCCCTCGACGAGTGTGGCTAAAGGTACGCTCACGTGGACAAACCTCTTCTATGTCTTTTCTTTTCCGTTACCGTGCTGTTTTTCTTTCGCTAGGATAGATTCACTTGAAGCTTATTTATCGACTTTTGGGTTGAGGAGTAATAGTTGGACGATCTGGTTGAAGAGGCAAGCTCTAACTTCCTTAGGTTACTTACGAATTCTCTTAACCTTTGGCTTGCGAACGTGTTCGTTGACCCGGCGTTTGAAGTTGAAGACTTTCGTTTACCCGTTCCACGTTCGTTAATTCTACGCGAGTTAAGTTTCGAGGACGAAACTCCTTTTAAGGGTGGTGGAGTGTAACACCCCGTTTTTTTTTTTAATTATTTATTTAATTATTTAACTATTATTTTATTATTATTTAATTATTTATTTTAGTTAATTAATTATAAGAGTAAATTATTTATTCGGTAATTAATTAATTAGTTTCGCGAAAGTTATTCGCTGCGTTTCATTTCGTTTGGATCAAGCTGGAGTAATCGATCTGCTAGCTTTGGGCCGTCTCGTTTAGCCAGTCAAGGCCCTTTGACCGGCCCATCAGCAATTTAACCCTAAACCTAATCAGTATACTCCTCCTCAACCTTGCTAGCCGTTTTTGCCATTCAGTAAGAAAGAAAAAGAAACTCCTTCTCTCTCTCCTTCTCTCTCTCTTTCTCTCTCTCAAACCGCTCAATCATCATCTTCACCCATCATCATCGATCGGCCACCGTCATCATCTCTTCATCACCGGCCGCCGCCGCCTGCTCCGTGGGTCTCCGTCCTCGCGCACCGCGCCTCTCCGTCAAACGCCGCGCCGCCGCATCAATCGATCGATCCGGATTCGGTTTTGTTCGCGGTTCCGCCGATCGATCCACCGTTTCCGCCGCCGTTCGTCTCCTGCTTGCGCGCCGTTTCACCGCGCCGCGCCGTTCCGCGTGCCGCGCCGCCACCTCCGTTCCGTTCGATCGCGTCCTCTGTCTCTCGGCGCCGTCGATTCGTCCGGCTGGTTTGTTCTCCGGTCTGTTGCTCTGAGTCGATCGGTAAGTCGGTTCAACCTTTCTGTTCGGGTTCGGTTTTGTTTTCGATTCGATTCGAATCTTGTTTTAATTCTCTTTCCTTTCGATTTATTCGTTTGCAGATTGTTTAAACCTTTCTTTCGATCCGAAGGTAAATTTCGTTTCCTTGCTACTGCTCTCGATTTTTGACTCGTTCTCGTATTCTGATTTGGACTTTTTACCCTTGGACGGTTTTGCCCTTGAACGATCTGACTGTGTTGTTTATTTCGAACCGAGAACCGGGACTTAGGTTGTTAGTATAGTTATTGTTTGCTGGACTTGTAAAAGTATTGACCTCGTATTGACTTGATTTCCTGTTTGACCTCGAAAGGACTTTTGGACCTTGTTGTTATGTTTTGGATTCTTTGTGGACTGATTTGGAAAGCTTAAAAACCTAAAGGACCTTTTTGCAATTTTACTTTTGACCGTAGTTGACTGACAGTAGGCTTGTATCGTAAACCTTGTTGTTTTGAGAAGACTGTTAAGTGTTGGACTTCTGGTTTGTTTGTTCTGTCGGTTTTCGAAAAGGGTTTTTCTTGCAATTTACCACCGAGGGTATTTTGGTAATTTCCAGAATCTGAAGATCGAAAGAGTTTCTGAAAATGTTTTAAACTTAGTTTCTGTTTTGTAATTTAGTATGACTTGACTTGCTAGCCTAGTTGGTTAGGTCCTTGCTTGACTAACTTAGAGGTCCCGAGTTCGAACCCCGACTTTACCATTCCTTTTTCAACCTTTTTCCTTCCGTCCGTTCGACTTCTAAATGGTGTTAGTACTTTCTTGTTAGGTTCTCCGTCGTCCGTAAACCCGTAAGCTCATTTCTCGTTGAAGGTCTTTGCTCGCAAGTTAAGGTGAGTGTTCACCCCTAAAGCTATTATTAGCGAAAAACTGGAAGGCTATGTGACTGTTTGTACCTATTACTGTATACTATTTACTGTATGCTTCCGCGTAAAAGTATAAGTCCTAAGTATGACTTTTTGCATTTCGGTTATTACTACTCTGTTCTGGACTGACTTTTCTGCAGGAACACCTCTCGGTGTTAACTATCTGTATCTGTTTGTTCTGTTCTGATCTGTTTCTGTGTGACCGGTCGATTAGGTTATGGTCAGGTAGGCTTGGGTAGTAGAGGACTATCGGGTTTGCTTGATCGTGGCCTAGTCTATTCCCTTTTAGACGCGAGGCAGAAGTCGCTGAGGTCTATTAGGGTCGTAGGATCTGTTTCCCCAAAGTACACGGGGGTTTCTGTTTCTGTCCGGAGTTGTGCACCCTCTGGAGGGAGTTATAAGGGCATTCTGGGAGTAGGAGCAATAAGGCGGGCTGCACCAACGGTCTACAACTTATCTGTTCTGATATTCTGTTATATGTGACCTGTTCTGTTTGTTTGTTTTCTGAAAAGGATTTTGATTTCAAAATTGTTTACTTTCTGTTTTAAAATTTAGAACCTCACTGAGATCCTTTATCTCACACTCTTTTGTTTTCAAAATTCCTTCCTTCCAGATGCTGCTGAGGATGTGCGTGACTAGGATGCCAGCGACTGAGAGAAGGGTCTGGGGTGTCATGGGTTTCTTTTGCAAAATAAGGAGATAAACTTTTTACTGTCTTCATTCGTTTTTTCCTTTGAACTTGAGTTGTCGTTGGATATTTGTTTATTTCTGTTAGCGTCAAAGATTATTTTGGCATTAATTGCCGACCGTTGCTATTAAAGTTATTTTTGATTTTCTTTTTCAAGAAATTATTTGTTTTCAAAACGGTACCGTTAAAGTAGTGTAACACCCCGTTTTTTTTATTTAATTATTATTTAATTATTATTTTATTATTTAATTATTTATTTTAGTTAATTAATTATCAGAGTAAATTATTTATTCGATAATTAATTAATTATTTCCGCGTAAGTTAGTTCGTTTCGTTTCGTTTGGATCGAGCTGGAGTAATCGATCTGCTAGCTTTTGGCCCATTTCTTTGGCCCAGTCAAGGCCTGTTGACCGGCCCATTGACCCAAAACCCTAACCCTAAGTCCAATACCCAGATTCTATCTTCTCTTTTCTCAGCCGTCATTCACTTTTAGTAAGGAAAGAAAGAGAGGAAAGTTAGAGAGGAAGAAAGAAAAAGGAGAAAAAAAGAGAAAAGAGAGAAGAGAGAGGAGAAGAGAATTTCGATTGCTGCTGCCGTGAGTTCGTCGTCGCCGCCTTGCTTCTCCACCGCCGTCCGCCGTGTGTACCGGTCCGATTCCGTCGCCGCGCGTTCTACTTTGTTCGCGGTCTCTGTCCCGTCGCTGTCGTGCCGAATCGATCGATCGATCGGCCTGTTGTCGCCGCGCCGCGCCTCTCCGTCGCTCCGTTCCGTTCGATCGCGCCCCTGCTCTGTTCATCTCTGTCCGTCCTCCGTCCGTATTGTTCGATCGCCGCCGTTCCGCGTGCCGCGCCGCCGCCGTTCCTGTCCCGTCAAACCGCGCAGCCACTCCCGTTTTGTTCGAGGTCCGCCGCCGGTCCTTCTGTACCGACCGGTAAGCCGTTTTCCTTGACCGGTTTGGGTTTCAATTTCGTTTTCGGTTCGATTCGAATTTCGTTTTGATTCTCTTTTTCTTTTCGATTATTTGATTTGCAGATTTGTTCGAACCTTTATTCTCTTTCGAAGGTAAATCTCAATTTCCTTTACTGTTCGTTTGGTTCGAGATTCGTTTTCTGTTTGACTTTTTGACTTGGACGATTTTACCCTTGGACGGTTTTGCCCTTGAACGATCTGACTGTGTTGCTTAATTCGAACTGAGAACCGGGACTTAGGATTCGTTAGTTGTTGTTACTGTTTGCTGGACTTGTGACTTTTGACCTCGAATATTGACTTTGATTGCCTGTTTGACCTCGAAAGGATTTTGGACCTTGATGTTATGTTTTGGATTCTTTGTGGACTGATTTGGGAAACTTTAAAACCTAAAGGACCTTTTTGCAGTTTTACTTTTGACCGTAGTTGACTGACAGTAGGCTTGTATCGTAAACCTTGTTGTTTTGAGAAGACTGTTAAGTGTTGGAACTTCTAGCTTGTTTATTCTGTCGGTTTCGAAAAGGGTTTTTCTTGCAAATTACCACCTGAGGGTATTTTGGTAATTTCCAGAATCTGAAAATCGAAAGAGTTTCTGAAAATGTTTTAAACTTAGTTTCTGGTTTTGTAAGTTAGAAAAGACTTGACTTGCTAGCTTAGTTGGTAGGTCTTTGTGTGACTAACTTAGAGGTCCCGAGTTCGAACCCCGACTTTACCATCCCTTTTTCAACCTTTTTCCTTCCGTCCGTTCGACTTCTAAACTGTGTTAGTACTTTCTTGTTAGGTTCTCCGTTGTCCGCAAACCCGTAAGCTCATTTCTTGTTGAAGGTCGTTTGCTCGTAAGCTAAGGTGAGTGTTCACCCCTAAAGCTATTATTTGCGAAAAACTGGAAGGCTATGTGACTGTTTGTACCTATTACTGTATACTATTTACTGTATGCTTCCGCGTAAAAGTATAAGTCCTAAGTATGACTTTTTGCATTTCGGTTATTACTACTCTGTTCTGGACTGACTTTTCTGCAGGAACACCTCTCGGTGTTAACTATCTGTATCTGTTTGTTCTGTTCTGATCTGTTTCTGTGTGACCGGTCGATTAGGTTATGGTCAGGTAGGCTTGGGTAGTAGAGGACTATCGGGTTTGCTTGATCGTGGCCTAGTCTATTCCCTTTTAGACGCGAGGCAGAAGTCGCTGAGGTCTATTAGGGTCGTAGGATCTGTTTCCCCAAAGTACACGGGGGTTTCTGTTTCTGTCCGGAGTTGTGCACCCTCTGGAGGGAGTTATAAGGGAATTCTGGGAGTAGGAGCAATAAGGCGGGCTGCACCAACGGTCTACAACTTATCTGTTCTGATATTCTGTTATATGTGACCTGTTCTGTTTGTTTGTTTTCTGAAAAGGATTTTGATTTCAAAATTGTTTACTTTCTGTTTTAAAATTTAGAACCTCACTAAGATCCTTTATCTCACACTCCTTTGTTTTCAAAATTCCTTCCTTCCAGATGCTGCTGAGGATGTGCGTGACTAGGGTGCCAGCGACTGAGAGAAGGGTCTGGGGTGTCATGGGTTTCTTTTGCAAAATAAGGAGATAAACTTTTTACTGTCTTCATTCGTTTTTTCCTTTGAACTTGAGTTGTCGTTGGATATTTGTTTATTTCTGTTAGCGTCAAAGATTATTTTGGCATTAATTGCCGACCGTTGCTATTAAAGTTATTTTTGATTTTCTTTTTCAAGAAATTATTTGTTTTTAAAACCGGTACCGTTACAGTTGGTATCAGAGCTTGAGTTCAAACTCGAGCTTGCTAGGATATGGTCTTCTGGCTTTTGGGGTGCGTGTGAGGGTCCAAGTCGCTGGATTAGATTGAGTAGTCGTCGTTCTGTCTCTTCTAAAGTTTGGTCTTCCGTATTAACTCTGAACCGTTATGTTCGTCTGTCAACTGTCCTACTGTTCTCTCTTCCGCCTTCCAAAACTATCTTGCTACTCATTCTGTTTAACTTCTACCAAGTTCACAAGCTTACGATTGTTACTTGTTTATTTTTTTTTAAGGCGATTATGTTGTTTTTATTAATTGCATGAGTGTTTGTTTAAAAGTATGTTTAATTACTATAATGTCATTTGTTGCATGCATTTGTTTTACTTCTTGAGGTTGATATATGCTCTTGCTATGTTCTGTCATATTGCGATCTATCGCTTAACCAAAGTCGACATAAATCACTGGCAGGCGGCCGACTGTTTATGTGATTCGTGTTAACCGAGGTCAAATGACTGATCACTTTATGAGAGAACGCTCTTATTGCATGCGTTATGTTTACAAATCTTTCCTACGACATATGAATTTGCTACTTATGCTTTTATCGTTGCTTCTTCAATTTATGTCAGCCTTGCATGCTAGGTTAGACACGCTCGAGGATTTACTTAATGATTAGTTGCTTTTTCCTTTTGACTCCCTGATTTGATTTTGACCTTAGCACTTTTTGTTATCTTTTACGCGTCTCTTGCTCGTTCACTAGGATGACTTAAGATAGTGCCTTAGATTACGTCTACGCCTGAAGATAGACTCGCTCAAGATGGTTAATTACGTTACTGACCTTAGACTAATTGCGATAGGATGGCTCCAAGGAACAACACCCGCAACGGCAATGGCAATGGCAACACCAATGACAACGACAACCACAACAACAATGGCAACAACAACAACGCTGGCAATCAGGACCAAGTGGAGCGGATCATTGCAGCTTTGGGCAACTTCAGTGAGAGCGTACGCAACGTTGAGCTACCACCTGTTCAGCCAGCTCCGCCGCCACCGCCACCGACTCAAACGATCGATCAGGCTGCGGAACGTTTCGCTCGTTTCCATCCCGACAGGTTCGATGGGGCACCCAATGCCCGTAAAGCTGAGCTTTGGCTGGAGAGCATGGAGAATCTATTCTCGATCTTGCACTACCCGGATGAAAGGATGATTGAACTCGCGGCCTTCGAGTTTGAAGGAGCAGCAAGAAATTGGTGGAGGACCGTAGATGCAAGGTGGAGACAAGCAGCAGTTGCCCGCACTTGGGAGAACTTTGAGAATTTTGCAAAAGAAACCCAAGACACCCCAGACCCTTCTCTCAGTCGCTGGCATCCTAATCACGCACATCCTCAGCAGCATCTGGAAGGAAGGAATTTTGAAAACAAAAGAGTGTGAGATAAAGGATCTCAGTGAGGTTCTAAATTTTAAAACAGAAAATAAACAATTTTGAAATCAAACTCCTTTTCAGAAAACAAACAAACAGAACAGGTCACATATAACAGAATATCAGAACAGATAAGTTGTAGACCGTTGGTGCAGCCCGCCTTATTGCTCCTACTCCCAGAATGCCCTTATAACTCCCCCCAGAGGGTGCACAACTCCGGACAGAAACAGAAACCCCCGTGTACTTTGGGGAAACAGATCCTACGACCCTAATAGACCTCAGCGACTTCTGCCTCGCGTCTAAAAGGGAATAGACTAGGCCACGATCAAGCAAACCCGATAGTCCTCTACTACCCAAGCCTACCTGACCATAACCTAATCGACCGGTCACACAGAAACAGATCAGAACAGAACAAACACATACAGATAGTTAACACCGAGAGGTGTTCCTGCAGAAAAGTCAGTCCAGAACAGAGTAGTAATAACCGAAATGCAAAAAGTCATACTTAGGACTTATACTTTTACGCGGAAGCATACAGTAAATAGTATACAGTAATAGGTACAAACAGTCACATAGCCTTCCAGTTTTTCGCAAATAATAGCTTTAGGGGTGAACACTCACCTTAGCTTGCGAGCAAACGACCTTCAACAAGAAATGAGCTTACGGGTTTACGGACAACGGAGAACCTAACAAGAAAGTACTAACACAACTTAGGAGTCGAACAGACGGACAGAAAAAGGTTGAAAAAGGGAATGGTAAAGTCGGGGTTCGAACTCGGGACCTCTAAGTTAGTCAAGCAAGAACCTAACCAACTAGGCTAGCAAGTCAAGTCTTTTCTAACTTACAAAACCAGAAACTAAGTTTAAAACATTTTCAAAAACTCTTTCGATTTTCAGATTCTGGAAATTACCAAAATACCCTCAGGTGGTAAATTGCAAGAAAAACCCTTTTCGAAACCGACAGAATAAACTAAACAGAAATTCCAACACTTAACAGTCTTCTCAAAACAACAAGGTTTACGAAACAAGCCTACTGTCAGTCAACTACGGTCAAAAGTAAAACTGCAAAAAGGTCCTTTAGGTTTTTAAGTTTCCCAAATCAGTCCACAAAGTTTCAAATAATACCAACAGTGTCCAATAATCCTTTCGAGGTCAAACAGGAAATCAAAGTCAATATTCGAGGTCAAAAGTCACAAGTCCAGCAAACAAAAACTACAATCTAACAACCTAAGTCCCGGTTCTCGGTTCGAAATAAACAACACAGTCAGATCGTTCAAGGGCAAAACCGTCCAAGGGTAAAAGGTCCAAAACAGAATACGAGTACGAGTTTAAAAACGAGAGCAGTAGCAAGGAAACGAAATTTACCTTCGGATCGAATTACAAGTTGAACAAATCTGCAATCGAACAATCGAAAAGAAAAAGGGGATTAAACCAAGATTCGAATCGAATTCGAAAGCAAAACCGAACCCGAACAGAAAGGTTGAACCGACTTACCGACCGAGATCGGTATCAACGGACTCGGACAGGATGAACCGGCGGCGCGATCGGAGCGGCGCGGACGGAATCGACCGGAGTTGACGCGGCGGAACGGAACAGATCAGAGCGGCGGGACGAATCGGCAAGAGCGGCGCGGACGGAGCGGTGAACGGCGGCAAACGGACACGGCGAGCGGCGGCAAACGGAACAGATCGATCGAACGGCGGCGGCGCGGCACGCGGACCGGCGCGGCGAGAAACAAACACGGCGGCGCGCGGTCGATTCGACGGACGGATCGATCGATCGACAGGGGATCGACACGGCGGCGAACAGAACAGGATGCGCGGCGGCGGCGGCGCGGCGAACGGAGACAAGACGGCGGCGACCGGAGCAATCAGCGGCGGCGGTGATGAAGAAGATGGTGAAGCCGTGAAGATGAGGATGGGTGAAGGTGATGATTGAGCGGTTTGAGAGAGAGAAGAGAGAGAGAAGGAGAGAGAGAAGGAGTTTCTTTTTCTTTCTTACTGAATGGCAAAAACGGCTAGCAAGGTTGAGGAGGAGTATACTGATTAGGTTTAGGGTTAAATTGCTGATGGGCCGGTCAAAGGGCCTTGACTGGCTAAACGAGACGGCCCAAAAGCTAGCAGATCGATTACTCCAGCTTGATCCAAACGAAACGAAACGCAGCGAATAACTTTCGCGAAACTAATTAATTAATTACCGAATAAATAATTTACTCTGATAATTAATTAACTAAAATAAATAATTAAATAATAATAAAATAATAGTTAAATAATTAAATAAATAATTAAAAAAACGGGGTGTTACACTCCACCACCCTTAAAAGGAGTTTCGTCCTCGAAACTTAACTCGCGTAGAATTAACGAACGTGGAACGGGTAAACGAAAGTCTTCAACTTCAAACGCCGGGTCAACGAACACGTTCGCAAGCCAAAGGTTAAGAGAATTCATAAATAACCTAAGGAAGTTAAAGCTTGCCTCTTCAACCAGATCGTCGAACTAATACTCCTCAACCAAACGTCGGTAATTAAGCTTCAAGTGAATCTATCCTAGCGAAAGAAAAACAGCACGGTAACAGGAAAAGAAAAGACTTAGAAGAAGTTTGTCCACGTGAGCGTACCTTTAGCCACACTTGTCGAGGGAGTCTCACGTCCAACTATGCTATAGACTCTTGGTTTGGCCTTCGCACTACTTCCTTGATTCCTTGAAGCGGTGCCTCCAGATCTTCCTTCTTCCATCAGGGAGTTGCGTCGCGGACAATCATTGATCTTATGCTCCTTGCTTCCACATGCCAGGCATACACCTTGCTTCCTCCAGCAGTTCTTCTCCTCGTGAGTTGCGCCTCCGCAGAAATTGCAATTTCTTCGAGATGGTTGTTCAGCACTTTCGTCCACACTACGGGATCGACTTTTCTGCTCGGTGCGAGAATACTTGGATGGAGAACGACGATCCCTGCTACTTCTGTGATCAGAACTCCTCTTTCGAGACCGTCGGGGTTCATAGTTCTCGAGTTCTCCTAGACCACTCTCTACCTCAGCGGCTAACTCCACTGCTTTAATGTAGGTGGGCATGTCGGTCCCGAACAGGCTGTAACGGATCTCTGAGTTCAAACCCTTCACAAAATGGCGCACCTTCTCCCTCTCATCGTTTTGAAAGTGCGGCACGTACTTCAGCAGTCGAGTGAACTCGGAGTCATATTCGGCGACATTCATATTTCCTTGCACCAAGGCTTGGAACTCATCTCTCCTGTTCTCGCGAACTAGGCGAGGCACGAACTTATCCATGAACTCCTTCTCAAAGTTCTCCCAAGTGCGGACAATTGCTGCTTGTCTCCACCTTGCATCTACGGTCCTCCACCAATTTCTTGCTGCTCCTTCAAACTGGAAGGCCGCGAGCTCAATCATCCTTTCATCAGGGTAGTGCAAGATCGAGAATAGATTCTCCATGCTCTCCAGCCAAAGCTCAGCTTTGCGGGCATTGGGTGCCCCATCGAACCTGTCGGGATGGAAACGAGCGAAACGTTCCGCAGCTTGATCGATCGTTTGAGTCGGTGGCGGTGGCGGCGGAGCTGGCTGAACAGGTGGTAGCTCAACGTTGCGTATGCTCTCACTGAAGTTTCCCAAAGCTGCAATGATCCGCTCCACTTGGTCCTGATTGCCAGCATTGTTGTTGTTGCCATTGTTGTTGTGGTTGTCGTTGTCATTGGTGTTGCCATTGCCATTGCCGTTGCGGGTGTTGTTCCTTGGAGCCATCCTATCGCAATTAGTCTAAGGTCAGTAACGTAATTAACCGTCTTGAGTGAGTCTAACTCCAGGCGTAGACGTAATCTAAGGCACTATCTTAAGTCAACCTAGTGAACGAGCAAGAGACGCGTAAAAGATAACCAAAAATGCTAAGGTCAAAATCAAATTAGGGAGTCAAACAAAGATAGCAACTAATTACTAAGTAAATCCTCGAGTGTGTCTAACCTAGCATGCAAGGCAGACATAAATTGAAAACAAAGTAACGATAAGGCATAAATAACAAATTCATATGTTGCAGAAAAGGATCATAACATTAAGCATGCAATGAAAGTGTTCTCTCACAAAGTGATCAGTCATTTGACCTCGGTTAACATGAATCACTTAAACAGTCGGCCGCCTGCCAGTGATTTATGTCGACTTTGGTTAAACAATAGATAACAGTATGACAGAACCAAGCAAAAAACATATATGAACTTCGATAGGAGAAACAAATGCATAAATAAGTGTTTAAAACTTAAAGCATGCAACTAGTGACATTATGATAATTAAACATACTTTAAGCAAATACTCATGCAATTAATAAAAACAATATAATCGCCTTAAAGAAAATAGACAAAGTAACGGTACCGGTTTTGAAAACAAAAATAATTTCTTGAAAAGAAGATCAAAATAACTTTAATAGCAACGGTCGGCAATTAATGCCAAAATAATCCTTGACGCTAATAGAAATGAACAATAACCAACGACAACTCAAGTTCAAAGAAGGACGAATGAAGACAGTAAAAGTTTATCTCCTTATTTTACAAAAGAAACCCAAGACACCCCAGACCCTTCTCTCAGTCGCTGGCATCCTAATCACGCACATCCTCAGCAGCATCTGGAAGGAAGGAATTTTGAAAAACAAAAGAGTGTGAGATAAAGGATCTCAGTGAGGTTCTAAATTTTAAAACAGAAAATAAACAATTTTGAAATCAAACTCCTTTTCAGAAAACAAACAAACAGAACAGGTCACATATAACAGAATATCAGAACAGATAAGTTGTAGACCGTTGGTGCAGCCCGCCTTATTGCTCCTACTCCCAGAATGCCCTTATAACTCCCTCCAGAGGGTGCACAACTCCGGACAGAAACAGAAACCCCCGTGTACTTTGGGGAAACAGAACCTACGACCCTAATAGACCTCAGCGACTTCTGCCTCGCGTCTAAAAGGGAATAGACTAGGCCACGATCAAGCAAACCCGATAGTCCTCTACTACCCAAGCCTACCTAACCATAACCTAATCGACCGGTCACACAGAAACAGAACAGATACAGAACAACAGATACAGATAATTAACACCGAGAGGTGTTACTGCAGAAAGGTCAGTCCAGAACAGAGTAGCAGTAAACAGAAATGCAAAAAGTCATACTTAGGACTTATACTTTTACGCGGAAGCATACAGTAAACAGTAGATAGTAATAGGCACAAACAGTCACATAGCCTTCCAGTTTTCGCAAATAATAGGTTTAGGGGTGAACACTCACCTTAGCTTACGAGCAAACGACCTTCAACAAGAAATGAGCTTACGGGTTTGCGGACAACGGAGAACCTAACAAGAAAGTACTAACACAGTTTAGAAGTCGAACGGACGGAAGGAAAAAGGTTGAAAAAGGGATGGTAAAGTCGGGGTTCGAACTCGGGATCTCTAAGTTAGTCACACAAAGACCTACCAACTAAGCTAGCAAGTCAAGTCTTTTCTAACTTACAAAACCAGAAACTAAGTTTAAAACATTTTCAGAAACTCTTTCGATTTTCAGATTCTGGAAATTACCAAAATACCCTCAGGTGGTAATTTGCAAGAAAAACCCTTTTCGAAACCGACAGAATAAACAAGCTAGAAGTTCCAACACTTAACAGTCTTCTCAAAACAACAAGGTTTACGATACAAGCCTACTGTCAGTCAACTACGGTCAAAAGTAAAACTGCAAAAAGGTCCTTTAGGTTTTAAAGTTTCCCAAATCAGTCCACAAAGAATCCAAAACATAACATCAAGGTCCAAAATCCTTTCGAGGTCAACAGGCAATCAAAGTCAATATTCGAGGTCAAAAGTCACAAGTCCAGCAAACAGTAACAACAACTAACGAATCCTAAGTCCCGGTTCTCAGTTCGAATTAAGCAACACAGTCAGATCGTTCAAGGGCAAAACCGTCCAAGGGTAAAATCGTCCAAGTCAAAAAGTCAAACAGAAAACGAATCTCGAACCAAACGAACAGTAAAGGAAATTGAGATTTACCTTCGAAAGAGAATAAAGGTTCGAACAAATCTGCAAATCAAATAATCGAAAAGAAAAAGGGAATCAAAACGAAATTCGAATCGAACCGAAAACGAAATTGAAACCCAAACCGGTCAAGGAAAACGGCTTACCGGTCGGTACAGAAGGACCGGCGGCGGACCTCGAACAAAACGGGAGTGGCGGCGCGGTTTGACGGGACAGGAACGGCGGCGGCGCGGCACGCGGAACGGCGGCGATCGAACAATACGGACGGAGCACGGACAGAGATGAACAGAGCAGGGGCGCGATCGAACGGAACGGAGCGACGGAGAGGCGTGGCGCGGCGACAACAGGCCGATCGATCGATCGATTCGGCACGACAGCGACGGGACAGAGACCGCGAACAAAGTAGAACGCGCGGCGGCGGCGCGGCGACGGAATCGGACCGGTACACACGGCGGACGGCGGTGGAGAAGCAAGGCGGCGACGACGAACTCACGGCAACAGCAATCGAAATTCTCTTCTCCTCTCTCTTCTCTCTTTTCTCTTTTTTTCTCCTTTTCTTTCTTCCTCTCTAACTTTCCTCTCTTTCTTTCCTTACTAAAAGTGAATGACGGCTGAGAAAAGAGAAGATAGAATCTGGGTATTGGACATAGGGTTAGGGTTTTGGGTCAATGGGCCGGTCAACAGGCCTTGACTGGGCCAAAGAAATGGGCCAAAAGCTAGCAGATCGATTACTCCAGCTCGATCCAAACGAAACGAAACGAACTAACTTACGGGGAAATAATTAATTAATTATTGAATAAATAATTTACTCTGATAATTAATTAACTAAAATAAATAATTAAATAATAAAATAATAATTAAATAAATAATTAAATAAAAAAAACGGGGTGTTACACTCCACCACCCTTACAAGAAGTTTCGTCCTCGAAACTTAACTCGCGTAGAATTAACGAACGTGGAACGGGTAAACGAAAGTCTTCAAACTTCAAATGCCGGGTCAACGAACACGTTCGCAAGCCAAAGGTTAAGAGAATTCGTAAGTAACCTAAGGGAGTTAGAGCTTGCCTCTTCAACCAGATCGTCCAACTATTACTCCTCAACCCAAAAGTCGGTGATTAAGCTTCAAGTGAATCTATCCTAGCGAAAGAAAAACAGCACGGTAACAGGAAAAGAAAAGACTTAGAAGAAGTTTGTCCACGTGAGCGTACCTTTAGCCACACTTGTAGAGGGAGTCTCACGTCCAACCATGCTAGACTCTTGGTTTGGCCTTCGCACTACTTCCTTTATCCTTGAAGAGGTGCCTCCAGATCTTCCTTCTTCCATCAGGGAGTTGCGTCGCGGACAATCATTGATCTTATGCTCCTTGCTTCCACAAGCCAAGCATACACCTTGCTTCCTCCAACAGTTCTTCTCCTCATGAGTGGTGCCTCCGCAGAAATTGCAATTTCTTCGAGATGGTTGTTCAGCACTTTCGGCCACATGACGAGATCGACTTTTCTGCTCGGTGCGAGAATACTTGGATGGAGAATGACGATCCTTGCTACTTCTGTGATCGGAACTCCTCTTTCGAGACCGTCGAGGTTCATAGTTCTCGAGTTCTCCCAGACCACTCTCTACCTCAGCAGCTAACTTCACTGCTTTAATGTAGGTGGGCATGTCGGTCCCGAACAAGCTGTAACGGATCTCTGAGTTCAGACCCTTCACAAAATGGCGCACCTTCTCCCTCTCGTCGTTTTGAAAGTGCGGCACGTACTTCAGCAGTCGAGTGAACTCGGAGTCATATTCGGCGACATTCATATTTCCTTGCACCAAGGCTTGGAACTCATCTCTCCTGTTCTCGCGAACTAGGCGAGCCACGAACTTATCCATGAACTCCTTCTCAAAGTTCTCCCAAGTGCGGGCAACTGCTGCTTGTCTCCACCTTGCATCTACGGTCCTCCACCAATTTCTTGCTGCTCCTTCAAACTGGAAGGCCGCGAGTTCAATCATTCTTTCATCCGGGTAGTGCAAGATCGAGAATAGATTCTCCATGCTCTCCAGCCAAAGCTCAGCTTTACGAGCATTGGGTGCCCCATCGAACCTGTCGGGATGGAAACGAGCGAAACGTTCCGCAGCCTGATCGATTGTTTGAGTCGGTGGCGGTGGCGGCGTAGCTGGCTGAACAGGTGGTAGCTCAACGTTGCGTACGCTCTCACTGAAGTTGCCCAAAGCTGCAATGATCCGCTCCACTTGGTCCTGATTGCCAGCGTTGTTATTGTTGCCAACTATAACGGTACCGGTTTTGAAAACAAAAAGAATTTCTTGAAAAGAAGATCAAAATAACTTTAATAGCAACGGTCGGCAATTAATGCCAAAATAATCCTTGACGCTAATAGAAATGAACAATAACCAACGACAACTCAAGTTCAAAGAAGGACGAATGAAGACAGTAAAAGTTTATCTCCTTATTTTACAAAAGAAACCCAAGACACCCCAGACCCTTCTCTCAGTCGCTGGCATCCTAATCACGCACATCCTCAGCAGCATCTGGAAGGAAGGAATTTTGAAAAACAAAAGAGTGTGAGATAAAGGATCTCAGTGAGGTTCTAAATTTTAAAACAGAAAATAAACAATTTTGAAATCAAACTCCTTTTCAGAAAACAAACAAACAGAACAGGTCACATATAACAGAATATCAGAACAGATAAGTTGTAGACCGTTGGTGCAGCCCGCCTTATTGCTCCTACTCCCAGAATGCCCTTATAACTCCCTCTAGAGGGTGCACAACTCCGGACAGAAACAGAAATCCCCGTGTACTTTGGGGAAACAGATCCTACGACCCTAATAGACCTCAACGACTTCTGCCTCGCGTCTAAAAGGGAATAGACTAGGCCACGATCAAGCAAACCCGATAGTCCTCTACTACCCAAGCCTACCTGACCATAACCTAATCGACCGGTCACACAGAAACAGATCAGAACAGAACAACAGATACAGATAGTTAACACCGAGAGGTGTTCCTGCAGAAAGTCAGTCCAGAACAGAGTAGTAATAACCGAAATGCAAAAAGTCATACTTAGGACTTATACTTTTACGCGGAAGCATACAGTAAATAGTATACAGTAATAGGTACAAACAGTCACATAGCCTTCCAGTTTTCGCAAATAATAGCTTTAGGGGTGAACACTCACCTTAGCTTACGAGCAAACGACCTTCAACAAGAAATGAGCTTACGGGTTTGCGGACAACGGAGAACCTAACAAGAAAGTACTAACACAGTTTAGAAGTCGAACGGACGGAAGGAAAAAGGTTGAAAAAGGAATGGTAAAATCAAGGTTCGAACTCGGGACCTCTAAGTTATTCACACAAAGACCTACCAACTAAGCTAGCAAGTCAAGTCTTTTCTAACTTACAAAACCAGAAACTAAGTTTAAAACATTTTCAGAAACTCTTTCGATTTTCAGATTCTGGAAATTACCAAAATACCCTCAGGTGGTAATTTGCAAGAAAAACCCTTTTCGAAACCGACAGAATAAACAAGCTAGAAGTTCCAACACTTAACAGTCTTCTCAAAACAACAAGGTTTACGATACAAGCCTACTGTCAGTCAACTACGGTCAAAAGTAAAACTGCAAAAAGGTCCTTTAGGTTTTAAAGTTTCCCAAATCAGTCCACAAATAATCCAAAACATAACATCAAGGTCCAAAATCCTTTCGAGGTCAAACAGGCAATCAAAGTCAATATTCGAGGTCAAAAGTCACAAGTCCAGCAAACAGTAACAACAACTAACGAATCCTAAGTCCCGGTTCTCAGTTCGAATTAAGCAACACAGTCAGATCGTTCAAGGGCAAAACCGTCCAAGGGTAAAATCGTCCAAGTCAAAAAGTCAAACAGAAAACGAATCTCGAACCAAACGAACAGTAAAGGAAATTGAGATTTACCTTCGAAAGAGAATAAAGGTTCGAACAAATCTGCAAATCAAATAATCGAAAAGAAAAAGGGAATCAAAACGAAATTCGAATCGAACCGAAAACGAAATTGAAACCCAAACCGGTCAAGGAAAACGACTTACCGGTCGGTACAGAAGGACCGGCGGCGGACCTCGAACAAAACGGGAGTGGCGGCGCGGTTTGACGGGACAGGAACGGCGGCGGCGCGGCACGCGGAACGGCGGCGATCGAACAATACGGACGGAGCACGGACAGAGATGAACAGAGCAGGGGCGCGATCGAACGGAACGGAGCGACGGAGAGGCGTGGCGCGGCGACAACAGGCCGATCGATCGATCGATTCGGCACGACAGCGACGGGACAGAGACCGCGAACAAAGTAGAACGCGCGGCGGCGGCGCGGCGACGGAATCGGACCGGTACACACGGCGGACGGCGGTGGAGAAGCAAGGCGGCGACGACGAACTCACGGCAACAGCAATCGAAATTCTCTTCTCCTCTCTCTTCTCTCTTTTCTCTTTTTTTCTCCTTTTCTTTCTTCCTCTCTAACTTTCCTCTCTTTCTTTCCTTACTAAAAGTGAATGACGGCTGAGAAAAGAGAAGATAGAATCTGGGTATTGGACTTAGGGTTAGGGTTTTGGGTCAATGGGCCGGTCAACAGGCCTTGACTGGGCCAAAGAAATGGGCCAAAAGCTAGCAGATCGATTACTCCAGCTCGATCCAAACGAAACGAAACGAACTAACTTACGCGGAAATAATTAATTAATTATCGAATAAATAATTTACTCTGATAATTAATTAACTAAAATAAATAATTAAATAATAAAATAATAATTAAATAAATAATTAAATAAAAAAACGGGGTGTTACACTCCACCACCCTTACAAGAAGTTTCGTCCTCGAAACTTAACTCGCGTAGAATTAACGAACGTGGAACGGGTAAACGAAAGTCTTCAAACTTCAAATGCCGGGTCAACGAACACGTTCGCAAGCCAAAGGTTAAGAGAATTCGTAAGTAACCTAAGGGAGTTAGAGCTTGCCTCTTCAACCAGATCGTCCAACTATTACTCCTCAACCCAAAAGTCGGTGATTAAACTTCAAGTGAATCTATCCTAGCGAAAGAAAAACAGCACGGTAACAGGAAAAGAAAAGACTTAGAAGAAGTTTGTCCACGTGAGCGTACCTTTAGCCACACTTGTAGAGGGAGTCTCACGTCCAACCATGCTAGACTCTTGGTTTGGCCTTCGCACTACTAGGCTAGCAAGTCAAGTCTTTTCTAACTTACAAAACCAGAAACTAAGTTTAAAACATTTTCAAAAACTCTTTCGATTTTCAGATTCTGGAAATTACCAAAATACCCTCAGGTGGTAAATTGCAAGAAAAACCCTTTTCGAAACCGACAGAATAAACTAAACAGAAATTCCAACACTTAACAGTCTTCTCAAAACAACAAGGTTTACGAAACAAGCCTACTGTCAGTCAACTACGGTCAAAAGTAAAACTGCAAAAGGTCCTTTAGGTTTTTAAGTTTCCCAAATCAGTCCACAAAGTTTCAAATAATACCAACAGTGTCCAATAATCCTTTCGAGGTCAAACAGGAAATCAAAGTCAATATTCGAGGTCAAAAGTCACAAGTCCAGCAAACAAAAACTACAATCTAACAACCTAAGTCCCGGTTCTCGGTTCGAAATAAACAACACAGTCAGATCGTTCAAGGGCAAAACCGTCCAAGGGTAAAAGGTCCAAAACAGAATACGAGTACGAGTTTAAAAACGAGAGCAGTAGCAAGGAAACGAAATTTACCTTCGGATCGAATTACAAGTTGAACAAATCTGCAATCGAACAATCGAAAAGAAAAAGGGGATTAAACCAAGATTCGAATCGAATTCGAAAGCAAAACCGAACCCGAACAGAAAGGTTGAACCGACTTACCGACCGAGATCGGTATCAACGGACTCGGACAGGATGAACCGGCGGCGCGATCGGAGCGGCGCGGACGGAATCGACCGGAGTTGACGCGGCGGAACGGAACAGATCAGAGCGGCGGGACGAATCGGCAAGAGCAGCGCGGACGGAGCGGTGAACGGCGGCAAACGGACACGGCGAGCGGCGGCAAACGAAACAGATCGATCGAACGGCGGCGGCGCGGCGAGAAACAAACACGGCGGCGCGCGGTCGATTCGACAGACGGATCGATCGATCGACAGGGGATCGACACGGCGGCGAACAGAACAGGATGCGCGGCGGCGGCGGCGCGGCGAACGGAGACAAGACGGCGGCGACCGGAGCAATCAGCGGCGGCGGTGATGAAGAAGATGGTGAAGCCGTGAAGATGAGGATGGGTGAAGGTGATGATTGAGCGGTTTGAGAGAGAGAAAGAGAGAGAGAAGGAGAGAGAGAAGGAGTTTCTTTTTCTTTCTTACTGAATGGAAAAAACGGCTAGCAAGGTTGAGGAGGAGTATACTGATTAGGTTTAGGGTTAAATTGCTGATGGGCCGGTCAAAGGGCCTTGACTGGCTAAACGAGACGGCCCAAAAGCTAGCAGATCGATTACTCCAGCTTGATCCAAACGAAACGAAACGCAGCGAATAACTTTCGCGAAACTAATTAATTAATTACCGAATAAATAATTTACTCTGATAATTAATTAACTAAAATAAATAATTAAATAATAATAAAATAATAGTTAAATAATTAAATAAATAATTAAAAAAAAACGGGGTGTTACACTCCACCACCCTTAAAAGGAGTTTCGTCCTCGAAACTTAACTCGCGTAGAATTAACGAACGTGGAACGGGTAAACGAAAGTCTTCAACTTCAAACGCCGGGTCAACGAACACGTTCGCAAGCCAAAGGTTAAGAGAATTCATAAATAACCTAAGGAAGTTAAAGCTTGCCTCTTCAACCAGATCGTCGAACTAATACTCCTCAACCAAACGTCGGTAATTAAGCTTCAAGTGAATCTATCCTAGCGAAAGAAAAACAGCACGGTAACAGGAAAAGAAAAGACTTAGAAGAAGTTTGTCCACATGAGCGTACCTTTAGCCACACTTGTCGAGGGAGTCTCACGTCCAACTATGCTATAGACTCTTGGTTTGGCCTTCGCACTACTTCCTTGATTCCTTGAAGCGGTGCCTCCAGATCTTCCTTCTTCCATCAGGGAGTTGCGTCGCGGACAATCATTGATCTTATGCTCCTTGCTTCCACATGCCAGGCATACACCTTGCTTCCTCCAGCAGTTTTTCTCCTCGTGAGTTGCGCCTCCGCAGAAATTGCAATTTCTTCGAGATGGTTGTTCAGCACTTTCGTCCACACTACGGGATCGACTTTTCTGCTCGGTGCGAGAATACTTGGATGGAGAACGACGATCCCTGCTACTTCTGTGATCAGAACTCCTCTTTCGAGACCGTCGGGGTTCATAGTTCTCGAGTTCTCCTAGACCACTCTCTACCTCAGCGGTGGACTCCACTGCTTTAATGTAGGTGGGCATGTCGGTCCCGAACAGGCTGTAACGGATCTCTGAGTTCAAACCCTTCACAAAATGGCGCACCTTCTCCCTCTCATCGTTTTGAAAGTGCGGCACGTACTTCAGCAGTCGAGTGAACTCGGAGTCATATTCGGCGACATTCATATTTCCTTGCACCAAGGCTTGGAACTCATCTCTCCTGTTCTCGCGAACTAGGCGAGGCACGAACTTATCCATGAACTCCTTCTCAAAGTTCTCCCAAGTGCGGACAACTGCTGCTTGTCTCCACCTTGCATCTACGGTCCTCCACCAATTTCTTGCTGCTCCTTCAAACTGGAAGGCCGCGAGCTCAATCATCCTTTCATCAGGGTAGTGCAAGATCGAGAATAGATTCTCCATGCTCTCCAGCCAAAGCTCAGCTTTGCGGGCATTGGGTGCCCCATCGAACCTGTCGGGATGGAAACGAGCGAAACGTTCCGCAGCCTGATCGATCGTTTGAGTCGGTGGCGGTGGCGGCGGAGCTGGCTGAACAGGTGGTAGCTCAACGTTGCGTATGCTCTCACTGAAGTTTCCCAAAGCTGCAATGATCCGCTCCACTTGGTCCTGATTGCCAGCATTGTTGTTGTTGCCATTGTTGTTGTGGTTGTCATTGTCATTGGTGTTGCCATTGCCATTGCCGTTGCGGGTGTTGTTCCTTGGAGCCATCCTATCGCAATTAGTCTAAGGTCAGTAACGTAATTAACCGTCTTGAGTGAGTCTAACTCCAGGCGTAGACGTAATCTAAGGCACTATCTTAAGTCAACCTAGTGAACGAGCAAGAGACGCGTAAAAGATAACCAAAAATGCTAAGGTCAAAATCAAATTAGGGAGTCAAACAAAGATAGCAACTAATTACTAAGTAAATCCTCGAGTGTGTCTAACCTAGCATGCAAGGCAGACATAAATTGAAAACAAAGTAACGATAAGGCATAAATAACAAATTCATATGTTGCAGAAAAGGATCATAACATTAAGCATGCAATGAAAGTGTTCTCTCACAAAGTGATCAGTCATTTGACCTCGGTTAACATGAATCACTTAAACAGTCGGCCGCCTGCCAGTGATTTATGTCGACTTTGGTTAAACAATAGATAACAGTATGACAGAACCAAGCAAAAAACATATATGAACTTCGATAGGAGAAACAAATGCATAAATAAGTGTTTAAACCTTAAAGCATGCAACTAGTGACATTATGATAATTAAACATACTTTAAGCAAATACTCATGCAATTAATAAAAAACAATATAATCGCCTTAAAGAAAATAGACAAAGTAACAATCGTAAGCCTATGAACTTAGTAGAAGTTAAACAGGAGGAATAGCAAGGCAGTTTTGGAAGGCGGAAGAGAGAACAGTAGGACAGTTAACAGACGAACATAACGGCTCAGAGTCAATGCGGAAGACCAAACTTTAGAAGAGACAGAACGAAGAATACTCAATCTAGTCCAGCGACTTGGACCCTCACACGCACCCCAAAGGCCAGAAGACCCTATCCTAGAAAGCTCGAGTTTGAACTCAAGCTCTGATACCAACTGTAACGGTACCGGTTTTGAAAACAAAAATAATTTCTTGAAAAGAAGATCAAAATAACTTTAATAGCAACGGTCGGCAATTAATGCCAAAATAATCCTTGACGCTAATAGAAATGAACAATAACCAACGACAACTCAAGTTCAAAAGAAGGACGAATGAAGACAGTAAAAGTTTATCTCCTTATTTTACAAAAGAAACCCAAGACACCCCAGACCCTTCTCTCAGTCGCTGGCATCCTAATCACGCACATCCTCAGCAGCATCTGGAAGGAAGGAATTTTGAAAAACAAAAGAGTGTGAGATAAAGGATCTCAGTGAGGTTCTAAATTTTAAAACAGAAAATAAACAATTTTGAAATCAAACTCCTTTTCAGAAAACAAACAAACAGAACAGGTCACATATAACAGAATATCAGAACAGATAAGTTGTAGACCGTTGGTGCAGCCCGCCTTATTGCTCCTACTCCCAGAATGCCCTTATAACTCCCTCCAGAGGGTGCACAACTCCGGACAGAAACAGAAACCCCGTGTACTTTGGGGAAACAGATCCTACGACCCTAATAGACCTCAGCGACTTCTGCCTCGCGTCTAAAAGGGAATAGACTAGGCCACGATCAAGCAAACCCGATAGTCCTCTACTACCCAAGCCTACCTGACCATAACCTAATCGACCGGTCACACAGAAACAGATCAGAACAGAACAAACAGATACAGATAGTTAACACCGAGAGGTGTTCCTGCAGAAAAGTCAGTCCAGAACAGAGTAGTAATAACCGAAATGCAAAAATTCATACTTAGGACTTATACTTTTACGCGGAAGCATACAGTAAATAGTATACAGTAATAGGTACAAACAGTCACATAGCCTTCCAGTTTTTCGCAAATAATAGCTTTAGGGGTGAACACTCACCTTAGCTTGCGAGCAAACGACCTTCAACAAGAAATGAGCTTACGGGTTTACGGACAACGGAGAACCTAACAAGAAAGTATTAACACAACTTAGGAGTCGAACAGACGGACAGAAAAAGGTTGAAAAAGGGAATGGTAAAGTCGGGGTTCGAACTTGGGACCTCTAAGTTAGTCAAGCAAGAACCTAACCAACTAGGCTAGCAAGTCAAGTCTTTTCTAACTTACAAAACCAGAAACTAAGTTTAAAACATTTTCAAAAACTCTTTCGATTTTCAGATTCTGGAAATTACCAAAATACCCTCAGGTGGTAAATTGCAAGAAAAACCCTTTTCGAAACCGATAGAATAAACTAAACAGAAATTCCAACACTTAACAGTCTTCTCAAAACAACAAGGTTTACGAAACAAGCCTACTGTCAGTCAACTACGGTCAAAAGTAAAACTGCAAAAAGGTCCTTTAGGTTTTTAAGTTTCCCAAATCAGTCCACAAAGTTTCAAATAATACCAACAGTGTCCAATAATCCTTTCGAGGTCAAACAGGAAATCAAAGTCAATATTCGAGGTCAAAAGTCACAAGTCCAGCAAACAAAAACTACAATCTAACAACCTAAGTCCCGGTTCTCGGTTCGAAATAAACAACACAGTCAGATCGTTCAAGGGCAAAACCGTCCAAGGGTAAAAGGTCCAAAACAGAATACGAGTACGAGTTTAAAAACGAGAGCAGTAGCAAGGAAACGAAATTTACCTTCGGATCGAATTACAAGTTGAACAAATCTGCAATCGAACAATCGAAAAGAAAAAGGGGATTAAACCAAGATTCGAATCGAATTCGAAAGCAAAACCGAACCCGAACAGAAAGGTTGAACCGACTTACCGACCGAGATCGGTATCAACGGACTCGGACATGATGAACCGGCGGCGCGGACGGAATCGACCGGAGTTGACGCGGCGGGACGAATCGGCAAGAGCGGCGCGGACGGAGCGGTGAACGGCGGCAAACGGACACGGCGAGCGACGGCAAATGGAACAGATCGATCGAACGGCGGCGGCGCGGCACGCGGACCGGCGCGGCGAGAAACAAACACGGCGGCGCGCGGTCGATTCGACAGACGGATCGATCGATCGACAGGGGATCGACACGGCGGCGAACAGAACAGGATGCGCGGCGGCGGCGGCGCGGCGAACGGAGACAAGACGGCGGCGACCGGAGCAATCAGCGGCGGCGGTGATGAAGAAGATGGTGAAGCCGTGAGATGAGGATGGGTGAAGGTGATGATTGAGCGGTTTGAGAGAGAGAAAGAGAGAGAGAAGGAGAGAGAGAAGGAGTTTCTTTTTCTTTCTTACTGAATGGCAAAAACGGCTAGCAAGGTTGAGGAGGAGTATACTGATTAGGTTTAGGGTTAAATTGCTGATGGGCCGGTAAAAGGGCCTTGACTGGCTAAACGAGACGGCCCAAAAGCTAGCAGATCGATTACTCCAGCTTGATCCAAACGAAACGAAACGCAGCGAATAACTTTCGCGAAACTAATTAATTAATTACCGAATAAATAATTTACTCTGATAATTAATTAACTAAAATAAATAATTAAATAATAATAAAATAATAGTTAAATAATTAAATAAATAATTAAAAAAAAACGGGGTGTTACATGATCCACCTGAACCGCCTGATATCACTACTCACTACTGTGGTCTTGCAGCCTATATTCTTTTTTATTCACAGGTTCGTGGCATGGAAAGGATATCAATGAAGGGGAAGCCTAGTACCCGCAAAAAGAAGAGATAGGCGCAGACAGGAGTCGAGTCAGAGACTTTAAACAATGACGCTATCCGGGAGGCAACCCGGAATTTTTATCGCTTTCTTTACTGCTTTTCTGCATTTGCATTTGCACGTTTACCGCTTTCTTAGATTTTTTAGGTTGCATTCACTACATTCATCCTAGGATAGTCTTGCATGTTTTTATGGAGTTTATTGCCGAATTTTTTGAACTTTTTTATTGGGTAGATCAACTAGCTATGCCATTAATCGTATGCTTCATCTCTATGAATTTGTTTGAGGTCTGTCTCGCTTGGCTTGTCACATTTATGTATTGCACTTAGTTAAGCATGATAGTCTCGACATCACTTAGTGGTGTTTTCTCTACTGCGGTTCACGAAGGCCTTTATAATAGGATGATGCATGTTAGGGTCTTATGGTTGTTTCCCGAGTAATTATGTACCTAAGAGGCAACAAGTCTTCACCATGCTTTGAGATTGCTAAATGCCTAGGAAGGAGGTAGTGTGAGGTTGTGTGATCCTTTGTTTATAACCTATTCTTTCGAATAGGTTTGGGGAGGGGGTTACACCATCATAGACTTGTTTCTGTTTTTCATTTTCGTATCGTGAGTTTATTTTTCTTTTTCCGTAAATTTTGTACTCCAACCTATTCTTTCGAATAGGTTTGGGGAAGTCGTGTGAGTCATTTTGTTTCTCTTTTTGTTATGCTACTGCTGGCTAAAAAAAAATTGAAAAAAAAAGAAAAGAAAAATTCCAGAAAAAAAGAGAAAAGGAAAAAAGAAAAAAGAATCTGGAAAGAAAAAAAAAAGAGAAGACCCAAAAAAAACAAAGAAGGGTCCAAAAAGCCAAATAGCAGTTTAGCAAAGTTTGAGTCTTTTCCATTTTTCGTATTGTTCGTAATCGAGTTGTAATTTTCTATTTTTTTATCTTTTTTATCTTGAGTGTCATCTGTTCTAGACCACCCTCGTCCTGCCATTCAGGAAGTGGTGAATAGCTTAAGACTTTACTTGAGAGATGGGTAGAATAGGGGAGTGTTATCTTTTATATGGAACCCTCCGTTTGATGAGAGCCAGTACTGGTTCGACCTCTTTTGAGGAAAAGTCTTAACATGGTGGAACAGCAGTAAGTCCTCAGTTTCATAGGAACGGGGCAACCATTCGTATCTTACCATGCTTCATTACGTCGTCACTGACTAGGTCCAGGTAGAGAATGTTACGAGAGACTATCTTGTCTTGACATAAGTGCTTATGTGGATGTGTATAAGTCAATCGAAGTATTCTTCAACCTATATTCATGCTTTGATTTATATGGTTTTGTTCATATGTTATTTGGTAGATTCAGTAGATTAGTTCATTTTATTTGGCATGAGACTCCATTTTGTGTCTTGCATGTTTTTTGTACTAGAGTCTAGCTTAGTTGCTTGAGGACAAGCAAAGGTTCGGTTTGGGGAGTTTGATGAATGTGTATTTTACACTTTCATTCAAGTCTTTTTCACCTATTTTAGCTATCCTCTATGTTAATTTAGCTATATTTTAGTACATTTTATTAGAATAGTGTCATGTTTCCCTTTAGATTTTATTTTACAGGTTTTGGTTGAAATTCGAAGATTTCTGGGCAATTATATTGAAGTTGACAAGGAATTGGTGTTCCAGAAGCCTATTTGGAGTATCTGAAGGTTTCCGGATAGGATTTGAAGTCTAGGGGCCGAATCTGGAGGTTAGAAGGCTACTAGAAGTCAGAAACCGAGTCCGAAAAGGTGAAGAAATCCAAAAACGCGTCGAAAACGCGGAATTCCGCGAGAAATCTTCTGGGGCGAACCGCCGCACCATGGGGCGAACCGCCCCGTAGTTTTTCGGGGCCTATATATAGTGCTAAGTTTTTCTCCGAAAATCATATCTTTCCAGACCTACTTTCTCACCTCTCTCTATAGTTTTAGGTAGGAACTTCCCGGGGCTTGTCCTGGGAGTTCTGTAGCATAGGGGATACTTCTTCATAGCAGATTGGAGCTCGTAGGATCGCAATTCTTCGGAGATTGACAACCTTCGGTAACTTGTATCTTACAGTTTAATCTACTTATTTTATATATCTTTCAATATGTTTTCTTCTATGATTTCTGTTGATTGTTTGCCTATTATGCGTAGCTAAACTTATCGTTGGTGGTAGT
This sequence comes from Plantago ovata, assembly GCA_028274465.1. Lineage (NCBI taxonomy): Eukaryota > Viridiplantae > Streptophyta > Magnoliopsida > Lamiales > Plantaginaceae > Plantago > Plantago ovata. Next base: position 50,514,939 of record CM051458.1, read on the forward strand.
ATGTGAATTCTTAGCGAAGGGAAGATAATCATGCTAATGGCTATATCGCGCATTATACTCCGTGTCATTGCTTTATTTCGTTGATCAGTTGTAACCTAAATTCTCGTATGTTGTATTGATTATTATGCACAATTGGACACTTGTCGACCATCAGACCAATTATCTTCGTAGTGTTGAGTAATTACGGTACACATTAGGACAATCATCAGACCAATTATCTTCGTAGTGTTGAGTAATTACGAAACACAATAGGACAATAGTGATTGACTTGTCAGACCAATTATCTTCGTAGTGCTTAATATTTGCAACAGGACACTAGATTGATTCAAAGATCTCTATGCAAGACCGAGGAATTTATGCATGATTATCGACCCGTTATGCTAAGAAGGACCATACTATCACCAATCTCCATTATCTGCTAGAAACCCCCTATTGCTATCTGTCTGTTGTTTTATATTCTCTTGTTAAATAGATAAAGCTAGTTATAGTCCTGAGAGAACGACACTCGAGTCATTCTACTGCTACACTACGGTTTTCGTTGTAGTTGTGGATTGCCTTTGGCTAATTACAAATTTATTTGCTGAATCGAGACCCGACAAATCTCCGTTCAACACTGATGAACCGCGGATGTCGTGCTCCGAATTCAATCAAATAAAATTTGTAATTAAGCCAAAGGCAATCCACAACTACAACGCAAACCGTAGTGTAGCAGTAGAATGACTCGAGTGTCGTTCTCTCAGGACTATACTAGCTTTATCAAATCTAATTTAGAATATAAAAACAGCAGACAGATAGCAAAAGGGGTTTTTCTAACAGATAATGGAGATTGGTGATAGTATGATCCTTCTTAACATAACGGGTCGATAATCATGCATAAATTCTTCGGTCTTGCATAAAGATATTTGAATCAATCTAGTGTCATGTTGCAATTATTAAGCACTACAAAGATAATTGGTCTGACAAGTCAATCACTATTGTCCTAATGTGTTCCGTAATTATTCAACACTACGAAGATAAACTCGCGTCCAGGTCGACAAGTGTCCAATTGTGCATAATAATTAATACAACATACGAGAATTTAGGCTGTGCCTGATCAACGAAATAAAGCAATGACACGGAGTATAATGAGCGATATAGCCATTAGCATGATTATCTTCCCTTCGCTAAGAATTCACATACTACCACCAACGATAAGTTTAGCTACTCATAATAGGCATGCAATCAACAGAAATCATAGAAGAAAACATATTGAAAGATATATAAAATAAGTAGATTAAACTGTAAGATACAAGTTACCGAAGGTTGTCAATCTCCGAAGAATTGCGATCCTACGAGCTCAATCCGCTATGAAAAAGTGTCCCCTAAGCTACGGACCCCCAGAACAGGCTCTGGGAAGTCCCGACCTAAAACTACAGAGAGAGGTGAGAAAGTAGGTCTGGAAAGATATGATTTTCGGAGAAAACTGAGCAACTATATATAGGCTTCGAATTATTGTGGGGCGGTTCGCCCCACACACGCGGCGGTTCGCCCGGTGTGGGGCGGTTCGCCCCACCTCTACGGCGGTTCGCCCGGAGAGAAATTTGCGGAATTCCGCGTTTTCGACGCGTTTTTGGATTTCTTCCCCTTTTCGGACTCGGTTTCTGTCTTCTAGTAGCCTTCTAACCTCCAGATTCGGCCCCTAGACTCCAAATCAAATCCGGAAACCTTCAGATACTCCAAATAGGCTTCTGGAACACCAATTCCTTGTCAACTTCAATATAATTGCCCGGAAATCCTCGAATTTCAACCAAAACCTGTAAAATAAAATCTAAAGGGAAACGTGACACTATTCTAATAAAATGCATTAAAATATAGCTAAATTAACATAGAGGGTAGCTAAAATAGGTGAAAAAGACTCGAATGAAAGTGTAAAATACACATTCATCAAACTCCCCAAACCGAACCTTTGCTTGTCCTCAAGCAACTAAGCTAGACTCTAATGCAAAAAACATGCAAGACACAAAATGGAGTCTCATGCCAAATAAAATGAACTAATCTACTGAATCTACCAAAAAACATATGAACAATAACCATATAAATCAAAGCATGAATATAGGTTGAAGAATACCTCGATTGACTTATACACATCCACATAAGCACTTATGTCAAGACAAGATAGTCTCTCGTAACATTCTCTACCTGGACCTAGTCAGTGACGACGTAATGAAGCATGCTAAGATACGAATGGTTGCCCCGTGCCTATGAAACTGAGGACTTACTGCTGTTCCACCATGTTAAGACTTTTCCTCAAAAGAGGTCGAACCAGTACTGGCTCTCATCAAACGAAGGAGGGTTCCTATAAAAGATAACTCTCCCCTATTCTACCCATCTCTAAAGTAAAGTTTTAAGCTATTCACCACTTCCTGAATGGCAGGACGAGGGTGGTCTAGAACAGATGACACTTAAGACAAAAAAGATAAAAGATAAAAACACGATTACGAACATTACAAAAAATGGAAAGGACTCAACACTTTGCTAAACTGCTATTTGGCTTTCTTTTTTGGACCCTTCTTTGCTTTTTTGGGGTCTTTTCTCTTTTTTTCTTTTTTTCTTTCCAGATTCTCTTTTCTTTTTCTTTTCTCTGGAATTTTTTCTTTCTTCTTTTTTTCGATTTTTCTAGCCAGCAGTAGCATAACAAAAAGAGAAACAAAATGACTCACACGACTTCCCCAAACCTATTCGAAAGAATAGGTTGGAGTACAAAATTTACGAAAAATGAAAAATAAACTCACGATACGAAAATGAAAAACAGAAACAAGTCTAAAGATGGTGTAACCCCCTCCCCAAACCTATTCGGAAGAATAGGTTATAAACAAAGGATCACACAACCTCACACTACCTCCTTCCTAGGCATTTAGCAATCTCAAAGCATGGTGAAGACTTGTTGCCTCTTAGGTACATAATTACTCGGGAAACAACCATAAGACCCTAACATGCATCATCCTATTATAAAGGCCTTCGTGAACCGCAGTAGAGAAAACACCACTAAGTGATGTCGAGACTACCAAGCTTAACTAAGTGCAATACATAAATGTGACAAGCCAAGCGAGAAAAACCTCAAACAAATTCATAGAGATGAAGCATACGATTAATGGCATAGTTAGTTGATCTACCCAATAAAAAAGTTCAAAAAGTCGGCAGTAAACTCCATATAAAACATGCAAGACTATCCTAGGATGAATGTAGTGAATGCAACCTAAAAATCTAAGAAAGCAGTAAACGTGCAAATGCAAATGCAAACGGATAAAGCATGCGAGGTACTATACTCATCCTACCAAACCAAGCTCCAAACTAACAACATCAGATCACTTAAATCCCATCCCCCTCATGAAATTAACGCTAGTCCCTAGCAGTAAGAAAATGAGGAAATAAGATGTGATACTAGATGTTACCCCATGGTTTGGCCTCGGTCGGCTGAGTGTGCTGCTTGTGAGTTATTGGGACTGCTCTGGGAGCTTTATAGGTGTCATCAGGTCTTCTGGTATGCGTGGTAGTTTCAATTATAGGCCGGATAGGAACAACTCCTCCATCTGTATCATCATTGTCCGTATGGCCTTCATTGTCACTACTGTCACCATCATCATCGCCAGTAGAGTTGCATGTCGAATAGAATCTCAAGATGGCCGCCGCTGTTATGGAATCCTCCATCCGGTAGCCCTCCAATAGGTTGTGAACTGTTGAAGGGGAAAGGGCAGTGGTATCAGGACCTCCCCTCCAACGTTTACACCACGAGAGGTTACAGTAAGCTGCTCGGATACTCAGAAGTCTTCTACCATTTTTCCAATGTCGACCACATTCTCTACTGTTGAGCTGCCCGATGTCTATATGATGCTCACTTTAGAGGCAGGCAAGGGGACCCCAACAAGGTGCTGGGTACCCATGTCATTATGTTTTGGAACCAAGCTAGCGCTTCGGAACCTTCTAGCAACTGCGAACTCAAGATTGAATCCGTCGCGGCGAGAATGTCCCGGTGCCTTCCGTTCACTCGAACTTTGCAGTCCTTGTGATGGATTGCTGACGTAATAATGGTTTCTGTCCCTTCGGTGGTGCATGAATAGGCATAGGAGTCCTTACTCCAGGTGTACTCTAGCTCCTCCTCTTGGATAATCCACGACGTTGTTGCAAAACCCCTTGGCTCGAACGCACATCTAACGAGGTCACCTTCCTTGACATGG